>CM048744.1:762073414-762720914 GCA_026315105.1 Locusta migratoria | reverse complement strand
ACACAGTGAACTTCGTATCAGTTACCTCTTAATATAAACCATATTAATTTAAATCATATATACTTTAGTCCCAGTAGCTTTATAAAGGCGTCATCAGATAGTCTAAGTATTGGCTCAAAAGTTGGCAGAAAGAGTAGGCAAATCACGCACTCATGTCCAGGATGCAGTGGCGGAGTGGCTGAGCGCATTGAGGCGCTATGTTCTGGTGTGCAAGGCCATTCCCTGTCGGGGGGTTCGAATCCCCCCTCGGGCATCAATGTTTGTGTCATCTTTAGTGTAAGTTAGACCATAAGTAGTTTGTAAGTTTAGGGACCGATGACCCTGCAGTTAAGTCCCTTAAGTTTACAATTTGGCTATATATCATTACATAAACCACTGAATCTATTGTGATGAAATCTGGTGAGGAGATATCTGGTACTTTGGCGCTCAAGCTAAGATACTTTGCCAAGTGTGTAATTCTAGAGATTTTTTGAGTTCAAGTATATAAAGTGAAATATATAACAATAATTAATCTCTGGAAAAGCTATTCACTCTGACTTTTTAACTATTTTTCAGGAGTAATAATTAACTTTTAAAAATGCATTGTCTCTTTTGTAAAAAGTGGATAGAATGGCAGAACAACAGAAGTATGTATGTACTCTTTCTTTGAACGTCAAATGTGCAAATATTTATCACAATTGTACGAATGCAGACTGGCTAAGCAGGAGTGGCTAGAAGACAAATGCAGAACCGTTGAAGAAGAATAATAACTAGGGGAAAGATAGATACCGCCTACAGGAAAATAAGAGAGATATTTGGAGGCAAGAAAAGCAGCTGTATGAATATCAAGAACTCAGACAGAAAACCAGTACTCAGCAAAGAGGGGAAACCTGAACTGTGGAAGGAGTATATAGAGGGCCTATACAAAGGAAATAAATGTGAAGGCAGTATTCTTGAAATGGAAGACCAAGTGGATGAAGATGCTTTAGGTGATATGATACTGCGAGCAGAATTTGACAGAGCGCTGAAGGACTTGAGTCGAAACAAAGCCACTGGAGCAGATGATATTCCATTTGAACTGCTGATGTCGTTAGGAGAGCCAGTCGTGAAAACATCGTGCAGGCAAGTGTGAACTATCAGTTTAATAAGTCATGGGTGCAAAATACTAACACGAATTATTTACAGACGAATGGAAAAACTTGTGGAATCCAACCTCGGGGAGGATCAGTTTGGATTTAGAAAAAATGTAGGAACACGAGAAGCAATATCACATTACGACTTATCTTGGAAGATAGGCTAAGGAAAGGAAAACCTACATTTTTAGCGTTTGTCGATTTGGAGAAAGCTTTTGACAATGTTGACTGGAATACACTCTTCCAAATTTTGAAGGTAGAAGGGATAAAATATAGGGAGCAAAGAGTTATATTCAACCTATACAAAAACCAGACAGCGGTTATTAGAGTCGAAGGGCAAGAAAGGGACGCAGAGGTTGGGAAGGGAGTAGGACAGGGTTGTAGCCTTTCCGCAATGTTGTTCAATCTATAAATTGAGCAGGCAGTGAAGGAATGGAAGGAGAATTTTGGAGAGGGCATTAAAGTGAAGGGAGAAGAAATAAAAACATAGCGGTTTGCCGATGACATAATAATTTTGTCAGAGACTGCAAAGGATCTGGAAGAGCAGTTGAATGGAATAGACAATGTCTTGAAAGGAAGCTATAAGATGAACATTAACAAAAGTAAAACGAAGGTAATGGAATGCAATGTTAGCAAATCAAGTGATGCTGAAGAAATTAGATTAAGTATTGAGACAATAAAAGTAGTGGATGAATTTTGTTATTTGGGTAGCAAGATAACTTCTGATGGCCGAAGTAAAGAAAAGATAAAATGCAGAGTGGCTATGGGGAGAAAAGAGTTTCTAAAAAAGCGAAACCAGTTAACATCCAATATTAATTTAAATGTTAGGAAGTCCTTTCTGAAAGCATTTGCCTGGAGTGTAGCATTGTATGGGAGTGAAACGTGGACGATTAGGAATTCAGATAAAAAGAGGGTAGAAGCTTTTGAAATGTTGTGCTACAGACGAATGATGAAAATTAGATGGGTAGATCACGTGACTAATGAGGTAGTGCTTAACCAAATCGGTGAGAAAAGGAGTTTTTGGCATATACTAAGAGAAGGGATAGATTGGTTGGGCACATTCTGAGACATCAAGGAATTGTCAACTTAGCATTAGAAGGAAGCATGTAGGGTAAAAATCGTAGAGGGAGACCGAGGGACGAATATAGTAAGCAGATTCGAAAGGATGTAGGTTGTCGAACGTATTCTCAGATGAAGAGACTCTCACAGGACTGGATAGCGTGAAGAGCTGCATCAAACCAGTCTGCGGACTGAAGGCCACAACAACAACAACAACAACAACAACAACAACTCTTTCAGTTATCTACAAATATTTCTATTTCCTGGCCAAGTATTCCATATTTTTACTTCACTCAAACCTTACTCTTGCTGTGAACGGAGAATGTGCAAAATTTTATCACAATCAGATGAATGATATTGATATTTCATAGAAAAATCTCTTTCTATTTTTTCTGAACTTTCCAATTTTCCAGGTAACTTTCCCAAATTTTTAATTCATAAGAATGTTAATCTTCGTTGAATGTCAAATAATCAAGATTTTATCGCAACTGGATGAACGGTTCTCAACTTACAGTGAGTAAGTTGTGTGAAGAGATGAGTGAGTTGAGTATATTTAGAAACACAATGAAAAAGGAACTTGGTTCAAATTTTGCGACTCTTTTTTAACTTCCCTACTTTTTTTACTGGAACTTTTCCAAGGCCATAATGAACAAAACAAAAACAGTATTATCCCTCTCAGTTGTGGGAATGCCACACTCAAGTGATGCTCTTACGGCCATATGGCAATTGACTTATTCAAGAAAAACAAAATCACTTTCGGGTAGGAGCCGGAGGGTAGAAAAGGTGGTTTGGTATTTCATAGGGATGAACTAGGAGGTTATGAAGCTTAGGTAGGCAGTGGAAAGACGTTCTTGGTGGAATAGAAAGGACGTCATGAAGGATGGATCTCATTTTGGGGCAGGATTTAATGAACTCTTATTCTTGCTGGAGAGCCACATTAAGAGTCCGATCCAGTCCCGGGAAGTATTCGCTGACAAGATGTGCACTTTTGGCGCTGTTCTGTGAAAGGTTCTGGGCTTGGCGGGACGAGGAAGTGGCCCTGGAAATTTGCTTTTGTACCATATCAGGAGAATAGCTGTGGGATGTGAAAGCTGTTATTAGGTTATTGGTGTACTGGTTCAGCAGACTCGTTTGCCACAAAGCGGTAGGGAAGGGACCGTTTGATGTGGTATTGATGGCCGCTGTCGTCATGGAGGTACTGTTGTTTATTGGTGGGTTTGAAGTGGATGGATGTGTGAACTTGGCTGTTGAACAGATGGAGGTCGACATTGAGGAAAGTGGCATGTGATTTGGAATAGGACCAGGTGAATCTGATGGGACCAAAGGAGTTGACGTTGGAGAGGAAATTATGGAGTTCTGCTTCACTGAGTCCAGATCATGAAGATGTCATCAATGAAACTATACCAAACTTTGGGTTGACAGACTTGGGTATCCAAGAAGGTTTCTTCTAAGCATCCCATAAATAAGTTTGCGTACAAAGGGGCCATCCTGGTTCCCATGGATTTTCCCTTTAGTTGTTGGTATGTTTGGCCATAAAAGGTGAAGAAGTTGTGGGTTAGGATGAAGCAGGCTAGGGTAATAACGAAAGAGGTTTTAGGTAGGGTTGCAGGTGGTCGGCGTGAAAGGAGATACTCCATTGCAGCGAGCCCCCGGGCTTGCGGGATGTTTGTGTATCAGGAAGTAGCATCAATGGTGACAAGGATGGTTTCCAAGGGTAACAGGTTGGGTAAGGATTTTAGGCAGTAGAGAAAGTGATTGATGTCTTTGATGAAGGATGGAGACTGCACATAATGGGTTGAAGGTGTTGATCTACATAGGCAGAGCTTCGTTCTGTGGGGGCTTGGTAACCGGCCACCATGGGCCAACCTGGATGATTAGGTTTGTAAATCTTAGGAAGTAGGCAGGAGGGAGGTGTGCGGGGTGTCAGTGGTATCATGAGGTTGATGGAATCAGGTGGAAAGTTTTTTTAGGGGCCTAAGGTTCTGAGGATACTTTGAAGCTCTGCCTGCACATCAGGAAAGGGATTGCCTTGAGAAACTTTGTATGTAGTGTTGTCCGAAAGTTGAAGCAGTCAGCCACATACTCCCGCCAATGAAGTACAACAGTTGTGGATCCCTTGTCGGCCAGGAGAATGACGATGGAATGGTCAGCCTTCAGATCTCTGATAGCCTAGGATTCAGTTGCGGTAATGTTGGTAATTGGATTAAGGTTTTCCACAAAGACAGAGGCAAGGTTGGATCTGAGGAATTCCTGGAAAGTTTGAAGAGGGTGATTTTGTGGTAGAGGAGGTGAGTCTCGCAGTGACGGAGGATGGAACTGTTCCAGGCAGGGTTCAATTTAAATGTCGTCTTGGGGAGCTGGATCATTAGGAGTAGGATTATTTTTCTTCGTGACAAAGTGATATCTGCAGCAAAGACTAAAAGTATAGGATAGTAAATCTTTGTTTGGTTTAATCTGGGAGTAGAGCTAAAAGTTATGTATTTGCATAGGAGACAGAGGTTTCAGATTGGGAGAGAGGTTTAGAAGAGAGGTTGACTACTGAATTGGGATGTTGTGGTTCAGGATTGTGTGGATTAGGATTGTGAGGTTTGGGGGGGAGTGGAACTGGAAGTGGGAGATTGAGCAGACGGGAGAGACTGGGTTTCTGTGCAATGAGAGGAGCTTGAGGTTTATTGGAGAGGTTGTTGAGGGAGAGTGTATTGCCTTTCCGGTGGTGGGTGATCAGGAGTTTGTATAGTTTTTTGAGGTGGAGGGTGGCAAGCTATTCTAATTTGCAGTTGGCTTATAAGAGGATGTTCTGAACTGTAGGTGTGGATGTGGGAGTGGAAAGGTTGAGGATTTTGATTAGGGATAAGAGTTGACAGGTGTATTCATTGGCGAAGTTGATGTATAGGTGAAGGATTAGGCGGGTGAGGGCTGTGGATTGTTCTGTTTGGAATTGGTATAAGGCATGATGAAAGGATGGGTTACAGCTGGAGATGGGAACTTTTAGTGTAATGCCCTTGGGGAGTAATTCCAAATGTTGGACAAGCCTGAATAAATAAAATGTGAGACCGTAATCTGGCTAGGGAGAAAGCATGCTTTCAAAGGGAATATAGATAGAACTTAATGGGGTTGTTGTTGGGATGTTGTGAGGGTGACATAATGTATGGGATGGAATAGTGAGAAATAAGTGCTGTATAACAGACTGCAAAGTAATGAAATAAAATAAAAATATATATAAATAAAATAATAAAATATATATGGGAGAGATAAAGGAGAACAGACATCAAACCCACCAATAAACAACAGGACCTCCATTGTGACAGCTGCCATCCATTACACATCAAACATTACCTTCCCTACAGCTCAAGTCTTCGTGGCAAACGAGTCTGCTCCAGTCCCAAACCCCTGAACCAGTAAACCAATAACCAAGTAACAGCTTTCACATGCTGCAGCTATCCTCCTGATCTGGTACAGAAGCAAATTGCCAGGGACACTTCCTCATCCCTACAAACCCACAACCATTCATAGAAAAACTCCTTAAGTGCCCCTCTTGACATGCCTGCACTGTGAAACATTCTATGTGGGAACGACCAGCAACAAACTGTCCATTTGCATGAACGGTCACAGGCAGACAGTGTTTGTTGGTAATGAGGATCACCCTGTGGCTAAACATGCCTTGGTTCACGGTCAGCACATCTTGGCACAGTATTATACTGTCCAGGTTATCTGGATACTATCCACCAACACCAGTCTTTCCGAACTCCAGAGATGGGAACTTGCCCTTCATCATATTCTCTCTTCCTGTTGCCCACATGGCCTCAACCTACACTAAATTTGAATTCCCACCCACCATTCTATAACATCCTGTCCTTCCCCCCCCCTCCCCCCTAAGGTAAGTCCTTCCACTCCTAGGATTGGAATGACTCCTCATCACTCCCTCAAAACCTTCATCCTTCCCTTTTTCCCCCCCTTCCTTCCTCTTCATGAAGGAGCGGCCAACGGTTGTGAAAGCTTCAATCTGTGTTTGTGTGTGTTTTTATTTGTTTTTGTGTCTGTCAACGAACCTACACTTTGGATAAGTTATACGACCTCTACTTTTTATATGTATTTTTTCTACCAGGAAAGTTTCTCTCTATAATATTCGTCACACACACACACACACACACACACACACACACACACACACACACACACACACACACACAAACTAACATGCCCCACCATATAAACCAAAGATTGCATGCGAGTTTTTGGATATCAAGTCACCATCATGGATCATCTGCCATATGCGGCATATTTGGCTCTATCAGACTTCTGGTTGTACCACAAATTGAGATGGTGATGAATGGATATTGTTACAACACACTTAAGGACAACAAAGACAATTTTCCTGTTTACAAAATGATTTTCAAACGAGGATTGCAGTAGCTCATTCAAGATACTTTAAACAACTTCTGCTGTGTACTGATTCAGAGGGACACTATTTTGAATAAATGCAATGATATTTTACAGCCACCATCTTAATAGTGCTGGGACACTCTAAAAACACACTGTCCATCCAATGATACAAACGTTTCTTCTAAACTGCAGCTTGCATGTTACTTCTTTTAGAGTCCTTCAAACTGAAGACTTTTTTTCATCACTGCAACATTAATCTTTTGTGCTAGAACTTTTCCTACCTGCCCAACAGTGTGATGAAAGTGGCAACACTGACATGCGTAACATATGTTTCACATTCTGTTATAGTAATTATACTCTGAGCCAATGAAAAAACCTATTACCTGGTATGAAAAATCATTCTAATCATGTGTTCCAGCAATTTGTCTAATTATTACTGTAATAACAATGAAACTATGTATTACTATACCTTGGGCATCCATGAGGTCTGCTGGAAAAGCCATGGCACCAAGGTACATAGCATTAGCATCAACACGTGGCTGCCGGAATGCATGATTTGTGCGCCGATGCTGTCCCGAAGTTGCTCTGTTGCTGTATTGATTTCCATTTTGCCTCATTACCTGAGGTGGAGGTCTCTGCACTAAATGTATAACTTTTCCATTGACATCTGAAAATGTTTAGACTAACATCAGCAAAAAGTTCTTTACAAAGCTTTTATTATTATTGCACTCGGTAATGTTTATTTTAATGCCTATACCTATTTTCAGAATTAGTGAGAGTAAGAGAGAGGTAGGAAATTAACAAATGCAGGGCAAGGCAATTTTGTAATCTCAAGCAATAGGCAGGTAAAACAAATAATGTACTTTAGCACTAGTTGTGCCAATTCTTCATTAACGAAATGCTGGTGTACCAAAACGGGCAACCATAGGGGTTCAGTTTTAAATTAATGCATAACAAACAAACTGGCAAACCAACCAGGTGCCACAGCAACACTAACTTTCATTACTTAGAACTAATTAAATGCAATAATTAGCAGTCAACACTCTGCAAGTTAATTTTTGAAAATGGCAGCTAAGGGTATCAAAAGCACTTCCTGACAATTTCACTTATTCCTTTTGCTTTTTGTGCACTCTGTAACTATCCTAAATACAAAGATCATATCATTCTTTTTTCTAAGGGGATATAGGGACAGCAGAAGACACACCTCAGCAGTTGTCAGCAACGGCAGTAAGTGGCATGAAGGCAACACTCTGTAGCAACACACGACGACACCAGTGGAGCAAAAAGGTGGCATGTCACGATATGGAGAAAGCATATCCACTACTGATAAGTGACATCACTGTTCATCATAGATAGCTTTGTAGTTTTTCTCTCCCTGATTCAAATGATTTGACTCCTATTGTCTGTCTTAATGTATTTATTCTTGCTTTTGACTATGGCTTGTCCTTTGCTGCAAATGTTTTGTTTGTTAAGCTTATGGGACTTAACTACGGGGTCTTCAGTCCCTAAACTTACAAACTACTTATGAACTACCTTATACTAAAGACGGCAAAAATATCCATGCCCGAGGGGGGATTCGAAACCCCAACCGTAGTGGCCGTGCCGTGACTGAAGCGCCTCAGTCTCCTCGGCCACCGCGGCCGGCGTCCTTTGCTGCGAATTCCTCTGAATGCTTCCTGTAATGACTCCAATTTTGGAACTGCTTCTGCTACCACTAATGGATGTTCTACTGACATTCTCCTCTGTATTGTTCAGTACACTTATTAAGCATTCTCATGAGTATTTTGAATAATGCCCCAGGTATCCCCTATTTCAGAATGATTGTCTAGCTTGTTTCATCCACTTCTATTTGTATTTAGAACATCTATAACGGAGGATTGGCAACAACTCACCATAAAGAGGCTCACTGAGCTGCTGATAGACACGGAAATAGATAATCACATTCACACAACTTTAATTTTCGGCCATGGCCTTCATCAGAAAAAGATACACATACATTCACGCCATCACTCAGGCAACTATGCAAACGTAACTATCATGTCCGGCCACTCCAGTAACACAAGACAGACTATGAGCGAGGTGGAGAGTGGAGGGGGAAGGATGCTAGGTAAAGGTGGGAATGGAAAGTTCCAAATTGCATGACTGATTTTAAAAGGTGGGAATTTGAATTGTTTCAATGAATACAGTGAAGTGAAAAGGCGGGAAAGGATAAAAGGAAAGTGTAGAGAAGTGTGAGGAGAGAATGGGGATATTTAAAATGATAAGAATAATAAGGAAAAATAAAGTTGGGGAAGAAAAGGAAAAAATAAATTTGGGAGGGGGGGAGGAAAATATAAATTAGGGAGAAAAAACGGAAAATATAAATTTGGGGGGGGGGGGGGAAAGGAAATAAATAAAGTTATGAGAAAAGGAAATAAATAAAGTTACGAGAAAAGGATAAAATAAAGTAAGGAAAAAATAATTTTCTTTATTATTCTTATCATTGCAAATCCCCCCCCCCCAATCCCTCCTCACACTGCTCTACACCTTCCTTTTATCCTTTCCTGCCCCTTCCCTTCACTGTATTGATTGCCGCAATTCAAATTCCCGCATTTACCCAGCATCCTTCCCCCTCCACTCCCCACCTCAGTCACAGTCTAGATGCTTGTGTTGCTGGAATGACCGAAGATGGTAGGTGTGTGTGTGTGTGTGTGTGTGTGTAGTTGTCCAAGTGATTGTGTGAATGTATGCTTTTCTTTTTCTGAGCCAGCTGCTGTGGCCGAGGGGACTGAGGCGTGCCAGTCACGGTCTGCATGGTCACTACAGTCGGAGGTTCGAATCCTCCCCTCGGGCATGGATATTTGTGCCGTCCTTAGTGTTAGGTACCACATAAGTAGTTTGTAAGTTTAGGGACTGATGACCCCGTAGTTAAGTCCCATAAGCTATACAAACAATCTTTTTCTGACGAAGGCCATGGCCGAAAATTTAAGTTGTGTGAATGTGATTACCTTCGTGTGTCAGCAACTCAGTGACCCTCTTTATGTTTTAAATGATAAAATATGCTTACTGGATCACCCTTGCATTTTTGTTGTTTATTTGGGATATATGTACATAATAGGCATCAAAATACTAGCCAGGAACTTTCTTATATAACAAAGGTTATCCAAATTTTTGCCATTTTAAGCACCAGGTGGAACTGGAATGTAATTTTTTTTTGGGAAGTCAAAATTTGACATACTGACTAATCGAAGGATGAAAGAAAGTAAGCCCTTAACTGGCATTAATTATTTACCTAGTAAAACTGCAAGGGTTCCATGTTTTCTGTATTTTTCAATGCTTTTCACAACAATATTCGAGAATTTATTTGCATTATTGAGTGCAAATATATGCATAAATACTTTTGTGACGTTTGCGTAGGGTCGGCATCCAACACTATTATTGCCTTTTAGAGGTTATAATGTATCGTTCCCCCTTCAAAGTGCAAAAAAACACACACAAGCAAACCATCTATCTCACCATTTATACTTAAATATTTGCATTTCACAACAAGAATAAATTCTCAAAACGCGTCATGCAAAGCATGAGAAACTACCAGTTGCGTGATCAAAGCCAAGCTGACAATCGGCATGGTGGTTGATGGAATACTATACTCCCATCAGCCACCGTGTCTTAAGTCAACTAGGCGCGTACTGCAAGCAATGAAACTTTAATATATATGTTTGAATAAATGCTAAGTGTCAAGAAACTTTATTCTTAAGGAGAACAAAGCTACAGAGGTCATCAGTCCCCCATTCCATCACTGGGCGCTGCAACAAAAGGCGTGAACGCGTAAAAGAGCCCAGTTAAAGAACAACAAAGTCGGCAAGAGACAACGAAAATCGTGACAATCACAAAGTCACCGAGCAATGATAAGAAATAAAATGTAAAAGCCGACATCTGTGTCTGACCGACTGTGAGACTAGAAACAGGAAAAGTCAGCCACACGGAAACAAATGGAAACCTCCAATCGAAGGTCATGAGAGGACAGACACAGACAATGCTGAAGAAAATCTTTAAATGGAGGGGTAAAAACCACTGTCCTGAATAAAACTTAAAACAGTAGCAGCCATTTTGGCATCGTCACTTAAAACATGGGACAATAGTGCAGGAAAATTAAAACTCCTGCCTCAGAGTGGCTAAAACAGTGCATTCCACTAAGATGTGCGCCACCGTCAGGTGGGCGTCACACTGATACACATATGGGTCTCGCCACGAAGGAGATAAGCGTGAGTCAGCCATGTACGGCCAACGCGTAGCCGGCACAGGACTATGGCGTCCCGGCGGCAGGCCCACATGGAGGAATGCCACACAGCCGTCGTCTCCTTTATAGCCCTGACTTTGTTGGATGTTGTCAGGCTACGCCACTCGGTAGACCAAAGCTCACGCACTCTATGTCGCAGCACTGTCTGGAGATCAGCATCCGGGAGGAGCATATCAGCACATTTGTTGCCCGGAATACCGTTATGACCCGGGGACCAGAGGAACACCACTTATCGACCAGACCTGTCAAGGGCAGATAGGGACTCCTGAATTCACACCAGAGGAGACCGCGGATAGCACTGGTCGAGGGCTCTAAGGCTGCTCAGGGAGTCACTGCAGATATGAAAGGACTCACCTGAGCAGGACCGGATGCGCTTGAGAGCGCAGGAAATTGCCACCAGCTCTGTGGTATAGACACTGCAGCCATCCAGCAGAAAGTTTTGTTCAACATGGTTGTCGAACGTACGCAAAACCAACCCGGCTCTCAACTTTCGAACCATCCGTGTAAACCAGGTCGTGTACAGGAAATCGAGCTACGAGCGCTAAGAACTGGTGACAGAGAGCTTCAGGTGGAACTGAGTCTTTGGGTTCCCGGCCAAGTCCAGGCAAATACACGGCCTTGACAGGTGTGCATGCGTGAGCCCGATATGGAGATGATAGTGGGTAAAACTCAAGTTCCTGCAGCAGCGACTGGACTCTGAAGGCAATCGTATGACCCGACCTGAACCATCGTCATTGGTCATGGACGACCATGCGGGAGAAACAGTGGTTTGGGTGGCCTGACGAGCTGTGCACGAGCTCTGCATAGGCTGCAAGGAGTTGTCGGCGGCGAATCTGCAAAGGTGGTATCCCGGCCTCAGGAAGTAAGCTGGCCACAGGGCTGGTGTGAAAGGCACCCGTTGCGATGCGAACCCCACAGTGGTGAATGGGGTCCAGCAAGCACAATGCCGAGGATGACAGAACCATAGGCGAGACATCCAAAACTTAGAGGGGACTGCGCCAGAGCCCGATAGAGCTGCAACAGGGTGGAGCAGTCAGCACCCCCAAGTATGGCCCAGATGGCAGAGAACATTTAGTTGATGGATGTGGGGGAACCGTGTCAGCCGGGAGTCAAAGACAAGCCCTAAAAGAACAATGACTGTCCACGACCTCTAATAGGTGGTCGCCGAGATACAGTTCAGGCTGAGGGTGAACTGTTCGAAGCCGACAAAAGTGAATAACACTTGTCTTCACAGCAGAAAACTGGAAGCCGTGAGTAAGAGCCCAGGACTGTGCCTTCCTAATGGCTCCCTGCAGCCTACATTCAGCAGCGCGGGTGCTGGAGGAGCTAAAATAGGTACAAAAGTTGTCAACATATAGTGAAGGGGATACTGACGATCCAACTGCTGTAGCTAAGCCGTTAATGGCTACTAAAAACAAGGGGACACTCAAAACAGAGCCCTGAGGAACCCCCTTTTCCTGCACATGAGAGGTAATATCAGAGGCACCAACTTCAACACGAAAAGTAAGGACAAGCTAAAAAGTTTTTAATAAAAAATTGGGAGTGAGCCCCGAAGACCCCAACCATGTAATGTGCTAAGGATGTGGTGTCGCCAGGTCGTATCATATGCTTTTTGCATATCGAAAAAGACGGCTCTCAGATGTTGGCGCCTGGAAAAGGCTGTGCGGATTGCAGACTAGGTACACCAGGTTGTCGGTGGTGGAGTGACCCCGGCGGAACCCGGCCTGGCACGGAGCCAGTAAACCCCGAGTCTCAAGGATCCAGCACAACCACCTACTGACCATGGGCTCCAACAGTTTACAGAGGACATTGGTCAGGGTGATGGGCCAATAGCTATTCAAATTGACAGGGTTTTTGCCTGGTTTAATCACCGGTATGATGATACCCTCAGGTCCCGGAGCTGTGTCGGGACACTATTTAAGAGCACTGAGGAATTCCCAATTTGTAAATGGTGGTGTGTTATATGCCTCGGTAAGGCGTGTAGTAAAGGAGAGGGGCTGGCGTCCCACCTACTCCTTTAATGTACGGAAGCCCGGTGGCAATTCACAGAGGAAAAGGCATGAGCATAATGCTCGGCAAACATCTCTGCAAGCGTGGCTGGGTCTGTACAGACTACTCCAGTCACGGATATCCCAGGGATTCCTGCTGGTGTTGGGTATCACCTTAAACGCCTGATCTTGCTCCAGACCTGGGTGGAGGAGGTACCTGTTCCAATAGTGGAGACGTACCTCTCCCAACACTCTTGCTTCCTTCTCTTAAAAGGTGACAAGCACTTGCACGGAGCCACTTGAAAGCGACTAGGTGCTCCAGAGACGGGTGCCGCTTGTACTGCTGTGAGGCTCATTGGCCATCTTTAATAGCCCCTGTGACCTCTGGCGACCACATGGTACTGTCTTACGCCGTGGGGACCCTGATGAATGGGAAACGGTAGCTTCTACAGCTGAAACAATGGAGCGCGTGGTGCACTCTACTGCCACATCAATGTTGTCAAGTGGAGGAGGGCCAATTGTGGCAGCAGAGGTAGCGTCGTCCCAGTTAACCTAGTGTAGGGTCCCCTGTATACTCGTCGAATGTAGTGAACCCCTCGATGCTGCAAGTTTGCTCTTAACTCTTCATCGGTCTGGGACAACAGATCTCTATGATAGATTAGACCCTGGACCACGTTTAAGGACTTCTGGGGCGTGATACTCACAGGGATGTCACCCAGCTTATCGCAAGCAAGCAATGCTCGCGATTGGGCTGGGGACGCCGTTTGTATCAATACAGCCCCACTCTTCATCTTTGAGAACGACTCCACTTCGCCAAACTTGTCTTCAAGCTGTTCGACAAAGAACTGTGGCTTAGTGGACAGAAAAGACTCCCCATTGGAATGGGCACATACTAGATATTGTGGCGAGTATGGTACAGATCGGCAAAGGCCTCTACGTTCCTCCCATGGGGTGCCAAGGAAAGGGAACGTCTTGGGATCATAAGCAGTTGCATCAAATTCCGTTTTCCCATGCTTAGAGACGCCAGGTTTGCGTGTGGCGACACTATTGTTTGCCCGTTTCATTCTGGTCCCATGAGCAGCTAGGGAACTAAAGGTCCACCCAGGCAGAGCCCCGCTTGCCTGGGTAAGCCTTACACAACTGGGCTGCAGCAGCTTCCTCAGAGGTTGCTTGCTAGCGGCTGTTCAACCTCAACAGCCATGCATCTCCTCGGCACTTAGCACACCTTGAAATTGAGGGGTTTTTTTTTTTTTTTTTTTTTTTTTTTTTTTATAGAGGTTTGTACTGTACTCGTGACCTGGGCGATTAAGCCAACATCCCCGGGCTCTGAAACGTACAATGTTCCACAGGTGCGCCGAACGATGGTCGTTTAAGCAAGCACAGAGCTTACGGTGTAGCGGACTGTTGGCGCGACTCAGCCCACGGCTCAGGACCACGGGTTCGCCAAGCCCGTACTCAGCAAATTAATGCTGAGCCCCTGATGGGATGACAAATGTCTAAAAGTATCGAGATTATGTAGAAAAATAGAGAAAGACAGAAGGAATGTCAATAAAAATTATGTTGGAAACAAGTTTGATTTTGGATGTTTTTGTTTTAACTGGACCTTACTTTTGGAATATCCCCCATATCTGTATTCATACTATTAATACCATGATCTCAGCTTGTAAGAGAAAATATACTGACATGATCCACATCCACGAGGATCACCTCCCCATGGATCTAATGCACTAACAACTAATCTAATCTAAGGACTGCCGTATGACAATCGACACTATATAGCATGACAACTGGCATACCAAACAGCACATACGATCTGCGCCTGAGCTTTAACTCACTCATGTTCAAAAAGTAATTTATAATTAAACTCTGGCTAATTCTGAAGGAAAGTAATGTTAGTGGGCACTGTTTTATTCTACAATAATTTGCCTCCAACAAATGCTAATCAATTTACAATCAATGACATGAACTATTTTACAAGTCATAATTACGCGGCTTCCGCGGCCAGAGTCAGATGACATAAAAGTTTTCTGGGTATGGTACCGCGTCATTATGTAAGGCTATTACTTAAATAATCCAACGTTTCGGCCAACGTTACAGTGGCCTTCATCTGGGTAACAGTTACCCAGATGGTAACAGTTACCCAGATGAAGGCCACTGTAACGTTGGCCGAAACGTTGGATTATTTAAGTAATAGCCTTACATAATGACGCGGGTACCATACCCAGAAAACTTTTATGTCATATTTTACAAGTCATTTAAATAAACATATGGAGCAAATACCTCAAAATCACATTTGAATAACTTACAGCATGTATACATACCATATTCACTTAATAATTTTTCATCTTGAAGAACTCTACCACAATAAATAAGGCGCTGAGACTCTATAGGGAAGAATATTGATTCTGCTATTCGCTCTTTCAGTTGTTTCACTGTGGTCTAGAAAATAAAAATAATTAATACATGCAAGAGAAATTAAAGTAAGAGCAAATCTTATATGAGTTGACTTACATCATCAGGCACAGAAAAACTATGATTCTGTGAGTCCAGGGTTTTCACAGTTAGTTCAATCATTTCTGAAAAGCTATCTGGAAGGAAAAAAAGATATTTCAGCATCAAATATGCAGTTTTTAAAAAGTTAATGTAATAATTTAAACCAATACACATGATATTAAATTGAATTTCTGCATGCTCTATAAACTTCTCCACAAAAAATGTGTATGTGTATTTATTCCAAATATCATTGTGACCTGTCAAACATGCTTACTATCGTCGTTTATCAAGAATGCATTCAAAATTTAAAATTTTTGCAGTAGTCAGAATCTTCCTACTTTCACTTGTAAATGGCTCACATTTCATTTTTTCCTATAACTTTTGCAGGCTGTATTTTATTTTAACGAATTCAGCAACCAGCCATGTATTTGTAACATGTTTTATTTAGTCAAGATCTGGGTTAAAAAAATACAATAATTTATTATTTGAACAGGATACTTCAACGAGATCATATCTACTTACATCATAGGCTAAAGATTTGTAAATAAACATAACAATAAGGAAAAAATTGTTAAACAGCAGCAGGCGTGGTGACTATTCATTTGAAGCACACATAACAGAACCTCCTTGCTAAATTAAGCACATATAGGTAAAGATAAAACTTGTTTAACATAACACAGGAAAGAATTTAATATATTAGACAATACAAATACATCAATTTGGCTTTTAAGTCATAGCTGTGGTCCTTTTTAGCTTCCTGGAAAAAGTGTTAAGAAAATGCTTTTCACAACGGGAACCAGAGCTCCTGGTATTCAAATATAAATAGACACTAGAAATTCATTGCAAATGGATGGTTTGAACTCTTGTTTTATTTCTTCTTCTGATTACAGCTGTTTTCCTTTGCAGCTTCTGATGTGAGAAACAACATGATAACTGATATGCCTCACACAAGAGCACATTGCGTTCCACCAAGAAGTAAGTAAACAGCCTCTAGGTCCTAATGCGTCACTGTCAATGTTGACAGACTTGGCAAAATAGCTGTTAATTTTATTGCTATCTTCCATCCATTTAACATAATGTACATCCACAATTTGTTGTGTGGAAGGGGGCGAGGTGATTTTGTCAGAGAAATCTGAAAAACTCTCGTGTCCATCCGTAAAACTGTAAAACTCTGCAATTTCCATAAATTTTATGGGCGAAACCTAAAAGTTGGCAGGTATGATGTACATTAACACAACCTTTTGGAATTCACATCCTTCTTCAGGTAGGAGAGAGTGGAATAGAAACAGGATAGAAACGAAGGGTTACTCACAACCTAGAACATGAGGTAAGGAAGCACTCCTTTCCTTATATCATTGTCAAGGTTGTGGGTAGACATTCCTTTCTATCCTGTTACTCCCCCATCCTCTCCCCTACGTGAAGAAGAAAATATATTCCGAAAGCTTGTGTTAACATCTATTTTCTTCTTCTTGTGTGACTATCAGCAGTACCAATCTGAGCTAAGTACTGGCCAGCCACTATGCATGTGTAGAGTTGCTAGAACAACTACACTGTGAAATAAAAACAAATCGGAGTGGAGTGTACAATGAATGTATCCAATAGAACATTATGGGGGAATTTGGTGTTAATGAGGTATGGCTGCAGAAAATCTACTCTAGTGCCTTTGCCACGACATTACCTACAGCACCTCCCCTGGGTTTATGACCATATCAATTCAACAGTAGATGACTGGAAAACTGCAGCGCAGTCAGATGAGTACCAATTTCAGTTGGTAAAAACTGATAGTAGGTTCACCTGTCTTGCAGACCCCACAAAGCCATGAACCCAAGTTGTCAACAAGACTGTGCAAGATGGTGGTGGTGGATCCACAATGCAGTTTTTACACGAGATGCACTGAATCCTCCAATCCAACTGAATCAATAATTCACTGAAAATGGTTATGTTCGGCTACATGTAGACCACTTACAATCATGCATGGACTTCACATTCACTAACAACTTTGGGTCTTCTATGGATGACAATGTATCATGTCACTTGGCCACAACTGTTTCTGAATGGTTTGAAGAACATTACAAAGAATTGCATGATTTTATCACTGAAATCACCCAACATAAATCCCATCTAACATTTATGCTAGACAGTCATAAGGTCCGGTCAGATCACGAACAACACTTTCACAATCCTGGACAGCTGCTGAATAGCATGGTTCTACATTTCTGCAGAGGCCTTCCAATGACATATTGAGCCACACCGCGTTGAGTTGTTGCACTTACCCAAACAAAAGGGGTCCACCATATTAGAAAGTAACACTCATGTTGCCCGGTGACAAACTTTCTTCGGCACATAGCTGTGATAAAAATTACGATGCAGTCAGCAGAACTCTTATCATCTGCTGAAATATTTGACAACTCGTGGCAAATATAGATGTTGACGTAAATTATTTTAAAAAGTGAGCACTGGATCAAAACATGATGTACCTTCAAAGGTTGAGAACAGTGAGTGGGATAGGGTGGCAACTTGATAAATGTTGCCAAGGAGAGAAAAAAAAATGTCTTAGGTTCTGCAGTTGAGCTCAAATGACCTCACAATTAGAGTGCCAAGAGAAGGACAACCAAGCTATTGGGAGAGTTAAGTTTCCAAAGTTTGTTCCCTAAAGAGAAGACAACGCACACTCCAAGTTGATACTACATGCCGAGAGATACTGAGACTAAGATCATCCATAGAAACAAGATAACTAGATGGCAAAGGGAGGCGATCTGCAGTCTTAGCAGTAGCAGCAGCTTCATTCCCTGGCACACTGATGTAACCCAGAATAAAAGAGGGGGCTGACCCCCCATGGTACACAAAACAGGTCAGACAACTGTTGCAGATACAAAGAAAAACGCATGCAAAATTAAAAAAGACACAGAATCCACAAGACCTGCTATCTTTTACTAAAACTCGCAACCTAGCGCGGACATCAATGCGAGAAGCCTATAGTAGTTACCACAACAAAATCCTATCTCGTAATCTTGCAGAAAATCCAAAGAAATTCTGGTCATATGTGAAGTACACTAGCGGCAAAACACAAACAATACCTTCACTACGCGATAGCAATGGTAATACTACTGATGACAGTACTGCTAAGGCAGAATTACTAAACACAGCTTTCCGAAATTCGTTCACCGAAGTAGACGAAGTGAACACTCCAGTATTTAATCCAAGAACAGCTGCCAGCATGCGAAACTTAGAAGTAGATGTTCCTGGAGTAGTAAAACAACTTAAGTCACTAAACAAAAATAAATCTTCCGGGCCTGATTGTATACCAACTAGATTCCTCTTAGAGTATGCTGATGCAATAGCTCCGTACTTAGCTATCATTTACAACCGATCACTCAGCGAAAGATCCGTACCCAAAGACTGAAAAGTTGCCCAAGTTACTCCAATATTCAAGAACGGCAATAGGAGTGATCCCCAAAACTACAGGCCTATCTCATTGACATCTATTTGCAGTAGGATTTTGGAACATATACTTTGTTCGAATATTATGAACTACCTCAAAGAGAACGACATATTAACAAATAGTCAACACGGATTCAGAAAGTATCACTCTTGCGAAACACGGCTTGCCCTTTATTCACACGAAGTGTTAAGTGCCATCGACAAGGGATCTCAAATCGAGTCCATATTTCTGGATTTCAGGAAGGCTTTTGACACTGTATCCCACAAGCGGCTTCTTATGAAATTGCGTGCTTATGGAATATCTCCCCAATTGTGCGATTGGATTCACGATTTCCTATCAGAAAGGACACAGTTCATTGTAATTGATGGTAAGTCATCGTGTAAAACAGAAGTGATATCTGGCGTTCCACAAGGAAGCGTTATAGGTCCCCTACTCTACCTCGTGTTTATAAATGATTTAGGAGACAATCTGAATGGCTCAGTTAAACTGTTCGCGGATGATACTGTTGTTTATCGGTTAGCGAATTCAACAGAGGATCAAAAGCAACTGCAAAGCTATTTAGACAAAATTTCTAAATGGTGCGAAAATTGGCAATTGACACTAAATAAAGAAAAATATGAAGTAATACACATGACTATTAAAATAAATCCGCTGAACTACCATTATGTGATAAATCAGTCAAACCTTAACGTCATAAATTCTATCAAATACCTAGGAGTTATAATCCGAACAACTTTGACTGGAGAGAACACAAAGAAAATATTGTGGCGAAGGCGAACCAAAGGTTACGTTTCATTGGCAGAACGCTTCGAAGATGCACCAGCTCTACCAAGGAGACTGCCAACATCACACTTGTGCATCCTCTCCTGGAGTACTGTTGCCCCTTGTGGGTCCCTCGCCAGGTGGGACTGACGGAGGACATTAAGAAGGTTCACAGAAGGGCAGCTCGTTTTGTTTTATCACATTATGGGGGGAAAGCGTGACGGAAATGTTGCATGAATTTGGGTGGAAATCATTAAAAGAAAGACCTTATTCATTGCTATCAAAAATTATCTGAACTGGTGCTGCCATCTGTTGAAAACCTTATCTTTTGACTAATTGTTACCATCACCCTAAGTAGTTCCCATCCACACATACAGACCGGTCCTAGAACTTCCGTCACTGATGAAAAGTTTTCTAGAAGTTCTGTCGAACTGATGGCCTTTCAACTCGAGTTTCAGTTTCGGGAATAGCACGAAGTCGCATGGTGCCAAATTTGGTGAGTACGGTGGGTGGGGTACAACTCCCATGTTGATTTTTGCCAAAAAGGTCATGATGAACTAGAATGTATGACTAGGCACATTGTCATGATGCAGCAGCCAGTTCCCTTAATGCCAAAGATCAGGCCATCACCTCCGCATATTTTCTCGGAGCAGTCGCAAAACGTAACAGTAGTATGTGGAATACACTATTTGGTTGGGTTGAACGAATTCTTCAATTCCCTTGGTATCAAAGAAAACCATGATCATGCTCTTCACTTTGCTCTTCACCTTTCTCACTTTTTTGTGTCTTTGAGAGCCCAGGCTCTTCGACTGGGACAATTTTTGAATCATTGCAAGGATCTCCGTAACAATTTTCCCGAGATTCGCACAAAATTTGATACAAACTCAGTGTTCTGTTTGCAGATCCATAACAAAATCACCACACACCAAACACAGAGTATTACAGAAATCACTTTGGAGATGCAACATGTCCTTCCAGTTGAATGACACTCTACGCACAGACTCCTCAGATATGCAGCTCTCACCACCTAGTGGTTCAAATATCTACTACTCCTACATTCCATATGGCAGCACCAGTCCCAAAAAGTTTTGATTCCACCTCGTATTCAAGTGGCATCCTGCAGACCATCTTTGCTTTGCTACATTGTCTCAACAGCCCCATAGAGGGCAGTCCAACATTCAAATGAGCCCCATCATTTGTCACTTACAGTTATGTACATTATTCGATTTTAGAACATGTTTTCATCCTATCACATATATAAAAAATAGACGAAGATTACTCACCAGGCGAAGGAGCACAGGTGTGACAGCATCACAAATAAATAAATGAATACACACACACACACACAATCGCAAGCTTTCGCAACCCAGTTGCGTCTTCAGGCAGTAGGGAAGGAGAGGGAAAAGGAAATGATGAGGGTTTTAAGGAAGGGGGTAAGGAGCCATTCCAATCCCGGGAGAGGAAAGACTTACCTTGGGGGAAAAAAAGGAGGGTAAACAAATGCACACATGCCCACACATTCACACAGACACAATACACACACACGTAAAAAATAGATGAAGTACACTTACCAGGCGAAGGGGCACAGGCAGTAATAGCAACAAATAAACACACAGACACACACACACACACACACACACACACACACACACACACACACACACACACACACACTGCTAACTTTCGCAGCCTAGCTGCTTCATCAGGCAGAAGGGAGGAGAGGGAAAAGGAAATGATGCGGGTTTTAAGGAAGGGGGTAAGGAGCCATTCCAATCCCGGGACAGGAAAGACTTACCTTGGGGGAAAAATGGAGGGTAAATAAATGCACACACACCCACACATTCACACAGACACAAGTACACTTAGGCAGACATTGTTCTACAATGTCTGCCTAAGTGTACTTGTGTCTGTGTAAATGTGTGGGTGTGTGTGCAGGAAAGACTTACCTTGGGGGAAAAATGGAGGGTAAATAAATGCACACACACCCACACATTCACACAGACACAAGTACACTTAGGCAGACATTGTTCTACAATGTCTGCCTAAGTGTACTTGTGTCTGTGTAAATGTGTGGGTGTGTGTGCATTTTTATTTACCCTCCATTTTTCCCCCAAGGTAAGTCTTTCCTGTCCCGGGATTGGAATGGCTCCTTACCCCCTTCCTTAAAACCCGCATCATTTCCTTTTCCCTCTCCTCCCTTCTGCCTGATGAAGCAGCTAGGCTGCGAAAGCTAGCATTTTTGTGTGTGTGTGTGTGTGTGTGTGTGTGTGTGTGTGTGTGTGTCTGTGTGTTTATTTGTTGCTATTACTGCCTGTGCCCCTTCGCCTGGTAAGTGTACTTCATCTAAAAAAAAAATATATATATATATATAATCTCTCTCCACAAGTGATGGGCCAGCTCTTCACCAAGAGTATACCAGCTATAATTTTATTATTGTAGTTAGTCTTATTATTATTATTATTTGATAACTGTACAGCACAAGTGTGTTCCTCTTTACAGACATAATCTTATGATGATCATTGCTGATCTAAACCTGTCATAAAAAAATAAATATTACATCACACTCTAGACCAGGGGTCTCCAATTTACTAGGGCAGGAGGGCCACATTTCAAGTTCCAAATTGCAGTGCGGGCCGGATATCATATTTAGCAATTTCTGAAGAATTCGATACTAATGCCTACTTTGACCTGCGACGTCACTGATAAGGCGGAAACCCCAATTTAACCTGTATACAATATCACCACCATTATATCACACTTTTTAGCCACAAACAAAGATCAATAACATGTGAACCAGGTTAAAATGCAGTTTAGGTGATGGCTGCTTCTGTTTAACATGCACATATTGTTGGTGGTAAAAAATCAGATCACTGGCAGTGGTGTACTGCACTTCTGTGACAATGTTGGCAGCGACAGCTTGCAGCACACAGGGACAGTTCTGTCGTCAGCTGTTTGTTTACGAGCGTTAAGTGAAACAGTCATGTTATGACGACATATTAAATTTTCACCACACAGTAATGTCCATTGCAAACAATTGATATTTCAGTCTTAGTATTTTGTAACTAAAACATGGGTGCTCAGTATATGTATGCATGAACGTAAATGGATGTCTGTACTGTAAAATGTTATGACACATTTTTAAAAAAAGAAAATTGTTCCTCACTTCACTCAGTTCCATTCATTTAATCGAATGGCCCATTATAACGCCGTGAAAGTATAACAGAGAAAGACAAAAAATAAACAAGACAGTCTCTTCAGCTCCCGCAGCACAAACACATTCTGTCGTTTCACGCCAGGAATTGGTAACATCGAAGAGACACGCCAGTGGTTACCCATGTTGGCACTGACCTGAAGAACTGATGGTAAGTGAAGGTAGCCAATCAGGAGCAGGGTTCAGACAGACAATAAGAATATCTTTGTTTCTCTCCCATGGCATGAATTAATCACAAAATTATCCGTTCTTGCAAAGTGTGTAGAACCTAGTTGGGAATGCAGATCATTATGGCAATTCTAATAAATGGAAATTGATCGCATTTACTTTTATTACTAATTTTACAACTTTCTTCAACTCAAAGCTGCAAAATTAAAGTCACGCCCACGTAGTGATGGTTTCTCTATATTTTTTAATGTGTTTCAATGAACATAATGACTTTTGGGCAAGTTGTTAAGCAGGTACCTAATAGCAAGACTAATTTCTACCTGTGAAATGAGTGGCAATACTATTTACAAGTAAATGGGGGGGGGGGGGGGGGAGGAGAGGGTAGGATAGAGTAGGGTGGAGAGCTGCATCAAACCAGTCTCTGGAGTGAAGACCACAACAAGAACAACAACAACGTCCTCTGTTACCAGAACCAGACCGCATCAGGTTTGAAAAAGTTGATGACCCGATACTATGGACCTAGCTCTTTCTGTATCAGTCGGCCATCACCTCTACCTTGGGAACTACCCAACAAGTCTTTTTTCCTATTCACAAATTTCCCCACCTTTTTCAGAGCCTTCTTGAAAGTTTGTTCTATCCTTTCTACAGCTTCAGCTACATGGTGCTCATCCGATTCTGACTGAGGCAACAAGTCATATCTATTTTCCAGATTAATATTAAAGTTGTCCCACACTCTTCTAAGCCTGTTCCCCCTGTTACCTGTTGCGACTTCCTACCACTATCCACTCTTACTCCTCTTTAACCTGCTCAGATTCTCACTTGCCTTCTCTAATTCAGCTTTAAGAGTTGCCTCCCCTCCTGTTCCATTATTTTCCTATCTCTAATTCAGATCCTACAAAGTTACTGGCGAGCCTCATTTATGTCCCCATTTCCCACACCACTAAATTCATCCCATTGACAGAAACCACTGCACTATCACACCACATCCAAGAAGTTTTGATCCTATGGCATGTCCCACACTTCTCACCCATGGTAAAAAGAGAAATCATATAACTTTTATTAAGTACTGACTAAAAAGTAAATGTTACTCCAAAAGACACTAAAAACTATTCACATAAATGTAAAGGTAATAAGCTGAACCACAGACATTGCTGAGGTGGGGTGACTTGCGTACCTCAACAATACAGATAGCCGTACCGTAGTGCAACCACAGTGGAGGGGTATCTATGGAGAGGCCAGTCAAACATGTAGTTCCTGAAGAGGTGCAACAGTCTGGATGATTGAGCTGGCCTTGTAACATCAGCTAATGTGGCTTTTGCCACACAGTTACTGTGAATGGCTGAAAGCAAGGGGAAACTACAGCTGTTACTTTTCCTGAGGACATGCAGCTCTACTGTATGAATATATGATGGCATCCTCTCGGGTACAATATTCTGGAGGTAAAATAGTTCCCCATTTGGATTTTCGGGCAGGGACTGCTCAGGAGGATGTGATCATCAGGAAAGACAACACTGGCATTCTACGGATCGAAGTATGGAATGTTAGATCCCTTAATCGGGTAGGAAGGTTAGAAAATTTAGAAAGGGAAATGGATAGGTTGAAGTTGGATACAGTGGGTATTAGTAAAGTTCGGTAGCAAGATGAACAGGATTTCTGCTCAGATAAGTACAGGATTATAAATACAAAATCAGTTGGGGGTATTTCAGGAGTAGGTCTGATAATGAATAAGAAAATAAGAATGCGAGTAAACTACTATGCGCAACACAGTGATCGCATTATCATAGTCAAGTTAGATACAAAGCCAACGCTGACCACAGTAGTACAGGTTTAGTCACCATAAGGTGTGTCACGAATGTGCAGTTGTTACTCATAAAAATATTAGCATGTCACCATGAAGAATAACGTCACATCAGTCCAACAATTTAATAGAATCAGGTGAACAGTGACACGTAATTTTTAGAGACACGATTCTGCTGTTTTAGTCTCCTTAAAAATGATAATTCCCCTTTTACACACAAACAACAAACCATACAGTGGCTTTATATAACCTCATTGGTTACATCAAAGGGGTTATTTATAGCATGTGATTGACCCGTGTCAATGGCATATTGTGTTTTATGAAGTCATTACATACACAGTAGTTTTGAGATGTGTTTCTTTATGTGTGCCGTGTGTAAGTAACCTATTAAGTGGGACTAATTTGTGGTGGATGTTACATAGAATGGGTATTTTGTTGTAAGGCCATTCCTCTTTCTGTTGGGATATGTGTGGCTGCAACACGTGGTATTGAGTTATTGAGAACTGAGTGCAATAAAGTTATTTTGTCAGATCTGTGATTTATCATTTTAGTGGGGGAGTGCTTGTGTTTAAGAATTGATGAGTAAATGTGGCGTCAGTTTCGAAGTTTATTCAAGTATTTCAGCGCAGGGTTTCTGTGGTTGTAATTGATTTTTCAGTTATAAGAGGTTTGCTACTTTGCTAACCTGATAAGGGTTCATTGAGAACCTGGCAACCAAAGAGCAAGAACAGCATTAATTATTTACTCTATGGCCAGCATGAAAAAGGAATCCCATAAGTCTTTGATTCGTTTAAATATTACAATTATAACCCTCTTTCTTACTGACTGCGGCAACACGACTCCTAAATGGTTTCTCTGATGTCCCTAATCTCAGAGCACTAACTGCTGACACACAAAATTCAGTTTTTCCTTGAAATCTTGGTTGTGGCTGTAATGAAGCATGTTCAGATTTATTCTCTCTGCTTGCATTACTGAACCTCCTGATACCACTATTACATAATAATAATAATAAGAATATGAATGTAGTTAGTCTTATAATTTTCTTTTCCAAAACTTTTGTTATTCTTTTTTATAACGTAACTAGCTGAAGTCATTTTCCATTATTTGTCACCTTAATCAGTAAATATTAATTAGTTAATGCCAGAGACGTAGTGTTAGAATTCAGATAGTATCCTAATTAGTACTTCTGGTAAAACTAAGTAATGCTTTTCTTATTATATTAAAGTAGGTATTACTATGTTTAATGTTAGGAAAGTTTTGCTCTCTTTAGTTTCTGTATAATTACCATTAATTACAAAAGTATTGTTGATAACCAATTTTGTTAAATACATAAATGAATACTATTAATTGAACTGAGATTTGTATATTAATTTAATGAGTATTATTTACTCTATCTTTTACTATAGCCAGTTGCATACATAATTGTTTACTTTTCCATTATAATTAATTTAATGTACATAATTAACAATATGCAAGTTTCAGTATCACTGTTTAAAGGATATAAATGGGATGTGTTCACGGCATGTAATAAAGTATTGTTTCATCCTCCATCTGAGACACAATCTATATCAAGTTCAGAGTATTGTTTTAGCCGCGATCTGAGGCACAAGCCATGCCAGTACGAACTTTAATCTTGAACAGTTATGTAAAAGTCCGTCAGTGTTATTCATGCAGAAAGTGCATCTACCGTGATTAACTAAAATTTGTGCCACATTAAGATGTACATCTTGAACTTGAGTATTCCACACATTGTGTTGTAAACTCGTATTGTTGATATGTGGAATGTGCTCGCCTGGTCACATTAATTGTAATTAATGATACTTGTAGGCTGGTTATAAATGAGGACAATAGGGCATTTATGAACAATTAAATGGCAAAGAACTGCAATTCTATGTATTGCCTTAGATTGATTTAGTCTCGCTCCATGAGATTTCAGTCATCTACCACCGAGAGCAATGAGCAACAACAATCATTGACCTTCAACCAGATAATGGCACATGATGATAAACTGACTGTAGCACTGCCCGAGATTTAGGTTTGGTTGGAAGGCAACAGCTTGGTTGTGAGCTGGTGAAGCCAGCAAATGTGAAAGTCAAATGTCAGTCGTGGTAACAAAAATTCATCGGTTTTGAAATCTAAGTTTACGTCGGTAACATATTGAAATATACAATTGGTGGGTGGGGGTGAGACGTAATTTCTTTTATTTCTGCAAGTGAGTGCCGAAGGTGGAAATTTTTGGGCCGAACCTGTGATCAATGGTAAATTCTGTTATTGTAATCTGTAATTTATGAGGATAAACACATATTATTTACTATCTAAATACATAAGTATTACGATATTATCCCATATACGGGTCTTCCAACATGGTGATTTCATGGGCCGTAAAATAATGCCATTGAAATGGTATCACCTCCTTCATTTTAAGTGTATTATAGGTCAATTTTAGTATTTGATAACATTTTAATGTTGATGGGAATTGGGAGGGCCATAATTAGTATCACTTTCTTGATTTTACATATAGTATTCAATAGTATTCTTATGCTATTTGGCAACAGTGTTGATTGGTATAGCTTTCTTCATTTGATTTTTAGATCAACTGAATTATTTGATTCCATGCATACATTTTAGGTCTTTTTGTTATTTATTTAGTGTATTTCATGTTTTTATTACATTTTTCTGTGTTTTCAGTTGGCTTTTTGTCGTATTTTCCCGCATAGAATGTCCCCACCCAAAACCCCCACATTCCTGCACTTGTCGCATTAGTGTCATTTTATGTCAATTGTCGCGTGTTTCATGAGTGTTTGGTCACCATATTGGCTATGGGTACACATGTCATTACCGCCATTGTGATAATGTCATGCATCAAATCAGACAGGTGGAATGTGTTGTAAAGTATTGCCCATCAAAGTGCCATGCTAATGGCTATGTGAAATTTAGTGGTTTGCCAATCTATACAGCCTGTAAACACTCACTTTGACTGCAGTGTCAAACTTTAGCCCAGTGGTTGCACAAATGATTTGAGTAACATGCAACGTTGTGAGCCGACATCAATCAAACAAGAGTAAGAAGTGGCCAACAAATGGAATTTCAATTTTGGCATATGAATATGGTGTTTTGGGCACACGACATTGAAATCTTTAGCACTTGCTCAGTTTTGACAGAACTGCATAAAATTGGCTTCATTTAGATGTATCCAGGATGTATCATGACTGAGGGTGTCACATATCATAACAGATTAACTACTGGCTGTCTACAACAGTGACCGTCAACAGCTGAGGCAGGTCATCAATAGCGATAGCAAGGCAATCATGGCTCAGTTCAACACAAGGGATCAGTTGTACTAATGAACATCTTTCCTCACAGTTCGAAAACAGCTAAAATATTTCCACAGAGCCCTTCCTCATGAATAGGCAGCTGTGTAACATGCAGCAGTTGTGTAAACTAAGCTTCCTTCATCCAACCCACAGAAAGAAATAGCTGACAGCTGTGAACTTTGGTTAGAAGGGAGGAGACGCTAAATGACATGTTTCGCAGTAATTCTCCATGCTAAACAACTAGCTGACCAAATAAATAGCTTTACAACTTAAAGTCCACAGAGCAAAATTCCTAGAATTGAACAGATGGACATAAATTTGGTGTTATGCTGAGTGTGGTGAATCCACATTAGAAGTAAAACAATTACCAAGCATTCTATTGGGCAAGGAGAGGCAAACTCTGATCTCTAATTAAGAAGTTTTCCTGCAAAATCAGGCTCAAATGAGAAATCTTAGCAATAACTTTATTCTGGTGAATAATCTTCTTGTGGCACCGACTCTGGTGCAAAACTTGTTACAGTTCACATAACTCTGCATTTGATGGAGAGCAGCAAAGGCGATGACTAATCCAAGTCAATCCGTGTTCTGGAAACATATGTAGTAAATGTTTTGCCGTCACTGGGTCTGTACACCATCCCACAACAAGATCATGCAGAAGCATTGACAGATTAGGATGCAAAGAAGTCAGGCCTTTAGAAAAATTAAGACTCATATGACTGTATAAACATAGTGTTAATACACAGGCAAGGTGTTCATGTGGCTACATTCATTTTAATGAATGCGATCGACAGTGAGTGGTAACCGAAGTCCCAGAACTTGCCATCAGATATATTTGACAGGCGTCTGTGCATTCCTATCACCATTTAATTTATGTGTTTGTTGCCTAGGCTGTGCATAATTTGATCTTATATGAGAAGAGGTGTGTCTAGAGTTAGGAAATCTTGTTCTGAAGGTATCTGCCAAGAGTGCGGCAATATAAATGAGAGATGATAAACAGTTCTGACAAGAAGAGAAATGAAGGTTTGGAAATGTAGTGCTAAAGGATAATGCTGAAGAGCAGATTGGTATATTGGTGAACTAATGAGATGGTACTGAAAAGAACTGGGGAGTAAAGAAATTAGTGGCATAACTTGACTAAAACAAAGAATCTGTTTATAGGACATGTAATGAAACATCAAAGTATCACCAATTTGGTACCGAAGAATTGTTAAGAAGTAACAATTATACACGAAGTCCACAAAATTATACAGCAAGCAGGTTAAAATGGCGTAGGATGTAGCAGTTATACAGAAATAAATAGACTGCCCAAGACAGAAGCATTGAGAGCTGGATCAAACATGTCTTCAGACTGAACAAACACAAGGGCTTTATCAACCTTTACAACAGAACAATTCATAATGAATGTTGGGGATTTAGCCGAGTCCTGTCAATTTCAAAATTAGTACATTAAATGTCTCTCATAAAATTAATCAAGATAGAAATACTTGGAATTCAATGATAGGGCCATTTAATGAAATCCATTGTGTAACTTCTTTACGCATTAAATTTCAGGGACTGCTCTGCCACTCAGTAGGTCAAGTTGAAGCAAAACAAGCAAAGGCTCAGACTGACATTTTGTACAGACTGTCCAATTTACTATTAATGTTACACCCTCAAAGACTGACAAAACCAACAAAACAAGACATTGTTTAGTACCCCCCCCCCAAGGGCGGATACCACCCGTCACCTTTGACCAATGACACTTTACATTACCCAAAGCAAACTGTTACACCAATCTAGTGACTGGTTCTTAATGTACCTCCCAAATAAATTCTATGGACTTTACTGTGACTAAGATATGACATTCGTCAAACCCAACAGGTGGCATCACGGTCTTCAACTGATCTGAAAAGACTTACATGATTAGTTTTTATTGAAATCACTGTGTTTCTCCTTGTATTTGACAATACTAAATCCACAATTGAGTCTAAGATATGAATTCTGGAAATAATCATTCTTTAATTACTAGAAGGTCTAGGCCCACCTCAGTTTCTGGTGCCCCATCTTGGGCCTTCCCCGTTTGCACTTTATTTCAACTAGCTTTATGAAAATGATAATGTTATAAATATTTAATTCTGCACAACTGAAAGCATGATATGTTTTCAAGATACAAACTAGGCAATCACCAAAAATCTGAAACTATCTTTCAATCACTGGAGAGGAATCACTGCCATTTCAGATCTGTTGCATTTAAAACCACCGAATGTTTTTGATATTAAAAGTTCATTGGGCTTGTGTTCGCAAAATTAATCTCAATGTGCTGAGAAGGCTGAAGAAGTATGAAAGTATGTAAGCATATCCTCAATCTTCGAAATTTGGAGATAAAATATTATGGAATGGTCAAAATAAAAAATGTCACTAATTAAGGCAGCTGCAAGGAAATTACACTTCCACATTTTACCCCCATCTTTATTAAGTAGGATAAAAGCTGCAGCCACTCAAACACTCAACCCATAGCAGTATATTTTATTAAAATTACAATCAAAATTTGTGAATGGCTTGTTTGTTTATGAGGGGTACCAAACTGCTAAGGTAATCAGTCCTGCTAAATGAGCCAGGTACACATGACTGCAGTAAATTCTAGAGTTCAGGACAGAACAGAGGATGCTTGCCTACACAGGTACATCACTGAATTGCAAGGGTTCAAATCAGTTTTGGTCACAATTTCACTTCATGGCAGTGGTGGCAGAGAGAGCTGATGTTGACCACCATTCAATTGTATTTGAAGACCCAGAAATTTCCAAGAATGCTTGCAATAGAAGTAGCACGGCCTGAAATGATATATATCAAACGTGCAACTGTAAATCAATTCAGTGTTTCTGAACTGAAGATTCGGGCACTATGCGTCCTCACATACAAAAAAAAAACCTATACCTAACCTTCTTAAGGCTATGCTACAGGTAATTTTTTTTTAAAGTGAAAGTTAGGTTAGGTATAGGTCTTGAAAACAAGAATTTATTTTTAGTATGCAAGGGCGCATAGCACCCAAATCTCTGGTTCAGAAACACTCAATCAAGTTGTATGTACGATATATATCATTTCAGGCCAAGCTACTTTGAATCCAAACATTCTTGGAAATTACAGAAAACCCAATTAGGCCTATATAGAAGAACAATTCTGTATGTTGACCATGAACTAATTAGGTCTAACACTCTTCCTGATCTGCGATTGACAGATTCTTGTAAATACTTTTGTCCGGTTATTAATTATACTCAAAGTTAATATTAGCAAACACTGCTGCTGCCAAAAGTAAAATTTTACAAAAGCATAGGATCTTCATATACACTGATCATTACTGCGAGACTGATACTCATCTCCCTTCTGGACATTTACCAGTTTCGGATTTTTAAATATAAACATTGAAATCCAGAGACAAAAAATTTATTCTGATACCTTTATTACACACATGAAAACAACAATACTACAAAAACACTAAGAAAGTTTACGGTATCTAAAATTCAATTCTGGATCCTGTCTGTAAAATCATGATATATATCTTAGGACTGCCCCCCCTTTTTTAGTCACTGTCACTAGGATCACACTTTCATTATGGAGAAACATCTATGTGAACCATCACCTGACACTGCTTCCATCTCTGTGAACCTGTCTGGTACAGGAGTGTACATAGGTTTGCTCGAAGAGCTACATGGATGCAGATCCTGCAGCAGCAATGCAGGCACTACTGAGCATGCACTGCGAAGATGACTTCACGTGTTGCGGATGTTGCCAGGATTCTTTGAACAGTTAACCTGCAGCCTGCATATCACGTATGTGATCACTTGTTCTGTATAGTTCGAAGATGGCGGGAAACCAGCAGAAGAGTGATTTATTGTGCCAGTGTCTAAAAATAAGTTACTTTCTTACAGTTAAGGAATTGAAGTATTTGTCTAATATTTTGTGTATTTCGATGTAACCTAGTATGAAAATTTCGATATTAAGTCTTCCTTTATTTGCAGGCGTGGAATTTTTAAAGCTCCAAGCTCCCGCACATGCACCTACTCTTGCACTTGTACAATTATCTGCACAAGAACAGGAACCACCTACACAGGAATCTGTGTGGAGCAGAAACGCCTCATTAACGTTAATAGACTTACAAGAATAATAAAGAAACCCCCGAAAATGTTCTACAAATTCATCTTACAAATACCGCGGCACCAATTTTTTTCTTTAATTTCACTCTTCTGCCTTTTATTTCGGCGCAACATTTCATCAAAATTGTCGTCACTGGACACAAAATCTGAATTGCTCGATATTTGGAACAAATGGAATTTGAAAATGCTCTTCTAACTATGCTTTGTTGTGTTGCCATCTTCCGCAGGAGCTATTAAAATTGGCTATAATAGGTAATCAGTCTTATGCTGACTGCAATTAAAGACTTTTTTTTATACCAGATGTGTTTCGCTTTTTATGTTAAAAGCATCTTCTGTGGTCCGTAAATGATGTAAAGGTTTGTACAATTTGTTTTATATACATATATTGAAAACAGTTTTAAAAAAACCTTTATGTACCTTAGGCCTTTGTGTTTTTAAATTGATATTCGGTCTACTCATGGTGTTCTCTCTTCTTTCCATCTCAGAGTTGTTTTTTCGTCTTGTTGGCTGGGATTGGTTGGTTCCTGACATGTGTTTTCCGGCTGTGTGCGGCACTTTTTGCCTTTTTTTTATGGAGTTTCTTCCATTTCATTTATTATCACTTCACTTCAAATGGGCGAAAAGTGCCATACTAAACCAGTAAACGCATGTCAGGGACCATCCAAACCCAGCCAACAAGACCGAAAAACAGCAGTGAGATGTAAAGAAGAAACAGCACCTTGAGTCGACCGAATATCAATTAAAAAACGCATAGGCCTAACATGCACAAAGCTTTTTAAAAACGGTTTTCAACCTATGTTTACACAACAAACTGTACAACCTTTATATCATTTACAGACCACAGAAAATGCTTTTAAAACAAAAAGCGAAATGCGTCTGTGTAAAACAGATGTCTTTAATTGCAGTCTGCATAAAACAAATTGCCTATTACAGTCAATTTTGCTAATCTAAGGTTTACAGGATATTTCATGCAAACAAATATAATACTTATAAAATAAAATACTAATATACAGAAACAACACCGAAATTCCTTTACAAACAGGAGAAAAAACACAGAACGACAGAAGTAATACGCAGTACAGTTATACACTAAAATGCTCTGGGCTTCCGAAAACTTTGTACACAGGCACTTCTTATACCCTCACTACAAGCTTGAGAGTAATGCTTAACTCCGGCTGCATGAGCTGCAGGGAAAATGCTCTCCTGCAGCTCCTGCCTGCATGAGCTGCAGTTCTGCGAACAGCCGGCAGACTGCAAGAATGGCGGCTGCAGCTCCTTAAACATGACTTTTCGTACTGGCCATGCGCTGCAGCTCTTCAAACGACTCTGCTAAGGTAGATGTTCAATTGAATTTGACAATGAGAACTGTAACGGACACCCTGAGATCAAGCCCACTACCTTGGCTGTCTTAGTAGCATCGCCCCACCACACTTTCCACAAGCAGCGACCCACGAAGGGGAAAAAGATTAAAAAGTGAAGCTTTCTCAAAGGTTACCCGCCCAGGAAATACTGCTCAATCCACCCTGCATGCGTTTCAAATCAATAAAACGATTCTGGGCAGCTCAAAAACCCGAACCAATCAAGACTGAAGAAGTGTGTTAAGGAGGCATGGAAAAACAACACAAGCATACATCGCCATGGCCTCGAAGACACTACATACACAGCAGGCTTCCAACTTCATAGAAGGACCTGGTGAACACTCAAAAGGATCCGATGTCCAAGGATCCGATGTGGACACGGAAGAACTAAGTCCTTCACATACAAATAAAGACTCTCAGACTCCCAAATGTGTGCCGTGGAGCAGCAGAACAGACTATTGAACACATTGTTGAGGAATGTACGAATAGAAGTTTTAGTGGAGGCTGGAACGACAATCAACACCTCACCGACAGCACTGGGATGGATACTTCTTAAATATTAGTTTGGGATATACATAGTTAGCTACATTCATTTTGTAATACATAAATATTTATTGTGTATTTCCATGCGATAAGTACATAATCTCTGTGCACGCAACATCAAGAGTTTGGGTAATTTGGTAGAATCCGTGTACATCGGAGGAAACGGCATTGCCATCGATATATATCGAATATTCGATATAGTGTTTCTGAACCGGAGATTCGGGCGCTACGCGCCCTCACGTACTAAAAAAAAAAAAATCTTGTTTAACCTATACCTAACCTAACTTTGACTTAAAAAAATTGATCTGTAGCGTAGCCTTAAGAAGGTTAGGTATAGGTTAAACAAGATTTTTTTTTTTTTAGTACGTGAGGGCGCGTAGCGCCCGAATCTCCGGTTCAGAAACACTATATCGAATATTCGATATATATCTTGTTTAACCTATACCTAACCTAACTTTGACTTAAAAAAATTGATCTGTAGCGTAGCCTTAAGAAGGTTAGGTATAGGTTAAACAAGATTTTTTTTTTTTAGTACGTGAGGGCGCGTAGCGCCCGAATCTCCGGTTCAGAAACACTATATCGAATATTCGATATATATCGATGGCTATGCCGTTTCCTTCGATGTACACGGATTCTACCAAATTACCAGAGTTTGAAGACAAAAATTAGATTTCTGAAAAATGAATTGTAAATTTTCCAAGGAGGAATTTATTGTTATTACAAAACAGAGCATAATAACGCTTCCAAATATATAATGGTGTTCATTTTCACTTCTTCGGCTCACCTGTAGGTGGGGATACGGCCCGTCAGCTTTCACACATTACGTCGTCACAGCGCAGTAGTTTTGCGGTGCATGCGTGTTTGTAGAAGGCGTGAGTGATAATGTGGTGGTTGGTTAAAGGCAATAGTTTGTTTAAAAAAAACACAGATTAATATTTTGTGTTTAAAAAGTTATTTGTAACTTCTCTCTGATGGGTAGGTGTAGGTTAAAAGAGTTTGTTTTTTTCGTATGTGAGCGCGAATTTTTGGGCTAAGACTTTTGATCGATGGTACAATCTGGTATCTATAATAACTACAGATTATTTGTATCTAGAATAAAGAAGTATTAAGATATCCCTATACTAGTTTTCCGACATCTTGCTGACGTCATGGGTGAAAGCAGACGGGTGGTATCCCAGTCTACAGTAATGCCACTTCTTCCTCTGTCTTTGTGTTTACGAACACAGAGGTGCAATAAATTTATTTTTCAAACACAATTCTCTATTAAATCTACTGAATGTATCAAGTCTAAGTCATGTGATGATTTCGCTAGTGGGTATAAGCAAACAAAATATTGACAATACAGTACAGATTGAGTTACTTTTGGTATGAAAGTCATGATGAACGACCAAGAATACACTGAAAGGTAGCTCGGTTGAAGACTATAGAAATAATATTTTCAGAACAACAGAAGATAAATAGAGCATATCCCCAACTCAGAACTATTAACCATTTCCTATGCAAATTAAACTATCCCAAATGGGTTGGTACTGAAGATTTCAGCATAACATTTTCGTAGATTTGTTACAGATGAAGGCCTACCTATCTGTAACATACACCAGACAGGTGTCAAATTTACAACAAACAGAAAAAATACCCTCTAAATAAGAAAGCTAAGATAGGGATTCTCAAGATTTTACAAAATCACACCAAAACAGCTGCTTCATCACATACAGCAAATGAATATAACAAACTACTCATTTTTCGTCAGATCTAGTTAACAAGGTGATGTAGTCTAGTATTCTGAACAGTGAAATTTCAAATACATATAATGTATTATAATTTAGTAACTACAACATAACTTCGGTATACGTACGTTATTATGCCTCTACACAATCAAGGTATGTGACTTCTATTCACCGACTATTCCTCATTGTCCCGTGGAACTATCGACATGTCAACAGCCTGTAACACGACACAGACACCATTCAACACGCTGAATGGAGAGCTACCATATGTTTTGCACAAACGTAAGTATACGCTGTAGCAACAAAAGACCAAATTTGCTGGTAAAGCTTGTGGTAGAATCTGTACTAGACTAGTAACTACAAAATTTTGGAAATTGTTATCAATCATTTGCCACAAGAACAAAAATGACTTCTTGTGTTATTAAAAAACCTTTTCTTTCCGTAATTCAAACAAGGATTCTCATGAATCTATCACAAACGAGGCCTTGTCTCCTTACAATAACGGTCCGTAATGACAAACTTTTTTCTACACTCACAGCATTTATCTCACCAATCTGGAAACCCTCAAAACTTAGTTTACAAACAACATCAATAGAAGACACTTTAATTTTAACAAAACCTTCAACTAATGTACAATTAGTAATAACACCTAATTTTCCCTGTCACGATACGAAACAGTGTCTTGTTTGATATTGAGACATCCTAGAACGATTGCTATCACTTTCATCACCAAAGATCACATTTGTTCATTTAACATGGCCACGATAGAACATGAATTCGTCTGCTATAACAAACTGACCAAACCTCAATCCTAAATTCTATTATAAATACTAATATGTAGCATCATATGAATGTCAGTATGCAAATATAAACAATATACAAATTAAATGATGACAAAAATTACGAAGTAAATATCGTAAGATAGCAGATAAACATTTCTAAATACGAACTTCTAAAACTATATACTCATCTGACAAAATTACACCAATGACTCAACTGACGATCAATGTAATGTGGAATAATACACACATAAACAAGCTCGAGATATTAGTTCATAACAAACCGAGGCAAGTCTGTTATAGTATTCAAATGTTCGAAACAAAACAAAAACATGAAATGTGACACCTCATCCTCTCATTACCTCATCAAATATGCAGATTACTCTACTACTGTGTTAGCACTTCTTCCACACGATAACCATTTGTCGACTTCTGTTACATCTCGATGTTGTTTGTACGTAACAAAGATCTTCATACAAAACATATCACAATTTCATTCTGCTTTATCCAGCGGCTTAACGAAGTAGTAAATACTCTTTGGGCTTCATCAACGAATGAGGTTTGTTTTTACACATCACATAGTAACAGCAGAATACTGATTAGATTCATAAATGCTCCAAATTACATAAAAATATCAGTCATATTTACTACTGAGACATAAAACCAAGTAAGTAATTACGTAACGCACAATTTCTATACGAAAAATGACAGTCACACGGGGAAATACATGCAGTGTTGATTTAAATTGTAATAAAAGGGTCCATCACGCTGGTCGTCGCATTCACTCTGATGATGGTTCCATGCGATTTACAGCGCTCTAGAATTTCTAAAGTATTGAGAAAAATGTTCCACATTCCGCTGTGTATCTAAATTATGAAAAATGTCATTGAATACCATTGTTTAATCCAGCGGTACTCAACCTGCGGCCCGCTGGCAACTTGTAGTTCACCGAGCTTTTTTGAGTGGCTCGGCAAGCTAGTCGTCCAGTATTCAAAACTTCGGGATAAAAATCCGTAATGACTGACGGATAAAAATGGGCGAGGTGCATACAGCGACATCGACGAAGCTAGTGCACTGAATTTAAGCAGCACGTTCTCCACAACGCATATCATTCGTTGTGAAGCAGGTCCCTCTGACTGGAGCACTCAAGTGTTTCTGCGCCCCATGCTGCCCTGGTGCTTTCCCCCTCCCTGTCCTCCCCGGGTGGCGGCTCTGATAGGGTCCTATTCGGTGCGCTGAAGTATCTGTACTGAATCCTATCAAGTGTGACACTGTTAATCTGTCTTGCGGGCGTTCAGTATGAGCAAAAAGCGTTCAGGAATAAATATCCCGTTTTGTTGCTTACTGGGAAAATTCGTATTGGTTTGTAAAGTGTGTTCGGAAAGCACTGTGTTTAACAGATCAGTTGCTTAGGGTGGCCACTCTGTCAGACATTGGTTTGGTTCCTGTTGAGGTTATAGTTAGATTGGACTTCATAAGGCGTGAACTACACCTCAATAGAAAAGGGAAGGGTAAACTGGCTAGGTTAATAGCAAAAACCGTAAGGGGAGACACTGCAATTCATGAATGTACCTCTTTTTTAGGCTAAGACCAGAATCCAATGGGAAGCTAAGGCAGGCATGTGCTAAGGGTGCTCAAAACTCACATGAAACTGACAAAAGTAAAGTAAAAAATAATGTTACCATATTTCACCAAAATATTGGGGGATTAAAGAATAAAGTAGATGAGCTACTGGTTTGTTTAGATGACATAGACTCAGAGAATGTAATAGATATACTATGCCTATCTGAGCATCACAGTTTGGCGGATATGGAAAAAGTAAACATAAGCAGTTACAAACCAGCAGCACATGTGAATAGAAAGAATAAGGTGAGAGAAGGAGTTGCCATCTATCTCTAAAGTTATTACAGTGTAAAAAGTTTAGAAACACAAAAGTTTTGTATAGAGCAACATATAGAAGCATGTGCCTGTGAGCTTAAACTGAAAAAAGGTCCTTCTTTTATAATTGTAACAGTATATAAGTTCCCTTCAGGAAACTTTCAGTTATTTATGAAAAATCTGGATGCCTTGTTGTGCTACCTGTCAGATAAGGGAAAACAAATTATTATTTGTGGGGATTTCAACGCCCAAAATCGTATGAAACCAGTTGTACGATGCCACAAATGTTTTATGTTTGTAGAGCTTATGGGACATAACTAAGGAGTCATCAGTCCCTTCGCCATAAATCTTTGCACAAGGAAAGGTTTGATGTCGGTCTACTTTACAGGGCCAGAAATTACCCCCACCACATTTCCACAAGCTTCACCAGTGTGGCCACTAGATGTCTCTGCAGTCTGAATGCACGTCATATATACTATACAGCAACAAGTACTTTACAAAGAAACTTCGAAATAGTTGTTTTAGGAATGCAGTACACATATTGCAGTGACGAAAACAAGTCTTCTATTGCAAGGTATCATAGCGTCACCTGCAATTTAATACGTGCAGGAACAGCATTTTTCATGTGCATGTCAGCCCTTTGAATGTAGTTGCCTATCAGATTCAGAAAGTGATTGAAATTAATTTGGCTCATTCTTAAGTGGTTCTTGAATGATGCTTGGTCTTACAATGTTAGTTCTCTTATTACCGTGTTAGAAGCTCCCAGGCTACTTCCGCGTAAAATCCACTTCCACGTCCAACAGTTGCACTTTTCTTTTTCTCAACGTTTCGGTCAGTTCACATATAGCAATTTCTGCCACAAGTTGTATACCTGCACGCACAATTTCTCTTGAAGCCATTTTTAAAACTATTCACAGCAGATTTCGCTCATTGCTTGTGTAAAGGGTTACTGGCATTGGAGCTTACGACGCCAGTCATACGGCGCTATAAATTCAGTGCTTGTGTAAACCCTCCTTAATGATAAAACTCAATTTAAATAAAATCAATTTTACAACTGAAGCAACCCAGTGATAAGGGGACGGCACAATCTGATGATAAACTAAGCCAGTGTGTTTATTTCAAGCTGCATATCCACATAGCACGGTTTGTGATTTCAGCTGTGCCATGCTCAGTAGATACAGTGCTCGGCCCGAGGCTGCTGTGGTCGAACGTGCCATGCAGCAAACCGAAGCGGAACTTGGACCCTATCAAACTAGAACTGCCATAATGACAGTATGTGTGAGGACATATGGTAAGAAGTAAAAAGCATAATGTATGTGACAAGTCAGTAATTGGGAAATAATATGACTACTTTACTGACATGCTAAGAGATTAGTCTCAAATGAAGAAGAATGAAACAACACGTCCTGAGAGGTACACATCTATAAAATGTATACATTAAATACAGGTTGTTTCATTTGTATTTTTAATTAGGTAACTGTGTGAATACAATGACAAATACACTTATAAAAACTGTTAGTGTTGTAGCTCTAGACTGAATAATGAGTTTGTGCAGCAGTTACAGATACTACAGCGGCACAAAAGTACTTATTTATAGTTGCAGGATGTCATTATCCTTCCAAATGGTTTGCTTTCCATGAGTTCAAGTTTATGGCAGGCCAATGGAAGTGTAGATACACAGCAAGACGTACATATTTATATTCAATGTATTTTTTTGGGGTTATTAATGTTTACTTTCACTTATCTTTACAGTCTTCCAGGTCCTTAGATTAGATTAGATCAGATTAGTTGGTTCATTCCATAGATACATGTTGAGGTGACCTTCGTGGATGTGGAACATGTCAATAATACTAATAGTATGGATACAGATGCATTCATCATTTGGTTCTATTTAAGAATTCGTCAGTGAAGTAGAAGGAGCTAGCCACTAGAAAGTCTTTAAGGCTCTTGTTAAACTTATCTTTATTTGTAGCTAAATTTTTATGGCTGTTGGTAAATTATTGAAAATGTGTGTTCCTGAGTAACAGACCCCCCTTTTTGAACTTAAAGTAAGTGCTTTTAAGTCCTTCTGTAGATCATTTTTGTTCCTAGTATTTTAGGTATGAACTGAGCTATTTGTTGGGAAAAGGGATACATTATTTATGAAAAATTTCATTAAGGAATAAATATACTGAGAGGCAATAGTTAATATATCCAGTTCTTTGAAGAGGCTTCTTCAGGATGTCCGTGAATTTACACCACAAATAATACGTATTACATGCTTTTGGACTCTGAAAACTTTCACTGTACTTTGTGGAGGTTGGTATGGGTGGTGGAGCCCAATGATCACACACTTTATAGAACAATAACTTTATTGATGTTGTCAGCTCAGAATATAAACACCAAATGATTTAAACATGGCGGATCGTACAAAAGAAACACACCAAAGATTGTAATGAAGATGTGATCGATGCACACTCAATCGAATTGCTGGCTAGCACCACCACACAGCCCCCCCTGCAGTAAGGATTACTCCTGAGAGCTACGGAGGGGGGGGGGCAGGCGATGAGTCACAGTCACTAATGGACCCACATGCCGAGTGCATCACGCACACTGTGAGTTCTGTAGTCCCATCTGGTAGTACACGAGGGGGAGGTAGCTGACGTTCAGTAGGATCTCGAACAATGAAGTTCTGTATTCGAGGAGGTAGCATAACCTGTTGCAACAGTCGCTAGCTTGAGCAGGAGCCATGAACCGGAACTACAACTAGCACAGTGCTCGACAGGGCAGGAAGGCCCAAGCCTCAGAGGGGATGGAATCATTGGCCAGCTGGAAACACTTAATAAGGTCACATTTAGAGGAGGACGTGCACATTATGAGTAGGTTATCGTTGCACACCACGACGGACAGCTCTGTTGTAAGTGGCGGAGGAATTAGGACGGAGAACTGATAGCAGGGATCGGAGGTGGGAGGGAACAAGGAACCTCTGAAGGGGGAGAACAGAGAGGAGGAAGAGGAGTCACTGACCAAAGGTGGTACGTGATGCAGTGGTGAAGGAGAGGGGGGGAGCAAAGGAGGGAGAGAAAGGGAGAGCCTTGAACAAGAAGAAGGAAGAGGAGGGAGTCTTGACCTCAGGAGGTGAAGCAGGATCGAGGTGTATGGGCTTCAGGCGATTAATGGATACAGCGGAAGGTTTGTCATTAAGTACAGTTCTGGGTCTGGGTGCACCACCCGACGGCGGCAAACGTGCATAACCCGGGTTTTGGAGGCTGAGAACCGGAACCCATGGGCTAAAGCAAAGGAATGCTCCCTTTGAATGGCTCCCTGTAATCGCTTTTCAGTGACACCGATACTAGCCGAACTGTAATACATACAAAAGTCATCGGCATACAGTGAGGAGGACACTGATGACCCTGCTGCTGCAGAAAGTCCGTTGATTGCAATTAGGAACAGCGGAACACTAAGAAAGGAGCCCTGTGGGACTCCATTCTCCTGGGTGCGTGGGGAGCTGAGGTGGGTACAAACCCTAACCCGAAAAGTGCGAAGTGAGAGGAAGTTCTGGATGAACAGTGGAAGCGGTCCACTCAAGCCCTAGCCATGCAGCATAGCTAGAATATGGTAGCGCCAGGTGGTGTCATAAGCCTTTCGGAGATCGAAAAAGACTGCAACCAGGTGCTCGCACCTGTGAAAAGCAGTGCGGATGGCCGACTCCAGCGGAACTAGATTGTCCAATGCAGAACGGCCCTGGCGGAATCCCCCTTGTTATGGGGAAAGGAGTCTACGGTCTTCAAGAACCCACATGAGCCGCCGACTCACCATACGTTCCAAGAGCTTGCAAGGAACGTTAGTGAGGCTAATCGGGCAGTAACTGTCTGCCACCTGTGAATCAGAGCCAGGTTTTATCACTGGGATGACGATGCTGTCCCACCATTGAGATGGGAAAACACCTTCAACCCAGAGGCGGTTGAACAGGGCGAGAAGTTGGTCTTGAAACCCCTGTGACAGATGGCGCAGGAACTGTTAGTGGATTCGATCTGGCCCTGGGGTGGTATCAGGGCAAGCAGTGAGGGCACTCTGAAACTCCCACTCAGTGAATGGGGCATTATATGGTTCTTGCTGACGTGTGTGGAAAGACAGCTGCCTCCGCTCGACCTGTTCTTTGCGAGTGCGGAAGCCTGCAATATAAGCAGAAGTCGCAGAGGTACTGGCATAATGGTCCGCCATGTGTTCAGAGATAGCAGCTGGATCCAAGCATATAGTACCCTGAATGTTCAAGTTGGGGATTCCCGCCTGTGGTCGGTACCCAAAAAGGCGCCGAATCTGTGACCACACCCGAGATGGGGCGGCGCGATGGTAGCTACATATCTCTCCCAACAGTCCTGCTTGCTCTGGCGTATCAGCCTCAGAGCCTGTGCCCTGGAATCGCTTGAAAGCGATCAGGTGCTCTATACAAGGGTGGCCCCGGTGGCGCTGGAGTGCCCAACGACGTTCCCTGATGGCCTCAGCAATCTCTGCGTACCACCACGGAACCGACTTGCGCCGAACTGAGCCAGTGGTGATCGGAACACTGGCTTCAGCTGCGAAAATAATGGCTCTAGTGATATGATGAGCAGCCTGATCAACATCGTCCGGGATTGGTGGTATCACCCTAGTAGCCGAGGTGTAAGCAGGCCAGTCAGCCCTACGCAGAGACCAACGGGGCAAGCGATTTGGAGGTTGATACTGGAGAAGAGAGATATGGATGGGGAAGTGGTCACTACCACATAGGTCATCGTGGACACCCGGTGAAGTTGTGGTAGAAGGCTTGGGCTGCAGAGAGAAAGGTCTATAGCCGAGTATGTGCCATGTGCCACAATGAAATACGTGGGGACACCGGTATTGAGAAGGCTGCAGTCCAGCTGTGCTATTAGAGCTTCAATGTCCCTACTGCGACCTGAGACCTGAGAGCCACCCCACAAGGGGTTGTGGGCATTGAAATCCCCCAATAGGAGGAATGGTGGGGAAGTTGTGCGATCAAGTTCGCAAGGTCTGCAGGAGACACTGCCTCATCCGGAGGAAAGTAGAGTGAGCAGATGGTAATGTCCTGTTATGCCTGAATTCTCACAGCCACTGCCTCGAGCACTGTTATAAGTGGCACTGGTGAACTGGGGACAGTGGCAAGAACGTAAAGACAGACTCCTCCAGATACCCTGTTGTGTGTTGCGCAGTTTTTATACTAACCCCTATACCCACATAGGGCAGGAGTCCGTTCGGCAGGAAACCATGTTTCCTCTAGTGCAACACAGAGGGAAGAATAGTGACAGAGCAACTGCTGTAACTCGGCTAAGTGGCGTAAGAAACCGCCACAGTTCCACTGCAGCACCACACTATCTCCCGACTTACTGGCCATATTTATGCAGATGGTAGAGTAGGGCCCACAGGTTTCTCTGCAGTCACTGACTCAGGAGGCAGAGCCTCGACGTCCATTGCTTCCAAAGTCTTGGCAATTGCCAAGTCTTAAGGGGGCGCAAGGATTTCCACCACGTCCTCGGAAGCAGACGATTTTTGTGGTGGCATGGTAACCACCTGAGAATCTTTTGTTTTACACTTTTTCTGTTTCTCTCGCTGATCCTTCGGCCTCTCGCGCTGGGAGGGCTTGGCAGACTCAGTATCAGGGACGGAGGTTGCCCTTGAGGCCCTAAGACCAGCTTTGGATGGCACTTGGTGCCACTCACTAGCATCCACTGCGCCAGTGGGAGAAACTGAGGGCGAAAGGGATTCAAGCGATCCGTTCCTCGTGAAAGGAGCCAGAGCAGGCTGTTGTGGCTCTGGCTCACGTGTGGGGACCGATGTCCCCGTTGGTTGGGGTTTTTTTGCTTCCAAGGCAGGGGCTTTGGAAGCAACAATGTGAGATGCGCCCCCTACCACCAAGGGAGCAGATGGTCACGGTTGGGCTCGAGGACCCACTATGATAGACGGAACTGGCGGCAAACTAGTCTGCGGAAATGGTGTTGTAGCTGCTGCATAGGATGTTTTGATGCTGACCGGGTGGAGTTTCTCGTATTTCCTCTTGGCCTCGGAATAAGACAGCCGATCCATGGTTTTGTATTGCATGATCTTCCTTTCTTTGTGCAGTACAAATCAGGTAGGCGAGCAAGGTGGGTGCTGCTGTCCACAGTTAACACAAATTGGAGGTGGTGTACAAGGGAGGTCAGGGTGTGATGCAAGGCCACAGTCCTGACAGGTGGAGTCGGCCGTACACCTGGAGGACATGTGCCCAAACTTCCAGCATTTAAAGCAGCGCATAGGGGGAGGAATGTAGGGCTTTACGTCACATTGGTAAATCATCACCTTGACCTTCTCAGGCAATGAGTCACTCTCGAAGGCCAAGATGAATGCACTGGTGGCGACCCTGTTGTCCTTCGGACCCCTATGGACTCGCCGTATAAAGTGGACACCTCGCAGTTCCAAGTTCTTGCGGAGTTTGTCATCTGACTGCAAAAGGAGATCCCTATGAAAAATCATACCCTGTACCATGTTCAGGCTTTTGTGTGGGGTGATAGTAACGGGAACATCATCCAGCTTGTCATAGGCGAGCAATGCCCTTGACTGTGCTGGGGATGACGATGTTATTAAAACTGATCCCTATTGCATCTTCGACATGCCGTCTACTTCTCCAAACTTTTCCAAGTGTTCGACAAAAAAGAGAGGCTTTGTGTTCACAAAAGATTCACCATCAGTCCTAGCGCACACTAAATACCTTGGAGCATATTGTTGTCCTCGGCTACGAGACCTGTGTTCCTCCCATGGCATGGCCAAGGAAGGAAACGACTGGGGTCATAAGTCTCAGCATTGAAGTCTACTTTTCCTTTTTTAGAGACAGTGGTTAAACGCCCACAAACGTTACTCTGGGTTCTTTTCATTGTGTTCCCACGAGCAGCTAGGGAAATAAAGGTCCACCCAGGCAGAGCCCCGTTTGCCTGGGTAAGCCTTATACAACTGAGGTTCGGCGGGTTCCTCAGAGGTTGCTCGCTAGCGACTGTTCTAAGCAGGAGTGGCTAGAGGTAAAATGCAAGACAGTACAAGAATGTATAGCTAGGGGAAAGATAGATAGCGCCTTCAGAAAAATAGAAGAAACATTTGGAGACAAGGAAAGGAGCGGTATGAATATCAAGAACTCAGTTGGAAAACCAGTACTAAGCAAAGAAGGGAAAGCTGAAAGTTGGATGGAATATATAAAAGGCCTGTACAAAGGTAATAAACTTGAAGGTAGTATTTTAGAAATGGAAGACAAAGTAGAGGAAAAATGAGATAGGAGTTACTATACTGCAAGAAGAATATGACAGAGTACTAAACGACTTAAGTTGAAACAAGGCCCCCGAAGCAGGCATGTTCTGTCTGAACTGCTATCATCGTTAGGAGAGCCAATTATGAAAAAATTGTTCCACCTGGTATACAAGATGTAAACGACAGGGGAAATACCCTCATACTTCAAGAAGAATATAGTTATTCCAATTCCTAAGAAAACAAATGCAGACAAATGTGAAATATACAGAACTATCACTTTAAAAAATCATGGTTGCAATATACTAACACGAATTATTTACAGACGAATGGAAAAACTGGTGGAATCCGACCATGGGGAAGATCAATTTGGATTTAGGAGAAATGTACGAATATTAAGGCTTATCTTAGAAGATAGATTAAGGAAAGGGAAACCTACGTTTTTAGCATTTGTGGATTTGGAGAAAGCTTTTGACAATGTTGACTGTAATAGACGTTTTTAGATTCTGAAGGTAGCAGGGTAAAATATAGGGAGGGAAGAGCTATAATCAACATGTACAAAAACCAGACAGCAATTATTAGAGTCGAAGGGCAAGAAAGGGTCGCAGTGTTTGGGAAGGGAGTAAAGGGGTTGTAGCCTTTCCCCAATGTTGTTCAATCTGTACATTGAGCAAGATGTGAAAGAAAGCAAGGAGACATTTGGAGGAGGAATTAAAGTCCAGGGAGAAGGAATATAAACCTCGCAGTTTTCCGATGACATAGTAAGCCTGTCAGAGACAGCTAAAGACCTGGAGGTGCAATTAAACGGAATGGACACTGTCTTGAAAGGTGGGTATAAGATGAACTATAACAAGAGTAAAATGAGGGTAATGAAATGTAGTCTTAGAAAATCAGGCGATGCTGAAGAAATCACGTTAGGTAATGAGACATTAAAAGTAGTAGTTGAGTTTTGTTATTTAGGTAGCAAGATAACTTCTGGTGGCCAAAGTAAAGAAGATAAAAAATACAGAATGGCTATGGGAAGAAAAGCTTTTCTGAAGAAGCTAAATTTGTTGAAAACCAATATTATTTTAAATGTTAGGAAGTCCTTTCTGAAAGCATTTGTCTGGAGTGTACCATTGTATGGGAGTGAGACGTGGACAATAAGGAGTTCAGACGAAAAGATGATACAAGCTTTCGAAATGTGGTGCTACAGACGAATGGTGAAGATTAGATGGGTAGATCACGTAACTAATGAGGAGGTGCTCAAGAGAATTTGGGAGAAAAGAAGTTTCTGGCATATCCTGACTAAGAGAAGGGTAGGTTGGAGGGACACAATCTGAGACATCAAGGAATCGTCCCCTTAGCATTAAAAGGAAGTGTGCGGTAAAAATCATAGAGGGAGATGGAGGGACGAATACAGTAAGCAGATTCAAAAGGATGTAGGTTGCCATATGTATGTATTCTCAGGTGAAGAGGCTTGCACAGAACAGGATAGCGTGGAGAGCTGCATCAAACCAGTCTTTGGACTGAAGACCACAAAAACTACAACAAAATTATGCTACAGTAAGCATAAGAAATTAAAATAATATAGCTATATTGGTTGATGATCTAATATCTAGAGTCTTGAAACAGGGCTTTAATAAAGAACTAAAATATTGTGAGGTGTTTTAGTGTAGTGGATAACATGTCTGCTATGTGTGCTTGATTGTATAGGTTCGAATCTCACCAACTACTCCAATATTTTTCATTTCCAAATCTTTATCGAATTTACTCTGATCACTTTTTCTTTTCATTTAATTGGCTTAAACGTCTTTTTTATTTATAATAATAATAATAATAACAGTAACAATAGTATAACTGAAATAATTAAATCGAAAAATAATTAAAATTACTCACATAAGGTTTCCAAGTAAAGAAAGAATGACTGTAAAAAAATGTGACTAATGACAAAAAGGTTTGTGCAATGTTTACAGAAATGTATAAAGGATTATGACTGAAAATCACGTTTAAACCAATTGATCGATTATAACTGTGATCAAAGTCTTTTCGATAAAGATATGAAAATAAAAATGTTAAAGCTCATAGCAAGATTTGAACCTTTTGCACATTAGGCAGACGAGATATCCATTGTGCTATGCTAGCTACTGAAATAAGCGTTCTGTTTCAGAGCTTTAGAATTTTGCCCAATATTCTGTTATGTTTTTCGTCGTTTACTCTCGAAAGGGGGCAGATTGAACAACATTATTTATTAGAATTTTACTATTTCAACAAATTATTTTACTATGTAAATTTGCATGAGGCCTTTCAATTGCAGCAGACACTATGATTATGCAGGTGCACTATGACACTAACATGACTGCACAATCACAGTCTAATATCACTGAATCGCATAAAAGTAAACAAGTATTTGGTGTGGTGAAAAGAAAGAACTGTGCGTCAGTAGTTGGAGCTGTTCCGTTTTTATTATGAGCAGCAATAAAAGAAAAGGCGGCCGATGGTTTTCAGAACCTAATTGCCGCAATAATTCGAATACAAATAAGGATATAAGTTTCTTCACCTTCCCAAAAGATGCTGAGCAGTAAGTGAAAGTTAACATCGGTTTCGAATGAGAGCAATGTGTGCATAATTATTAAAAATAGCCTTGCTTCTTCTCTTGACGATAACTCTCGCAGTTGCTGTTGCTGTAGCAGTTCAACAGCATCGAAATGTTGAAGTACATTTACATTTTATAACTTGAACGTTGCAGGGAATGATATAAAAAGAATGACAAAGAATAGTGCGTAAGTAGGCAGGCGTAGGGTGCTAATGTTGGCAACGAATGCTCTTGGGATACTCAAACAAATAGATTAAGGGGAATAATTATTTTATGCTGTTCCTGTTCTGCGGTTGACAGATTCCTCTATATGCCCTTCTCCGATCAGTAAATTAATGATACTCCTAAAGCAAATACAACTTTTATATATGCCCAGACGTCATTAGTTCTGTGTAATCATGTTGTACTGACTCAATATTTTGTGCGAATTTATTTGTGTAAAATAAAACCTGGCAGTTGTAAAGTCACTTTCTTGTTTATAACTAATTTCCCAAACATAACTTCGCGTTACTCGGATTTTTCTATAAATAAACACCAAATAAAACAATCATCGATTCCATCGTATGTTTTTGTAGTTGTATCAAAATGTAGGCCTAATTTGTTTTCGTTGGATTACAATTAGTGCAAGAACAGGGCACAAAACAGATGAGAACATAATGAAAAGCCGTTTCCTTTCATAAAAGTTGGTGAGATCAGCTGCATTTCGTAAACAGTCCATTTCCAACCAAAGTTCTAAGTGGCTAATAGTTCCGCGTTTACTTCTTTTCAATATGGCGTCGAGCGCAACACTTAGTAACATACAGATGAAAGGCGCCGCCCCCAGCTTTCCCTTCTGTATACTCCCTATTCTGTGCTAATATAATATACAGTCGTTACACATTCAGATGTTTTCCACACGTTTACGCGGGTGATTCTATTTACACTTCGGTAAAATCAGACGTGACGTCATTATGACGTATCCACACTATCGACGTCCAGAAGAGCGTCGCATCGACTTTTGCGATCGTTCGAGACGCTGGTTTTGGGTGGGACAACATGCTTAATTCGACATTCTTTCTGAACTGCTTAATTTTTTCCTTCGTAGTTTAGTAACAAAACTAGGCCTTACTTAATATTTGTATCATGTTTTGGAAAGCACTGACGGAATTTTCCGTAAATGTAAATTGATATTATGTCAGAAATAACGCAGACCGAGCCTTAGAGAACGACAATTTCACACATTTTCAAAGAAAAGAACTAGCATGTTGCAGCAACTTGGCGGTAGATGAGTACCCAGTTTTACGATATGTTCGCATAGCCTCTGTAACAAATGACTGTATTAATATTCAGCTCGATTGATTTATAGTTTCGGCGAAGACATACATATACCTACGGCGACTATATGTTGTTTTTGTATGTCGCATATTTTGACATGTCCAAGTACACATTATCGCTTCATAGCCTGGTAACCGTATTTTGTCCTCTTAGTTTAACGTAGACTCCGTACTACAATGCAACTCGGTAGCATTTTTCGCTTAGAGAAAAAGTTTCCATTAGTTTCAAACACAACCTTCACAAATGGGCCACGATGACAACATCAGATTTGAAAAAAAGAAAGCAAAGTTATAGCTTCCGAAATTGTAATGAATATACCATTACTAACTGAAGATATTATCAGCTACTCCTTTAATACGTCTGCTACAATTGCAACCGCAGTTTTGCGTCTAGAACGACCACACAAGTCGATCATGGCTCCACTCGTCTTCGATAGTGTGGATACGTCATAATGACGTCACGTATGATTTTACCGAAGTGTAAATAGAATCACCCCGTTTACGCAGGGAGACGTTTTACGCATTGTCCGCCATGTTTAAAATTGGCATATGATTTTCCAACAGTTATTAGTTGATAAAGAATTGCTTGCTTATCTCTTGATTTGAAATTCATGACAATATGTGATGTAATAGGCTAATATAGAAGCGTAATCGAAATGTCTTTCCTCTATTTCTCATTTTTTAAATAATTCATAGCAGCCTGAATTTGGCAAGACACGAAACATTGACATATATGGCTTGCTCAGACTGCTGCAGTTCATCATCCAGGTAGTATAGAGGTCAGTAGTCATGACTGTGTATGTTACACTGTGGTACAATGCAGATCCACGGGCGTCGATCACGTACTGTTGAGTGTAATTGGACGCCTTCAGTCCCATCGGCCGTATACAATGTTTAGTTCCACATTCTGCCATTGACAATTGTACAGTGAACGGTAATACCATACTGTGGTTCTAGAAAATTACAATTTGTAGCATTTAAGCCTCATTTCCACAGGCATGAATTTCTTTCACATGCTTTTCCCCACCACCACTCGAAGTCAACATATTCATGGAAACTCTCATAAGCTGAAACGGTTGTAGCTTTCTTTCAAGATGTCGCTTCCCCTATCATAGCTTATAAGATTCATCAACTGCCAATAGGTGCATCTGCTTTTATTCTGTCATGGTTGGTTAGGCAGAATAGAACATGGATTTAGACTTGCTGATTGTTTATGTAAGTCAACAGTTGGCGTCATGCCAAAAAAATGAACTTTGTGTTTAACTACGTAAATAAATATTTTGTAAGGAAACAAAATCTTCATAAACAATGAGATATCCGTTTAGAAATTCGTTACAACCATTTATTTGTAGAGTAACACGCCTTCGTTTGATGTGATGAAATGAACTACAAAACATAGAAACAGTGTGTTAGCTTACTGAAATTGATAATATTGCATAACGGTTAATATAGTAAGGATGCACATTTTTTGCATTTTAGCCCTAATAATAATTTGTCATTGATCGAAAATAATGTGATGAAACGAAAATCTATATGTGGCTCCAGAGATCTAAAGGTAGGTCTACTCTTGACCAACATTAAAATCCTGTATGAATATAATAAGGTTCGAATCGGCATTAACATTGTGTAATGACTTTTGCTAGAGCATTTACAAAATTGTACGAGTATACAAACCAGCTGAAAAAATCTCCTGCCGGAGAACAGAAAAGGCGAATATATTCTCTGACACAAAAGTGTGGAACCAGCTGCCTCAATTCTCATTCCGACTTCCTCACCAAAAATTTTGGCATTCCAATATATTCACGCACGTTCAGTGCATAGCTTTGTAAATAATTTTGCCCAGCTAAGCCGTCATAGTCAGCAATGTCGTCTCACTGTCAGTGTCTACATATGTCTCTGTCCGTTTGTTTGCTGTCTCTCCCACTGCCTTTTTCTGTCTGTGTCAGACTTTCAGTGTCTTCTTCCCTTTCCCTCGCGATTCCTCACCGGTCTGTTTCTGCCACTTTCATCGTCTCTCTGCCCCACTCACGTTGTCCCATTCACTTCCTGTCCTGTTGCCAGGATCCTTTCTTTCTCACTTAGATTCGGCTTTCATTGTCTTCAATCGCGATTGTCTCCTTTACACATATGTGCATGGGGATGGTTTGCTTTGGGTTTGACCTGAAGACCAGAAAACTTTAGCACGCGGGTACTGGGGATGGGAAAAATTGGACAACTTGTTTCTTGCTATAGTATTGGAGAGCTTCATGCTCATGCTTTGTGTATGGTCTCCATTCGTCTCAGTTTCCCACTGTTCTCTCTTTTGCTCCAATTGCTACTATCTGCATCTGTCTTAGTTTGTTGTTGCCACTGTTCCTGACTTCCGACATCTCGTTTCGCTTCCCGCTGCTGTTTTCATGCATATGCCTTTACACTTTCTCTGTTCCATCATATATGGCTCTCTCTGCCTGTTGCACTTTCTCTGTCCTACTCACATTCAGCCGAAAAAGCACGAATATGTTCGCATCCCAAAATGTTTGGTGAGGAAGTCGGAATGAGGATTGAGACAACTGGTTCCACACTTTCGTATCAGAGAACATATTCGCCTTTTCTGTGCTTCGGCAGGAGCATTTTTCAGCTGGTTCCCATCTTTCCCTGTTACAAATGTTCGGATGTTTGTTAAGCTTATGGGACTTAACTACGGGGTCATCAGTCCCTAAACTTACAAACTACTTATGAACTACTTACGAACTAGGACGGCTGAAATATCCATGCCCGAGGGGGAATTTGAACCCCCGACCGTAGTGGCCGTGCTGACCGTGACTGGAGCGCCTCAGTCACCTCGGCCACCGCGGCCGGCTTTCCTGTTACATCAGAGTGTACTGCTTATAGAACGTGATATCAATGGTGAGTAAAATTTGGATAGTATTTTATATACCTCGATACATTTGTACAAACGTCAGACCAATTTGACAATGTACTAGGTTACTTTCTAAAAAGAGGTTCACATTCAGATGATTGCTGAACACGCTTAACTATTTCAAAGAACATTGTTAAACACTATCAATATCGTTCCATAAAAAGCATGTAAATATTTTCGAGTCCAGCTGAGAGTTTAGTTTTATATGATTTTGCTATTTCACTATAATTCAAATCGTTCACCTTGATCCAACCATTACGATGACGAATTTTGCACGTCCAGTGGCCTGAAAGACGTGGATGTTGATGAAATATCAAGGGATTAATAACACAGCATATTTTTCATGAATATGTGCGGTAACTTGGAATCTACAGATCTCGGTAATGGATAGTATTATCGGAAAAACTTTCAAAGCTTTCCGGAATCATAATATTAGAGCGCATCGTAAAAATGTCGACGATTTGCCATGAACGAAAGTGTAGATTTGCACATGCACGCACGCTCTTGGATCTTTTGATTCCAAAACTTATGATTTTTGTAGCGTATCGCGATAACGAATACACATTTCCAAAAACGGGAAACGGATTTTCCAGATAAACACCTAAACAACATACACAAAACATTTTAGTCATTTCCTATTCCTCAAGATACGTTACCTCACAATCAGAAATAGCGTTTTTGTATCTATTACTGTCATGTGCTATCATTCACCGACGGATATCTTAAGAACCACATAAGATATCATTCTGCTCTAAACTTTAAATAAAATTTCGATATGTTATCTACATTTTATACACAGCTATGTGTAACCTAAAATCAACCATACGAGAAGTCTACGCAATGTGTTTTTACCTCTGCAAACTCTTTCAAACATGTTGCAATAGTTCACTAAACCGGATGCTGCATATTAACTGTAAGGTAAACGAAAACAAAAATCACCCCTTCAATCTTTAAGATGTACAAAAATCAAATTTTTTCGCTGAGTACCTTTTCTCAAATCGCATGGTAAATTTCAGAGCTGTCCGAACGTCGTTTTTCAGCACAATACGCACTTTTTCTAGCAAAATATTGCGGTTTTTCGGCCGTATCTTGCTAACTGACTAACAAGGAGACGGCACGACCCTGGGGTCGGAGATTTTTCCGAAATTTTGTGTGGTGAAAGAGGACCCCAAACACATCACGTGATTAATATATTAGGACGCACTAATCGGAAAATCCCGAGAAAAATCGGTCCGAAGTTTGTTACGTGCCTTATGAATATAAAATGTTATTCCATCGCCTAGCAAACATCAACATAGTTGTGTTATACGTTTCGCTGAAGGAAATATAAAAAATTTAGACACTTTATCATCAGATAGGAATAAATTGTGTACTTGTAAGTGTCCACGGACTTGTAAGAGGCGGACACACAAGTTTTCATCTGAGTCGTGGCCACGGTGGTTAAAAAAATGTTCAAATATTTGTACAGCTTATGGAACTTAACTACGGGGTCATCAGTCCCTAAACTTACAAACTACTTATGAACTAGCTAATCCTAAGGACGGCACAAATATCCATGCCCGAGGGGGGATTCGAACCCCCGACCGTAGTGGCCGTGCAGACCGTGACCGGAGCGCCTCAGTTCCTTCGGCGAGGCCATGGTGGCTGAACAGGGTTGGTGGCAGCCGTTGCATCACCAGCACCTGCTGTCGGCTGCAGCTTGGAGACACACTATTGTTTGTACCATGGAAGTCGAGTTGAGGAAATATACGATAAATATAGCGTTTCCATATGGATTTTGAGCGACCTAAAATATTTGAAGTTGTTGATTTTCTTTTCGATAATATTGGTTTGAAAGATAAAGAGGTTTTCGGAATGCAATATGATTTTCTTGGAAACTGCGATTACGTCACGATGGTAGATGGCGAAGTATGTCTTCGTGGTATGACGAAAATTGAGAGTGCTGCTATTTTTAATTCTTCCAGTGGTGAGGTATGTAAAGTGGAGATAAATTATGCTGGACTAGGACTTAGAACTGTCCATACTTACAATTTGCCTTTTGAAATCGATATCTCAGGGATTGAACCAACGCTTTCCGCATATGGTAATGTGAAACAAATCTATGGAGAAAAATGGAGTGGCCTTTTAAACATTTTAATGTAGACAATGTCGTTAAAAATGTGAAAATCGAATTACGAAAGCACATTCCTACACATATAATGGTCCACGGTTTCAAGGCTCTTGTTGTATATGATAACAGCCAGTACGTGTGTGGTTTGTCGCTCTCCTGATCATATTAAAGCTGCTTGTCCGCGCGTTAAACCCGCACTTAGAGATGTTAATACATCTCAAAATTCAGATGAAGAAATAATGCAGTCAGAGCGACATACGCGAAAATACTTGCTGGTCCTTCAGTGGCGAGTGTAGGCAGGACACAGCCAATCGGCTCAGTCCAGAAGGCCTCTCGCGGTGACGAAGGAAACATGTCAGATGACTGCCCACGGCAAACCCCAGGAGGGACCGTCAGTAAACATATGTATGACCCCGCCAATCCTAAGACGACGAAACAAGTTAATGAGGAGAGCCCTGTTCATCATAATTCGGAAATATCAAGTCCTAGCAATTCAATTGAGAAACCTGTTGTAACAGGAACTTCTTCCTTAAATAGACAAGCTACTGAAGGAAATAACACTCCGAAGAACGCAAAAAAAGAAGGCCGCAAACAAAAATCGCCAAAACCAAAAAGACAAATCAGGAAACAAAGTGATAAAGAAAGTCGGGATACAGATAAAAACTCGCAACCGACAAGAAAGATTGCTAAAGACAGGTGGTAGTGACAGTAAGGAAGCTGAAGTTGAAAATAAGGGAATTGTCTTGAACAGTGAAATAGATGTTGGTAATGACATCGATAAACAGTGGAATGGAAATTGACCATCCACTCATACTTGATAAGGCGGTGAGATGGTCTGAGGATTCTGAATAATAAATTGGACTACACCAGGACACCAGGACTATTTGTCGTTTTTCTGTTTCATATACTTTTATTATTCCAGCACTTATTCAAAAAGTTTCTCAAACCTACTTTATTTTTAAAACATTATGTTAGCTCACGTAAAGTTTTTCAATCACTGAAAAATATTAGTGTTCGTTATTCTATTTAGTTTTATGGGGTTTCAAGGTTTAAAGGGGCTTTGTAAGGGTTCCTTTGGGATTATAACGGTCATCTGCGCATAGGCAGGGCCGGATCTAGGACATTTGCCAAGGGGGACAAGCTTAAATTTGCCGCCCCTTCTTTCACCCCCCTCCCCTGTAAGAATCGACTTTTTGACGCTAATTGGGTTACATATTTCTAAATAAATGTCACAATCTCACAACATGAACTTATTTTATTGACTGAATTAAGATCAAAGGAAAACAGAACAATTTTAACCCTAGAACGGCGGAAGGGGTCAAAATGACCCCTGCCATACTTTTTTCCTTCATTGTCATTTTAGTTTATTTACTTTCCTAATGATATCATATGACTTTTCCTAATTTTTTCTCCTCTTTATGATGATGTATTAGAATTTAAAAAGTATTTATATTTTCTTTGACATTTCTATCGATATACCTAGAACGGCGGATGGGATCAATTTGACCCCAATGTAATTTCCTTCTGAATATATGTAAGTAATCCAACAATGTAGCGGCAACAGTCAGCAGTATTGGAGAGTAGTTGCCTCTCATTCTTGCAACTTGGCACGTGTTCGTACCAGTCTGCCACAGTTTATACCGTGTCTTTCTGGTGATAGTTTTCGTTCTCGAAACACCCTTTTGAACATGTATCGTCAGCGTGGACTTTCTGATGAAGACGTGTTACAGCTCTTAGAGAATTCCGAAGTTGAATCGGAAACGGACTTCGCTGATGGAGATGATGATTATGTACCTGAGACAAATGAAGATGAAGGCATAGTGAATGAGGAGCGATTAGTGGAAGAGGATTCACGTGCTGATCTACATCAGTCATCACATCTTTCATCACAGCAGGCACAGTTGGCAGCGTCTACAAAGATGGTTGCTAGGGATGGAACCGTGTGGGAGACAACCAATTTCTCATCTATTGGAAGGAGATCGGCTGTGAACGTTCTGAAGGAGAAAGGAGGACTCACTGCTTATGCTTGCTTGCTAGACGACTCTGTCACCAGTGCCTTCCGTCTTATTTTTGACGAAGCAATGCTACCTCACATGAAGAAATACACAGAGTCAAATGCACGAAAAGTACAGAAAAGCAATAACTGGACTGTTTCGCTTAGGAACTGGAGAAACTGATAGTCATCATGTATGCTCGGGGAGTTGTACAAAAGGTATGTCTGTGGATGATATCTGGTCGCACTCTTTGGGGCCTACTTTTATCAAGGACATTATGCCGAGGAACAGATTTCAGGAGCTTCTCAGATTCCTCCGTTTCGATGAAAAATCAACCCGAGTTGAACGCCTGGTAGCCAACAAATTCGCTCTTGTATCTGAGATTTGGGGAAATTTCATTGAAAACAGTATTCGTGCTTACCGTCCTGGAGAAAATATAACCATAGATGAGCAACTATTACCAAGCAAAACAAAATGCAGGTTCACTCAGTTCATGTCAAACAAACCAGATTAATATGGTCTCAAATTCTGGATGGCTGTCGATGTGACGACAAAGTATATATGAAATGCTTTTCCATACCTCGGCAAAGAGGACACGCATAGAGAGAAACAACCACTTGGAGAGTACGTCGTTCTGCGTCTCATGGAGCCATTTGTAAATCAAGGAAGAACTGTGATGACAGACAGCTTCTTTACATCTCTTCAACTTGCTAAGAAATTCAAAGAGAAGAAAACATCATTAGTTGGTACAATGAACAAGATTCGTCGTGAAATCCCTGATGCAGTAAGGAAGTCCAATGCTGAAATACACTCCACCAGCACCCTGCACCATAGCGGCAACCCAGATTGCACCATGACTGTATACCAAGGAAAGAAGAATAAAAACGTCATTCTTTTGAGTACACTACATTCTGAAGTAGCAATAAGCAAGGAAGGAAAGAAGAAACTTGAAACAGTAACATTCTACAATGCAACAAAGTATGGGATGGACGTGGTAGATCAAATGAACCGTAAATATACTACAAAGGTTGCATGTAGGAGATGCCCAAAGCATGTCTTTTACAACATCTTGGACATGGCGGCAATAAATGCATGCGTCATTTACAACATAGTAACAAACAAGAAAATGGAAAGGAAGAAGTTCATACTTCAGCTGGCTAATGAACTCAAGGGAATACATCAGGCAAAGGAAGAGGATACTGGACCGAAATCAACTAGAAAGCGGAGGAAGTGCCAAATCAGCCTCTGCAAAGGCAACAAGACCAGCGAAAACTGTGTCAAGTGCCACAAACCCGTGTGCGGAAAATGTGCGCGTAAAACAGAAATCATATGTGCTAAGTGCGTCTAGCAGATTCCAGTAACTCGAGAGAAAATTGATACGAAGGTGTGTGTAGACCACGTACGAGAGTAATATGGACCAAGTATACAAATGCGTCTACAAGTTTATACAAATAGGAAACTTGTTAGCAGTAGCAGCAATAAATTTGTAAGATATTTTGCTGTTGAAAAGGGGAATTATTGATAGAAACATGGCGATAACTTAGAGACTAGTGAAGCGATTTTAATGATTTTTTGTATGAAAGTATCTTTTGATAAAAGACAAATTTCATAAACTTCGATTAAATCAAAATAATTTTTTTAGCACAAAAATTGGTCACTTTAGGGGTAGCTGTCCCCCTAATTGTCACCCCCCCTGCAATGTACTTAGGCCGATCTCTTATCAAGAGATACTTTCATACCAAAAATTATTAAAATCGCTTCCCTAGTCTCTAAGCTGTTTTAGCGACAATAAGAACAAAAAGAAAAAAAAGTGTCCCGCAGTTTTTCATGTATTATAACATACCCAAATTTCATAAAAATCGGTGACACTTGGGTAGGTTTCCTTGTCAGTGGCTACGGCAGCGGCTCTGTGGCTCTGAGGTGTGGGCTGCTGTTTGCGTGTGACGAACCCCCACTAACTAATGGAATTAAAATCAGTTATGCTGTAGACGTGTATTGCTGTATAGTGCATGTAACCGCAATATCATTATACCGCAAACAAGACAAAAAGGTTGTTTTCACCAATACAACATCTGGAAGTAATGTAAAGGATCGAAAGAGAAACTACGGAACGAACGACGTTTTCATTGCAATGCACAAAAGTGAATGTTACCGTACAACGAAGTATACATCGAAAAGTAACAACATTATCCCAAAACTATTCGTTGGTGGCATTGTAATTGCAATGTACTGTTAAAATATCATTGACACGTTGTAGATCGAGTAGAGTTCTTCTATCAGAGATCAGGTTCCCTGCCGCACTGAAAGTGCGTTCACTAGCTGCATTTGAGGCGGGCACACAAAATACTCTTTTTGCCAATACAGCTAGCTTCGGAAAGAGAGTACTGTTGCGTTTCTACCATTCAAGCGGATCGTCGTTATCACCATCAATTCGTGCTAAATAAAGGTCCACCTTAATGGTGGATTGTGCCTCACGCATTTCACAGTCCAGCCATTCCGAAAACATGCACTTCATTCTTTTGGCTGGTGCACCAGGGTGACATTCTTCAGACGGCCCTAAATAAATATAACACAGACATCACTGGAACGGCAGGAGCACCATAAATTCGTACACCTGTGTAAAGTAAACAATTGGAATAAGAGAATTTAAAACAGTTATATGAGCATATGACCCTGACCCGGAAGAAAGTGCGGATCCTATATATTGCACAAAATCTTGCACACGTTCTTTATTATGTAGATAAGAAAGACGAAAGTGGCAGTTGGGGATATATGAATGTTGCAACTGGAAAAACTCCCGTTAAGGACTCACTCGGAAAAAGTAGAGGCGCAGCAACCACACACAGTGCCAAAATGCTACGGGAATATATATCAACGGGCTGAAACAGAGATTTACAAACCTAACCTAACGGGCGTACATCAATATAGTGTATTTAATATCAATATAAAAGACGGACAAAATATTTCAGGACTTAAGAGTGATAAGAGGAATGGATATAAAATACAATCACTTCCTCGATAAGACGGCAAGTAACACCTACCACTAAACAGGCACCAACAGTCCACAAAATGGGGACAAGAAAGAAAGAAAGATCCTGGAAAACTCATTTAATAAATAATTTTATCACAGAAACTTTATATTAATCACTTATAATATCCTGTTTGGTAAAGTATAAAATGCGAAACTAAATGGCTAGTTCAACTGGATCGAGAGAACAGCTTTCGAAGCACCAGGGAAGGGAAACAATACCAAATTTCGAGGTCAGGATTTATTCTGTAGCGTCTAGTTTGCTCCCGACACTCGGCTTGGACTCGAGTGCGCTGCGGTGGGCGACCGAGTGGCGAGAGGGCAGTGTGGACGGTCGGGCCGGTCGAGCGTGCCCCGCTCGAACGAGCGTGCAGGAAGTCGAGCGCAGCCACACGCCTTACCGCAAGCTGCAGTACCGACACCTGCCGGATTGTCATAGAACGACATGTATCACGCGATTCGAGCGAGCAACCGAGCGAGGTGCAGACCTCTAGTCAGAAACACCGCCGTTCTAGTGTTAATACATACAAAAATATGACAAGATTACTCATCGTACAAAAATCAAATCAAAATTTCGCTTTTCGAACTTTTTTTGTTGCAAAACTGTTTTTGATATCATCATAGTTTAGAGAAGCAGCTCGTTTGTGCTCTAAGAATATTATATTCAGATTGTTAAGCAGTCGTGCTCCTCAAGTGTATTTAATTAGTTTCAACTTGCTGAAACTTCTTTCTCCATACGAAATGTAACAGGGCAACACTGAAGTCAGCAACCAGGAATTTTAGTTTTATTAAATGATTTCGGTATTTCTTGCAGTCATTTTACTTTTAATAATTATGTGTCAGTTAATTTTATTAAATTATACCAGAAAGATACAGTCTGTAAAAAAAGAGTCGGTCAAAATTTGGCGCCCTCTAAAATCTGCCGCCCGGGGCAACTGCCCCCTTTGTCCCCCCCTAGATCCGGCCCTGGCATAGGACTGTGCGCGAGCTGTGAGAAGTAAACGGCAGTTTGTTTTTCGATTTCGTCGTGAACGGATGAGCCTGTTTCAAATTTCAACGTGTTATTTCGATCCGAGGTTAAACAGTCGACTGTAGAAGTTGCTGACTCATCTGGAATGGAAGAAGAAATTCCTGAAGAATCCATTCATTGTGATCGATCAAAATTACGATTGAAGGACGCAGTGGTGTATTATGAAAAGTTGTTGACGGAAAATAATTTAATTGCATCGACATCTTGAGAAGAAATCTCCCGCGATGTTATTGGCAGGAGAATTTTATAATAATACGTTGGAACTTTTGGGTGAAAAAACATTCGTAACTGAAGAGGAATTAATTCACGCTCACGAGGATTGCGAAGAATTTGAGAAGAACGACGAACAGTTCGAAGTGCCACAAAGTGATTCGCCTCCAGACGAAAAGAAACCGTCACCGAAAAGATTAAAAAGTGACATGATTCCCATTGCCTACAAAGTGAAAGTCGTGAATATTGCTAAAGCGCACCCCACATGGTCCTTGGCGACATTGGAAAAATAGGATGCCGCTAATTGAAGAGAAAAGAATATCTTTCACAATGGGAGAAGGATATTAAAAGTGGTGGTACGCGAATGGATAAATTTGAGGCGATAGATTCGAGGACCTACGACCGTTTTGCGGAAGCAAGACAACAATATTAGCAAGTCACGACAAGAAATTTACAGCAATGGGCATTGGCTGCGGCTGCATAATTCGTTGATTTCAAATTCAAGGCGTTTGATCGATGGGTCACGGCATTTAAACAGAAGCACAAAATTTCACAACGCAAGATCACGAAACTGGTTTCGAAAAAAAGAAGCGGCGTCAATGGTCGACATCCAGGCGTCTGCGGAGACCTTTCGTCGGCAGACGTGCCGTTTAATCCCTCGGTACCATGAGGATTATGTGACAAATACTGACCAAACAGGTAAATATAGATTTTCTGCGTACAAAAAGTTTTTACCAGTGTAAAATATATCAATTCAAATGTAATTATAGGAAAATAAATTTACATGCGCATTCGAATATTGTTTAATATTAAAAATACTATTGTTTCAGGATGCCAATATCAATCTGTTTTCAACATGACTCTGACTGAAAAGGGAAGTAAACCAGTTTTCGTGAAAAAGTCGGATTTGAACAAAGTGACGCATTCGTACACCGCACAATATTCAATAACATTATCGGGAAAACTGCTCCCACATGCCTTCATATGCTTACAAGAAGCGACCAGTCATTTCGGTCCTCGTATTCAGAAATTAATAGATGGCTATGCCAATACTTATACGAACGTCATCGTAACATCATCGAAGTCCGGAAAATTAACATCAGTTTTATACATGGATTTTCTCTGGAAATGTTTAAATTCTTACGCTGGGGAAAAGAAATGTTTACTTCTAATTGACTCTTGGGGAGGTCAAACGAATCCGGAGATATGTGATGCAATTTTTCAAGATGACGAAAATATGCCAACTTGGTCTGTAAAAGTCATACCTCCAAAATGCACTTCTTTGGTGCAAGCTTTTGATGTTTACTTTTACAGGCAAGTTCAAAATTTTATAAAGCGCTTGATAAATTGCAGCGCATTGTTACAGGACAATCGTGAAATTAATTCCCGGGAAGATTGTATAAAAATTCATTCTATAATACACCATCAATTATTGTCACCAATATTTTGAGACTTGATTCAATATGCCTGGTTTGCCTCAAAATTATGAGAAAACTCGAAACATTTTCGTAAATGTTAATGGGGCAGGTTTTTGTACAGGTTATTGCAAATGCCCTGTGATTGTAGAAAATCCGCTTTTATATGTTGTGCAAGATGTCGCAAAAATTATTGGTTTGTTTGTTTTTACGATAATTACCACTGCAGTTCTTCTTTATAATCATGTGTAAAAATTGAATGCTTCCCAATCGACTTTGTTATTCTGATTAAAAACCCAATGTTTCTCCTCATATACATTACAATGAAAAATGGAAAACCCACTGCCATGAATTGTGTTGTTGGACAAAAAGAAAATAATTTTATTCAATAATATACCTAATTTGTTAAAGATAATGGGAAATTTTCTGAATAATTGGTGGAATAACACAAGAAAATTAAACAGAAGAAAAAGTACTGGAGGAGGAATCGAACCCGAGACGTCTGGCGTAACAGTCTGAGACCTAACATTTTTTTAAATACATATATTAAACATTTGAAGTACACTAATTATTACATTGGTTTCATAACTTTTATGTTAACAGCTGACACACAAGAACCATGCACTCTTCCTCACTTGTTTCCTCCTTGGTAACAAGGATTACTTGGTTTTAGTTTGTCGCTAAGGTTGTCCAGATTTGGTTTTTCTCCATGGCCCACACTTGCAGAGCACCTTCAATAATCATTGCAATGGCATAACCACTTTTTTCATACATTTTTGTATATTTCGGTTTCCCTTGACCGATTTTAATTCTTAAGGCGGCCACACACGTTACAGCAAGCTTGACAAGCACGTTTGCACAAGCGTACTTGCACAAGCATACTTGAGTGTGTCTAGGATAAATTTCATCAATCATTGGGCTTGTGCAAGCAGCTTGATGCTGGATCGAATTTCGATTATGCATGCTTGTGCAAGCTTCAAGCTCATTTGTGCTTGAGCGTGTGTGGACAATAAAGATGCTTGTGCAGGCATTTGACAGTCTGAGTGACGCTGCATCCTTTGTTTTCGATAAGTTTCAATTAGTGCTGTAATAGCAATGTCTGAATTAAGAAATATAAAACACAACCTCTTAGAAGAATTTATTAGACTGCATAAAATGCATCCCTGCTTGTGGAATATTAAATGTAAGGACTATCATGATAAAAGTAAGAGAGACGCTGCATATGAAGTACTACTCGCGAAATATCTCTCCAAGTAATAATAGTAGTATATTTGCGGTCTTCACAACTTCTTCCTGCCGCGAGAAGTCGCAATGCTGTTATTAGTCTTTCATGTGATGTTATAGCTTCCCTCATTATTGTAACCTGCTTCTTGATCAAAGGCGTAACGAGAGACAGAAGATTAAAATACGTGTCTTCATTCATCCTGTGATAGTTATGCCAATCATTAGGATATATCTTCAGTTCACTGAGTAAATTTGTATGTGAACACGATTTTAGACACAGTTTTACGTTTTCTCTTTTATTTATTTATTTATTTATTTATTTTTTTTTCATCACGAGCATAAAAGCTGCCACAGCCAGCACATCGTCGTCTGAGCTCGGAATTTTCAGATGAAAACTAACCGTTGCTTGTACAAGCATGCTTGAGCCTTGTAGGTGTGTGAGCAATATGTGCATGCTTGTGCAAGCGCGCTTGCACAAACGTGCTTGTCAAGCATGCTGTTACGTGTGTGGCCACCTTTATTTTCTTTGTCTCATATTAATATTATTATATCAAACGCATTTCTCGGCGTATGACGTCCGCCTAATTATAGCTTACAACGCTGTTTCAGGGCTCTGTTGATGCCTTCACGGCTACCGTAGCGGCCACTGGGCATTTTATGTTGAGGAACAAAATTTGTATCATGTTGCCAAATTTCTTTTTATGATCCTCTCATCTGTATAGTTTATAGAATTCGCCCTTTATAAATTCTTCGTATTCCTGTATACAGTAAATGCCTAATAGTCATAGTATAGCGTTATTTTTTTGTTCTGGAAAATATACTTCTTCTTGGTAAAAGATGTTGTTTTAGGTAATTTGTCTTCCATCGCTTCGCTTGAGGAATGCAATCTGCTTTTTCACTGCAATCCACATGTCCTGATAGCCTTTACAAACGAATCAATGATTTAATGTATCAATATAATTACATTCTTGACAGATGTTAGTGACGCATCTACTAATTGAGTGTAATTTCTGATTTGTGCTACTAAATCTATACTAATAATACATCTGTAAATGTAGGCCTGTCGTCGTTCCCTTAAATCTTCAAAACTACTGGACGAATCTTCACGCGGTTTTCACAGGAAACATGGGAAAAGTTTGGGTCAACATATATGCATAATTTTGTCAAAATCAGATCACGGAAACAAAAGATATCATAAATTTGTGTTTTCTGTAACCGCCATGTCTGTTTGTTCAACTATTAAAAACCTCTTATATCGAAAACTACTTCACCAATTTGCATGAGGTTCTCATAGGTAACTTGAGCGTAGCTCGGGGTAACATATAGACTTCGTTTCATAAAAATCGGATCACCGAAAAAAAGAATATCGTAATTTGAAATTTTTTATCTACAACCGTCATGTCTGTCTGTCTCTTTGAACATGTTTATCTCCAAAACTAATTAACGAATTTTCATGGGGTTTTCACAAGTAACGTGAGCATATCGTGCGGTTTCATAAAGGCTTCAATAATTAAAATTGGATCAGAGAAAATGAAGATATCATAATTTAACCATTTGTTTAAAAGCCGTCGTGTATGTCTATTTGTTTAAGGTAATCTCCAAAAGTACTACACGAACTTCCATGGGTTTCCACAGGTAAATTGCGAATAGTTTGGAGAGTAACATAGGCTACATTTCATCAAAATCGGATCAGAGGAAGGAAAGATATCGTAATTTGAAGTTTTTTGTGTATACTATGCTTATACGTATGTTGTAGTTCAGCAAACCTCCAAGATTAGTATACGAACTTTCGTGTGGTTTCATAGGGCAACTGAGAATACCTTGGGGGCAACATATAAGCTTCGTTTCATCAAAATCATATCAGGGAAAGAAGAGATATCGTAATTTATTGTTTCTGGTGTATGCTGTGCTTGAATTGCAGCATAGTATAGCAAACATCCAATAGAGGCGCTGCTACATAGCATACCAAATAATTAATAGATCGCGATGCTGCGTTAGAATCCTTCTTGAAAAATTAGTCACGTACGAGGGGAATAATTCTTTATGTTGATAATGAATTAAACAATTGTTGTTTCGATCAATAAATTAAAGATCCCCCAACAGCTAAAATTTCGTTGCCAACATAAACATATTAAACCGCTGCCACTGCAATTAAAATTTAACCCAGGTGCGACAAAAAAATAATTGTTGACTAGCTGCATCCCGCATGCCTTGAAATGGCATGGAAAGAAAAATAGTCCTCCTTCCGCGGGTATCATTTGAATTTAAAACATAAGACGTTCCTTCACGTCTATCGATGTTTTAATTTACTAAGAATTCTTTGCAAGGAAAATCGAATTTATGTAGTTCCCTTTCTGATTTCGGTATATCCTCATTACATTTTGAGTTCGTTCTCTTGTGGAATACTCGAAAACGCCGTAGTACACGAAAGAACAAAGTGAGGCGACGTTAGTTACACAGTACACCAAATAACTAATTATGGCGTTCCTGCGTTTTTTTATTCCCTTAACTATGGTGTAATACACTACAAGAAAGGGAACATTTTTACTTACGGCGGCGGCCTTGTGTGCTGATGTTGGCAACGGCCGTTGAATGCTTTTTCAAAAATCAGTCACGTAGACTGAGGTGATTAATAAGCAAAATAATTTATGCTGTTCTGGTCAATAAATTAATCATCCTCCTATAGCGAATAGTTTGTTGCCAACGATAGCAAACTAAAACGCTGCCACTGCAAGTAAAATTTAACCAGGTAGGACAAGATTTTTTGTTTTGTTTGTTTTGTTCAAATGTTTGTAAATCTTTCGGACCAAACTGCGTGGTCATCAGTCCGTAGTCTATAAACTACTTAAACCTTGGTAAACTAACCTACGGACAACACACACACTCATGCCCCAGGGAGGATTCGAACCTCCACGGTGAGCAACCGCGCGCTCCGCAGCGAGACGCTTTAGACCGCTCAGCTAGATTTTGTTTTCTCTTCCTAGCTGTATCCCATATGCTTTGCAGTATTATGGAAAGAAAAGAAGTGCATCTTTAGACAGATATAACTACTAAATGGTACACAGAGTAGAAATATCTATGGAGTGAACATTGCGTTCTGTGCATCTCCTCAACATTGATGGAATTACCAAGTTATATTGAGACAAATCTACTCTTCCCACACATTTATTTGCTCTTGCGATTGGTTTGTACCGCATTGGCTGCAAAGAAGCCCCACCTCCTTTTGCAGATTTAGGTCTTCCGTGATTTCTCTAAATCACTCCAGGCAAATGCCGGGATGGTTCCTTTCAAAAGACACTGCCGATTTCCTTCCCCGTCCTTACCCAAAACTCCGAGCATTAGCTCCGTCTCTAAATGACTAAGCTGTCGACAGGACGTTAAACCATAAGCTTCCTTCCTTCCTTCGAACCTAACATTGAATTAACAGCGTTCTGGAGTTTGTACTTAAATTAATTTCACTTTGGTATGAAAAATCTTATGAACATTCATCATTTACGACAATGATTTCTACTTACATTTGACATCTTGGCTAGGAGAACTGAGTTTATTGACAGAGCGCTCCAACAAGGAATCTGTTTTTGCTGACCTAGGTTCGGAACCCTAATAAACAATCATATACACAGGTCCCTCTTTAACAACCGTTGCGAAGCACGGGCATATAAGCTAGTTGTTAATAACGCGGTACCAAGTCGTTTTAATATCAGTAGAAAGGTCTCTATTACTGATGTTTCGCCATATATATTTCCAATTTTTGCCGGGGTACTTTATTTTCATTTGATTTCGACAGCGTGCTGGATGTAGTGCATCCATGATGTATTTACAATTTCTTCTGTTTTTCTCTTCCACAGACTTGCTTAACTCAAGATAAAATTCTCTAATGTGTTTCAGTTTATAATTTATCTTCTTAATATTTACGGGTGGCATCATGCTTTCAGCCATAAGAATTTTGAAAAGCTTCGACGTGATACTGATATATATAATAAAATATAATATATAAAGCCATATTTTTGCAACGTATATCAGTAAGACCGAACCCACCTTCAGCAGGTTTTAGAGTAGCTACATTTGCAGCCACTCTGAATATTTGACCGTGCCATAGGTACCGACAAACATCACTCATTATAGTTTTTGCAATTGGCTTAGGAATTGGTAGAACTTGCGCCACATATACTGCCTTGGACAGAATTACGGAGTTGATTATTTTGATCTTCTGCAGAAGGTTCAGATCCCTGGTTTGATTAAGCATTACGGCTCCTCTAATTTGATTCGATATTTTTCTCCAATTGTAGGTGTTCGTTTTTAGTGGACAACTGTAGAAAGTCACGCCTAATGCTGTATGGTGATATACCGACTTCGCCCATCCTAAATGGACATTTGTTAAACCATTTAAACTTAAAAATGAACTTTTCATTTCATTTAATTTTGCGCACGTTGCACCACAATAGAGTGGTACAATGTTTGGTAGACGTTGAATATGTTCTGCACTTCTTATGACAACTCCGACATCAACCGCATAAGCGTTTGACATCCTGCTGATTTCTGATATTTTAATTCCCTCTAATGTATTATTAAGAGTTCTCAGAAACGGTTCTAGAGCAACTATAAAAAGTAACATTGATAATGGACTGCCTTGTGGGACGCAATTACTAATGTTAATAACTTGAGTACGGTGTTTGAATTCCTTTCACAACGTTGGCTAAAACTTTCTCACAAATATCATTAAACCGCATTTCCATCAGGAGCGTAAATAAATACTGGTGATTCACTCTGTAAAACGCTTTTGAAAAGTCTATAAAAATCAGTCCACCTTTTGCTATTATTGTGGAACAGATAGCTATTATTTCGCTGTATTCGCTAATTGTTTAGAAAATATTTCGACCAGGGAGACACGTGTGATGATTTCCAATTATCTGCTCAAAAATTGGTTGCAATCTGCCTTTCAGTGCCCGAGCAACAATTTTGTAATCGGAATTCATAAGGCATATCGGTCTCATTTTGGAAAGATCTTTACATTTGTATTTCTTCCTTTAGGAAGCAGCACAGTAACACTTTCTTTAAATTCTAAAGGCATCTTCTCTCCTTTCAATGTATCATTTACTACCTCAGTGAATTTATCTCCAATTAGATGCCAATAAGTACCGTAAAACTCAATAGGAAGTCCATCAGGACCTGGCGACTTTTTGGTAGGGGTCCTCAGAAGTGATTTCCGCAATTAGACTCATATTGTCCTCTTCCGTTATGATGTTCTGTACACCACTATTTTGCCATAATTCCCTAATTAAACGTGGTTAAACCTGACTTTCGCTGTATAAAAGTTCATAAGACCTATGAGCCTCCTTTAGAATATCTGATTGTACTGTCAAAACTCCTTTGTCTTCTGTTCGCACACTCTCTATAAAATTTTTCTTTCTATTCTTTTGGTGATTTATTTAATGGAAGAGTGATGCATTTTCGTCCTCCACCAAAGACTTGACATGAGACTTTATTTTCAATCCCTCCAGTTGTTGCCTTTTCAGACTTATCAGTTGAGCTTTGACCTTTTTAATGTTTATTATGTTATCCTGTGACATTGGTTGTTCATAGAGCTCACGCTAACATGTATAGTGAAATTCGACAGTATCTTCCAACCACCTCGATTTGTCCTTCCAATAAACCATTAATGTTGATCTTTATTTCCTCTTAGCGCACCTTGTCCACCATTCGAGTGATGTTCTATATTTATGACGCATCTTTAAAGAATTCTGCCAAGTCCAAGTAATTCTTTCAACTAAGTTGTTATCGTGCAAAATATTTACATTTAATATCCAAATTGGAAGTACCCAGTACGTTTTTTGCTTTCGAAGCCTGACACAACATTTCACAGCTAGATGGCTCGAAAAAATAGCAGGTATGGTTTCCATTCCGTTGATTTTGCTTCCTAAATTGTCACTCAGGTATATCGATACGGCTCTTTGACGTAGCAGTAAAAAATGTAAATTTCACTGTATTAGGAAATATTTATCCCACGCGTCTAGCCAACTCATATCGGTAACGAGACTATTTAGCTCTTTCGAAAACTTAAAATTTGGCCACTGATCCTTTCTGTGTAGGACACGATTCCAGTCCCCACCAATTAAGACCTCTGAGGGGTTATCTTTAAGCAAATACACTACAGCCAGCCGCGGTGGCCGAGGTGACTGAGGCGCTCCAGTTACGGTCAGCACGGCCACTAGGGTCGGGGGTTCGAATCCCCCCTCGGGCATGGATATTTGTGCCGTCTTTAGTCTTAGCTAGTTCGTAAGTAGTTTGTAAGCATAGGGACTGATGACCCCGTAGTTAAGTCCCATAAGTTGTACAAACATTTGAACATTTTTGAATACACTACATCGGTTTTGAAAAACTGTGCTCTTGCTTTTCTAAAATTATTGCCAGAACGAGCATATACATTTATGACAGTAGTATTACAAATTCTACAGCTAATAGCTCGTCCCGAATCTAAATAATTAACGTTGTTAGTCGGTATCCCTTCCTTCACAAGAATAGCCGTACCACATTCATTTTCTTTTGCAATATTTAGAATCACGTTAAATCCAGGAACCTGCAAATTTTGAAGTTTAACTTTCTGAAGCAAGGCTATGTCCGTTTCTGACTGATAAAAAAACTCTTTTAAAGCCGACACCTTCGTTTCATTTTGTATCTTGTTAATGTTAAGAGTGGTAACGTTATACGTTTGTTCCACTATCAATAACAATAGTGAACGAATCGGCAGATGGTAGGCCGGCACTCGTTGTTGACTACGCGATTCAGTGGTTGGTATCGGCGTAGTTTTCATGCGCCGTTGCCTCTTCGTCGATTTCTTCCATTTCCTGATCTGTCTGTCTGCTCTACAGTGTCATCTGCCCAGTCGCCTCCAGGTGTCACTTTTTCCTGCTCAGACGCATCCGATACTTCCGGGGAGGTTGTACTCTGAGACTTAATGCTAATGCTTCCTACTTCGTCAGTGACTGTCTGACCGGTTTTCCTTGTCGTCATTTCCGGGTCTTGTTCCATACCTTGGCCTTCCTGTTTCCGTTCACTATTATTTCGCGTAACTTCTCTCTTATTGCAGGAGCTAGACTCTCTGCAGCTTCATGCACAAGTCTTCATTTTTTGTTCCTGCGAGACTTTTTTGGAGATCTCATTGGCGACTCGGTCAGCGATGTGACAGGAGACATCATTGGGGTGACATTTTTATCTTTCAGGGAACTGGTAGCATCAAGTCTGACCGCCATCACAGTATCCTGTACTGATTTTACTGTTCTTTCTACTATTTGCCATTCTTTCTTGCGATATGTTCCTTTCCTTGCTTTCTTTTTCTGCTTTCCTTCGGTTGTTGAGAAAGTGTCATGTAATTCCGGCCTCACTCTTTGCTCATCTTGAGCATCGGAATTTATCGATTGTACGTGATTTTCACAGGACGGTTCCGCATGAGACTGAACGCTAACAGTGCCCTGTTCAAAGGGCACCTGCGTAATCACGAATTCTACAGACGGAGGTTCGGTACCGACCATTTCATTTGATATAGAAGCTCCATTTCTCTGGAGATTTGTGTTGTTCAGGGCCTGCTCGATATTTGTGTTCAAGTCACTCGGCGGCGGATTAGCCGCACGTGCTGGAGCGCCGTGTTGCGGTACGCGCGGCCGTCCGCCGTCGGGGGTTCGAATCCCCCCTCGGGCATGGATGTTTGTGTCGTCTTTAGTATAAGGCAGTTTATACGTAGTATGTAAGTTTAGGGACTGATGACCCCGCAGTTAAGTTTCACAAACATTTGAACATCAAGTCACATTTTGTTGCTGATTGATCACCCTCTCCTAACAGTTCCTGGTCAGACAGATCACGAATAGTCGCTACGTCTGCATATGTCAATTTCATAGTTGTTACCCGACTTCGAATTGGAACTCCAACTGCAGGAATCTGCGTCACGCGGTTCCTACTACACTTGGCACGGACGTGATCTGGGGAACTGCATAGTGCACACGTTCTTGGTTGACTTCATAAATGACAAGAGCACCGTACCCATATATAGTGACAAAAGACGGAATGTGCTTTTGTAATTCCATTTTCACTGAAGGTAAAACAATCAACAATCCGAAGATTGGTTGAACACCACAGTGCTTTACTAGGTATGGTCCTGTTTGGAGGTGGTATGCCGTTGCCTTCCTCCGACCTGACTTGCCCAGTCAGTTATAGGGGGACCTACAGTTTAACGTGGGTTCCGAAGCACGGAGCTACTCGGTATTTTTCACATGAGCAATACTGCCAGAGGTGAAAGAAGTGGAAAGTGACAGATAAGAATCCAGGACCTGGTGGGGATCGAACCCGCGACTCTACCACTGTGCAACTAAGGCGCACATATCGAACACCATTCAGAACAGGAAACATGTGTGGTTCCAACCACTTCTCGGTAATATTCGATACAATCCTAGCATAATCTTCCAAAACAGCATTTATCTCCTCGGCAGGCATCTCAAAAGGAAGTTCAAAAATTCTGACTGTACGTCAGCATAAGACAGCATAAGACACAATGACATCATTAATAGATCCATCTGAATGATTGAATTTAATTTTAGCTCCGCATTTTTCGACAACTGAACAGCATGAATGGGCAGATTTCATTTTAAGAATCGCCGAGTTAGTCGCAAACGACAAATAAACCCCCATGATGTCATCTTCACTTATTCCAATTTTTTCACTAAGCTACAATTTAACCTCCGTTGCTCTAGGTCGTACAAAATTTCGATCAAAAATAAATCAAACAGTATCTTTCTTAGGGTAATTCGTACAATTCATCTTTTCAATTCAAGCTACAATACAAAGCAAGTAAATAAAGCGCAGGCAGCGAGCGCCTCAGGCTAACCTGATACGCAGCGCCACAGTCGTTTACTTCTGGGAGACGTCGGCTCCGCCACACGTCTGTCCCACACTGCGTCTCAAATGGAAAACGTGATATTTCACATACGAACACAATTAACGAAGCACTAACAATTAAAATTCCTGTATTTGTTAATATTTATCAGGAGCTAAAAATACGAAGTTTATTTACGTTGCGGCTCGGCAAGTGACTGACATTTTATACTCATAAGGTACCTAAGAAACTTCGGATCGATTTTTCTCGGGATTTTCCGAGTAGTGCGTCCTAATATTTTAACCATGTGATATGTTAGGGGTCCTCTTTCCCCACACAAAATTTCGGACAAATTCCCGTGTCCACTGTCGTACCGTCTCTTTGTAAGATTTAAGAAAACTGAAAAATGCCGTTTATAGATGAATGTCTACAGGATATATTGTAAATATTTGAACAATTTTCTATGGTTAGGTATTTAGATATTTGCGATTCACAGTGCTAAAACGGCTAAAAATCGGGTTTTTGTGATTTTGTGCAAAACTATGATAAGTTTCAACCTCTGTATCTCGGTAACGGATAACGATATCGAAAAAATTTAATAACGTCCTCGAGAATATCATCATAGGAACATATTGTAAAAATTTCGACTATTTGCAATGAACAGAAAAAGTGACTATCCCTACAATTCGTTTTTTTGGTGCCCAATAATCATGGTTTTTTGAGATTTTCTCAGGAACCGTCCATGAATGAATGGTAATTTTGTAAGCCGTTTAAAGCACACCATAGACTACACGTCATGTACAAAAGCCAACTGATTTACTCAATTTGTATGGGCTCCGATAAGTGTGTAGCTTTGAAAATTTTGACGCTGTACTGTATGATAGTTATAGTATACCCATTCTTCTAATATGTACACAAGTGATCACTAGACCAAGATCTATCCAGAACACTTCACCCCTTCACTCTGAGATGAATAGAACCTGAGATATGGGCCCCTAAAGAATCGCAAATTAGCACGCGCCGTTTACGAACATATTAATACCGCACACTGGCGTGCGGGGTATTATTGAGAGCTGATTCAGTCAAATAAATGTGTATATACAGTACTTGTGAACTATCCCTTAAAGAGATAAAGCTGAAACAGAACTATTCAGACAGAAATATAACTCTTCACTATACCTTAAAAGTGCTGCAAGTAATACCAGTATGAACCTTTATTTCTGAAGTTCTTCAGTCAACTGTAGATGACATAGGGTAAAATTTTTGTAATTATGCTCCTCAGAACGTAATATATAGACTATGTGATCAAACGTATCCGCACGCCTGTATGACAATGACGTACAAGTTCACGGCGTCCTCCATCAGTAATACTGGAATTCAGTATGATGTTGGCCCACCCTTAGCCCGGAGTCCACTCTTACAGGTATACGTTCAATCAGGTACTGGGAAGTTTCTTGTGAAATGGTATCCCATTTTTCATTGACTGTTGCACTGAGGAGACGTTTCCATGTGGGTTGGTGATGCCTGGTACGAAGTCAGCATTCTGGAACACCCCAAGGGTGTTCTATGGGATTCAAGTCAAGACTATGTGCAGGCCAGTCCATTACATGGATATCCACTACACTCCGCAACAGGCCGTGCATTATGAGCAGGTGCTTGATAGTGCTGAAATATGCAATCGCCATCCTTGAATTGATCTTTAAGAGAGGGAAGCAAGAAGTTGCTTAAAAAAATGTAAGCTAGTTTTGTGATAGTGCCACGCAAAATAACATGGGGTGCAAGCCTTCTCCATGAAAAACACGACCACACCATAACACCATGGACTCCGAATTTTACTCCTGTCACTGCGCGTGCCAGCAGATGACGTTCACAGAGCATTTGCGATACCCACACCCTGCCATCTGATCACCACATTGTGTACCGTGATTCGTCAGTCCTCATAACGTTTCTTCACTGTACAATCGTCCAATTTTTACTCGCCTAACACCATGTGGGGCGTCGTTCGACATTGACTTGCGTGATGTGTGGCTTATTGGTAGCCACTTGGCCATTAAATTCAAGTTTTCTCGCCTCCCGCCTATCATAGTCCTTGGACTTGATCCTGATGCAGTTTGGAATGCCTGTGTGATAGTCTGGATGGATGCCTGCCTGCCTGTACGAACCTTTTCAACAGTCGGTGGTGTCTGTCAGTCAGCAGACGAGGTCAGCCTATACACTTTTGTGCTGTATGTGTCGCTTCAAATTTCCACTCCACTATCACATCAGAAACAGTGGCCCTAGGGATATTTAGGAGTATGGAAATCTCATATACAGACTTCAGACACAAGTGACACTCAATCACGTGATGATGTTCAAAGTCCGTGAGTTCCTTGGTGTGCCCTTCTGCTCTATCACAATGTCTAATGACCAAAGAGGTCAGTGAAGTAGAGTACCTGGCAGTAGGTGGAAGGCAATGCACCAAATATGAAAAAGTATGTTTTGGGGGTGCAGCAGTGCTGGCCTTAACTATCCAGGCACCCTGGGCGAGTCGCCCACTTGGCGCCCTTAGGGGGCATCCATTAATTACGTGACGTATTTGGGCGGGGGGGGGGGGGTCGAACCGAATCAACCAAATTTCACGTGGTGGAGAGGGGGTCTGGGCAAATCTCACGTAATTTTTTCCCACAAGAAACAATGTAAAACTGGGTTAATTAAGTAAAACATGTTTGACGTGTATAATACACATTAATACTTTACGCGGCTGATTGTAAATTGTAATATTGATGGTGTAGTACGGCATCGGCGCTTTTTTGGACATAAGTTGGCGTACGCGGCGCCCCTGGGCATCGGCGGCTAGAGCCATGTATTGGGAGAGTAGCGCCAACCTTTTATGTGTGGCTTGCCGACAACCGCCGGCTGCTATTGGTCAGTTGAGCGCGGGTGGGGTACGTCCGCCATTTTAGGCCTAAGCAATCCATCAGCGTAAATGGCATATTTCACTTAACTAGCTGTTATTTTAGCATTTAGAGGTGTTGGAAATGTGCAGACTCATTATGTATTCAATTAAGAGCCTAACACAGCATATTCCAATTTTATGTGGTGAAAAATGCCGCATTGTTGACAGTGAAGTGTTATACTAAGACAGTCCGAGGTAGCAAGTTTTACGCATTCCATGGGCGAAAGAAATGCGAAAAGACGCGAATTGTGGGTGCATTGGAAGAAAAAAATGCATTTCCACACGAGAATGCAAAATTTTGCGAAGTAAGTGAATTTGTATTGAAATATCGAGTAAACTTCTAGGTTTATCTGTTCAAGTTTCTTGCGAGCAATGTTGGACGGACAACACATGTAAGAGAAAAGATATTTTTAAAAGATACAAATACATGAAAATCTAGCACAATGTGCCGTATTTGACGAATTTCGTATTTATACACACTTGTGATATTTCGTGGTGTCATTGACAAACAATATTTCAGTTTTGCTTAATTTATTTGAAGTTGTTCAGACATACACCAGTTAACCTCCTGCTTTAAATAATGAAATACTACACCAGTTGGGGAATTTTATTGCTTATCACAACGAATTTCGAGGATTTATTCGCTTTTTCTAGTGGATTTGTTTACGTAAGTACTTTTTCGACGTTTCAATGTGCGATTTCCTGACACTTGTACTGCAGTTGTCTCTTTTAGGTTAGCTACTGAAGTTCGGGTAAAATCGGACAGAATAAATATTGAGGTGTGTGTTTCATCCTAATGTTACAAACCATAACTTTTTCTGTCTGCTTAAAGATATTGTGCTTCTTCCATTACTCAGAAAATGCAACATAATAATCGTGACTTAGGCCTACTGTAGCCTACCCGAGTACAAAAACCAGTGTGACTATTTTTGTATCGTGACACCCAGTTTAATAGAGCAGACAATACCAGCAAGTATAGACAGACGTAGTAGTTAGTATGTAAAAAAGTTGCCAAGATTTTATTGTGTAGGCCTATTCCACGATTTCCCTCATTACAGTAATCTCAAAAAGATTACATATGTGCAAGAGCTGTATAAAATCACACATGGAAACGTATCGACTTATTTATGTAAATAAATACACTAACAGCGAGAAAACTTTTCGAAATGCGTTGTGCTGAGCATAAAAATACATAATAGATGCAATTATTCAGTATTTAAATTCATGATGAACACAGTTATAGGCCATCCAGAAACATCCGATTATGATGAACGAAATGAAGTTACGGTACAATGAAATTCAATAACTGTCATTCAATATATTTGTGAAATTAAGAATAATTTTGAACACAAAAACCACTGAAAAGCGGAAGCACACGTAGGCCTGCACCACATTTGCAGATCACTTCATAGAACAGACTCCTCACCTTGTTAAAGAACGCAAGAAAAGAATTATTTGTGGACAGCTAATACCCGATTATCACAGTGCAAAACAACGTAACAGAGCCACTACAAAAACATTAAGATGCGCCACAATCCCGGACTGTACACATTTTTTAGATAATAATTTACGCCTAAAATTTCTGATAAAGGATTTAACTAACTTGGAGTTTCCAATAAACTGCAATATCAGACCTTAGTCTCCGAATTATATCCAGACTGTGATATTTATCGTCTTCTTGGTGCTACAATCTCTTTCTTTCACTAAGCATATCAGTTTCTCACTGTCCATATCTAGCATGTGAGAACGTCGGTCGATTTGAGCGAAGAAAACAAACTGATTTGAATTACACCGACTGACGTCCGAAGTCTATGTTCGGGCGATGAGATTGGTTACACTGTGACCGTGCCCATAGTAGAGTACTGATTTGAATCGATCGGCCGTTTTCCGCCGATGTCTATCGTCGGTAAAACCCACCGATATCGGAGCCACTATGACCACAGCCTTAGTTCATTGTTCCGTATCGATCAACGTAATTTCGTTGATGGCCCAGTCAAAGAAGGAAAATATTCGTTAGGGTGCTTTCAGCAAAAAGTTGCCGTGCCCCTACCAGCAGGAAAGCAGGCTTCATAAAACATACGTTAGTGTCTGGCCAGGAAAAAGTAATAGGCCTAAGTAAACTAAGTCGACATATTCGGTTATTATCGTGACATTGGCATAGAGGTCAGCATCGTGAATGCTCAATTCACTATTGTGTATTATTATTTCTCTTCGTGCGTTTGAGGTTAGTTGGTCAGGGTTAAAAAAAAGTTAAAAGTGGAAAATCCTTCATTCAACTAAAATATTATATATAATAGGATGTCGATTATCCGGAGTAACTGGAGAACGTAGATGTTCGGAAAACCGATTATTCGGATAATCAAACTGTACACTTCTAAATATATTATTTACACGGTATTCGGACGCGCGCGATCCTTACGAGTGGCGTCGTGTGAAGGCCGCATTAGAAGCAATGTTCCGCCACCCGGTGGCCCAGTGCGGCTACTGTGGGAAACTTGCTTTGAGGGGAGGAGGAGGTGATGGGCGGTAAGATGGGAGAGTAAAAATGTAAAATAAAAAATACGCGCTCTACAGTAACTTTTTTCGAACGTCGCTCATGGAGGCCGAGGGGCCCCTAGAGCTTGGGGGCCCCGGGGCACTGCCCCGCCTAGCCCTATGATAGCTACGCCACTGGTTGTAAGAAAGTCATGGATGTGGAAACCCGACTTTATTCTTTTCCCCTGCAGTAAAGAAGTTGCAGACACTACTGCATATTTCCATTTTTGTTATGCTGTCAATGTGTTACAACATTCTTTCATATCTATTAAATATTCCAAGCATTTTTATTTTTTATTATTTTTATCAGACACTGCGTCTCGTTATTCAAGGGTAAGACAACCTTTCAGAATAGACTTTAAATGAGTACAGAAAGGATAGATAGATTATTAAAATTTTTTGTGTTGCTTCTGTGGGATTTCCGACATGGATTCTTTAACACATGCATGCACATATAAACTCAAAATTCATCAGTAAAGCATCACCAAACAATCTATTAAGGATACAGGGTACTTATGGTGGTAAAATCGAATTTTTTAATAACTATTAACTTCTGTAGTCTTTCCTGATTATATTGATATATACATTAAAGGGTTTCAATTTAAAAATGACCTATATATACCAAATTTTAAAGTTACAGACATGTGTACCGTGAAGAAGTACTTAGGTGTTGGGTGCTCTAAGGCTTTCAAAAATATTAATGAGTTCAATGTTTATGGTGATACCTTGGTAACAAAACTGGAGTGTTGTGGACATGTGCAAAAGAGGATGGATGCTAGATTGCGGAAGCTACAAAGAGAAATGAAAGTAATGTTGCTGTCCAATGGAAATGATGTTGCACCATGAGAAAAGTTAAAGAAGCAGATTCTTGGTGTGGTTAATAAAAAAAGAATAGTGGTCTAATATACCATCAAAAGCATTCTCTTCCAGAGCCTGTTATGAATGAAATAAAACCAATTTTCAGAGACCTGAGTGACCCTGTTTTGCTCAGTTGCACTCAGAATACAAATGAAAGTTTCAACCATTGTGTTTGGGAAAGATTACCCAAGAATGTTTTTGTATTACTAAATACACTGACATTTGGTGTAGCCGATGCAGTGATATGTTTCAGTGATGGACTGATATGAAGGATAGAACTCCTGAGAAATTTAGGTATAAAATGTGGCTCCAATATGGAAGATCAATTGCTTGCGTGTGTCAGACAAGGGTGCATGAGGCTGAAAGATTCGCTCTTCAAGTTACCTAAGAAGCAAGAAGTGCTAAAAGTAAGCCAAGATGAATCTTGAAGATGATTTCAGGAATGTTCTGAGGCACAGATTAATTGGACTCATATCTTCATTCACAGTTTCCTGCAACTTGTATTTTTCAGCACTCAGGTACAATTATTTCCTAGAGTTTATCAAGCATTGCTCTAATTTTTCTGTATCTTGTAATAGTCCTTACTTATGTAGTATACCTAAGCTTTATTGCAGAATCAACTAAATTATAGGAAAAATAACATTTTTATTAGGAAAAAAATAAAATGTATGATTTGATATATTTTTACCCTTGTAATATACATAATAGGTGGAATTAAATAGGTAATGTAGATGTGCCATCATGCCAACATTTCTGGTAAAAATTTGGTCCCCTTCAAACGTATAACACAAGATTAAATGGTACCTCAAATTCGGGAAACATTTTGAAACTGCATCACTTTCTTTATAATTTTTTTAATAACCCTAAGCAGGTTCAAAAATATTCAAAATACATCTAATGTGTTTGAAACGTATCCTTCATTACCTGATATTTAAAAAAAACTGTGCAAATCCTAAACATTATAAACAGTACTTTAAAGAATTAGGTGTTGTTTTTTTACATAATATTGAGCTGTAAGAGTACCCTGTATCCTTAAGACACAATAGCAAGTAAATCTGTACTCAGTGCAGCCAACCACACTTTTAAAGCATAGTACAGGCCACTCAATTTGAAAACTAGTTTAATAAAAAATTGTGAATACTGTTGTGTGGATTACTGTTGCTGCCAGCAGAATCACAACAAGGAATGGCTATATTGACGAAGTAATAGCTGTCAGTAAACTAATTTTATTTACACCTGAATATTACCCAGCAAGTAAACATTGCTTTGTGAAAACCTATTTCTCACAGACTAGTTGTATTTATGTCCTTTGTTAAGCTATGTAGCTGTAATCTAGGGCAAATTAACACTTTGTGAATGCTAGTTTTTACAATATTGCCGTGAGTCTTCCAACGAAATGCGTGGTGCAGTGGTTAGCATCACAGATAGCTGTGCTTGAAATCCCCTGTTCAAATCCTGCCATAGGCTTAAAAAATTAATTTATTTGTGTTTACTATTTCTAGAATGTTCTACACGTTTCTTAAGTTTGATGTACTTGTAAGTTCCAGAAAATTCTTTCTATGTATAAATAGTAGAGCATTCCAAGCAGGAGGTAGTCTGTACTGAGTCTACGCTTGTGTTAGCAATAATTTTGTTCCTAGTGTAAAATGTTGTGCTCTATTAACAAACAGCCTTCGAATTACGGACCACATGCAGTTTTCATTGTGACATTTTCTGGTGGAGGCACCGGGTATACTTCAATACATCTACATCATAATGGCTCTGATTAGGCAGCGTAAGAGTTGTCGCCTACATGGACAAGAACCGGAGTACAAAGGGTATATTGAGTACCTCCATCCAAAGGTCTGTGTCATCAAAAGAAGCATGGAAGCCAAAACAGCGGTAAGCCAGCTGCACAGCAGACACCCATTGATGTTCTCAGGAGATGCCGGACAGGACCCAAATAAATGGCTGAAAGGTTTTGAACGAGTTGCCAAGTATAATAGGTGGGACCACATAATGTGCCTGGCAAACATATATTTCTACCTAGGTGGGACGGCCCAGCAGTGGTTTGAAAATAACGACGACAAGCTCAGCAGGTGGGAAAAATAGCAGACAGAACTTACAAAGCCGTTTGGAGACCACCAATAACAAGTTCGTTTATTTAAAGAGAAATTTAAGAATGGGGCCGAACGACATGGTGAGTCAACACAGTTGTATATACATAGTGGTTTGGCCCTATGTCACGTAGTTAACCCAGATATGACTCAGGCCAATGAAATTTTACACCTGATGAAGGGGATTGCAGAAGACATGCAACCAGCTCTTCCGTTAAAAGACGTTTCAGAATCATAAGAATTTATCCAATGCTACCAGAAAATTGAAGAGATGGAACAGAGGAGAGTTGGATGAAAGAAGTATGACAGATTCCCAAACGTAGTCCCTATGGCCGTTGTGGAAGACCAACATGATTTTGCTTCACTCATACGACAAATTGTGAAAGCAGAATTACAACAGTTTATGACAGCTGGGACTGTGGAACCTAGCGAGTACCAAATTATGGCCATGGATGTCGGTCCTGTACTGTACATCAGGTGCTAGGAATAGGTATTTGAAACATTAGCGCCTGTCAGTCCCGCCAGTCGCACCTAACGTGAAGAATGGCCTCGCCCTCCTATGGCTTACACTGTAGCTGCCAAACAGCATCCTAGGAACCGATCAATGCAGGCACAACCAAGTACTCTGGCACTATGACAATTAGAGTAATTGCAATTATGTCTACCTAGAGTAATTACATGTACCGAGAGTACTTGCAATTACATGTACATAGGGTAAATGTTTATTTATTTATTGTTTATTGTTAATGCATGTGTTCACTCCTCCACGTCTGGCATGGAACTGAGCTCACCCCAAGGCAACACGTGACTATCTACGACACCCCTACCAGTCACGTGACCACCACCGACCAATGAGAGCCCAGCACGTGACCATCCACTCCCCCCCCCCCCTACCACATGACCATCCCCAACCAATATTCTGCAGTCATTCAGACTGCAGAGTGTTGGAGGGACATCAGCAGCATAGGAAGGATGCAATTACGGTAATTACATTTGACTCCCGTAGTTGAGAGGTTCCTGGTACAACCACAGATTGGTGGGAAGACCAATCTCTGGTTGCCCCAGAAGGCTTTCGCCCCTCTGATCCGGTGGAGCGCCCTCAGACTGCACCTGTTTCTATATATAAAAGCAAATCAGAGCATTCTGTTTGAAACGTGTCCATAAAATATAAGAAAATAAGAAAATGTCTAATATTGTGCCTCCTGTTTTGTATCGAGTAACTTGCTTGCAAGAAAATGTATAATATCGCTTCTACTGTATGTATCGATATGTGTAAAGTTTCATCTCTGGCAAAGATCATGTATTGCATAGCATTGTAGCTCGTGCAGAGACACAGAGAGTTAAGACTAGTGGTTCAGCTCGCTTAGAGAGCGGTTGGGTTGTGTGTATGGCTCCGATGTAGAGCAGAGGCTGCTTTGCCAGCAAGTCAGAAGTTGTATCATGTAAGTAATGTAATGCTGTTTATCAATAATAAGCAAGTTAACCCTGTTTCATATTTCATTTACGTAGTTAGAAAATTAACCCACTTCCTTCATTTGATAATTACTTGATTTAGTGGAGTGTTGATTTGAACAATATTATTGAACATATTTCATTATTGGTGCCATAGTAAGATAATAGTTGATCTGGATTTCAATAATTGGAGGCTGACCTATATAGGTTCTCACAGTCAAGCATTAAGAAAGTGATTTGTGGTTTTTCTTATATCTTTCTCGCAGTCAAAATTCTTGAGTATAGTCAGTGTCTGTTTCAAAAGGTTACATGACACAGTGGTTTTGTTAAAAATATCCGTTGCGCACATAATCAATTTAATGCACTGTTTCTTATACATTAATATCAGGGCCATAATTAAACCAAATAGCTAAGTTAATGAACAATTTATTGTCTGATTTAACGAAAGGTTCAACATTCCAAAACAAGAGTACAATTTTTATCTGGCGCCCTTCCTGCCAGGATAGTTCACAAACAGGATCGTGACGTAGTTAGATACGTAGTCTTATTTCAGTTAGTTTGTCTTTTCCACTAACCAACTTACCTTTTGGCTCTTAATTTAATTTTTGTAGCACCATCCTCTGTTGTAGCAACAGTAGCATAGTAATTGTTTCTGTAGTCTGTTACTTACCATTCTTGAGATTGTGTAGTATTGTTTATAGTAGATGAATTGAATATACAAATAATTGCATTACTACTGAACAAGTCTTTCTTTTATATTGTTTGATGTTTGTTGTGATTAAAATTCTAGTACCGCGGAACTCGTGTGATAATTAACGGTTCGCATAATCTCGATTGTCCGTGTTCGAAAACGCAGAACAGATTAGTTCAGGAATAGACAATATGGATAATGACAAAGTACAGGATTCGACAATACAGAATTCCGATTCTTGTAACGTGGTTGCGGAAAATAATCCATCGGTTCCGCCTAGCTCTGCTACAAAAAATACTTGTGCGACAGCTATGGAAAACGTATTACCAAATGATTTCATGCAGATATTACTGTCACAGATCTCTAAGTTAAAGGAGGAACAATTTCAGAAACTAAATAAAAAACTTGAGGAACAATTTCAGAAATTAAATGAAATACTTGACAATGATCAATTACAATTTCAGAAATTAAATGAAAAACTTGAGGAACAATTTCAGAAATTAAATGAAAAACTTGACAATAATCAATTACAATTTCAGAAATTAGATGAAAAACTTGAGAAATTTGAACAAACGTGCGATTCGAGGTTTGCGAGTATTCAAAGTAGTATTAATAAAATAAATGAGGACAACAATCGGTTCAGGGAACAACTGCTCAATACTTTCAAATGTGAATCTCAGCAAATAAGACAGGATATTCGCGACGAGATTAACCCGGTAGTGGAAAACCTTGCGTCACGAGTCGAAAATATAGAAACCACCGAACTCGCTCAATTGAAGCAACAGAGTAATCTATTTGATGAAAAGTTACAGAACTTCCAGTCAGGCACGACGGAACAGATCAATAAAATTAATAAACAGGTTGAGGATCTCACGGTTAAAATTACCCAAATCAGTGATAACACTGACAAAAGTTCTGATGCAACGCATCCTACCCCGTTTAATGAAACTAATGAATATCTCGCCCTTGACCGTTTCAAACAAGGTCAAATGACCATTAATCAACAATACAAGGCTGAGGTCAGAAAATTAGATGATCGCCGGTCGCAACAAAGCCCGCCGCGTTCAAAACGTTATTCAGAGCACGACGATAAACCAAAAAATAATTCTTTCACTAATGAAACTTACAAACAAAGACGCGACAATGAGAACAGTGAGTTTCATGATCGTGAAATTAACCGTGGAAATTTTCGTGGCCGCAACCGAGGTGGTGGTCTTGGTCGCGGAGGACGCAACAATAATTACTATCATAACAGCAATACTTCGAATGATACTAATTGGGGTGATAGACGCAATACTGATAGTGATCGCGAGACTGAAAATCACAACAATAACGCTGAGAAGCGTAGTCGGGAGGGCACACGCGATAATTCTCGTGATCGCCTTCCGCGATACGAAAACACGATTCGGGGTCTAAGCAGATCGCGCACCCCGGAAAGACAAGAGCAAAACATTGAAATCAGACCTGCTAATCCATGCTCTAATTCATCAAAAAGGATTTTCAAGGCATAAAATTTGGGGTAGAGAGTCCATTAATCTGTTTTGGACACACCAAGTGGCGATTGGTGCCCCGTTCTCGAGCTGAGTGTCACTATTCTTCCGCCTTTCCTTAGTGCGCTCTATCCACCTCTTTTTCTCACTGTTACTTTTCTCTAACTCTGAATACTTATACTCTGTGCTATGCTGGGATATTGTCATACGAAACTTTGATTATCTTGCAATTTGCATATAACGAACTCTGTGGCTGTGCAAGACAAATAAAATTAATGGAAATTTTTTGATTGTGTAATCTAATCAAGTTCCTATGTTTCAGAAAATATTCTTCTGTATTACTAATTGCATAACTTACGAAGTTCTGAGCGAGCGAAGAAGATTTTGAGTTGACACGAGCATTTTTTGGTAAGCCAAGAACATTATGGAGGATGATGAGTAAGGCAATACACAATATGTCATGGTGGTCTTTAAGATGCATTATTGTTTATGGATAAATGATGGTAAGGAAGGTATTGGTAACAGTTAAAGATGTTTGATAAATGTAATTACGTGGACGAGATTAAGCAATTATGAGGAGAATCGCTATGTTGCTAATGATGACGAGATTATACAATGATTATGAAGCAATTATGAGGGGAATCGCTATGTTGCTAATGATGACGAGATTATACAATGATTATGAAGCAATTATGAGGAGAATCGCTATGTTGCTAATGATGACGAGATTATACAATGATTATGAAGCAATTATGAGGGGAATCGCTATGTTGCTAATGATGACGAGATTATACAATGATTATGAAGTAATTATGAGGAGAATCGCTATGTTGCTAATGATGCTATGTTTTGTTCTTTTCTTATGTGCTTACTCGCACTGCCCTTTTGTGTTTTCTCTTTGTGCTTATGTGCACCACTTTGTATGTTGATGCATTGTACCTTCAATGGCATGTGTGATTGGTGAGATTCATATCCTTCTGATGCTCTGTAATTATTTGTAATTATGTGTAATGAATATTTCTAATTATGCTTGCAGCTATGCGTATTGCTCTTGCAATCAAAGCTTACCGCTATGCTCACTAATTATATACCTAAGCCCTACCACTATGCTAATTAATTTTATAATGAAGCTCAATGACAATGTATGGTTATGCTTATACGTTGCACACAGCCATCTATCTTGCAAACTTGCAGCTATGCCATAAATTGCGCCTAGTTAAGTCTAGAAAGATAATGCACAGAAATACTTTGCTTTTGCTTACTGCTATCTGCTAAATTTTATTGATGATCTTGTTGATGAAAATCTGCAGCTATGCCTAACGAATATTACGTCTGTGTTTATGTTATTGGATGATTTACTGTGATGTACATCTATTACTGTGCCAAAATTTGCACTAATTGTTTTGTTTGACCCTACTGTTGACTCAGACAGACACAGACATGACCTGATGACTTGAACCTCTTTTGATATTCTCACGAAACTACCCTGATGTGTTATACCTTAAGGCAATGAAATATGTAGCTCAGTTGAGACAAAAGCCTGGCCATGGCAACTTATGTAATTTAAGTGTTATACTTTGTGGTAATGTAATCACCACCATAGTGATATATATTAATTTAAAGAGATATGAACAAATGGTAATTGGAATGTCAATTTAAGTTACATCATGCCGAATTGATGACAAGCACCCTCAATGTATTTCATACGATTATGTGTTTGTAAAGCAATATGTACATAGTATGTAAAGCCTTGTGCTTATATGAAATGACACTAATGTTATAGATACTCTAATATAAGAATTAACTTACTCATTGGTATTCAAATGTATCCGTCTTCAGGACACTACTTGTAATGTAAAAATATGGTTTAATACCATGACCCCATCTGTACCACTTGAATTTGTGGGAAAATATTTCTGTAGATATGTTCTAATCAATGACTTTTCTTTCAGTCTAAACTGAAATATCATGACTATGTTACTAATTTGTGTGTAAAATGCTTTATTTCATGTACTTTGGACACGCATGGGAAGTGGCGATTTCGCACACGAGATTCCAGAATGCACACAGAACAATGGACGAGTTACTATACACCACTGATTTTGGGCCTTTTAATGAAGATGTTTGTGGATGATGTTTGGCCATACAGTACTGTCCATTGCAGCCTTGGCCACCCATCACCAGTTTGCTGCGGATGCAGTCGGCTAATAGCTCTGTTGGTTGGAGCACACTTGGTTGTCGAATTGCATGGAGGAATACATCAGAACCTTTTCCCCATGACTTCCACTTCAATGCAACCAGTCAGCCCGCCTACAGTGTGGTGTAATCTTACAGTGTTTTGTGTTCGTGTGCAGACCTAAAATGAATGTTAGGAGCTAATGTGCTATTCGTGTGCATATACTATTCAGTGCCTCCCATTGCAAACGTTGTCCACAGGCTCATTACCAGTGTTTAGGTATATTTCATGGTTCTTTTACAGTCAGTGACCAAAATAAAATTGTGCTCTTGATAGATACATATACTTTGTCAGAAATGTCATTGTGCCTATTCGATTGACAAACGTTATATTGAAACCCTATTGTGCTGAAGCAGTAATATTATTTTGTACATGATCAGAAGCCTATGTAGCCAAAAATTTTACATGTATGTTCTAGCATCCATGAAAGTATAGCATTTTAAATGCATCACAGAATACAAAACTGACACTCTATCTTATACTAAGTGCACTAAAAATTTACATAGACTACATTGTGCACAAGATATAAATGTTCATTTTATGTTCCCAAAAATACTGATCTCTTGTACAAAATTTAAACCCATGGAACTTACACTACTGTCTGTATTACTTGTAATTACCACATTTTCTTTAAAGAATGATGACATTAGTTAAACTATCTTTTGTAAAACTTTGTATATGTTCACGTTTATTATTGTATATTTTGTTTTTCCATTTGTGTATTACTTCTAGCTATCTCATTTTCTCCACTATATCATTTGTCAAACTATGTTTCCTGAAATTCTATATATACTTATGTTTACCATTATGTATAATTGTCATATATTCCACTTATTGCTGATGTTCTGTAAATTTTAACATTTGCTTATGCCTGTCACACCCTGTACCACTCCATGCGTGACTTTTGATGGTACTGTTCTGTAAAATGGCATGTATTTATGACTGTCACATTGTTTTTTTTTTTTTTAAATTTTCTATGTACTCCATCTGTTGTTTTGATCTTGTTATATTTCGGATGTCATTAATGGATTTGTGGACTTGAAATTCAGTAATTTTGCTGGCTAGGCAATGCCATTGGCATCACCCACCCTACAAAATTTTAATAGGTAGGAGGGGGGTGATGAAACGTGTCCATAAAATATAAGAAAATAAGAAAATGTCTAATATTGTGCCTCCTGTTTTGTATCGAGTAACTTGCTTGCAAGAAAATGTATAATATCGCTTCTACTGTATGTATCGATATGTGTAAAGTTTCATCTCTGGCAAAGATCATGTATTGCATAGCATTGTAGCTCGTGCAGAGACACAGAGAGTTAAGACTAGTGGTTCAGCTCGCTTAGAGAGCGGTTGGGTTGTGTGTATGGCTCCGATGTAGAGCAGAGGCTGCTTTGCCAGCAAGTCAGAAGTTGTATCATGTAAGTAATGTAATGATGTTTATCAATAATAAGCAAGTTAACCCTGTTTCATATTTCATTTACGTAGTTAGAAAATTAACCCACTTCCTTCATTTGATAATTACTTGATTTAGTGGAGTGTTGATTTGAACAATATTATTGAACATATTTCATTATTGGTGCCATAGTAAGATAATAGTTGATCTGGATTTCAATAATTGGAGGCTGACCTATATAGGTTCTCACAGTCAAGCATTAAGAAAGTGATTTGTGGTTTTTCTTATATCTTTCTCGCAGTCAAAATTCTTGAGTATAGTCAGTGTCTGTTTCAAAAGGTTACATGACACAGTGGTTTTGTTAAAAATATCCGTTGCGCACATAATCAATTTAATGCACTGTTTCTTATACATTAATATCAGGGCCATAATTAAACCAAATAGCTAAGTTAATGAACAATTTATTGTCTGATTTAACGAAAGGTTCAACATTCCAAAACAAGAGTACAATTTTTATGTTCGGTAACATGTAAAAAGTGCCTTAATTAGAGGTCATATCGCATCCAAAATTAGATGTGCATATAGATGGGTCATATAGGATATAATCTGTAATGCCACACGCATGTACTCCCATTACTCTAGTAATTATATAGCATTTTCAATTGAAATTGGCTGCCAGACTCTCCCACTGAAAGCGGCAGATCCAAACGCTGACATCAGATGGCTCCCCTCCCCCCACCCAGCGCCTATACAATGAAGCAGCATCCGCCTCTGGAGCTGACCAGTCTCTATTGTGTGCCTCAGTCTGCCGGCCGTAGCCGCTGCGACTGCGGAGATGCAACACACAGGACAACTGCCCACTCACGCAGCTTCAGCCCCCTGACGATCATGTACTTGCGTACATACGCGAAAAACTACCGTAGTGCACTTGCGGAGCCCGTCGCATTGCCCGCACAATTTTTCCGGTCGACCCCAGCACAATGGCCGGGCTGCGCCACGCACCTCGTGAAAGAATTGCCGCCGAGCCCGCGTCGTAAATTATTATTTAACCGCGGCACTAGCCGTCCCAGCAACGCCGACACAGCGATCCGACCGCCCCAATTATTATTTTATTTTGCATTACAATTTTTTTTCTACGAACGTTACAGCTCCTTGTACTGCCTCAACACCAACATCCACGCAGTTCTAATTTGCAGTGGAACAGTCCGCGCGCAAGAAAACAATTTGCTGTGCCTCTCCTGGCGAGAGAAGCAGAACTCAGATGGACAATAGTGGCCATCCTCTCCATTTAACATCTTGCTGATACCTGCTTCCCCCCTCCCCCCTACTCAAAGCCTTTCAAAGCAACGTGCGCGGTTGCATCGCTAGCCGACAGTGGCAGTGAATCACACACGTGCTCTGGCCAAGCGTTACCTGAAAAGGCTAAGCAAATAGTTCCACACCGCAAACGTGAAGAAGAAGCGCTCGTCACTGCACTCTGCGGAGAAACCTTAAAAATTATCAAACGTATATCATTTCTCAAAAACAGTGACAGCAACGACCGAATCATGCTTTTTTACGATCCTCTCTCTCTCTCTTTCCTACTCCCCTAAAATAAATAAATGTACTGCAGAGAATTCGATAAATATGTTTTTTAATGTAACTTATGTCGCCCTTTCTGGAACCAGTATTATGTAGGGATAAAACGCGTTAGCCTTATTGCATATGTCATATTCCAATACACACACGCGATAACATTTATTTATTATTATTACGCACTGCATCTAGGCTACAAGTTCTCTGCAGTTACAGTAATCGCGTTTGGAACTATTACTTTATTTTCACTTCTGCAGGAAGGGACAGATGAGCGCAGAATATCTCCCTGGCGACTATAAAAGACCGGAATCCATTGTGAAAGAATCCTTTCGTCTACTGCATACACAGATTTCTGGCAGCACCCGTCCATTAGAGCTCAAATCACCCGTACTTTGCGACAATGTCTGGATTTCGGACACTTACCGAAAATTAGATTTTTTTCCTCTGCATTTGACCCGTCCATTTTTAAACCTAGATCATTGTATCGTTATCCCCCAACGAGTTCTACGCCTTCCGACAATATTCTTCTAAATACTCTGGTATTTTTTAACTTTGATCATTATTTCCTGGTCATAACACTCTGCGTGTACGCCACCGACTCTTATGATACCTGCAGTTCCGTATGGAACAGTAGGTCAAGGCTCGCTACTGCCGTGAAAGTCACAGATCTTTTCGTGAAACTAAAACGAATCCCTATTGCGCTACATCGCCTCAGCTGTTAACACTTTGCACCGAAATTCATCTCGTAATACAGCATTTTTAACTCATCTAGTCGGATGCGCGTGTTTTTCAGCGTCTGCCTGAAAACTTTAGTGCACTGCAACCATTCTTCAGAATACAACGCGCTAATTTCAGTTTCTCTAGATGTTTGTGCTTTACTTCGAGTTCTCAGCGGTCTTGCTACCAACGCGGGATGTAAGTTTTTTTCTCTCGAAATCGCCATCTTCGACGAGTATTCCAACTATTTTCTAACTACAGTTCTAAGCAGATTTAGCCATACACCGCGTGAATCGTGCGTGCACATAAGACGCTGTATTCTCAAAAAACCTCTCACACCTTCTCTCGAGACATGTCGACAACAATTCCAGGCACCAGTTTCAACTTTTAGCTTTACAATATGACAAATATTACCCACACTTTGCTCTCACGCGACCATTCCCAGTTACAATATTAGAACGCCTTCAGAAACACATCGCTAGTGCACTTTACAAATGGAATACAGCTCTGTGAAGGGGGTAAGACTTCGTTTTTGCTCGCCTACATGTTCTAAACCTTCCACGCCCTCTGTTGCCATATAATACAGTTTTCGATCCTCAAGAAAATAAAGTCGATGACATATAGAATGCCAGACTCCCCACATCAATTACATGTATAAGCTTTTCTCAACAGATTTTTCGAACCCTCTCTATCAATTTTCACGCATGTTAACCAGTACAGTGTAAAAATACCAATCGTTTTAGTACCCTTCGAAATCTAATATGGCGCTCAACCCATGTCATCTTGCGTGAACACTACCGGCTCTTCCCACTCTTGTGGAATTTCTGTAGTTATTCCAGCACTCTTAAACTCCGAAAAACGGTTTCTACGATGCTAAAAATGTACAACATCCATCCCACCATTCTTAATCTGTATGATGTGGTAAAGGATCTTCAGCCAAATGATTTCCTCGAGTTGTTCTCCAGAGTCTCCTTGCCGATTTTCGCTCCAGTATGTCGAGGGCTGTCACAAAGCTACCGCCATGTATCATCGCATTGTCTCCATGACGAACTAGTCGAATTTAGTACATATGTATAAGTTAAAAGATCGGAAATACTTTACCATCGCATACCTCTCGATAAATTAAACACCACTAACACGCTATCAAACAGGCAATACTTCATAACGTACACAGCGCAAAGTGTTAAGAACATAATCCTAAAGCGATTTCTTCAGAGCTCAACTCGCAACACAACTGTAGCGCATATTTCAAACACTTTTACTTAAATTCTACCCCAACTAGCAAACGGCACAACAACCATCTCCAACCCAGCTCTTTTCTACTAAAGTTCTAAACTAACTAGCAAACGACAACTCGGTAACTCTGTGTCGTTGGTAGATCTTTTCCAAACATCTAACCGATTGATCATGCACCTCTTTTGCATTGCATACTCCACCAGACAGTATTTCTGTAACGCTTTCTATCAATAGCCTACATACCTCGAGCAATCGAGCACAAACAGTCGCCGTATTCAACCATCAAACAAATCGATACTCTCGATAAATATCTGTAACACACCCACTTACATTGTAAAAATGACTGACACACATAGAACAGCTAACAAGGAACGATTCAGATCTACAACAAGCTCGTTTCTTATATTTATATATCTACTAATACAACACCCGAAAATTTTTTAACGAACGCCAAGAGCAGTCCTTTAGAGACTAAACAAAGATTAAACAACCTCCAAAAGAAGGTAACTACCCAGCTCTAAATCATCTAACCATAGGGCTTATTGAATTCGATGCTTCTCGACCGAAGGACAATAATTTACCACCGAAAACGCTAGCAAGATGCATCCAAGACACCAAACTATCTGAGTTATGTCGAACCCTATGCTTCACGACCGAAGAACACTAATTTTCCACCACAAAAATCGCCACAACGTTAGCAGGATGCATCCATCACATCGTAAGCAATACTAACAGATGAGATGATTACACCACAACCATTACACTTTGTTTCTATGTGCGCATCTACAACTCAGCTCCCTGTAAGAGACTGAGATACTATTTCGTTTTTCCCGAAAGAAGAATCACCTCTGTATTGCAATGAATCGTATGACTAACCGGCCTTTTTTTGGACAGAGGAAACCATCCAACTGCTCGGTTTGAGATATCGAAATACTCGCATAGACAACCGTCAACAAGTAGCGTTCAGGATTTTAACTATGTATCATAAATAATAATACAACTATTAAGTCTATTCTACTCCAACAGCATTCCATGCTATTTTCCCAAACGAATCACCTCTGTATTGCAACGAATCGATATTTTTTCTGGAGAAGAGGTTGAAAATTACTTAATGTTTAAAGAAATTGCATCCGAAATAGGTATTTCATGCTATTTTTCTGTAGAAGAGCTTGAAATTTATATAAGTGCATTCGAAAAAATCGGTATTTTTAACACATTCAAGGCAATTTTCCGGAATTTACAACCATACACACAAAAGCGTATTACCGACAAATATTGCAACATTTCCATGTATTATACCCTCGCAGCTGGCACAAACATGGTTTCTTTTTACCATACATGACGAGTGCAGCAGTCGTTAGACATAAACAGTAGGATATGCGCCAATTTATATATATCACTGTTTTTGAGAAATGATATAGGTTTGATAATTTTTAAGGTTTCTCCGCAGAGTGCAGTGACGACCGCTTCTTCTTCGCACGTGTGGAGTGGAACTATTTGCTTAGCGTTTACAGGTAACGCTTGGCCAGAGCACGTGTGTGATTCATCGCCGCCTGTCGGGTAGATATGTGGCCGTGTGCGTTGTTTTGAAAGGCTGAGGGGTCGCACATATTAGCAAGGGGTTGAATGGAGAGGACGGCCACTATTGTCCATCTATGTTCTGCTTTCCTCGCCAGGAGAGGCACAGCAAATTGTTTTCTTGCACTGCAAATTAGAACTGCGTGGATGTTGGTGTAGAGACAGTACAAGGAGCTATAACGTTCGTAGAAAAAAAATTGTAATGCAAAATAAAATAATAATTGGGGCGGTCGGATCGCTGTGTCGGCGTTGCTGGGACGGCTAGTGCCGCGGTTAAATAATAATTTACGGCGCGGGCTCGGCGGCAATTCTTTCACGAGGTGCGTGGCGCAGCCCGGCCATTGTGCTGGGGTCGACCGGAAAAATTGTGCGGGCAATGCGGCGGGCTCCATCAGTGCACTACGGTAGTTTTTTCGCGTATGTACGCAAGTACATGATCGTCAGGGGGCTGAAGCTGGGTGAGTGGGCAGTCGGTCTGTGTGTCGCGTCTCCGCAGTCGCAGCGGCTACGTCCGGCAAACTGAGGCACACAATAGAGACTGGTCAGCTACAGAGGCAGATGCTGCTTCATTGTTTACGTGCTAGGTGAGGGGAGGGGAGCCATCTGGTGTCAGCAGTTGGAACTGCCGCTTTCAGTGGGAGAGTCTGGCAGCCAATTTCAATTGAAAATGCTATATAATTACTAGAGTAATGGGAGTACATACGTGTGGCATTACAGATTATATCCTATATGACCCATCTATATGCACATCTAATTTTGGATGCGATATGACCTCTAATTAAAGCTCTTTTTATCATGTTATCGAACAGAATGCTCTGATTTTCTTTTATATATAGAAACAGGTGCAGTCTGAGGGCGCTCCACCGGATCAGATGGGCAAAAGCCTTCTAGGGCAACCAGAGATTGGTCTTCCTGCCAATCTGTGGTTGTACCAGGAACCTCTCAACTACAGGAGTCAAATATAATTACCGTAATTGCATCCTTCCTATGCTGCTGATGTCCTTCCGACACTCTGCAGTCTGAATGACTGCAGAATATTGGTTGGGGATGTTCATGTGGTAGGGTGGGGGAGTGGATGGTCACGTGCTGATGGAAGTGGAAAGATTCGTCGCGGCTCACAAGGTGGACGTCCTCATGGTGAACGAAACCCACCTGAGAGGAAATGAAACATTCAACTTAAGAAACATGGTAGCTTATAGGAGGGACCGCCCGCTCATACTGCGCAGAGGAACAGCGATCTTCCTACGAAGGTCACTAATACACCACCATGAAGACGTACCAGCATTGAACAACATAGAGGCCACAGCCGTTACAGAATGCACAAACAGCGCCAACATAACGCTGGTGGCGACGTACCTCCGCCCGAGAGACACCATCTTACAACAAGATATGGAACAACTTCTCAGATTCTCAGAGGTCACACTTATAGGTGGTGACCTAAATTCTAAACACCAGTCGTGGAACTCACGAGTCAACAACCCAAATGGAAACAGACTAATCAACATCGCGGACGAACTAGACCTCGTTGTGCACGGACCAACGGTTCCAACGTACTACCCTTACAATAGCCGACATAGACCCGACGTCCTGGACATCGTAGTAGCGAAGAATGTACCAGCAGAACTGGAACTCAAAGCCATAAACGATCTCGCGTCAGACCACATCCCAGTGGTTATCACCCTCAGAAGAGCGACTATACCGGACCTGCAGAAGATTAACATCACCACCGACTGGGACGCCTTTAGAAGGACCCTGACAAACAGTGTACGGCCCACAATCGCCCTCACGACGGAAGAAGAAATAGCGAAAGGAGTTGAATACCTCACGAAAAAAAATCAGAACCGCAGCGCACAAGGCCTCGACCAAGACGATAATGGAAACACAACACCAAGCGGAATGGCCCCCACTGCTTGAGGAACTGCGGATCCAGAAAAACAGATACCGCTGCCGGTGGCAACAATACAGGGACCCGGAGGACAGAAGAACTATGCACCAACTCCAACGCGAACTGTGAGACCGCGCAAAAGAGTGGAAAAGCAAGCAGTGGGAGGACCGAATGGAGCAGTTCAGGCTCCAACATAAAGAAGAATGGGACCTCTTGAAAGCAATTAGAGGGCAAAAAACTCTGAAGAGAGCCATCAGCACAGGACAAGGACTAACATTCGAGCCATTACAGATAGCAGAAACCTTCGCAGACTGCTACGAAACCCAAAACACACTCCCCCAACACCACCCTGACGAAGAGGAACGGACGAACCAATTCGCGGAAGACCTACTGAGAAGACGCCCAACCACACAACCGCTACTCACGACCCCGTCAGAAGTCAGGAAGATCATCCAACAATGAAGAGGAAGATCAGCTCCGGGCATAGATAAAATCACTAACATGCATCTAAAAGAAATGCCGCGAAAACCACTGGTCCTGCTGATGAGGATTTTCAATGCATGTATGCAACTGCACTTCTTCCTGCCGCAATGGAAGATCGCAAGAATTGTCCCTATCCCCAAGCCGGGGAAGGACTTACAACACCCAGCCAACTATCGCCTGATCAGCCTGCTGAGTACCATGAGCAAGACATTCGAGAAGGTGATACTAACACGCATCCAACGACCACTGATCACGGACGGAACGATTCGGCCCGAACAATACGGCTTCCAACAGAAACTGTCTGCCGAACTCCAAGTTCTGAGGGTAGTCGAACACATAGCACAGAAAATGAACTACTCCTTCTCTACAGCGGCGGCCTTCCTCGATTGGGAGAAGGCCTACGACAAGGTATGGCATGAGAAACTGATCCTCAAACTGGCCACCAACACGACCATCCCGGACTGTTACATCAAATTAATCGGAAACTACCTCCAGGACAGGAAGATACTGGTGACAGTCGACGATCAGCAGTCCGAACAGAAGACTCTAGCAGCCGGAATTCCACAAGGGTCAGTTCTCTCGCCGACCTTGTTCAATGTCTTCATCAACGACCTCCCAAAAGCCGACAACGTCCACCTAGCGCAGTTCGCGGACGACACGGCGCTATTCACCAGCGGCCGCCAGCACTTTGCGAACATTAATCGCATTCAACAGCAAATGGATCAAGTGGTTCGCTGGTGTCGACAGAACAAGGTAACCCTCAATGCAGACAAGACGACTATGGTCTACTTCTCGAAGAAATGGCCACGACTGGAGGCGGTGGAGGTGCTAGGTCGTAGACTGACATGGTCCCAAAATGTTAGATACCTAGGGGTAGAGATCGACTCCGGTTTGTTCTTTAACAAACACATACAGGGGAAAAAACAGAAATGCACTCAAATGGCAAAGGCACTTGTCCCGTTCTTTACTAGCAAAGACCTCAAACAGGAGACTAAAATTAGACTTTATAAATCAACAGTCCTGCCATCCCTACTATTTAGGAGTACCTCATGGGGAACGGCGTCGAAAACCCAGATCACATCACTACAGGTAGTCCAAAATAAAGTACTCAAATGGATACTCGGGGCCCCCCCTTGGGAACCAACCAGACTAGTACATGAGGCCACCCAAATGGAAACCCTCAAAACACAAATCAGGAAGAAAGCTACAAACATGTTCAGGAAAATAGAAGCCCTCAGGGAAACACTACCACAACTGAGAGAAGTAGGAATCGCCCACCCAAGACAGGGTAACCGAATAAAAGTGCCCCTAGCCCTACTAGAAGAAGATGAATAGTACTGGCGGCAAGTAGAACCAAGAGAAGAAGAAGCAAGAAAAAGAAGATTCAAGAGAAGAAGAGATAAAACGACAACAGCGTAGGTCGGCTAAGGGCCCCTGAGGCCCAAGGACGCCTGAACCTACAAGAGCACGCTTTATTTTGTTAAGCCGGCCGTGTGGCCGAGGGGACTAAGGCGCTCCAGTCACGGTCTTCACGGCTACTATGGTCGGGGGATCGAATCCCCCCTCGGGCATGGATATTTGTGCCATCCTAGTTCGTAAGTAGTTCATAAGTAGTTTGTAAGTTTAGGGACTAATAACCCCGCAGTTAAGTCCCTTAAGCTTAACAAACATTTGAACATTTTTATTTTGTTAATAAAGATTTGAAACCTAACCTTCCACATTCCAGGCAAGTCGCAAAACGCGACGGTCCCGACGAAACAAACACCCAAGAAAAATAAAAAAAAATCTGAGGGCGCTCCACCGGATCGGAGGGGCGAAAGGCTTCTAGGGCAACCAGAGATTGGTCTTCCCACCAATCTGTGGTTGTACCAGGAACCTCTCAACTATGGGAGTCAAATGTAATTACCGTAATTGCATCCTTCCTATGCTGCTGATGTCCCTCCGACACTCTGCAGTCTGAATGACTGCAGATTATTGGTTGGGGATGGTCACGTGGTATGTTGGGGGAGTGGTTGGTCACATGCTGGGCTCTCATTAGTTGGTGGTGGTCCTGTGACTGGTAGGGGTGTCGTAGATAGTCACGTGTTGCCTTGGGGTGAGCTCAGTTCCACGCCAGATGTGGAGGAGTGAACACATGCAATAACAATAAACAATAAATAAATAAACATTTACCCTATTTACATGTAATTGCAAGTACTCTCGGTACATGTAATTACTATAGGTACATGTAATTACAATTATGCAATTACTTTAAGTACACATAATTGCAATTACTCTAATTATGCAATTACTCAAATTAATTTGATATCAAATTTGGTGTCAGTATGCCCAATAGTATCCTACTAACACGCCACTGTGTTTCCACTGTGGTTTTCCAGGACATTGTGTATGGTACCGTAGGGAGAGAAGGCGAGTAATTGACAATTACAGTATTATGCCACAATACGACAACCATCGGACCAGTCCTTTCAATGGCAGTCAACTGCAGACGATTACTATCGACCTATGGGGTAGTAATCATTTTCTTCGCAGTTTGCACAGTAAATATGTTGAAGTCAACAAACAGTAGATAGAGAACGCTCTTTCTGCAGCAGTATTAGTGACAGGTAGATCTAACAAAAACCCTGTGAAGTTCTAATTATTTTTGCACCAGATATCTCCATGCTTGAAAATGAGAGACCAATATTTGCAATTGGGCTTCATTCTGAGCTAAAGCCTATTTTCTTTATTGTTTGATGATGCCCACAATTTCTCGCCATTTGGTTGCACTGTACATTGTTTAGAAACGAGTTGTTTTAAAATACATGTGTCGGTTGGTAAAAAATGGGACAATATACATTTCGTATTTACTTTGTTGGGACAATGGGAAACTTCTGCTAAGTAAGGGTCGATCCTGTAAAATACCGGACGTACGGTCACCCTATAATAGTCTGTACTGACTACTTCATCCGCTATGCAGTCATCAAACCTGTGCCAACTCCAGAAGCTCCAGAGATCGCAAAATACTGAGTAGAAGACATTATTTTGAAGCATGGTGTACCACGTGTGATGACATCTAATCGAGGATTCATGTCAAAACTAGTATCAGAGATAATTACATTATATGACATTATCCACAGAATAACAACTGTCTACCATCCTCATACAAATGGTCTTACAGCATGTTTTAACAAGACGTTTGCACATATACTGTTGATGTACGTCGATGTTGAGCAGAAGGATTTGGATACAATAATGCCAGTTGTGACACTTGTTTTTAACAGCAAGGCAAGACGCCACAGGCTTCATGCTGTTTTTTATGCTGCATGGTTGCGAAGCTGAGAGGACAATGGATACGCTGTTCCAAAAAAAAAATGTTCAAATGTTTGTTAAGCTTATGAGACTTAACTACGGGGTCATCAGTCCCTAAACTTACAAACTACTTATGAACAACTTACGAACTAGGACGGCACAAATATCCATGCCCGAGGGGGGATTCGATCCCCTGACCGTAGTGACCGTGCAGACCGTGACTGAAGCGCCTGAGTCTCCTCGGCCACCGCGGCCGGCCTACGCTGTTCCCATTCCAACTAGATGACACTCACAATGACTATGTGAAACAGATCATCAAAAAGGTCGAAGAAGCGAGACATCTGACTCGCATATGGACGTTGGTCGTGGAGGAGAAGGACCGCCAGCGGTTTAACGACAAGCACCGACCTGTTGTGTCCATTCCAGTAGATCTGGTATGGTTTTTTACCCCTGTACGGAAAGTTGGGCTATCGAAAAAGTTACTGAAATGATGCTTTAGTCCATATCGCGTCATACACCGCCTGTCAGATGTGACATATGAAGTCGAGGATTATGAAGCGTCCTTAAAACAATAAAAATGAAGAGACATGGTGCACATCCTCCGTATGAAGCCTTACCATGATCCCAAAGAACAGATGGGCAGAAACGACCTCTTATTCAATGACTCCTAAGACTGTTATTATAATTATGAAGCCATGACAGGAGGGTCTTGCGCTGGTCATCATCACCATAAGGGAGGCGTGGAAGCAGAATGGAAGGTTTCTCTGTAACTGCCATAAAAAGGACCTACGACAAGAACCAGCACACTTCATCTGGCTCCAGAGGGGACCCAACAGTGGGTCGCTGTTTTCCAGGAAGAGGAGCAAAGCCTCAAGTCTTCCAACAGAGTGCGTGTTGGAGTGGTTAGCATTGCAGATTGCTGTGCTTGCGGTCCCCAGTTCAAATCCTGCCATGGGCAGAAAAAATTTATTTGTTTGTATTTACTATTTCGAGAATGTTCTACATGTTTCTTATGTCTGAGGTACTTGTAAGTTCCAGAAAATTCTTTGTATGTATAAATAGTGGAGCACTTCAAGCAGGAGGTAGTCTGTACTGAGTGTACACTTGTGTTGGCAATAAACATGTTCTTAGTGTTGTGCTCTATTAACAACCAATTTTCGAATTCCAGACCACCTGCAGTGTTGGCAATAAACATGTTCTTAGTGTTGTGCTCTATTAACAACCAATTTTCGAATTTCAGACCACCTGCAGTTTTCAATGTGCCAATATTACGATTTAATAAGTTCGTTATATGGTGAACTAGACACAGTATGCATATGGTTCCTACATCAATAAGCACACCAATTAAAACTTGACAGCAACTTAATCAACAATTGTCCAACACAAAGTGTTTTCTTTTTCCATGTCACTAGCACTCGAACTGTGCAAGGTTACTTTGTGATGATACATGGGGCAGGAAAAATATGGGTAAGAAGGAGAACAGGGGAGATGGATTTTTTTCTTGAATTTAAGAAAAGAAAATTAGAATTAATTACGTGACCAATTAACTTATGACATAGTTATTGTCAATATAGGAACCACAGATAATTAACAGAGTGATTTGTTAACTCAGGAAACAAAAAAAGAGTCCTTCTTTCGTATGTTTTAAGATTTAATAATGGAGTTAGTTAGTCTTCTTTAGTTGTCTGAAGTGATGTGAACAAGACACAATGTGTCATGTGACATTGTCTAATTTTTTTTAAACTTTAAGTGCATTAAAATGTACATTCTATCTTGTGTGCGGGCTATTTTTTATTTGTGGAATTTTTGTACCTGATTGGCCAAAAATGGAACCAGCAAGCCCTGAGAACCGATGAGAAAAAAAAGTTTGTCAGTGATTTAAATACTAAAATATTTTACAATTAAAATAAAGACATACTTTGAACTTAATTAGTGAATAATTTACAATTCAAATATTATTTACACATAAAATATATATATATTTTTTTCATTATGTAGCAGTGTAAAATTGTGCCCAACGTTATCATGTATAGCATGGAAAGGAATTATATTTGAGCTAACACATTTCTCTCTTCTTCTGTCAAATGTAGTTCACCAATAGCATTTTTATGTTCCTCATAAGTAGCCACATATTTTCTTTTGTGGCTACCATCTCCAGCTCCAGTTACTTTAATGCTGAAAGGACAAACACCGCCTATTTCATTAGTTCCTTGGGTTTTCAATGGTGTGCCCCTTCCGTTCAGATAAATTTTGCCCTGGAAGATGACATACAAATAAATGCCAAGTACCAGTGTCTGAAGTACTATACTAACTATGATTTTTGACATAAAATGATAAAATATTTCTCTCTGACTGCTTCTTCCAGTCACTGAATTCCTGGAGAGATACAAACTCAGTCTCTTCTGATGTGATCAACTTAGCATGTTTCTTTCACAAGTGTTCATAATACCAATTTTTCGAAATGACTGAAATATCACACAGTTGTGCCATATGAACATTAATAAAACTTTTTTCACTTTTAATTGTGGAGCGATATCGTCCAAATTCCATGGAAGTGTCTGTCACATGTGTTTCCTCAGATTCTTGTTATATTCATAGCTTCTTCCACACTCTGAACATGTATATATATCTGATGATACTGTCCTAGTTCAAGAAAGATAAATGTCCACTCTTTTACCATACATCTTAAAATTCTCAAATAATGACGAAAACTATACAATCGATAGAAGCACAAGAGACCACATGGACTACTGGGCATCAGACAACTACCCGATGAACACGCTAAATTTCCGTCTGCTACACAATGCAGCTTCAGCTGCTTTCGTGTGAGTTTGTCTCTGAGCAGCTGTAGCCTATAAGCATGTCAAACAGTAGACAATCTGACATACAGAGTCTCAACACTCACTGCTGTGAAATTTGTGACCATTCGATACTTGTTAGTAAAATATAGAGAGAGATACATAGTGTAGAAAAAATGAATTTCATTGGTTCTGTGATATAAACAACAACTTATTCATGAGGCAATATTTACGAATATTAGTATATTTCTTAATTATTCCGCTGAAAGTAATAGAATGTAAAAATACGAGAAACACAACTTGCTGTTTTGTTCTGTTCTTAGATGAAAGGCACTTTCTTTGATGGGTAACAATATTTTTTACACTTCCCTCCTCTTTCGTGTAAATGCATGTACCTTTGAGTGCATTTACTTTCGCTTATAAAAGGAATGTCTTCAAGACTACTCTTGGTGTTTGTGGTTGAGATGTAGCAAAAATTTTGGAATGGTTGGTGGTTTGTTGGGAAAGTGTTTCATTTTCCTTTTTCTTTAGAAGTTTTATTCTAATGTTAGTGTGATTTGTCCTTCAGCTAGAGCTGTGGTGGCTGCTCTGGTACATTGAATCATGTAGGTATCGGATTCCATGAAAGTTTCTTACATTCTACAGTAAATGACTTTACTGTAATTCAGTTATGAAACCTTGACGTATCTGAGTAGAGAACTGATATCTCTCTGCAAAAGGTCAGATTATCTGTCGTTTATCCGCCGTTTCGTGTTCTTTGTAGAAACTGAGATTCTTAAAAAGTCGTAGATTTAAAGAAAATCTTTAAAACATGGAATGTACCGTTTCAAACTTTCAATGATCGTTATGAAACCTCATAAATATAAATGTGTTGTTATATTGTAATTATTATCGTTTTTATGGTACTACATATATATTTCCTATTGTACAAAGTAACTTAAAATCAATTTAAAGAAAACAATTCACTCTCATCGATTGTCGCAGTGAGAAATGTACCATACCCGCTGCTAGGAGCATTGTTGTCGTGGTGTATATGAAACATCAGTGAGAGTGTATAATTCTTCGACCATAGATGTATCTATGGTCGAAGGTATAATTCGACTGTGCTATCGGTACTTGATTTAAAAGAGGGATTGGTAATTTTATTGATGTCATACATAGCGTTTGGAGTTTTGGACGATCGAAAAAAAATTGAATATTCAGTAGATACCTGCGCCGTAGAAACTGGCAGCGTATTGTACGCGCAACGCGGTGTAGTATGGTGTGTGTAGAAGGTGTCACAACGTAGAACCAAAATTTTGAAAGAAATCATTCGATTTAAATTTAGTTTTTATGACATCCTAAAATTAGATGTAGATATTAGTTAATATTGTCTTTCTTTTTTCAACTTTTTACTACATCTTTTTATAAGTATCGATTGCAGCCTTCATATAATGCTATGGTCTTTACTCTTGACTGTTATGAAATGTTTAATAGCATCTTTGATTCTTGGCGTCGAGGTGTCCATGTTGTGTTGGTATTGAAGTTGATTGCTTGTTAAGTATTGATTTACTACATTTTTTAAACTTCCTTACCAGTTGTAATCTTAATACGTGGTTGGACGCGATTTGTCTGATTTTGAGGAGTTTAAATGTGAGTACTCTTATGAAATTTTGTTCTTGTAACTCTTTGCCCTTGATTTGCGATTTAATATATAGTTTTTCTTATTTATCTTGTTTTTTAAATGTCATTATTAGCATCGTTTGTTTTAAGATATATTTTTTTCCAAGGAGAGTGTGGTAAATATTTCGTTCAATTATTTTGTGTATGATTTGATTTTGGTTTAGACGCCATTTTGAATGTGCTTTCTGAACCGGCCGGGTGACTCGTTGATCCTTGTTTGTGAAGTGCGAGTAAAAGAAAAAAAATAAGCAGGTGAAGCAGAAAATCGTTATGTTGGTTATAAATAAATGTACATTTAGCTCAATTTACTTTGTACATCTAGTACATATGAAGATTAGTTTCAATGGTGCATATTTATGTTGTGATGGCAAAACAAGTTTAAATTTGGTTCATAATGTATTGCACGGTATGTACCCCTGTTCAGGCTTTGCAAGTAAAACGCGGGAAGTGCTAGTGGCTTCCATGTTGACCTGTTCCTTCTTTTTGGGTTTCTCGGGTATCCCGTCGTTGTCAAGCTTTCCTTTTCAATCACTTTCATTATAGTTTCGGTGGACTCTAAATGAAGGCATTAGTAAATGTTTTCAGTGCGTAGTTTTGCTTTCACATACTTAAATATGAGTATTTAATATGTTGCTGCGTAGAAAATCATTCGAATTTTTTTAATAGTCTTACATGTAAATTTCGTTACTCTGCCGGTGTTTGTGATTTTGATTAAAGGGCGCTATTTGTTTCCTTTAAGTTCGGTGCATAATTTTAGAGTGTAGTGGCGTTCTTTTTATTCAAACAATGGCTTGATGTTATGCAAACTTTGAACGCTTAAGATTTTAAGTGTTCTGTGAGAACTCTTACCTGCATTTGAATAGTGTTGCCCCAGCCCTAATTTGGTAAGCCTAACAAGCCTATTAAGTAACAGGGAAAAAATGAAATGGCCAATAATTAGACTACAGCTTTTATTTTTCATTTCATTAATTGGCATAACCAGCTCTCAATCTATTTTTGATTTGTACAACAAAGTACTTTGACAATTGTTGCACTGGATGATGGGAGTGGATGTCAAGGCATTTCCCATACCAGATCTTTCCATAAGCCACAGTGCAAAGTGTCAAATTATGTGACTAATAGCTTTGGTGTAGCTTTTATCATATCAAAGACTTAATGGATTGGTGCACTATCAGAGCTTAGTCACGAATTAAATATTTACAGTTTGTAAATATGACGTGTTCCTAAAGTTTTGCAAAATTAGATTCATAAGTGATATGGTAAAGCCACCAGTTTGTGGAGGCCCCTTTTTTGTAGTGAGTTGGATACTTTGGTAGAACGCTTGCTAACAGTATATATTGGTTAAATTGTACGACGCTTATCGCCGGTCTCCAGTTCTTATGTTGACACCAATGGTAATGTCAGCAAGTCAGGTGACATTTAAAGAGAAAATTTTTTTCTGAGAGGACAAGGGTACATACAAGAACCTGTCAACCATAGAACAGGTACAGTATTAATTTTGCTGCGAGTGAAACAAGCGGCAATAACATTTATTGTGTAGCTGGTGAAAACTATTAACGCAATTCTACACTTCATTGTTCATCTGTTGGCAACATAAGCATTGGAGCCCAGCGGGAATAGTTACATGTATCATGTCTTATTTAATTTGGTGAGAGTTTTAAAATTTGTTCTGGTGCTTGTGTGCAGCGTAATTGATATTTTATCTGAAATAGTTTTTATAATCTGTTTTTGGCAACATAATTGATGATACATTCATAATCCGAAATTTTCTTAATCAGTTTATACGATATATACCGAAGGTGAGATTGTGACCGAGTGATACACGGACAGTTCCATGAGTAACGGAATGACTTTCAGGAATTTTTTTGGCACTTTAAGGATAATGAATAGACCAGGAATAATTATGAAAGCCTATTTCTTTTACTGTATATCCTAAATAAACAAGGATACATCATTTTAATCATGTAAAAGTTTATATTCCATTCACATGTTTGGACGTAATTCAAGAAAGGGTAACAGAATTACTTAATTTGGACATGCATATTGTAATCATTTATAATACAACAGCAATTCATCCCAACTGTTTACTGTAAAAATTTACAAAAATTATGATATGAAGAGGAATAGATGGTAAACTGGTATAGAAGAAATATGCACCAAACAAATATTTTAACAATGAAAGAGAAAAAAGTTCTCCGGTTACAGAATGACACTTCATAGTAATGGAATGACACTTTCACTTGAAAATTACTAATTTTATTCTGCATTGCTCGCTGGGTAGGGAAAATGGTATATATTCCTCTGATCTACTGTAGGTGCATCCATTTTATGTACAATTTGATTTTTGCTACCCAACATTTATCTTCTTGTGTAGGAAATGTAAATACATATCTATCTGCATCACTCTTCCTAAGAAATGAAAATTTTTAACTGTCTTCAACGTAAATCACTTCCCACAAAAAATCTTGCTATAAAAATGCAATTTGTCTTTTAAATAAAAAATATTTTCACTCTAGTGAGCTTATAGCAACACAATGCAGCAAAAATGTTTAAATATCAGGCCTAATTAGTAGTGACCTTCAACAATATCCAACATTCTATAGTAGTAAATAGGTAGTTAGTAAAATGTTTTTCCTTAGTCATTAGCAGTGCTTCCTAGCAAAACTATTTGGCTTAGGTTATGGAAGAACAAAGACTGTTCGTCAAAATAAATGAAGATATTCTATATGTACTGGAAATCCATGTAGTCACTTTATCATACATTTTAACTAAAGAGGATTATTAGCTCACCTTTCAGCAGTTGCACTTCAGACAAACTTTAATAAGTTTCTTCTCCCTGAAAACTATGTTGTTGCTTCACAGGATTTTCCACCTTTGCATACACATTTCCTCCAATTTTTACCAACTCTTTTCTCTTTGTCCCGCACATGCAGAGTCTGCTTTGTTAATTCGAATTAGGTGTTTGTTAAATATTTACAGGGTGGCGGGATGCCCTCCCTGTCACCACCCTTAACCCCCCCCCCCCCGCCCTGGAGGAAATTTGTACCCCAAATGTCTGTGTATAGTGTTATGGGTGTGAAGGTGTTATGGGTGTGAAGGTGTTATGGGTGTGAAGGTGTTATGGGTGTGAAGGTGTTATGGGTGTGAAGGTGTTATGGGTGTGAAGGTGTTATGGGTGTGAAGGTGTTATGGGTGTGAAGGTGTTATGGGTGTGAAGGTGTTATGAAAATGTTTTCGAATCATGTAACTGAGACGGGACTTTTGTACCAGCCTGGTATTCACCTAGACGTATGTGGAAAACAACCTAAAAATGACATTCAGGATGGCCGGCACTCCGACCCCCTTCGTTAATCTGCCGGATGGGGGCGGTACACCGCCCTGTCTTGGAAAGTGGTGCGTTAGACTATGCGGCTAAGGCCGGTATTACACTGTAAAAGATCTTTGTCAAAGATTTTATCCAAGATCTTTGACGAAACTATTTCACAGGAGCACATTACACTAGCGTAAAATATATCGTCGTAGTTGCTCGGAATAAGACTCCAAAATAGTAAAGCGCCTGTATTACAGTACGTAAAATAATGTTGCTCGGGAGTGCATTCATTGGAAAGAACGAAAAATGGAAACAATTTTAGGTAAAATCGTGAATAGCAAGAGGAAAATACGAAAACTGCTCGCACAAATGTACTCCCATGAGCTACACTGCTGGGAAATAACCTAAATTGTTTAAGAACGTGTGACCAAATATTTTAATTCACCCACATATTTATAAATACTTCATCATAATCGATGTTTCAGGAAGCCCTAAAGCTGTGTCAATGGGTAAATAATGAAACACCGAAATAATTTAACGTGTGTCATGCTAAATATAACTTCGTTAGACACTATCATAATTAAGAAGAGAGAATATTTTCGTAGTTCTTTCATGTTATGCTTCATTGAAGATTATGTGCTGCGAAAGACATTCTTATAGTTTGCTGCAGTCTGACATTTGTTTTGCCTGATTTTCCGAAACATAAAATATCCGTATAAATACCTAGACTTTTAGTTAAATGTCGAAAAGCATCATGCAAAGCAAGAAAAAAATACGGCGCTAACTAGTGCAGTACCTCATTACGCAAATCATGAATACCTTTCCACTGAAGATCCTCCCATTTATATCAACATAAAAAATCTATTCCAGCAGGCAGTAAAATACACGAATCCTACAGTGTAGGCCTAAGATTTCACGTATTATTCCAGACATAAGTGAACCAAGATGTAAGTCACTTTAGGAGGAATTAAGAGGTTAGGTTAGAGTACAAATAAAAACATTTATTTCACTTATGCATCTCCATATATCCTTTGAGCCATATAATTTCTTCCCTATCCACAACCTCAGTGAGCCACTTTGAATACAACTTGACAGCAGTAGCTTTTTCTTTATACGATTCTAACCGTATATTTTAGTAAATGTGCTTTGTATTAATAAATATTCCGCACACTTCTCACTTTGAAACGATCACTGTGGCAGTAGCGACACAACAAATACACTTTTACGTTAATTTGTAGGTTAAAAGGCGTCAAAGCAAGGAAAGACGCATGTATACAATGGCGAACTTTTATAAAAGCTAGGCTCTCTCGCTAACTTTTATCAAATATCTTTTATAAAAGATGACCCACTACACTGTCAAAGATTTGACCAAAGAGCTTTGATAAAAGATCTTTGACATAGATCTTTTACAGTGTAATACCCGCCTAACAGAGTTGGTCGTCCGATTTTTACCAGCAATACAGCTAATATACAACTGCCAACATACAGCTGCCTAAAACTGTAGTATAAACATCATCTTAAGGAATGTCAAGCATTCCGTTATAAAATTTGTCATTCCGTTACTGCAACACTGTCATTCCATTACCAGTAAAAATTGAATTGTTAAAATTAATAATACTTTTTTATTGTGGGCATCTATTTATCTCTCAAATCTGTATTTGCATACCTATTTTCAACCTTCTATAAAATTGCATTGGTACAGAAAAATAAATTTCAGGCTTTTTCTGGTAATGGAATGACAGGACATGGGAATTTCAAACAAATTGTGCTTAGAATAATAGTAATGAAATAAATTCAATATAAGCTATTGAAATGTTCTGGCTTAAGTTACTTGTATAGTTTTTCAGAGATATTTTATTAATATATGCCTTCACAGTGCTTTTTTGCACTGTTTAAAAAAATGATTTTCATGGGTATTTACAAGCTGGAAAATTAGACAAGTTATAAAACCATTTGCTCAGTTCCAGCACTTCTTAACATAAAAAGGATCTTCAAATTAATAAGGTTTAGGTCATAGATCTGGTAATTGGATTTGTCATAAGATTTATTTTAATTTTTGAGGTTTATGTCCACTTTCTCGTGGAACTGCCCATACCAGACAACCGACCATTGACATGTAGTATTTATGAGGATAATTTAGTCATTGGACATGATTACATAAACAACCAGTCAATCATAGAGCAGGAGGGTCATTCCATGTTAAATCAACACACTAATGGACTGAAATTAACAGATTTGGTAAAACGTTACGACACTTCTCACTGGGCTCCAGTGCTTATGTTGGCAACAGATGAATAATAAAGTATAGAATTGTTATAATTTTTGCGAGCTACAGGGTAAATGTTATTACTGTTTGTTTCTTTTGCAGCAAAATTAATACTACATTTGCTCTATGATTGACAGGTTCTTGTATGTACCCTTGTCCGTTCAGAAAAAAAAAATCATTTTGATTGAAGTTGTCATCTGAGTTGCTGCCGTTACCATTGATGCCAACATAACCACTGAAGCCTGGTGAGGAGCATCGTACAATTTGACCACAGATTTTTATGAAACATGGTATACCTAGCATCCTTAAATATTGGATGAAAAATATTAAAATAAAATTTGTCACTTTGTTAAAAATTTATGAAGCAATAAATGTTTAAATTTTCGTTAAAAAAATTCCTAAACCCGGGATTATTAAAATGCCATTTTCTCTGGAACCAATTGAGATACAGATCTGGAAAAATATTTACACGCTGTTCAGATGGGATTGCATTTGATATTCAACACAGTTTTGTTGAAATTTAAATATTTTAATAATTTGTAAATAAATTTCAAATTTCTAAAGAAAACATTTTTTAAAGTCTGACAAAACACCCTTCTTTGTGCTATACCTTTACACCTCCCAATGGGATCACATTTTGCAAGATATTCTAGTTGCAGGTGTGTGTGTGTGTGTGTGTGTGTGTGTGTGTGTCACTTGAATAGTGATCCTACATTAGGAAAGCACCAAATAAATTAAAAAAAAATATTATTTAGAACATGACATTTATGAACAATTATCTCTCAACTTCTTATAATGGACTCAACTGTAATCCATGTTATTCAGGCAGGGTGTATATATGGCTTGTTGGAATAAAAACTTTCACCGCTACACAAAGCCACATAATACCTGGCTTCTCTGAATACCCAAAAGGAGATAGATCACATGGCTAAAGAAATGACTTCTGCTTCTTCACCTTTCCCAAAAGCCTCCAATTGTTGTCATACACTGTAGTTTTGTATTCACTTGTACTTTGCAATGACGGTGTTTAGTGGTGTTCGATGGTCAACTGTTGTAATGAATTTGGAGCATATGAGAATAACTTGATAAAGATTTTTGTTGTATTGGAAGCTGTATGGGTGAATGCATGAAATAAGAATCCCTGGAATTGTCAATGCTTTGTTATTTATGTGTAGTTGTCCTGAGTTACAAATGTAAAATGTTGGCTTAAGTCTTAATCAGCGGCATGGGTAGCGTCACAGTGTGTCTGTAGCAGTGTTAGGGTGGTAATGTGGTACATTTAAAGTAGCCAGTGGCGTGAACCTTTGATTTTATGAATAATATGATTTTAAAAGTTGTGGTTAGGCAGCAACCTAACAGTACAGCTTCAGTTGTTGTGAGGAATTGTTATGATTTTTACGAACATATCGTGATTGTAACAGATGTGGTTAGGCAGGAACCAAATTGTTGCAACTGTTCCACCAAATAATGAACATTGAAACAATTATAGTAATTATTATTATTTGAGACACCCATGTATTTAGATTTACGTAACAACAAAGAGAAAGACAGTGCATGTGGAGAAATGTAGTTTTGTAGTGTGCAATTTTCTAGGGCTAAGTTTGAATACTGTAATTCATTTCAAAAATAAAATCATTGAAACGTGATAACACATTCATTTTCACATGTTGTAAACATACTTGGCTGCCATTCATCTGATTCCACAGCTACTGTTGCCAACACTGCCGCACCATGTCACGATAGTACATTAGGCCATGCTGCTGATGGAGACATTTTACCAAATGTGTTCCATAGATGTTTTCAACTACCCAGTTGAAAAGTTGCCAAGATGTAAGAATTTGTCCTACAGATGTTAAAACTTCTTAGAGCTGCCACCCTCTTCACTGTGCCATGCCACCAAGTCCATCACAACGTCTTTTTCCATGAGCTCTTGCAGCAAAATGCCTTTCAGCCTCAATTTCAAAATCAGTTTGATGGAAACACGGGTTTAAAAAGTTTCTTTTTGTGTTTGTACTGTACACTAGCACCAGTGCGCCGAAACTAGTATAGCATTAGTAATTAGATGAAAGTTAACATACCTTTACCAAGGAGTCTAGCAGTATATTGCTCCCTCCTACGTATATCTTACGAAGTGGTCATGAGGATAAACTGAGAGATTTGAGCCCACACAGAGGCATACTGACACTCTTTCTTTATGCGAACAATAGGAGGGAGAACTGATAATGGTAATCAAGGTTCCCTCCTCCACCAACCCCAACTATAGAGAAGGCCTCCGCACTGGCGTGCAACGTCACACAGAGTAGGCCGCAGTCGCGTAGTTCACTGGCTGGCCGATGGGGTGCAGCCCACCGCCTCACACCGGCTAGCCAGTGCGTTTACATGACTGTGGCGTACTCTGTGTGACGTGGTACGCCTGCGCGGAGGCCTTTTATACAGACGGTGTTGCCACCCCACGGTGTGTGGCGACTTGCGGAATGTGGATGTAGATGTAGATTCCTTACAATCGCTGATAATGGACACAATTAGGACAAACTAAACGTGCAGCACAGAGTTAAATGACGGAATAATAAGAAAGATTCGTGCAACATAACTGGCACAGTTCAGAGACGTTAATGCCGCTGATGTATAATTGATTGGTTGGTTTGTCGGTGATGCGGTACACATCTGCATGCTTCTATGCATATGGCTCTGACCTGCTATCATAGTTGCTCTTCGGTGTAGCACAGTTATCTCTCATAACCACTAAAATGTATATACGTAGCATATGTGCGAATAGTTTAGACTAGTTACTTTGTAAGTTAAATTGACTGTTACTTTCTAAGTCCTAAGAGGACCTAATTATTTCATATTTTGGTGAAACTGTAGGCTCCAAGTATACAGTAGAAGCAGCTAGAATGGGTTATCTCAAATGTCATTCCTTTTCTACATAGTATATTTTTTTTTGTTTCAGCAAATTGACTATTGTGGTTGTATTTAGCCATTAAAGATGAGCTACAGCAGCTATCGGCAGAGGTGAGTGCTGTAGTTAGCAACACTTGTTTAATAATGTAAATGTGAATTGGGTATCAGTTTAAAAATGTTTCATTTAGTAGTTAAAACATTTTGCGATCTTAGTTCTTCTTTTGTTGGTCAATTATAGTGTATTGCTTACATATTAATTTCCATCTGTCTTTTCTATATTATTTCAAATGAGATGCTGCAAGACAGAAAGAGTATGGTGTAGTGGTACCTTCTTGTCGATATATTTAGAGAGTGTTCCAGAAGTTCTTGTTAAGAGTAAATGTTTTGTATAAACCTGGAGCTGGAGATTTTATGCTGTTGTACATGTGTGACTAGTTTTTAATAAAGTCCTTTAGTTGAAACCAGTGTTCTTCAAACAACTAGATACATCCTACAAGACTGGCGTAAAAAGTTTCTCAGTCCTCTAATTTTTTGCTTTCCTACCACTCATTCTCCCTTAATACCAACAAATGGGGTCATTTCTGTTTCGAGGTTGTAAGATTACTTTTTATGTAAGTGGTTGGCCTATGTATACCCAGTGAAATAACCGCAAAAAAAAAAGGTCACTGTCCCAATACTTGTCATAAACCACCCCATTCCATGGGACACCTAGTTCCAAATGTGTCCAAAGTTTTTAGATTGATTTCTTTACAGTTCTACATTTTTCCTGTTGAATTTTCGTGACATGTAACATTTTTTAAGCAAATCTATTGTAGCAATTAACATGTCAAAGTACAGTAATACCTTATTTACTGTGCAATAGTTCCAGCTTTTTTCCATTTTTTATTCTTCTGAAATTGGAGGAGGGCACATTAGCAGGCCTCCATGAATGAGTGATGCCTCTGAAAGTCATGGTTATGAGTACTTCCACAAAAATCTTCGGGTACTGAAGTTACCTGTATAGGATAGAAACTTGCAACTTCCATTTTTCCTTTATCATCAATTTATAGAAGTTCCTATCATGGGTGGTAGTAGTAAAATAGGTTGTCAAATTAGCAGTGGGCTAACAATGCTAGATAATTTGTATCAAAGTTGAACGCGTAAATCATAGTACGAAAAAAAGTTAAACTTTGGATTCTTATATCTGTTAAACGAAATGAATGCTGAACATAAAACTTCATACTTAATTGGTTGGCCGCACAGGGATGTGGCATAAAAATTTCATGCTTCTACTATTTTCTATTATTCTACAAAATTGTTGTAGACCTGACTATTTTTGTGAGAAGCTGAAAATAGGGTGTATTCGACACTACTTTTCAAAACCCGGTTTTTAGTAAAGCTGAGAAACCAGTCTCATGACTACTCGTTTTAAGGAACCACAGACCTATGGGTTTAATTCCCAACATTGACGAACAATGCTACAAAAATTTAATCGAATTAGACGGAAAAATAGTGCTGCGAATTTACTTTTTACTTTTGGCTTTTTATATCTCTTCACGGAATATTACGGTAAGTGTGAAATTTTGCGCACAAAAAATTGGTAACACGAGGCTTTATTTGAAATGACAAATGTGTATATCACTCAATTTGCTTTTGATTTCTTTCCCATAATTGAATTGAATCTATTCACAGTTGGAATGAGCATGTTATCAAGCATCCAGAAAATCATGTTCGGTTTTCCAGTGTGTGCTAACGAAAACTGAAAATGACGGACAAATTTGAGGGAATATACTGCGTCGACAGGCTACAATGTAGCAACGTGTGCCCATGTTTGTTGAATGTGGTTTTTTATTTTTAAATTTCTCATAATATTGTCTTGCACTATCTCATACATGTTGAAGTATTTTTCTTGGTGGTGCAGGCAGGCTTGGCCATTATTTTTAAGTTTGATCTCTGATCGTAGAGCGTAAGTAATTTTTGCTCTACTGACAAACTGTCCACAGATTAGAAACCAATTTTCTTCGAATAGAAGTTGCCCTTGTGGAATTGAGGATAATTTCTTTCCGATCACAATTTAGGCATTGGCTCATCACTCATTGATAAACTTACAGCCATTTTAAACAGAATTTATAACACTGGAAAGTAGTTCATCTAGATTTTACAATACCTTGTAAGGACTACTATTAACAACCCCGGAGGTAGGAAACCTGCATGTCATTGCAGACAGTGCTGGGAGGTCAACTCGTAAGACCTACTGTGTCTACTATTCTCCACGTTCAACTATGAAACACCGTTTTTCATGCCTGCATCAGGGTACAGTGTTGTAGAGCGGTCGTTCAGCTGGGGTAGGCCTGGATAAACGCAAAGTTAGCATAAGGCAGCAGGTGAGGGTGGCTGCAGGATCTCAGTTCTGTGGTTGAATCTAGGTTCATTGCAATAAAGTGCAATATAACTTTTCAATACAAAAATAAAAAAATAAGTGCAGCTAAACACAGACAACAGGTTGCTGCAGTGTAGCATGTTGGCGCGATAGATTCCTTCAAATTTGTCAGTCATTTTCAGGTTTCGTTAGTGCAGATAGAAAAACCGAACATGATTTTCTGTATGCTTGATAACATGCTCATTCCAACTGCGAATAGATTCAATCAAATTATCTAAAAGCAAATTATATGAGATACACATTTGTAATTTTATGTAAATCGAAAGTTTGAACTCATTATTGTGGAAATCAGGAACGCAGTACTTGAATGATACTTTACACTGGGAAACCTTGTTACCAATATGTTGTGTGCAAAGTTTCACACGTACCATAGTATTCATTAAAGAGAGATAAAAAGCCAAAGGTAAAAAGTTTTTTCGCAGCACTATTTTTCCGCCTAGTTCTCTTCAATTATTTGTCAATGTTAGGAATTGCCTGTGATTTCTTAAAACGTGTTGTCATGAGACTGGTTTTGAAGCTATACTAGAAACATCGAATACATCTATTTTCACCTTCTCGCAAAAGTCACGTTTAAGACAATTTTGTAGAATATTGGAAAATAGTAGAAAAATGAAATTTTTTGATGCCACATCCCTGTGCTGCCAACCTATTAAGTACAAAGTTTCATGTTAACCATGCATTTAGTTTAGCAGATACGACTCCAAAGTTTCACTCTTTTTCATACCTTGATTTACACATTCAACTTTGATTCAAATGATCTAGCATTGTTGGCCCGCATTGGATGACCAAATACACTTTTTTATGCAGTTAAAATAATGGTCTCCTAGTCATTCCGGTTTGGGAAGTTTTATTGAACATAGTTGTTGTATTTGGTTTTTTTTTTTTTTCAAAATAAGGTCAAAAATACTGCAGTTTTGATCTTTTCCTAAAATCTTCAACTTTGTAGTTAATTCAGTGTTGGAAAGCGATACCTAAACATAAATTTGTTTGAGAACCTTGTATTGTTAAGTTACCACATGCCAAGTTTTATGTTCACCATAGCCTTAGTCCCAGAGATATAGGACACAAAACTTCGAAGTTTTTTAGGGCATTAATTTTTTGTGAGCAACTTTAGCTGATTTTTCTGGCTATATTGGCACATAAAATTATTTTCATTATTATTCCCAAGAGAAGCTTACAGTTATACACGATGGCCAAATGTCATATCTTTCAACGAAATATTGCCAGAGTTATAAGAACGCAAAGTCTTCAATTATTCACGCTCGCCCTGTGCAAAGTCGTGCATGGTGTCAAACAACTGAATATAACTCGGGGAAGTATTGCTTCGATGAGCCTTAAAAATATACCTCTGTAATTGGGGACATGTGTGAATGTTCACATAAAATTATAATAAAATCCGTGATGGTTGTGCAGCGAGTTGACCTAGAATGACCAAAATGTGACAATGTATTTGGTTGCTTTAGTATGGGCTAAATTTATTAATCATTTACACACAGTATATGAAATGGCTGTTTCACAACCTAATATTACAGAGTCTTCAAACAGCACACATGAAGCAGTGGTTAGAATCACAAATGGATGTGCTTGCAGTGCCCAGTTCAAATCCTGCCACAGGCAGAAGAAAATTTATTTCTTTGTATTCACTATTTCTAGAATGTTCTATATGTTACTTATGTGTGATGTACTTGTAAGTTTCAGAAAATTCTTTCTATGTATAAATAGTGAGCACTCAATGTTGGAGGCAGTATGAATGTACACTTGTTTGCAATAAACTTGTTCTAAAGTGCTGTACTCCATTATCAACCAGACTTCGAATTCCGCACCACTTGCAGTTTGCAATGTGACACTTTCTGGTGGAGGTGCCGGGTATTTTGCAATACATTGGCATCATCGTAGCTCCGATTAGGCAGCATAACAGCTGTTGCTTACACAGACAAGAACTGAAATACAAATGGTATACTGATTACCTCTGTCCAAAGGTTCATGTCATCAAAAGTACCGTGGTTTCCAAAACACCGGTAAGCCAGCTGCACATCAGACACCCATTAGTGTTCTCGGGAGACACTGGACAGGAACCAAATTAATGGTTGAAAGGATTAGATTGAGTCGCCAAGTATAATAGGTAGGATCACATTATGTGCTTGGCAAACGTATATTTCTACCTGGACCGGATGGCCCAGCAGTGGTTTGAAAATAATGAGAACAGCGTGACAGCTGAGAAAAATTCCAAACAGAACTTGCGAAGATGTTTGGAGACCAGCGGCAAGTCTGTTTATTAGAAGAGCAATTGAAAAACAGGACCCAGTGACATGGTGAGTCAACCCAGTTGTATATGTCATGTAGTTAACCCGGATATGACGAAGGCCATTAAACATTCACTCCTGATGAAGGGCATTGCGGAAGATATGTATCAAGCTCATCGGTTATACGACATAATGGTGCCAGAAAATCGAAGATATGCAACAGAAGGGTAGGACGAAAGGACACTCCCGAATGTAGTCCCTATGGCCGTTGTAGAAGACCGACATGACTTTGCTTCTCGCATATTACAAATTGTGAAAGAAGAATTAAAACAGTTCATGGCAACTGGGATTGTTCGACCAAGCAAGTGTCAGATTATGGCCATGGGTGTCAATCCTGTATGTAATGAGGGAACCGACACTGCTGAAGAAGAGGTGTTTGAAACATAGCACCTGTCAAGGGAACCGACACTGCTGAAGAAGAGGTGTTTGAAACATAGCACCTGTCAGCTCTGTCTGATGTGTAGAATGGCCTCTACCTACTATGACTAATGTCACAGCCGCCAAACAGCAGCTTAGTATCTGACCGATGGGACTACAACCAACTCCTCCAGCAACTGTGAAGCCTCGCAGTACAGATATCTGGAGGACAGAAGACAACACGCCATTGTGTTTTCACAGTGGCCTTTCTGGACATGTTGTATGATACTCAAAAGAGAGAAGACGAGTATTTGAAAATTCTTATGATGAAAGACACCAACTATCAGAGCAGTCCTTTCAATTGCAATCAACTTCAGATGATTACTGTTGACCTATGGCACGGGCCCGTCACTGTATCCTGGACGTGGTCTCTCTCGAAGGAATGTATATTGGAACAGCCAAATCAGTCTAGGATGGTGAGCTCACTGTCATCAACAAAGTCTAATGCTCTGCTGTTAATGCTGACAGTGCACTACAGGAAACTACTAAGGCCCAGTCTGATGCAGGAACAATGTTAGCAGGTGTTAAACATACTACACCAATTTTCATGTGCATTCCATGCCAGGCAGGACAAAAGTCGGATGAAATGGCCCACAGTAAACACAGTATCAACCAATTATCCAGCGTTTGTACAGTGTTGCCAACTGAACGACAGCTAATTTGGGAAGAAGTGGAGATGATGTTGCACGATGACATTATTCAACCTGGTCATTTCCGATGGTCCTCGTGAAGAAGATCCTGTGTCGAATATCAGCGGCTGGACAGAATCAGAAAGATGTCTATCCATTGCAGCACATTGACGACACATTAGACTGTTTGAAAGGAGCTACATACTTTTAAACCAGGAACATGCAGACAGGTTACTGGTAAATTGAGGTTGCCAAAGCTGACAGCGAGTAGACTGCTTGTATTACACCCAACGACCTTTATGCCATTTAGAATATGTAATGCCCCAGCCACATATGTATGTGTGATGGGCAAATTGCTTTGACATGTTAAATGGACAACATGTCTGTTATGTATATGACATTGTGTTCTCAAGGACATTTGTGGAATGTCTAAGCCGCCTGTCAACTGTGTTGAAGTGTGTTCAGGCAGCAGGACTCCACCTCAACCCAAAGAAGTTACTCTTCGTCGCCAAAGAAATAAAAATCCTGGAGCACCTAGTGAACGGAGATTGTGTGGGTCCTGATCCAGATAAAATAAGGGCAGTCACAGAATTTCCAACTCTTCAGCACTGAGAAGTGCGCTTGGACTGTGGTCATACTATCGTCAATCTATATCATGGTTCGTATGCCTCCTTAGTCTTAGAAGTCCTTATTTCAAGGGCCCTTAAAAACTCCTTATTTTGATATGTCCCAAAAATGACTTGTTCGAAATGTAATTTCACTTACCTTTGTTTTATATTATTACTTTTGCAAAAGAGAATTTGGTACAGAATTTTTAAGCCCTAATTGCATGACGATCTGCGGTGAAAGGTCTATCGCAACAGTCGTCTACCGGTAGAACAGGTAAAACTAAGATTTTTGGCAGACGCATTATCGTGCGCCGGTATAGAGACCAGTTCTATTCTGCCACAGAAGGGAGTGCAAGCCCAGAAGGTGAAACTACAGTAAGCTTTCTGCTTGTTAATTGTAAACAAGTCAGGTTATTTGTGTACTGTTGTTGTCTGTGGACACCCCTTTAACTGCCAAGCTTTAAATTTTCTAATTTCTCAAATTTTTAATTTAAAAAAGGATGTGTAAAGTGTTACATAATAATGTGATTAAAATTTCCAAAAATTCCATCCCAACAAGTGTGTAAAGTGTTCAGTATAATTTGTGGCCAAACTGAGTGATATCTTTTCATACTAAAATCTAAAAATCAGTATCGTTGCACAAACTTCAGATTCATTGAGGAAATGTTTTAATGGTGAGGTAAGGTATTCTTGTATTTATGTGTAAGAATTAATTCATTGAAGCCTATTGTTTGACATTGCAGTTGTTTTACTTGTTTGAAGTTTTATGTACACTGTACACATGTAAACAGTGACTCCTTAAAAACTCCTTATATTGAGGGACTCCTTAAAAACCCCTTATTTTTTTTCAAAAAAAAAAAAGGGGGGGTGTACGAACTCTCCATAGATATTTGTAACAAGGAACTTCCATTACAAGAACTTCTACCTGGAGACGCCATGTTTTACTGGGATGAGACAAGAGAAAGATGAGGCTCTAACTTCCACAGCAGCTCTAGCAATATAAGACGAGAATGCGGAAACTGAACTTCACACAGATGCTAATGGTTATGTGATTGGTGCAGTGCTTGTAAAAGGTGCTGAAAAGGTGACAGCTTATGCATCAAGAGTTCTGTCAAAGATTGAGATGAACTACTCCACTACCGAGGAGGAGTATCTCGCCGTTATCTGGGCTGTCAAAAAGTCCAGATCGTGACAGACCACCATTCTTTATTGGCTGACTGATTTGAAGGTTCTATAAAGTCAACTACCAAAATGGGCATCAAGGTTCGGATCATGTCACGGTAGTATTCAAAAACGGGCGCAAACATGACATCGCGGACTGCCTTCGAGGAATCCATTAGCTGTACACAACAGCATGGATGAAATTTCAGCCCTCACTGAGTTAGGTGACATTACAGCTGAACAGAGAGAAGATCCAGCATTATTACAAACCATAGAGGCCATGGAGAAAGAGGGACCGACCAAAGGAGATGTTAAACTTATAAACGGGCCACTGTATAAGAGCAACTATGATCCACTGGGCTCCAAATGGCTACTGGTTCTTCCAGCTCATCTCCGGCCAGCTATTCTCAAGTACGTCCACGATTCTCCAATATCCGTGCAGCTGGAATTTGTGAAGGCCCTAGACAGAATTACACAGTTATTACTGGCAAGATCTTGACTGATATTGCACTATGTGTAAGAAGTGTCAGGCGGAAGCATGCCACAATTAACTCCAGGTCTCCCCCCCCCCCCCCCCCCAGGGGGCCCACAGCTCTTTTGTGGGTACGTGTGTGGCGCGCACGGGGCCCCGAGCCGAAGCGACCTTTCTTCCGTCCCAGGCCGCTTCCCTCTTCCCCCCGGTTTGTGCCTTCGCCCGGAGACGGGCGTTTTTTCATTAGTCCCAAGGTTTCTTTTTCGCTTCCTCTGTCTTCTCTTCTTGGTCGTCTCCGTTTCCTGTTCTTCAGCCTTCCCCCCTTTTTCGTTTCTCCTTGTTCTTGACTCACCCTTTAATCTCCGCCTCGGCGTTTGAGATTCTTCCTCCTCCTTCATCCCTTTCTCTCCTTCCTCCTTTCTTTCCTCCCTGTGCGTGTCTGAAGGTCGACCCATGCTCTGCGGAGCCGGTGACGGGGTAAGGCGTAACTCCCCGCCCCGGGTAGACATGTAGGGCACGTACGTACCCCCCCGGTAAAGGCCGGGCCCAGGGAGGGGTGATTACCCGAGCTGATACCTTCCGACCATGCCAATTGGTCCCTCCGTCCGTTCTCGGGAGGTGTGACCTGAGGTGCGAACAGTCAGCTAAGGCGGGTGCGCCCTCAGTGAGGGCCTCCACAATGAAGGAGCGCGCCATCGGAGACGCCGGTAATCATGGGGGACACCTCCGCCATGAAACCTTCCACATCAACTATAACCCTGACCCATAAGCGGAAACATGATTCTCAGCCGCAAAAGGCATTGCCTAACATTCCAAAGATCTTGGTGGTTTCACGTACCGACGATAAGGATTTTTCTTCAGTCAATCCGTTTATCATTCAGAAGGGTGTCGATGCGATCGCAGGTCCCTTGAAGACCTGCTCCAGGCAGCGCAACGGGACCTTGTTTCTCGAAATAGAGAATGCGTTCCAGGTGCAGAAGTTACTTCGAGCTACACTTGTACATACTTTCCCTGTGAAGGTGGAGGCTCACCGCACCCTCAACTCTTCGCGGGGGGTAGTGTTCTCTAGATCGCTGGATGGGCTATCAGACGAGGAGATATTGAACTATATGTCAGATCAGGGAGTCACAGCTGTTCATCGCGTGATGAAAAAGGTCAACAATGACCTCGTGCCGACCCGTACTGTCTTCTTAACTTTTGACAGGGTTGACCTACCATCAAAAGTGAAAGCGGGCTACGAAGTCATTTTCGTTCGCCCGTACATACCAAATCCTACACGCTGCTTCCATTGTCAAAGGTACAACCATACAAGTAAATCTTGTCCAAATGCAGCCAAGTGCGCCACCTGTGGCAGAGGCGCTCATGAGGGTGAATGTCAACCTCCATCCCCTCGCTGCATTAATTGCATGGGTGACCAAGCTGCTTCTTCACGGGACTGCCCTGTTTATAAAGAAGAGCGGGTCATCCAAGAGATTCGCGTGAAGGAAAAGGTCTCCACCTATGCCGGTCGGAAATTATTAGCTAGTAGGAAGCCCTCTGTACTCCCATCAGGTACCTTCACCCAGGTCCTCGTCTCCCCTCGACCAACTAAGGAGGTAGGCATCCAGACTTGCGATCTAACGTTCTGTGACACTGTCGTCAGGTCGGCTAGCCCGAAAATTGCTCGTTCCACCTCTCCCATCCCTTCTGCCCGTTCTACAACGAATTCGTCGACCAGTTCACACACATCCCGGGCACCCAAATTTGCTGCCCGGAGTTCAAAAAAAGAACCAGTCCGTGAAGATTTTCTGAAGACTCAGACTTCTCAATCGTCAACCGCATCTTCCACCCGTCATACTTCTCAGAAGGCTTCCAGAAAAAACAGCCCCCCCCGCCGAAGCGTGACTCTTCGGTCACGCCATCCAACAGTTGCCGGCCTCGGCCGTCTTCTGTTTCACCGGGACGCTCCGTCTGTCGGGCACCCGGCCGTTTACCGGCGGTGGATTCTGCCCCTCCTGATCAACTCCGGGAGGTGGCAGACGCGTCGATCGAACCAATGGAACATGACCCTTTGCCACTAGATGGCGATAGCAGTGCTCCCTCGAAGTCTGGTCCTCAGCGGCCGTTGAGGTGACCCCATCTGCTTGTTCCTTTTTATCTTCTTTTCTTCTCTCATTTTTTATCATGGCGCTCCTTCAATGGAATATTCGCGGCATTCGTTCCAATCGGGAGGAATTAAAACTACTCCTTCGATTGCACTGCCCGCTTGTTGTCTGCCTCCAAGAAACTAAGTTGCGTCCAAGTGATCGTGCAGACTTTTCACACTACAGCTCTGTGCGGTTCGACCTGCCACCCGTGGAAGGTATCCCAGCCCATGGAGGGGTTCTGATGCTCCTTTGAGACGATGTCTATTACCATCCCATTTCATTGCATACTCACCTACAGGCAGTTGCCGTCCGCATCACCCTATCCACATTTACTTTTTCCCTCTGTAATATTTATTCGCCATCATCTGCCCTTACTAGTGCAGATGTGCTACACCTTGTAGATCAGCTCCCTTCACCTTTCGTGTTGATAGGCGACTTTAATGCCCACCACCCCCTATGTCCGAGAGGCTCCCTTTTGGTGGACCTTCTCCACCACCTCGATCTTGTCTGCCTCAACACCGGTGAACCGACCTTCCTTTCAGACACAACACACACTTATTCCCATATAGACCTCGCAATATGCACTCCTCAGCTTGCCGGTCGGTTTGAGTGGTATGCACTTTCTGACACGTACTCAAGTGACCATTTCTCTTGTATCATCCACTTCCTGCATCATTCCCCTTCTCCTCGTCCCACCAGTTGGAACATTTCCAAAGCCGACTGGGGGCTTTATTCTTCCGTGGCTGTTTTTTCACGATCAGAATTTTCCCAACTGTGTCAGTCAGGTCGACTACCTCACAGAGGTTATTCTCACAGCTGCCGAACGTTCCATACCTCGTACCTCCTCGTCTCCACGTCGTGTCCAGGTCCCTTGGTGGATTGCAGCCTGCCGCGACGCGCTTAGAGCCCGGCGCCGCGCTTTACGCACCTTCCGCCGCTACCAGACTTTGGAGAATTGCATACATTATAAACGTATGAGAGCGCAATGCTGTCGTATCATAAACGACAGCAAGAAAGCTTGCTGGACTGCTCTTACTAGTTCTTTTAACCGTTTTACTCCCTCCACGTTTGTTTGGCGTGGCGTACGCCGTTTATCCGGCATCAAGGTCCACTCCCCGATTCCTGGCCTGACCGTGGAGAACGCAGTCCTCGTGGACCCCTCTGACGTTTCTAACGCATTGGGCCGTTTCTTTGCGGAGGTTTCGAGCTCTGCCCATTACCACCCTGCCTTTCTCCCTCGCAAACAGGTAGAGGAGGCACGGCCGCTTTCTTTCCACTCTTTTAATCGTGAAAGTTATAACGTCGCCTTCACCATGCAGGAGCTAGACCGTGCTCTCGCCCTGTCCCGATCTTCTGCTCCCGGGCCCGATTCCATTCATATTGAAATGCTGAAGAACCTCTCTCCTGCGGGCAAGCGTTTTCTTCTCAGTACCTACAATCGCATATGGACTGAAGGTCATGTTCCCACAAGTTGGCGTGAAGCCATTGTTGTCCCCATCCCCAAACCAGGGAAGGACAAACATCTTCCTTCCAGCTATCGTCCTATTTCTCTGACGAGCTGTGTCTGTAAGGTGATGGAACGCATGGTTAATGCTCGGTTGGTGTGGCTCCTTGAATCTCGCCACCTCCTGACTAATATCCAATGCGGTTTTCGTCGACACCGCTCTGCTGCTGATCACCTCGTTACGTTGTCGACCTTCATTATGAACAACTTTCTAAAGAAGTGTCAAACAGTAGCAGTGTTCTTAGACTTGGAGAAGGCATACGATACCTGTTGGAGAGCGGGCATTCTCCGCACATTGCACACATGGGGCCTTTCTCTTTTCATTCAAGCGTTTTTGGCGGATCGCAAGTTCCGGGTACGGGTGGGCTCTGTTTTGTCAGATACCTTTTGCCAGGAGAATGGGGTACCACAGGGCTCCGTCTTGAGTGTGGCGCTCTTTGCCATTGCAATAAATCCGATCGTAGATTGCCTTTCAGCCGACGTCTCCGGATCTATTTTTGTTGATGATTTCGCAATTTATTGCAGCGCCCAGCGGACGTGTCTCTTGGAGCGTGCTCTTCAACGCTGTCTTGACCGTCTATATTCCTGGAGCATCGCAAACGGCTTCCGATTCTCCACTGAGAAAACTGTGTGTGTAAACTTCTGGAGATACAAGGAATTTCTTCCACCTTCTCTACATCTCGGCCCTGTTGCTCTCCCTTTTGTGGATACTACGAAATTCTTGGGACTCATGTTGGATCGTAAACTTTGCTGGTCCACACACGTGTCCTACCTGGCCGCCCGTTGTGCCCGATCCCTTAACGTTCTTCGTGTCCTCAGTGGCACGTCATGGGGAGCGGATCGTACCGTCCTGCTTCACCTTTACCAGGCCATTGTTCAGTCGAAGCTCAACTATGGAAGCCTTTTGTATACTCTTCTGCATGGCCGTCGATTCTCCGCCGTCTCAACTCTATTCACCATTGGGGATTACGTCTGGCGACCGGTGCATTTTATACCAGCCCTGTTGAAAGTCTGTATGCCGAGGCTGCTGTATTACCCTTGACCACTCGACGTGACATACTCTTGTGTCGGTACGCATGCCGCTTGCGGTCGATGCCCAACCATCCATCTTACCGATTATTTTTTGACGACTTACTCGATCGCCAATATCAGTTGTCTGCGATTGCCTTACTTCCACCTGGAGTTCGGTTTCGCTGCCTGCTACAGTGGCTCGATTTTACCCTTCCTTCCACCCTTCGGTTGAGCGAAAGCCCATTGCCACCGTGGCATCAGGCCCAGGTTCACACTCACCTTGAACTTAGTTCACTCCCCAAGGAGAGCACTCCGGATTTGGTATACCGCTCGAGGCTTGTCGAACTCCGTTCGCGGTTCGATAACGCCATATTTATTTACACTGATGGTTCCAAGAGCACTGCCGGTGTCGGATCTGCCTTCGTCGTCGGCGACAACCGTTTCCAATACAAGCTCCCTGACCGGTGCTCGAACTTCACGGCTGAGCTTTTTGCCCTCCACCATGCCGTTTTGTATACCTGCCGCCACCGCCAACCTTTCTATGCCATCTGTTCGGACTCCCTTAGTGCCCTGCAGAGTCTTAAGGACCCTTTGTCGAACCATCCTCTTGTGTATCGGATCCAACGCTCCCTCCAGTTGCTAGCAGATGACTGCTGTCACGTTTCTTTCCTGTGGGTCCCTGGCCACGTAGGTGTGCTCGGGAATGAGACCGCCGACATAGCGGCCAAGGCCGCAGCTCTTTTACCTCGCGTGGCTACCTTTTGCGTCCCATCTGACGATGTTCAACGGGCTCTCCGCCGGAGTATCGTGTCTTCATGGCACAGTGCGTGGTTTTCAATGTCCAACAATAAATTGCGAACTGTAAAACCGATCCCGGCCGCTTGGAGGACCTCCTTACGCCCCTCTCGGCGGGAGGTCATCCTGGCCCGGTTGCGGATCGGTCACTGCCATTTCAGCCATCGTCACTTGCTGTCCGCCGACCCTGCACCGCTGTGCTCCTGCGGTGAACTGCTGACCGTGCGACATGTTTTACTGTCTTGCGTACTTTTTAATCATCTTCGTGTAGCCCTTCACTTTCCAATAACTCTAACTACTCTGGAGGAAATTTTAGCTGATGACACACGAGCAGCTGCTATACCCGGGCCGCTGAAACTTTGCACTTGACGTTTACAAATAACAAGTGAAGAGCAAGAAGCGCGAGGCGCTAGTCGCTAGGAAGGATCCAATCACAGCGCGATAAACACTTCCAGTGATCACGTGCCGTGACGTCAACATTCCCGCGTTGCCGGCTTTGTTCAGTTATATCGTAAACAAAGTTGTGTATCGTGTTTATCGCGTGTTTATGTTGTGTGCGCTTTTTTCGCTGCGATTTGTTTTACTGTGAGTGGTTTAACTTCACTTTCAGAGTTCATGTAATTGGATAACGTCACCGAAAAGACGTTTGTTGACGTTTTCTGAGTAAGCTCTCAATTTCGTATGAATAAAAACTTCGAAGCTTATGCTCTGAGCAGGAAGTTCATTCTCGCTTCAAACGACCGGAAAGAAGTTATGGTGCAGTGGTTACAAGACAGAAATATTGCTGCAGATATGTAAATGTCAAAACTTCTTTTATAATCGCTCGTGAAACAGAATAATCCTATTACACCCACACATGCAGTAGACGAAATCGCAAAGGAGCAGCGTCACAATGTAATAAATCTGCCCCCATTTCACTGCCGTTTCAACCCTATAAAATTGGTATGGAGTGACGTGAAGAATTAAGGAACAATAAGTGTTTCACAATAACACAGGTGGAAAAGCTGTTGCCAATGTGGATCTTGGGGGGGAAAAAAGGGTCGAGCACGTTGAAAAACTGATTCGGGCAGCGCAAACAATGGAAGGGATCATCAGTAATCATGAACGGTTAATGATATGTCTTGGTGATGACAATTTTGGCAGTGACGACAACAGTGAAGATGGGGAGCTGGATGTAATCGTACCATTGTTGTCGTAAATTGGTGAGTGAAAAGCATTCTGATTATAATACGTAGAGAGAGAAGTTACTATCTTGATTATTGTTTATTTCGTATCTGTCGTGATTCAATGCTTATTTTCGATATGGCTTTGCTCCGTTATTGAAAGCGTGTGCATTGTTTTACTCTGGTCTTCATTAATATGCCGTTAATTAATTGCTGCTCAAGAATGAATTATTATATGCACTTTTATTGCTCAATAGCTTACATTTACGAGATGCAACTCAAAACCGTTTCGTCTGCTGTGCGTATAGAGGCTAGTGTTGCAACGTCGCTAAAGCAGTGTAGCCAACTTAACTCGCCGTAACGCGAAACGTCAAGTGCAATGTTTCAGCGGCCCGGGTATAGAGTTTTGCGTTTTATCAACATGGCCAATTTATCAAAGGAAATTTAACCCTTCTAATTGTTTTTTATCTTTCGTTTTTAGCCTCTTGTTGATGTTCTGAAAGTCACCATTTTTTTTTTTTTTTTTTTGAGATCATAGTGAATCTATGTTTTTGACTGGGCGCTAATGGCCATAGAAGTTGTGCGCCCTAAAACCACAAAAAAAATACTCCAGGTCATCTTGTACCTATTTCACCTGCAGCAGCTCCATTCCACCGGATTGGAATTGACCTTTTAGGTAGGTTTCTGAAGTCGACAGCCAGTAACTGATGGATAATAGTTTGCACTGACTACCTCACCAGCTACGCTGTCACCAAACCTGTGCCGAATTCAGAAGCCCCAGAGATCACAAAATTCAAAGTAGATGACATTATTTTGAAGCATGGTGCAACACATGTGATATCTGATAGAGAAAATGTATTTATGTCAAGACTAGTATGAGGCAATGTCAAGTTGCGACATTGTCTACAGAATAACAACTGCACACCATATCTCAGGCAAATGGTCTTACACATTGTTGTAACAAAACATGAGCAGATACGCTGTCGATGTGGAGCAGAAGTATTGGGATACAGTAGTGCCATTCGTGACCTCTGCTTACATTACAGCAAGGCAAGATACCACAGACTTTATGCCATTTTTCCTGCTCCATGGTTGTGAGGCTGAAACATATGCTGTTTCCGTTCCATCCGGACGATACTCAGGATGACTGTAAAACAGCTCATCACCAAGGTCGAAGAAGCAAAAGAGCTGGCTCGCAAACGGACACTGGATGCTCAGGAGAAGGAACGCCAATGGTAAAACGACAAGCACTGTTGTGTACAGCCCAGGAGACCTTGTATGGATTTTTACCTCTGCACAGAAAGTTAGGCTATCGGAAACATTACTGAAGTGATACTTTGGTCCATAGCGTGTCATACGCCGCCTGTCAGACATCTCATACAAAGTCAAGAATTATGAGCCATCCTCAAAATGACAAAAACAAAGAGACATTGTGCATAAAGCCATACAAACATCCCAGAGATCAAAGAGACAAACGGACTCTTGTTCGACTGTGAAGACAGTTATGGTAATGATGAAGCCACAACAGGAGGGTCTGGTGCCCCATCATTGTCACTGCAAGGAAGGCATGTGGGCCCAAGGGAAGAATTCTCCAGAACTGCCGTACAGAGGGCTCGTGACAAGATCCAGGACACTTCAGCTGGCTGCAAAAGGAACTCGACAGCAAGTCGGTGTTCTTTCAGGAAGGGGAGCAAAGCAGCGAGTCTTCAGACACCATGTGTGGTGCAGTGGTTAGCATCGCAGATTGCTGTTTTTGTGGTCCCCAGTTCAAATCCCACCACTGGCATGAGAAAATTTCTTTGTCTTTACTATTTCTAGAATGATCTACCTGTTTGTTTGATGTACTTGTAAGTTCCAGACAATTCTCTTTATGTATAAATAGTGGAGTACTCCAAGCAGGAGTCGGTCTGTACTGAGTGCACGCTTGTGTTTGCATCAAACATGTTGTAATGTAGTGTTGTGCTGTATTACCAACCTGCCTTCAAATTCCGCACCATCTGCAGTTTGCGACATGACAATATATTGTACAGTGTCATTTTCCATCACAAAAGTTTGTCTGTGTTATGCTCAACTCATGTGGCAGTCTGTGGCTTGCAGAAGCCATGTGCTGTTTTAAGTAAACACTCGAAATACGAAAACTTGAAATTCACGAGCATTGCAAACTTGACAGCTCCTAAGTTAAATGATGTAAAGCTATTTCTCTGTCACTGGTACTCACTTTCATGTGGTGTTCGTACTATAAATCTGAATACATAACTGACTGTGGGAAAACACAAGTTTAACAGTACTGAATGGAGAGTTGGGGAGCCAGCCGCGGTGGCCGAGCGGATTCTGGTGCTCCAGTCACGTTGTACACGGCTACTACAGTCGGAGGTTTGAATCCCCCTTGGGCATGGATATTTGTTCCGTTCTTAGTATTAGATAGTTTCTAAGTAGTTTGAAAGTTAAGGGACTGATGACCCCGTAGTTAAGTCCCATAAGCTCTACAAACATGGGAGTAGTCAGCTATTGTTACTGTTGTCGTAAAAATGCTATTGTTCCAGGAGACATCAGGAAATGTTGCTGAATTTTGAGTAAATTAGTGCTGACGAAAGTCACGTTACCAGGAAATTCACGAATTTTTGATATTTTTAAATTTAGTATTTGGACCTCAAAAATTAAGGGGGGGGGCTACTATAGATAAGTATGGTATACTGGGTTGTATGAATAAAAAAAGAGCAGATGCTTCAGAGAAGATTCTCAGAGCAAAAGAACATTCTCAAAGTCACTTCTCAATTTTGTATGACTAAAAACTTTGAAGCATATGCTCTGAGCAAGGTAGGTCATTCTCGTTACCTCCTCTACTCCTTGAGCAAGTTCTCAGTGTGTCATGTCCAGCACAGAACATCTGATCAATCATGTATTTCTGTAAACTAGCCCAATCAGGCAAATTATTAAGTTTACAAATATTGGGCATCTATGTGTTCAGGAAGAACTGTACTATTTTAGATACTAATTTGTTGTGAAGAAGCATGTTATTAAGACTAAATGTGCACTTTTCATAAAAACATATTCTCCTGACAATACAAAATTTTTCGCATCCGAGAAACTTGTTTTGTTAATGAAGTTGGGTTAGCACAATTTGTGAACAAAATTTTAAGAATGCATTGCACAATCATGTTTTAACGTGGAATGCTGTCAGATCTTTCTAACATGAGATACTTCTTGTTAAATATGACACCCAATGGTCTGCTCATCAGCGTTTGGCCATGCAATTTTGTTATAAGAAACAGGCTGCTAGATATTTGATGAATCAGTTACTAATTTTCCTGTCGTGTTTACTTACTTGTAACATTACAGAAGTTAAGATTATGAAGTCAGAAAACATCTTAAATAGGCCAACCAGTTTGGATAGACACAAATACTTCAATAGGCCTACCTGGTATTGCAGCAATATCTATTTTGTGATAGAATCTGAAGTCTTGGGATGCACTTTGTGTAACAAACACCATAAGGCCTTACTAACAGACCCTATTTAAAAACAATATTATTTTGCCATGTAGCTGTTTACAACTGTAAATATACACTCCAAGCAAATGGGTAGAACACACAGCTGAATCCACTTGTTTCATTTCTATGTCAGTAATGAAAACATTTCTTACGTCACTTCATCACTATATAAAATGCTAAAGTGCCACACTCGAGATTTTTCTGAAGGAAGCTACTCTTCAACAAAATGATTTTATTTGCATTAACTTTTTAGATCCCCTCATCTTTCTTAAAGACTATGTATAAAGGAACTTGTTTTTGCCTTCTAGGTAACAAAAATGTTGTCATTTTTATTATAAACCATAGTAAAATGTAACTGTAATAGAAGTGACTCAGCACAAATTATGCTCGAGAGCTCACTTCAGAAATTGGAGAATGTTCTCCGGTCGTGAGAAACTTCTCTAGTTTTATTCATGTGAAATTGGAGAAGTCCTCTGCTGTGAGCAACTTCTCCCACCCTGTTACTCACGCTGAGAACATACTAGACTTAAGTATATTCTCCGACTCCCTTTAGCCATGCGAACCTGAGTATGTTCTGTAATTCAGAGTATAAAGTAGATATTCTAGTTTACTCACATGGGCCAATATGTACAACTCACTGTAAAGAAAATAGCTAAGCTGCAGACAGGCACATAGGAAAATAATCACATTAAAGCTGAAATTTGATTAATGATGAAAATTCTCCACAGAGCTAATTATTTTTCAAAAGAGAGAGATTGGCTGGCCAGTACTTACCTTTTTGTTGCACTGCCGATAGTTAAACGCAGAAAGAAAAAAAGGATGAAAATAAAACAAGCCTTTGGAACTGTGTTACTTCTTCAGGTAAGAGAAAAGGGGGGGGGTGGAATGGAAAAGGAAGGGAAGGTACCCCACAACCTAGGTCATAAGGATGGTGTTAGAAATTTGTGGAAGTATTTCGTATTACTCATACATATTATAGGTAAAGCAGTCAACAATCCGAAGATTGGTTTGAGCATCAGTGCTTTACTAGACATAGTACTGTTTAGAGGTGGTATGCCTTTGCCTTCCTTCGATCTGACTGACCCAGTTTTTGGGGGACCTACCGTTTAATGTGGATTCCAAACCACGGTGCTACTCGATATTTTTCACATCAGCAACATTACCAGATGTGAATGAAGTGGAAAGTGACAGATAAAAATCCTAGGACCTGGCAATTGTGGCACATAGCTTTCATAATAGAAAGAGAATACATAAATACATTGAAACCCACATTCTCTTCCGTCCTCCTCCATATTTTTTTCTTTTTCCCCTGGACATTTCTTTAGCTATTTTGTCTCTGTTAAAAATTGTGATGGTGTATGGTGAAATATCCTAAGGTTATTATCATAAAATATTAAATGCAGTTTGTTCGATTAATGATGAAAATTCTCCTCAGAGATAATAAATACTGTTGAAATGAGATAGAATGGCTGGCCAGTACTTACCATTGTGCTGTACCGCCGATAGTAACACAAAATGAAAAAACAGAGAAAAAGGGACAAAGGGACAAGCTTTCGGAACAGAGTTCCTTCGTCAGGTGGGAGAGAAGGGAAGAATAAAGGATGGGAATAGAAGGGAAAAGTGGTTCACGACCTAGGTCATGAAGGTGGTGTTTCGGAAGTGTCCGAAACACCACCTTCATGACCTAGGTCGTGAACCACTTTTCCCTTCTATTCCCATCCTTTATTCTTCCCTTCTCTCCCACCTGACGAAGGAACTCTGTTCCGAAAGCTTGTCCCTTTGTCCCTTTTTCTCTGTTTTTTCATTTTGTGTTACTATCGGCGGTACAGCACAATGGTAAATGCAGTTTGTAATAGTTTTTAGGTGTTTTTGCTTGAATCAGTATTTCCCCACAGTTGTGCCATGCCTATATGCTGTAGTAGCAAAAGTTAATACATTTTGAAATTTTTGTTCTGATAGTGCACCATCTGGTATGACAAGAGGACGTGGATTTGGCGGCCGTGGAGGATCCCGTGGTGGCCGTGGAGGTGGTGAAAGTTCATGGGGTTCTTCCGGACGTGGCACAGGTAGAGGCGGCTTTTCTGGTCCTTCACGAGGAAGATTCAATTGGTACAAGGAACATTCTTCACCAAGTTTTGATTCTCGAAGTAGATATGGCTCAGGTAAGTTTCTGAAAGAAGCTGTGATTCTTGTTGAAGACTATTGAAATTAAATGATTTGAAAAGGTGCTCATGGTTTGTTTCATAAATCTTACAACACAAATGTCCACAAATTATAATTTTGATTTGGCTTTTCACAAAATTATTGTCGGGAGGATGGTTTCAAACTGTGTGTTTCCACTTATGGACAAAGTTTTTTTATTAGACTTTCTTGCTTCAAAGCAAGATTATAACTAATCAGTTACTAATGTTGCTCATAGATGCTGAAAATGAGTTGCTGTTTAAAGAACTGTCATCTGTAGTGTGTTAAATTTCCTGTTGCCGTACATCAATAATATTTGAAGCTATTTGTTGTTTGTTTTTGCTTGCGGCCAGTACACTTATTCTCAACAATCCTGTAGGTTTAATAATGAGTTATCATTTATTTGTGAATTGTTAAACAGCTTATTTGATCAAGGAATTAGGAGTTGGCTGCATACATGTTCCTTAACTTAATACTTCTGGCATGAATTAATTAAAATTTGCTAATTAAACCAACTTGTCTAGCATCAAATAATAAATGACTTCAAGTAGTAAAGTTAGATAAATGAATAACAAGTTTTGGAAAATAGACTAATTATGTTCATATCTATTATTATTCAACAGTGGTATTGGGAGGTTCAGTAATGCAAACAGATGAGAATAAATCCCAACATGCTTCGTTAACAACTTATTCACTGCACTGTACTCGTTACATGAACCATCACACCTCTGTGTATGTGGACTGTTGCCAATGCCTCCTTGCAATGACAGCAGGTCAAAAGCACCGCATGGTCATGCCCCGAAGTGATTTACACTGCAAACCTTCCACCGGAGTGTTGTTTCAGCATGTATCAGCATTAATCTTAATTTATGAGTATGGGTGTATTTAAAGATGGTAAAGCACCTTTCACTGGATTGGTGCAACTGGATTAACTCCATTGTTCTCCTGAATTACCATGGTGTTAATAAATCTGTAGGTTCTTTCCATTTTAGGTGAGAATAAGAGTGTGAGATGCTACAAAGCACACAGTGAAAAACAGTTATCAGTGAATAAAGTTACAGAAGTCAAGCAGACATTGTCATAGTTCACGTAAAATAGTAAACTTATTGCTGTGAGGATCCTGCACATATTTTCAGCACAGTCCGAAAAAAGTGGAAATCAGTGTGCCTTGTACTGAACTGTCAGGGCTTTCACCACACACTAGACTTGGAAGAGTTAAAAGTAATTAGCACTGAGGAAATACAGGATTGTCATTCTTAATATTATGTAAATTAAAATATTTGACCAGTAGACTTACATTTTGGGTTAGTAGCTATAATTGTGCAACTGTTTAAAACAGCAAAACAAAGGTGAATGTTGTATCACAGTGACTAATGTGAATATTTTTGTGAGATAAAAGCAATTCTATGAACCCCTGCCATGCACTCAAATGATTTACGAAGTAATTATATCTATTTAGATGCAGAAAATATTCGGACTTACATTTCAACAATATAATGGGGGTAGTTCACAAGTCCCAGCAATATTCCAAGCTGTGACAGGAAAATACACACAGAATTTAAGCTTTTGGCCTTTAGCCTTCGTCAGAAGACGCCATTCACAAAGCATAGCTGCCAACTATTACGGATTGTCCGTAATTGTTACGGATTTATCGTCATATTTACTGAGTTACCCGAAGTTCGTGAAAAATTACGGAAACTAGATGTTTTACGATGTGGTGTGTTTTGAGAAAATCGGAGTAGGTACTATCTACATTTCGATAATAGTCGATAAAGGTTTTATGTAAATAATTTCTTTCATTCCTGAGAACGTAGCAAAGTTGTAGAAAATGTTAAAGATAGCATTTCCGTTGGAACAAATCTGGATTAAATCCCGCCTATAATGTCCTACACACCTACCAAATACACGCTCACACACCCAAGATCTATGTAAATTCTATGGTCTATAATGAGTATAATGTCTTTGGTTCAAGCTTAATAGCCCACGTGTTTTACCGCGTGGCGGAAGTGAGCCAGTTCGTTTCCGAAGAGAAAAGCTTTTGCTGCCTTTTCTCGCGTGTACCTGTTTTTATAGCTGTGTTGTGCAGCTAGAATTAAATGTGAGTGATGAGCCATTTGTGACATCTCCGTTCAGTGGTTATATACGTCGTTTAAAATCCAAAACCATTTTGTGTATCCTTGGCTGCTAAGGATTTTATATTTAAAAAATGCAAGGAATTTAACCCTTTTCTGTTCCTTTGGCAACTGTTAACTTTCCGTAAAGAGAGTAATTTGAAAGTTACCGGAATATTTCTAAGCCACTCACGGCATTTACACAAATGTTTAGGTTCTTCCACCTAACCTCAGTCTTTTGATACACAATAGTTTTTATACAGTTCGTGGCAGATATTTGTGAATACAGTGTCAGGCTTAAAATTTTAAAATATTCTTGGGACACGGCCGTAGCCCCATATCGTCTTTGGTCTTGCGCATCATTACTGACAGCCATTTCTAAAGGTTGGCAGCTATGACACAGGCGCACATTTGTCATCTCCGCCCGAAGATAACGGTTGTGTGATTGTGTGAATCGCCTTCCTTTTGTTGAATGCTGATGGCTGAAAGTTTGGGCAAGGAGTATCTTTTTGTGCGCTTGTCAGTTTGTCTTTGCTGTGAGTTGTGAATTATGTTCATTATATTGTTGAATTCCAACCTGGATTTTCCATTGTCTGAGTTTAATACAAAGCTATTAATCAGCTGGCTGCAGGAAGGAAATTCTGATCATTGCACATTAGAAAGTTTGTGTAAAACTATTCTTTCATAATAGTAACAATAATTATTGGTTGGTTGTGTAATTCCTTAATTTTTTTTGTTTTACACTTATTAAACACATCTTCCTGAAATTTAAAGAAGTCAAATATTGGTTTCAATTTTTAATGTTCCTAAAAATGAATCTGACACAACCTGTTTCAAATTTCTGCAAATTTCCCAAAAGAGACACACATACAACACTTTGGCTATCAGCCGGGCCTTTCAGAAATTAGAACATTCACACAGGTACACAACAGTCCTACAACTATCTCCTCCGCCTGTCGCAATTTCACACTCTGCGGTTTGTAAATGGGGGAGGGGATATAGGAAGGTTGCGTCATGGTGGTGGGTTTGGGTACAACAAGGCCTAGATTCAGCTTAGGAATGGAGTGGGGAGGCAGGTGAGGAGAGGAAAATAAACTTGATAAAATATAGATATAAACATAAACCCCTCTGTACACACACACACACACACACACACACACACACACACACACACACACACACAACCAACCACTCAGAACTGGAAGAGGTATAGGATGTGGGAGGGGGGGATTACTGGGTGTGGAAAAAAAGGGAGGTTATTGTAGGTTGAGGCGGAATAATTTCAGGAGTGGAGAATGTACTGTAGGGATAACTCCCATCTGTGCAGTTCAAAAAAGCTGGTGGTGGGTGGGAGGATCCAGACAGCCTGGTTTGTGAAGCAGCATGTGCTGTGCTGCATGATGCATGCTGTGCCACTAGGTGGTCCACCTTGTTTTTGAACAGTTTGGTGGTGGCCATTCATCCTAATGGACAGCTGGTTAGTGGTCATGCCAATATAGAAAGCTGCACAGCCCAGTTCGTAAATTACATGGCTGCTTTCACATGAATTGTCAATAAACCTGAACCAGGCCAGAGGTTTGGGGTTTTGGGATGCTAGGAAGGATTCCTCCTGACGGCCCATAAACAGGTTGGCATAAGAGGGTGCCATGTGGGTGTCCATGGCTGTGCCACGGATTTGATGGTTTCCTTTTCCCTGCCAAGGAAAAGTTGTTAGTTATCCTAACAACTGTAATTCGAAGAGTGGCAGCCAGAGGTGACGGTTGTATGACTGTTAGGTGCATGTGTGATTGCGTGAACGTTCTATTTTCTGAAGAAAGCCATGGCCAATACCTGTAAGTGTTGTATGTGTGTCTGTCTTTTTTTCTGTGCATGTTTCAGCTTGTTGCCATGTCTTTGAGGTGAGTTGTAAACTCTTCTTATTACTGTAAATTCCAACTTACCATTATTAACTTTATTTCTTGACTACCTAAGAGTTGAAGCTGTGCTCCTTGTGTATTCTGGTGTGTGTACTTGGCTGAAATTCCATAATCGAAAAGGATCACATGGAAAACATTGTCATTTCTCATTTTGATGTGCTGGCCCTTTTGCAGTCAATTTTTCAAATTTTCTACTATCGTATTCTGATAAAATCATACCTAGAAGCCATAGGGCTGATTTTTAGACTTTTACTAAACATTCAGTAGTATTTAAATGTACTATTTATGTAGTTTCAGAATTCAAACCCTATGTTGTAGAAAAATTGTAGTCTTCAAAATGCAATGCCTTGGTCTGTTTTGTTAAACGTTGCTCTTCTGGAATTTAGTATTGTTGCACCATGTATTTTGAGAATTTAATGTTAGAATTTAAATTTGCCTGCTGGAACATTCTTGCTTTTGCTTTCAGGTGGTGTTGGTGATGGAAGTGACAGATACTCCAGTCGTGGAAGAGGTGACGACTCATATCGTCGTTACAGCAGAATGGTCAGTATGGAATTACTTAAATTTAAAGATTCTAAAATTAGAATGTCATGTGTAAGCAGTAGCCTATTCGTCATAATTTTATTTTTGTTGATATGGTAACCATATTATTTGCTGAGTAAATGTGTAAAAAAATTATGCATTACAATAAACTCATGTAGTATACGGAAATTTCAGTGAATGTAGTGAATGATGATGATGATGATGATGATGATGATGATGATGATGATGATGGAAAATGGAGACATCATCATGCGATAAGTGCTTTACCAACTTTGCTGAACTGCACAAACAAGGTATTTACCTGTACAAATCCTGACCCCAACTTGTGATAACCTACTGTCCCTGCACACCCCCACTAAATGGTTATCACTGGGCCATCCTATGCCTCCCAATTCCTCTCTGTCATCATAGTTTGCTTCTATTTTCTCCTAAACTACTCATCTCCTTACCACCCCTTCCATTCCCCAGCTAACTGCACTCCAAAGCTGCACCTGGCAGCACTGATGTGATCTGTACACCCATTTTTGGCTTGCGTTATTCACCCTCCCATCTTAATTCAAAATTGCATTTACTGTGCGACGTTTCAGTCTTCTGAGCCCGAGAATTTGTAGGGCGTGTGTTTATTTCCCTGGCTAAGGCTGTGGCGAAGTTGTGTATGAGAGTGCCTTTTCTAAGTGCCTGTTTTGTGTGGTTGCCTTTTCTACATGCCTCTCCACGCAGCTCATTGATAAACATCATGATGTGCTGCAATTGATCCTAATAGTACTGTCTGTAAACTTATGACTGGACATTCGCAGTTACACCACAAGGTGCTCGTATGGGATATTTCACAGTGCTGTCCGCACCGCCATTCTGAAAGGGCCTGAAATTACTGTTGATCATCTGTGCATATACATGTAGGCAGTGTTTATTATTCAGTAATAAAACATAGTAAATTGCATTAGTCATAGGAATTTGGTTATGATTGAGGATACATATTTAATAATTACATTGCTTTTATGTAATCAGCCATGATGAGAACAAGGATTTACGACTGGAATAACTCTTGCTGAAGGCTGTGAAGATGTTGAAAATGGCAAACATCAACTGATACAATTGTGGACAAGTGAAAGAATTCATTGAATTTTATCTATATAAAGGCAATGCTGTAGAAACTGTAAATGAAGATATACCGCACATTTTCGCGGATAAGGCGATAGCTGAATCATAAAAAAAGCCCCAAAATCGGAGGTCGTCTTATACGACAGTACAAAAAAGAAATTTAAATTGAAATCGCCTGAAATTGTTAATTTCACAGATGGGCTGTATGCGCGGCTTAGAAATCCAAATGATATATATTGAAGCGGTTAAGTATTGAAAGATACGTATCAAACAGGCGAATGCTATGATTTTTTATGAATATGTCGTGATTTTAAAGGGTACGGTTAGCCAGGAACCCAAGAGTAGAGATTTATCGGTAATTTACAGGAAAGCTTACACTTGAAGTAGCTTGGCCTGAAATAATATTGTCGCATTAAAATGGAAGCAGGCTTGACTTTGAAGGCAGGGTTGTCAACTGAACACAGCACTTACACTGAAAGCACGTTTATTGCGTAAATGCAGCACTGACTGCCTCTTAGGCAGAGTGCTCTGCTATTTATACACAATATGTACCAGAAATTAGAATAGTTTACATAAGAAAAACGTAGAACATTCTGGAAATTATAATTACAAAGAAATAAATTTTTGCCGGTGGACGGGATTGAACCAGCGCCTTTCAGCACCGCATTCGGTGACGCTACCTCCGGCATCACGCCGGAAGTCAGTTAATGCAGGATCTTGCGGCCTTGCTTCCTCTAAAAAAAAAAAACAGTGACCCACTGTTTTTGTTTCCCTTTGGAGCCAGCTGCAATGTCCTGGATCTTGTCATGGGTCCTCTGTATGGCAGTTCTGTGGAGAATCTTTCCCTTCCTGCACTGGCTTCATTAGTATCATTACCGTTCTTAGAGTCCTTGAACAAGAAGCCATTGTTGCCTACCTGCTCTTCAGGGTTGTAGTAAGGCTTCATGCGCAGGACATGAACAATGTCTCTTCGTTTTTGTCGTTTCGACGACAGCTCATAATCCTCAACTTCCTTGTGACATCTGACAGGCGGCGTATGACACGATATGGACCAAAGTATCGCTTCAATAACTTTTCTGACAGTCCAACCTTCCGTACAGGGGTAAAAATCTGTACCAGATCTCCTGGGCTGTACACAACAGGTTGGTGCTTGTCGTCATACCACTGATGGTACTTCTCCTGGGTGCCCAGTGTCTGTATGCAAGCCAGCTGTCTTACTTCTTCGACCCTGGTGATGAGCTATTTAACATAAGTCATCCTGAGTGTCGTCTGGTTGGAACGGAAACACCGTATCCATTGTCGTCTCATGGCCATGGAGCAGGAAAAAGGGCGTAAAGCCTGTGGTGCCTTGTCTTGCGGTATTATAAGCAAATGTCATGACTGGCAGTAGTGTATCCCAATCCTTCTGCTCAACATCGACGTACATCTACAGCTTATCTGATAATGTCTTGTTAAAACGTTCTGTAAAACCATTTGTCTGAGGATGGTATGCAGTTGTTATTCAGTGGACAATGATGCATCGTGACATTACCTATGATACTACGTGTGACTGGAATACTTTTCCACAATTAGATATCATCACACGTGGTGCTCCATGCTTCAAAATTATGGCTTCTGCAGTCGGAACAGGTTTGGTGATAGCATAGCGTGTGAGGTAGTCAGTGCAGACTATTATCCATCGGTTACCGGTTGTCGACTTCGGGAGCCTCCCTAAAAGATCGATCCCAACTTGGTGGAATGGAGCTGCTGCAAGTGGAATCGGTAAGAGATGCCCTATAGGTAATTGCGGCAAATGCCTCTGTCCCTGGCACTCCTTACAGTGACTCACACAGTGCTTGACAGATCGGTAGAGACCTTTCCAGTAATACTTGCTGTAGCTGCCCTGATCAGAGCTTTATACTTTATGTAGCCCACAAGGACACATTGGAATCTCTACAGTCACCAAATATAAATGTTCTTTAATACTAATAGATACATTGACAAATATGTTGCGTGTCGTAAGACCCTGTTGGTTTTTAATATCCTCTGTGGTACTAATCTCTGAACTACTACAAATATCTCTGTTCCACTGAAACAATCGAGAGAAAATTTTACTATTCACAAATGCCAGATGACGATACTATTCTTATCCCTTGATAGAATCGGTAAAATTTTACTTAGTTATCACCCTGTTTAATTGAAGAAGTTGTCAGCCCTGTGTCGCCACTCCCGATATTGTATATCGTCAGTGATCACAGAGAGATAAATTACTACGACATCCCAAATAAAAAAAGATCAACACATCTGTCATTGAAGAAAATCAATTGTTCAGAACAACTCAGTTCGAAGGATTTCAGTCGCAGTGTGTGTCCAGAAAAAGATATAACCACTCGAACATAGTTCATGTAGTCATTATCTTCAAAGAGTAATATATACTAATTAAGTAGTAAAATTCTGCAATTCGACACACTTTATTGTTGCTGCGGTGGACCAGTTTACTGCTCGGTCACAGTAATAAATAATAATAAATTTTTAATATAGACAAGAAATATTCCTCTTACAATTAGCGACTGTAGGTCAACTACTTGGAACTACTACAATAAGTTACACTGCAAGTTTACTTTAAATTCGACCAAAGGGATAGATTTAGTGAAAAGAAAATGTCTTGTATTGCCGTGAGAGACCACGAACACAGACAGCCGGTGTGGCGCAGGGGATAACGTCACGGACTGCGGTGCAGAAGGTTGCCGGTTCAATCCCGCCCACCGGCAAAAAATTTATTTCCTTGTAATTAACAATTCCAGAAGGTTCTCTATCTTTCTTATATTCACTTGTAAATTCTACTTGTTTCTTATGTTAACTGTTCTTCTAATTTCTGGTAAATTCTGTCTGTGTATAAATAGCAGAGCACTCTGCCCGAGAGGCAGTCAGTGCTGCGTGTATGTTGAGTTTGTAATAAACGTGCTTTGAGTATAAGTGCTGTGTTTAGTTGCCTTCGAAGTCAAGTCTGCTTCCCTTTCAACGCGACATTGTTTGGTGGTGGCACCGGGTACACTTTGCAACAGCTGCATCACCGTGGCTCTGATTAGGCAGGGTGCATCCTTCCAAAAGTCCGTGTTATCAGAAGAACGATGGAGACGAAACCAGCAATAAGCTAGCTGCACATCAGGCACCAGTCGGTGTTCGTGGTCTCGCGCAGCAATATTTTCAATATAAATCCACCCCCCCCCCCCCCCGCAGCGGGCCCACAGCTCTTTTGTGCGTATGTGTATGGCGCGCATGGAAACCCAGCTGAAGTAGCCTTTCTTCCTCTTCAGGCTGCTTCACACTCCCTCCTGGTTCGTGCTTTTGCCTGGAGACGGGTGCCTGAATAAATGCAGGTCATGTACTTTTCTACGCTTTCCTTTTCCTTTCCTTCCCTCCTTTCACTCGCTTTTTCCGCTCATTCTTCTTACTCTGTTGTTCCTACCTTGGAGCCATCCATACCATCTCCACTTCGGCGTTTGAGATTCTCCCTTTTCTCACTTTCTATCTCCCTCTTTCCATCCTCTATTCTTCTTCCTTCCTCCCTGTGCATGTCTGAAGGCCAACCCACACATTCCCATGCTTAGCAGGTGATTTGGTAACTCGTAATTCCCCGCCCTGGGTAGACAAGTAGGGCATGTGTGTACCCACTGGTAGAGGCCAGGCCCAGGGGTGATTACCCGAGCTGGTATCTTCCGACCATGCTGATTGGTCCCTCCGTCCATGTCTCGGGAGGTGTGACCTGAGGTGTGAACAATCACCTTTGTCGGGGTAGCCCTCAGTGAAGGTCCCCATTAGGAAGGAGCGCGCCATCGGAGGTGCCGGTAATCATGGGGGACACTTCCGCAATGACCTCTCTCTCTTCCCTTTTGACTTCGACCCAAAAACGAAAGTTGGATGCTCCTCAACCAAACAAAATACTACAAAACGTTCCTAAGTTTCTGATTGTTACCCGTACTGACAGTCATGATCTTTAAGGTCAATCCCTTCATAATTCAGAAGGGTGTAGATGCCATTGCAGGTCCATTGAAGAAATGTTCTCGACAACGTAATGGGAGGTTGCTGTTAGAAACAGATAATGCCTTTCAGGCTCAAAAACTGATCAGAGCCACACTTTTGCACACCTTCCCGGTAAAAGTCTAAACCCACCATACCCTTAACTCGTCACGTGGAGTGGGTTACTCTAGATTCCTCGACGGGTTTTTGGACGAAGAAATAAAGGACTACTTGACTGATCAGGGCGCCATAGCTGGTCCATAGGGTTATGAAAAAGGTGGATACAGGTTTGATACCAACCCAAACTGTATTTTTGACATTTGACAAGGTGGATCTCCCTTCCAAAATCAAAACAGGCTACGAAATCATATCAGTGTGCCCCTATATCCCGAATCCCACACGTTGTTACCAGTGCCACAGGTATAATCATACCTGTGAGTCTCGCCCTCATGCAGCCAAATGCGTCACTTGCGGCAGCGACACTCCTAGGGGGACTGTCCGACTCCATCCCCTCACTGCATCAACTGCATGGGCGACCATGCTGCTTCATCCAGAGACTGCCCTGTTTACGAGGAGGAGCGGGTAATCCAAGAAATTAGAGTACGCAAAAAAGTTTCGACCTCTGCTGTGCGGAAGATACTAACTGGTCGAAAGCCCAATGAGATCCCAGCAGGTAAATACAGCGCTGTCCTTGCCTCTCCTCATCCTACTAAGGAGGTTGGCACACAAACTTGTGACCTTACTTTTAGCGACACGGTTTTCAGATCGGCCAGTTCAAAGATTGCCCAATCAACCTCTCCACTCACTTCCTCTCACCGAAAACCAGTCATCAGCAGCTCCTCCCAAATCATGGGCGTCTAAATTGCATCCCCGGATTTCCAAGAAAGAGCCTGTCAGTGAAGATTTCTTAAGATCTGAGCCTGCACAACCTACGTCTGCACACGCCTCGTCATTCCTCTAAGAAGGCACACAGAAGAGAGTTCTCTCCTTCCCCGCCACGGCGTGACTCAACTGTCACGCCATCTAGCAGTGGCACCACCCGGTCTACCTCTGTCTCGCCGGGGCGCGCTACTGCTGGCCTACCATCCTGCCCTTTACTGGCGGAGAAAGCTGTCCCTGCCGATAAATCCAGGCATGTGGCGGACACTCCAGATGAATTGATGGAACAAGAACCTTTACCTGTAGATTCCAGTAGCAGCATTTCCTCGAAGTCAGACCCACAGTGGCCAGCGAGATGATCTCTTCTAGCTTTTTCTTCTCTATCTTCTTACCTTATGGATCTCCTTCAATGGAATATTTGCGGCATTCCAACAGAGAGGAATTAAAACTCCTACTCAGACTGCACTTTCCATTCGTGGTCGGACTTAAAAAAAGAAGTTACGCTCATGCGACAACATAGTTCTTTCACAATATACCTCCGTGCGCTTCGACCTTCCCCCTGTGGAGGGTATTGCGGCCCATGGAGGGTTATGATGCTCATTAGAGATGACATCTACTACCATCCTATTCCACTGCACACTCGACTACAGGCAGTTGCCGTACGCATAATTCTTCCCACCTTTTCCTTCTCCCTTTGTAACATCTATACCCCATCATCTTCTGCCTTTTACTAGGGCAGATGTGCTGCACCTTGTTGCCCAACTTCCTTCCCCCTTTTTGTTGATAGGCGATTTCAACACCCACCACCCCCTATGGGGTTCTCCGGCCTCTTGCCAGAGAGGCTCCCTTTTAGCGGACATTCTCAACCATCTTAATCTTGTCTGCCTAAACACAGGTGCACCAACCTTTCTCTCAGGCACGACACATACCTACTCTCACTTGGACCTATCAATATGTACTGCTCAACTTGCGCGTCGGTTTGAGTGGTATGCTCTCTCTGATACGTACTCGAGCGACCATTCCCCCTGTATAATTCATCTCCATCATACCCCATCTCCGGGTTCCACTAGTTGGAACATCTCAAAAGCTGACTGGGGACTGTTCTTCTCCATGGCAGTTTTCCATGGTGGGGACTTCCCCACCTGTGACAGTCAGGTCGAATACCTCACGGAAGTCATTCTCAATGCTGCCGAATATTCCATTCCACGTACTTCGTCTTTTCCACGTAGAGTCCCAGTCCCCTGGTGGACTGCGGCATGTCGCGGTGCTTTTAGAGCCCGGAGACGTGCTCTACGCACCTTCCACCGCCACCCAACGTTTGCGAACTGTATCATTTACAAACGTCTGCGAGCGCAATGCCGTCGAGTCATCAAGGAAAGCAATGCTTTTACTAGTTCATTTAACAGACTTACTCCTCCTGTTGTCTGGGGGGGCCTGCGCCGGTTATCTGGCACTAAGGTCCACTCCCCAATTCCTGGCTTGACCGTCGCAAATGAAGTCTTTGTGGACCCAGCCTATACATCCAACACTTTAGGTCAATCTTTTGTTGAGGTCTCAAGCTCCGTTCATTACCACCCTGCCTTTCTCCCTCAAAAATAGACAGAAGAGGCACAGCCACCTTCCTTCCAATCTCTCAATCGGGAAAGTTACAATGCCACCTTCCTTCCAATCTCTCACCTTCACCTTGCAGGAGCTTGAACGTACTCTCTCCGTGTCCCGATCTTCTGCTCGAGGGCTTGATGCAATTCATATGCAGATGCTGAAGAACCTTTCTCTTACGGGTAAATGTTTTCTCCTCTGCACTTACAATCGCATATGGATTTGAAGGTCAGGTCCCCACATGCTGCCGTGAAGCAATTGTTTTTACCATACCAAAACCAGGGAAGGACAAACATCTTCCTTAGGGTTATTTCCCCATTTCTCTTACCAGCTGCGTTTGGAAGGTGATGGAATGCATGGTTAATGCTCAGCTGATTTGGCTACTCAAATCTCGCCGTCTCTTTACCAACGTCCAATGCGGATTTCGTAGGCATCGTTCTGCTATCGACCACCTCGTTACCTTGTCAACCTATATTATGGATAACTTTTTGCGTAAGTGCCAGGAGGTGGATGTATGTTTTGATTTGGATAAGGCTTATGACACCTGTTAGAGGGTGGGTATTCTCTGCACGCCCCGTACATGGGGCTTTCGCGGCCGCCTTCCCATTTTTATTAAAGCATTTTTACTAGATTGAAGGTTCCGGGTACGAGTGGGCTCTGTTTTGTCTGACACCTTTCGCCAGGAGAATAGGGTGCCACAAGGATCTCTGTTGAGCGTGGCACTTTTCGCCATAGCAATCAACCCAATTCTGGATTGTCTTCCGACTGACGTCTCTGGCTCCCTTTTTGTGGCCAACTCAGCAATTTACTGCAGTGCCCACAGAACGTGTCTCCTGGAAAGCTGTCTTCAGCGTTGTCTCGACCGTCTTTACTCTTGGAAGACAGTCTGTATAAATTTCTGGAGATAGAAAGAGTTCCTTCCACCGTCTCTCCATCTTGGCTCTGTTACTCTGCCTTTCGTGAAGACGACAAAATTTTTAGGGCTTATATTGGACAGGAAGCTCTGCTGGTCCCCGCATGTGTCCTGTCTGGCTGGCCGGTGTACTCATTCCCTTAACGTCCCCCGTGTTCCCAGTGGCACGTCATGGGGAGCGGATCGAACCGTCCTACTTCACTTCTACCGGTCCAATGTCCTCTCAAAATTGGATTATGGAAGCTTTGTTTACTTTTCCACACGGCCGTCCATTTTATGCCGCCTAAACTCGATTCACCATCGGGGGTTGCGCCTGGCGATAGCTTTTTACACAAGCCCTGTTGACAGCCTCTATGCCGAAGCTGCTGAATTACCTTCACCCTATCGACGCGACATATTACTGAGTTGGTATGCATGCCGTTTGTTTTCGATGCCCCACCATCCTTCCTATTCATCGTTCTTTGACTCCCTCGATAGCCAATACGTGCTGTCTGCAATTGCCCTGCTCCCTCCTGGAGTCTGTTTTTGATGCTTGCTTCGGCAGCTTGATTTTACTCTCCTAGAGCCACCTTGACTTCAGGCTCAAGTTCGCGTTCACCTCGAACTGGCCTCACTTCCGAAGGAGAGTACCTCGGATGCTCTTTACTGCTCATCGTTTCTTGAACTTCGTGCACGGCTCGAAAACTCCGTTATCATATATACGGATGGCTCAAAGACCAATAAAGGTGTCGGATGTGCGTTTGTCGTCGGGATGACTTTTCTGTTCAGGCTTGCCCACTGCTCGAATTTCACAGCTGAGATTTTTGCCCTCTATCAGGCTGTACTATTTATCCGCTGACACCGTTCTCCTCCCTATGTCATCTGGTCTGACTCCCTCAGCGCCATCCAGAGTTTGATCGACCCCGTTTCGGCCCATCCTGTTGTGCACCGAATCAACCGCTCCCTTCAGTTATTAGGTTCCAACACCCCCCGCGTTCACCTCTTTTGGGTACCTGGCCAAGCAGGCGTGCCTGGTAACGAGGCTGCTGATGTCGCTGCCAAGGCTGCAACTCTCTTACATCGGACAGCTACGTACTGTGTTTCATCGCATCATATTCAAGGGGCTCTTTCGCGGCGCCTTATATCGCCGTGGCATAATATTTGGTCTTTGCTTACAAATAATAAGCTTCGGACTATTAAACTGCTCCTGGTGGCTTGGAGGACCTCGTCACGCCACTCGCGACGAGAAGAGATCATCTTGGCCTGGTTACGGATTGGACATTGCCGGTTCAGCCACCGCCACTTGCTCACTGCTCACTGGTGACCCCGTACTGTTATGTTCCTGTGGCCACCTGCTGTCGGTGCGCCATGTTTTATTGTCGTGTTCCAATTTTACTGCTGTTCGGCTTCATTACATCTGCTGGACACACTGGAAGAAATTTTAGCTGATGACGCGCTGGCTGTTGCTGGAGTATGGAATTTTATCACCTTGACTAATTTGTCAAAGGACATTTAGCTCTTCCCTTTGTTTTTTATTCTATATTTGTAGCTGTTTTTCTATAGTCTCATTATCCTTGGGTATATCCCAGTTTTGTTTCGGGCGCTAATGACCTCAGCAGTTGTGCGCCCTAAATCCACAAAAAATACAAATCCGGGTCAGACTCTAAATTTGTAAATATTTCTCCTCACTGGTTATGCTATCTTTTTATCTTTTTACAACAGAAACAGAAAATAACCTACAGTGCCACCACCTTCTGGACACCTCTGATGATTACAAAATAAAGGCCAGGGCCATTTTTCAGGTGTGGGTGAAATGAATCATTCAAAAGGACTGGTTTCCCACAACCCATAAGAGTCTGCCTGTTGATCTTTAATAACTTCTTTCATCGAACCCTCCTTTGTTGCATCTCTTCAGTACGCTGGCACCACCTGAACTCTTATGTCGTAGCAACGTGTTGGATCAGAAGGGCTTGGTATGTCTTCTGCAATACCCTTCATCAGGTGCATGCTTTTGTTGGCCTCAGTCATGTTCGGATTGACAGTGTTACACAGGGCCAAAACATTCTGTACGTACGATTGTGTTGGCTCACCATGTCATTTGGCCCGCTTCTTCAGTTGTTCTTCCGCTGAGCGAATTTGTCACTGGTGGACTCCAAACATCTTTTTGAGTTCCGTCTGGAACGTTTCCCAGTTATTCAGCTTGTCTTCGTTGTTCTCAAAGCATTGCTGGGCTGTTCCGTCCAGGTAGAAATAAACGTTGGCCAAGCACATTGTATGATCCCACCTGTTGTACTTGGCAACTCAGTCGAACCCTTTTAGCCATTTGTTGGGGTCCTGTCCAGTGTCTCCAGAGAACACGGACGGGTGTCTAACCTGAAGCTGGCTTACTGCTGGTTTCCTTGCCCATGGTTCTTCTGATGATACGGACTTTCGGAGGGATGTACTCGGTATATCCCTTGTATTCCGGTTCTAGTCAGTGTATGCGACAGTTTTTACGTTGCCTAATAGTTGTGGTGATGCAGCTATTGCGCAGTATACCTGGCGCGTCCACCAAACAATGTCGTGTTGAAATGGAAGAAGGCTTGACTTCAAAGCCAGGGTTGTCAAGTGAATACAGCACTTACACTGAAAGCAGGTTTATTGAGAACTGAAACCTACACGCAGCACTGACTGCCTTTCGGGCAGAGTGCTCTGCTATTAATACACAGACAGAATTTACCAGAAATTAGAAGAATAGTTAACATAAGAAACAAGTAGAAATTACAAGTGCACATAAGAAACATTTAGAACATTCTGGAAATGATAATTACAAAGAAATAAATTTTTGCCAGTGGACAGGATTGAACCGGCAACTTTCAGCACTGCAGTTGGTGACACTATCACCTGTGCCACACTGGCAGCCTGTTAACGTGGGATCTCACGGCAATATATTTCGAACGTACATCTGTATCGTTTCAATATATATCATTTGGAAGTTGAATCCACGCTATGCAGCACATCTGCAATATTACCGTGATGAAATTTACATCATGTTGGAAAGATTTACGAAAACAAAGTTTTGTACTATTTTTTTAAAAGAAATATTCGTTTTTCGAGCTTTCATTTATTTATGGAGTAGTAGCTTTTAGTTGAGACTTTAAATATATGGCAAACTAAATGCGGAAATACAAAACAAATTTATTACACTTAAGCCTATAATGCAAATTTTACGAAATGTTTGTAATAACAATTAGATACAGGTACAGTAATTATGAATCGGTATCACTTGATTCTTTGTTATTCAGTTCCTTAGTAGTACAGAGTATCATCCCTCGTACACTTTTAAATGCCTGTTAGGCAATCTGATTTGGAACCCACATCTATGTATCATTATTCCATTGGCACACTGGCACGTTTTACACGACCCATTGGTGTCAGTTGTCACTTTTCAAAAGGCAGTCGGTGTACAGGTTTCAGCTTGACCTTAAACGATTTATTTAAACAGAAGTTAACTGGTTGATCAATTGATGTCATCCCGCGTGGATGGCGTACAATTAGAACTTTTTTCCCTCAATTAATAAATAACTTTCTCCTTGAAATTCTAGTGCTCCATTACAGTTCACATAACCCAGCACTACAAAATTCGGCGAAACAATGCGTGAAATTGGAATGAGGCAACTCATAGGAGAATCCTAAAGCCTTGTGTATTGTTGGTATTTATGTAAAGAAATGTTTGTTGCTACTGACATTTCGCAGGCTGCTACATTTTATATTTGAGCCTGCAAAGCAAACCTGTGTAACCGTGCTTATATCAGACGGGGAAAATGTTACTTTTGGGAGCACCTAGCACCATTTTTTCAGAACTTTGTTCGCTTTGTACTTGATTTACATCACAGGCAGTTTTTGTACCCAAAAAAAAAAAAAAAACAGAAAAAATTGGGCTTAGTTCGGGGAAATACGCTAGATTGTTTTCACAATAGCCACACAACTGCGTAAATTTCTTAGTGGTTTCACTTAAATAAATTCTAAGTAAAATCATTTTGTTTTGACATCACGTCTTTCAGTGGATCTATGGAAAATAAACTAAATAACTCAGATGAAAGCACACTGTTACGAAAAGTAAAGCACAACATTCGTAACCGAAGGTTTCCAAATAACATTTTAGATTCGGTAGTATTCAGCCATTATGTATTGAATCTTGAATCCAAAGCGAGTGTACTGGTTTCGGCGAATAATGGATTTGTCCAAACCACTTGGACACACACCTAGTTTATTCATGTTTCTTTTACCTTCGGATGTAATGTGTATGTTTTGTTTGTCGAAAAATTATACAATGCTATGGCATTACATTTAACTTCTGTAAATTGTGTGTTACGCTTGTGTTGAACTAATACGCATTCTGCCCTGCAGTCATATTTTTACTTTGCTTGGAAACTCTGTGGGAAACAATTATATCACCTTGACTAACATGCTTATCCTCCTGATACACATAGATGTAATGAGCTGCTTTTTCATTCACTTCAGTGCAACTAATTTCACTCTTCTATTATTTAACTTCACCTCCACACACTTGTCATTAGTTTCACATCTAAGCTGTTAGTGAGATTGTCTTGCAGGTGATTCTTTATGGTCTTCATTTTTCACTTTATTCTCTGTCCAGAGTTGAATTGAAACTGGCTAATTGCCTGGTATTAGACACCACCTTTCGTGCATCCAGTTCCATTTTCTAAGTGTGTTTGAGTCTTTTGTCTTGCAGTTTGAATGTGTCTGCAATTTGTGCAGACATCTATTCGTTTCACAAACCAGATTCTGCTAATGCTGATGACATTTACACACACACACACACACACACACACACCACACACACACACACCATTGTGTATGGTCACCCACGTCTGAGTGTTGTGAGCTGCTTGTGTCTTGGTGAGAAAATGGCAGCTGATGATAGTAAACTGTGGCTTGGTGCAGCAGACTGTTTTCTCATAAACTGCAGCAACTAGCACATCTTGGGTAGCATGATCAGTCTGGATCTCTACAGGGTGACTTTTTTTTCTTTAACATACTTTTAATTCTATTCCCCATAAAATCAGTTTTCATTTAAGGCTATGTATATGCTGTTTACTAGGTCTCTTCATCTGTTACTACAGGCTGCTGTTACCCGTTATTATGGGCAACTCTCACTTTCTACCTTTTTGGTAGAGTCTTCCTTTAAGCAGTATTTTCTTGTGCAGTTTGCACCGTTTCCTTCCGTTCAGAGTCGAAATGTCATTGCTGTGGCTGTTGACAGACTATATAGTGTCTGGGTCAATATCTACTAGGTGAATCTACTTCTGGACAATGTTAAAAATGGGTAAATAAGTTGTTTGCAGAAGGCCTGACAGATCGTAAATGCAGCAGTGTTAAAAAAAAAAATTCTGCCCATTGATGAACACTGAAGACAATTTGTACTGATTGTTATCTTCATGTTTTTTAATTATTGGCATAATATTAAAAATATATTTTAATATATTTCTACTTTTGTTTGCAGGAAGGCCCTGGTGGCTACTCAGGTAGAGATCATCATAGGTCACCTGAAAGGAAACGAATGAGGAGTGAGGGCTACCCACAGGTTTGTGTTAGTCAATACAATGTGTGATGAATGCTAAGGCATTTAGTTCTAAGTAGAACTGTTGAGATATTACATTGTTACATTCTGTTGTAATGTTTGATACATAAGAGTGTGTGTGTGTTTATAGCATAATATTGTTTAAAAGTTTGACTAAATCCAAGTGAAGGGTTCCATTAATAATTGTTTTGCTTGACAATTAAATTTTTTTTAATGTGATGAACCTAAGATTGATAAGTTCAAAACATTTCTTAAAAGGTTTGACCTTGCACCATTAAGAAATAGTAGCCATTTTTATTTTATTATTTATTTTTGAGATTTTTCAATTTGGAGACAGCTTTAATTTGAACATGCACACACTTGGTAAAGTTAAACATTGCGGTTTACATTACACTATTCTTTTTAGAAAAGAATCTACAGAATCAGAATTATTACTCAAATTACCCAAGATTCAGAAATTAACCTATCATAATACCTTAGTTTAGTATTGAAAAATCAGAAACTGCACTTGCAGACAAGAAATACCAACCAATGAGTGATTTATAAGTATATTTTCCCTATAGTTTGATATCATAACTATCCTTATATAGAACAAGAATGAGTAATTCTGTTTCAAATCAACACACCTATTTTAGAACACCTTTGCAGATATTAATAAAATTTGGTACTCTTGAAGTAGGTGTTGAGAGTAGAAAAGAACCAATTTCAAAATTATAGCTCATACGGATTTGAAAATATGGCTGTGTAAAGTTTTGCAAGGTGAAACTTTAAAATGGTCATAACTCCTCTGGTGACACGAATGGCATCTGGCCACCCTGTAAATGTTAACATGCCAAGTCCTGATTTAACAAAGCCACCCTGCATGTGGGGGAACATGGCCAAAGAGAAAGAAAGGTAATAATTCCTCTCCTGTTTAACCCTTTGAGTGCTGCACCTGAGGGGTCCGGATGGGAGAGTCAGGCCTGCTGTTGTGTGGCCACCTAATCAGTTTACCTGCGCTGGCAGTTATCTCCGCGGACTATTTTGTGTGTGTCTGGAGCTGTTCACTCAGCTGTCTTAACCATGGCCTAACTATTTCTGCAACCAGGGTTGCCATTACAGTTTTGCAACCCTGGGTTGCTTCTTAAGAAAAAAGGGAGCGGGTGAAGAGTCATTCGTCCTTGGAGAGAAAAGACCTTCGGGGATAAAGGATAGGTAAAGAAACACAAATAGATCGTTAGACTTACCCAAAGCACAGGCTCGTTGACATACAAAAACACAAATAAAAATACAAACCCACACAATTATTCAAGCTTTCGCAACCGTTGGTCGCTTAGTCAGGAAAAGAGGAAGGATGGGAAAATAGGTAAGGATGTGGGTTTTAAGGGAGTGGATGAAGAGTCATTCCAATCCTTGGAGTGGTAGGACTTACCTTAGATGAATAAAAGGAAAGGTACACGCGCACGCCGCCCCCCCCCCCCCCCCCCCACACACACACACATTCTTGATTTTCTTTTGTCCCTAACATAGTGATTATTTTGTTTTAAAGGATTGCAACAGTGAGCATCTAAAAATTTGCCATTATATGCCACTTTTTTCACACTTGAGTAATCAACACCAAAAAACTAATATATACACTAACTATTCATACTTCATTAATAATTTGTTTGTTAAAAACTACGAAGTTTTTACTGAAACTATTAAACGCAGACATGTACATGTGAATGCCATTAACTAAAATTGCAGACGGAACCATCATCGCACCAGTTATTGCATCGTCAGGTCGTCATCAATTCAAATAAGAATGAAAAAGAACTCCATTCTTTAAATTACCTATTATAATATCTGCCAGAAAAAAGTAATTTCTGTTCAGAATAAATCAGTTCTAGTTTTATTAAAATACAACAGAGTGGTTGAATATATCTATGGTATGGTCACTGTTGGATTTCATTTCAAACAGTTAAGTATAAAAAAGCTTTCATGTACTAAAATACCAATTTAGTCAAAAACCATCCTTTGGTTTTAAATTATTTTGAGTATGAACCCATTGCAGTCACCATAAGCAAATTGTTAGTGATGATATGATCTAGGCCTATGTTATACATTGTTGAAGTTTTTATAATGTTTTTGAAATATTTAAATTTAAAAATTTCGGTTTGGGAAAGAATGTCATAAAGTGTGGTATATATCATTGGAAAGAGCATTAAAAATGCTATAAAATGACACATTTCCCAAGTTTCTAATTTAAATAGGAGAAGAATTATGACCAAAAGTTTAACTGTAATGGGATATTGACTTTTTTACTTTACACAGCTCTATTTTCAAAACCATTTGAGCTAAAAATCTTGATTTTTCCCCCCCCTCCCCCCCTCCCCTCCCCTCAATCCATACTTTCAATGTATCAAATTTTACAATTTGCTGAAACATTGAAAAATATTGTTGAATTGACATAGAATTACAAGAATACTGGCAAATGTTATTATAATTTTTAATAAATATTGAAAATTTGGAATTCTTTGCAATAAATTTTCGGGGCTAGTTACATCTGATGGGAGTGAATATAATTTTCTTTTTGTGCATTTTGTGCAGTTACATTATAAGTTCTGTGAAAATGTTGACATTAATATTTGAGGTAAGGTGCGTCTTAATCATAGTGGTGATTAACAACACATGTCTTAAGACAGCATTTGTGACATAACAGCCACTGGGCAGTCATGCTAACTTCAGGCACTGAAAGCTTCTTTGGCAAGTTTTTCATTATTTACCAAACTTTGTCACTAGAAGATTTCTTAAATAATGATATTGTTGCATCAAGGTGTTAAAAATCGACAAGAACTTAGTTTTCCAGATTTATCCTTTCAGCCTTTGTAAGCCAGCATTGTCAATCATAAATGCATCTCATTAAGTCATTCATTGAAGATGAAATTTTACGAACACAATGATCTTCATAAATTGTTTTCTGAAGTTACATTGCATCGGACTGTTTCCTGTAATACCAAGGAATCTACTGAATTGCCTTGTTGCTTTCATTGCTATAAGGTGTTAAAATCAGGTTTAGAGTGTTTTTTGGTAACTACCACCTTTTTTCTTGATGAGAAAATAAGTGATACTGATGATATTACTCTATCAAAAGGTGTGCAGGTTATCTATTGTCGGACTTTGGTGTGGGGCTGTTCTTTACAGGTTGGTGGTATTCAATTCATGTTTTGTTCTATTTACTATTCTATCACATGAATTTTTAGTGTGGGAGTAGGTGAAAGAGGGGCCATTTGACCTGAAACCCAAAATCTATGGTTATGAATATTTGAAAAGTTTTATTGTTCTTTACCTTGAGTAACTTTTCATGCGATTTGTTACACATTTCAAAAATCGTCGATAAGTATTCAAAGTAGTTGGCTTAGAATGCAAATGGGTACACTGTTGTGTGGCTATTAAACCAGTGGTACCCTTGTATTTCTTCCTGAACCAAAAAATGCCAAGTTTTCTGCAAAATCTGCTAGCACTAGTCTTCCTGTTAAATAAAGTTGTCTATTTTTGTCCTTCAAAAACTTGCTTCTGATTTTAGAAACATAGTGGTGACTTCATATTTTCTAAGATACAAAAGATTCAGTTTTCTCTTCTTTAGTTGTGCACTGCTATTTCTTCAGTTGTGGCCCATTGTTTGAAGGCAACTTTGTCATTCATTTACTCCTCAAATTTGTTAAAAAATTAAAGCAGTTTCTATACCGAGGCATTTATCACACTGATCGGTGATAGTTGGTATCATAAACGGTTAAATCTAGAGTTTAATAGTAATTAAATGTGTGTTTTGCACTGGCAAAAATGTAAATATTGTGTGCCCTAGGGGTCCATAATAGGGCCTTTCCTGTTTATTTGCTATGTAAATGACTTTACAAATGCATTTAATGATAATTTTTTTACAATGAATGCAGATGACACTTCTGGCCTGGTCTGTGTAAATGATTTGTATAGTGTTGGCAACAGAGTAAGAAATTTTGTAGAAAGAGCTAAGACAACGTTGGAAAAGGGCAACTTAAAAGTACATTTAGAAAAAACAAACATGGTTTTTAATTTAGGAGACTTAAGAGTTTCCGTTGTAGCACAGAGTAAAGACATATTAGGTAACATGCAAACAATGTAAATTTTTAGGAGTGTACATTGATAGTAAGCTTTCACGGATCAATCATACTGACAATGTGTGTTCAAGGTTAGCCTCTATATGTACTAAGGAGATAAGCACTATATGTTAACACACAAACAAAGAAAATGGTATACTTTGGGTTGATATATCCACATCTGTTACATGGTCTAGTGTTATGGAGTGCAGCAGCTTAAAATCGTGTAGACATGGTATTCAAATTGCAGGAAAGAACAGTAAGAATTATAGGCAAATTTAATGCAAGAACATCATGCAAGGGTTTGTTTGTGGACATCAAAATTAGGACTGTTAATGCAACGTATATGTAAGAAACAATTATAGTCACAATGTAGAAATACATGAACATAACACCAGGCAGGCTCAAAACTTCCACCCAGTAAACAGAAGACAGACAAAAATTTCAAATAGCCCATATATGAAAGGTGCAAAATATTTTAATGAACTTCCACAAGGATTAAAATTGTCTGGTACAATATTTAAAAAGCAACTAAAATCATGGTTCACTTAGCATTGTCATTACTGCTTTCCTCTGTAAGCTGAAGTAAAATATTATGTAATAAAACAACATAATCAAAGATTCTGTACTATTGTATATTTTGTATTTAATGTTTATTACATGCTATGCATGTGAATACATGTTTCAACCAAATTACAACACATCCCTGCCAACTCTACTGGTTTAGCGGTATTTTCCTAATTTTTCACTTTTTATTTTGCCTCCTGATTTTGCAATGATGTCTCCAGATTTTTAGCTTCTATCCTGAACCCTTGGATCAGTTTACACTCTCTTCTTTTTGCATTGGTCAAAAGTTCTATGCTCACTTAAAAATTTATTTGATATACGTATTGAAATTCATAGATAAATATAAAAAATAGAAAACGGATGACTTAACCAAATGTACATGCTCATCGACAGACACAAATAAAATCACACACATATACAAGCTTTCGCAACCGTTGGTTGCTTCTTCAGAAAAAAAAAAAAAAAAGGAAGAAAGGAGAGGAGAAAAGGAAGGATATGGGTTTTAAGGAAGTGGAAAAAGAGCCATTCCAATCCCAGCAGTGGAAGGACTTACCTTAGGGGTAAAAAAGGAAGGTAAACACACACACACACACACACACACACAAACGCAGAGCTTTTGACAAATGTCTGTCTAGGTGTGATTGCGTTTGGATATGTGTGAGTGTGTTATTTGTTTACCTTCCTTTTTTCCCCTAAGGTAAGTCCTTCCACTACTGGGATTGGAATGACTCCTTTTCTACTTCCTTAAAACCCCATATCCTTCCCTTTCTCCTCTAATTTCTTCCTCTTTTCCTGAAGAAGCGACAAACGGTTGTGAAAGCTTGTATGTGTGTTTGTGTGTGATTTTGTGTCTGTCGACGAGCCTGTCCTTTGGGTAAGTCATCCTTTTTCTATTGTTTCTATTTATTTATACCACCAAGAAAGTTTCCTTCTATAATTTTCGAAATTCATAGATATTTTTTTATAATGCAAATTAAGGAAACATTGTTAGTGTTCTTGCTCTATAGAAAGTTACAAATACAGAAGAAAATACTGTGCTAAATCACTCCTGGATTTTTTAAACTTTCGATGTCGAACTCTGGAAATAATTTTTAAGGTAATCAGGTGAATTGCAGAGACATCAAAATATAATGGTAATGTCTCCACATTAAAAAATACTTAGAAATAAAAATGGTCACCATTCAGTAAGTGTGCAAGGTGGAAATAAGAAGGAAAGAAAGGAAGGAGAAAGAGAGAATTTTTTTGAACTTCTCGATTATAGGGTAACAACAAAATGCGGATAGTTTTAAACTTACTGCAAAGATTTGCCATATGATGATGTAGGACAGGCACATAAAAAATACACACATGAAATATATACAACACTTCAGCTATTGGCCACAAGCCTTTGTCAGAAAAGAGCATTCACAAAATCATACAGTTACACTTAAGACACACAGCTGTCATCTCTGGGTCCCCCCACTCTCGATCACGCTCAGCGAAGAGAAGAGGGAAGGGCAGGGTAGATCAGGAAGGTTGTAAGGTGGTGGTTGGGACGAGTGCAGCACAGCCTTTCAGAGCCCATAAGTACTTCATGGGTAGGAGATGCAGATTACGAATACGAATGGTGTGGTGGGAGAGGTATAGGAGAGGGGGGGGGGGTGAACTGTTGGGTGTGTAGAGAAAGAATAATTTCGGGATTAGAAAATACATTGATAAGCTGTCCTCTAACAGGATGTGTTCTACTTGGCGTATGCCACACACGTTCTATCTAGCTACTGCATGCTCGGTAACATGCTTCACCCCCACAGAATGGGCTGTTCATCAAGGTTTGTTTCCACAATGCTCTCCAGCTTCCATTGAGGGCTTGCGCATAGATAAATGTTTACAAATGTACTGTATCTCTGTTAGCGATTGTTGGAATGGAAACATGAGTGCTGTAGCTTTCTTATGTCACAGAGTTGTATGTTTGTTTGCATGTGACAAGGAGTATTCCAGAAATTGTAATTTTTTTTTTTTTTTTTAAGGTGCCCAGTCGTACGTATAAAGGGTGGTCCATTGATAGTGAGTGGGCCAAATATCTCACAAAATAAGCATCTAACAAATAAACTACAAAGAACAAAACTTTTCTATCTTGAAGGGGGAAAATATGGTGCTGTGGTTGGCCCACTACATGGCACTGCCATAGGTCAAACGGATATCAACTTTTTTCAAATAGGTACTCCCATTTTATATTACATAGTAGCTGTAAACCCGGCGTTGCCCGGGTATTTATTTATCCTACACACTCGTAGTCCACATCCCCTCCCGTCCTCTCCCTCCATCCACCTCTTTCTCTTCCATCTCTCTGTTCGCTTCTACCTTTCATCTCTTGAACAAAGTTTTCTGCAAATTACCCTCTGTCATACAAAAATTTATGTACCCAGTGACCTTCCCCTTGCTTTACAGATGTGTGAAAATTTCATCAATATCTGAACAAAACTATAGATTTGTATGGAATAGAAACACAGGGTCACACACTTTGCTGTTTTCTAAAATTTTCCAGTTTCTTTTCATACAATTGTTGTTCTGAGAACAACAAAGAAAAAAGGTCTGTGAAATCAGTTGAGCCGTTTTAAAGTTACAGCACGACCAAGGTATTTAGGGATCCATTTTTATGTTGGAAGCTACCCTCACACATGAACCGTATGAAACTTTAGGTAGATAGCGACCTTCCTTTTCTTTTCAAGGTCAAGTGTGCAAAATTTCATGAAGATCGTGAAACTGTAGATTGTCAGTCTGTAGGAAAAGTATCCTCCCCATGCACCTTAATTCTGTTCTATCGCAAAATACTTTCTTAGCTGATGTCTTCTACCTATAAAGTATGTACCAGCAAAATTCAGCTTCATGCTTTCACAACCTAGTAGCTTTTCCAGGCAGAAGGGGAAGAGGGGGAAAAGGAAAGGATGAGGGTTTTAAGGGAGTGGGTAAGGGCCATTCTAATCCTGGGAGAGGAAAGACTTACCTTGGGGGGAAAAAGGAGGGTAAACAAATACACCCCCACCTAGGCAGACATACTGTAGAAAGCAAAGAAGAGCACACTGCACATGACGTTGAAAGTCTTTGCTATGCAAATCCTGGTGCATAGAAATATGGTGCAGGTGAAATTTATGTTGATGTAGAATTCTAACACCGACATTTTGGAGATTCCCGATTCTCACTCAATTTGTCAGCTACTGATGTGCAAATTAGCTGCAGCTAAAACACTTACTTGAGCATCATTTGTTGCAGCTCTTGGTTCACTTTTTCATGCCAATTTAAATAACGTAACTATCCAAAGGTCCGGACACTTGGATGTCATTTTCCAGGATAACGATCAACATACATAGCACAGGCCATTCGGCATTTTGATCGCAATATTCATACATAAATACCATATTGATCTTTTATGCAATTAGTAAACGATCCATTTTAACACAAGTAATGTCTCGAAGCAAATACTGTCCGCATTCACGAAATGTTATGTGAACCATGTACTTATAGGTTTGTGACTATTAAAGTGTTCAATATAAAACATTCATATTTATTTACATACTAGATGAATATGTAATAAAAAATGGGGGTACCTATTTCAAAAAATTGCAGTTGATATCAGTTGGACCTATGGCAGCTCCATCTAGTTTGTTCTCGATTGTAACTGATAATCTCATATATTGGGTACTAGCATTGTGTTAAATTACTATGCATAAATTGTAATTAAACCAAATCATTAAACAAATCTGGGAGTGTTGGCACAAACCTGGAAAAACTATAAAAAATAAATTGGAAGTAGGCGGGAACCCACCTTGTCGCTAGTAACTACACTATTTTTCTACTGCTTTGGATTTACTTGATAGGTGATACAGTTAGATACATGCACCTACAACATGTTTCACTATGTTATTTACCTATGACATAACATCACAAATGTTCCTTTGATGTACTGGTGTTGAACAGTAGCATAGGAATGACATTCTTTCACAGTACAGAAATTATAACACTGACATTATGTATGATACCCCTTACAGCTATAAATAGGTAATTTCTGGTTACAAATCTTATCCAAACTGATGGTTTTCAAAAGTTAAATTTTTTTGACATGTTATATTAAACACTACAATGAAAGAAGACACAAAATTTGGAGTTCTGAACTGCAAGTATTGTTAGGAGAGCCAGTTGTGAAGAAATTGTTCCATCTGGTATGCAAGATGTTTGAGATGGGGAAATATCCTTAAACTTCAAGAAGCCAATAATTATTCCAATTCCAAGAGCAAGTGCAGACAAATGTAAAAATTACAGAATTATCAGTTTGGAGTATGGTGGCTGTAGACGATGGTTGTCTTACAGTCTGATGAAAGCTAGTGACTGACCGCTGAAGTGTTCTTTTAGGGAATGATTTTGTGCCTGTCATAGCTTGTCATACAGTATGTCTTTGGAGTTAAAACACTATTATTATAGTGTTGAATTCCAATGTGGACTTCGCATTACTCAATTATAGCGGTCATCATTATTAAAATATTAATTAATTACTTCATATAAATTGACTTTTTGTGATATAGCCATCCCCAAACGACAGATTTGATTAATTCTCAATAATTCCTATTTATTTTGTTCTTTGTCATAAAGTTGTTTTTCCTTCAGATTTTTGGTTAAACATGTTACTTTTGCTCTTTGTTGTGAAGTGTAATGTGTATAAATTTCACAATCACCATAGTTGGTCTAGAACGAAGGCAGGTATTGTAATGCTGAAGCACAGACTGGGATTGCAGCTTTGCTGGTTGCAAATGACATGTGTGGTACGTGTATCAAAATGCAGATGCCAAGCAACTTATAAGCTTTTGTGTAGGAGGTAGCAGACGCAAGACTCCTGATGTCCAGAATGAAAGGGAGTAAAGATAAACACTGTTGGTTGACACAGCAAGTCACATTTGTCACCATGAGCATGTATGTACGTAGAAAAATTGAAGTCAACAGATAATAATTTCTATAAAATTTCCATAGCCTGTAATGCTTTTAATGCACCACAGGTAGCTACCACTCTGTTTATCAACTGGATTCTTATGCTGCTGGAAAACCTTCTGTGGGTCGGAAGTGCCTTGCATGTGTGAAGTATGGAATTAAACACTCATTACACATTAAACACCATTATGAACAGAATAATGTAAATATCACGCAGTTGATGTAATATTGGTAAATATTCAGTCTTATGCAACTGCATGTTTTGTTATACAGAGGTAATTTATTTTAAAGCAAAAACTGAAATATCATTCAGTGGCAGAGCAGTTGATGTTGAGTTTTTGTACAACAGCAGTGATGCTCAAAGCTACAATAGGTAATGAAGAGGCTTGGTAATGAACAATCTAAAATAGTTGTTTCCAACCTGTGGGTCACGATCCCCAGTGGTCAGTTTTCCTCCTGGGGTCGCTGTCATAGGAGCAAGTACTTGCACCATAAAATAACTAGAGGTTACGTTATACATAAACGTATGCCTAAGTGAAATTTATTTAGTATTAAAATTACAGACTTCCTTGTGTTACATTATGAACTGAATAAAAATTAGACTTCCTTGTATAACTTTATGAACTGATTAGATCATAGATTGTTTTATAATACAGTGTGTTAATGGTGAATAACCCCATAGCTTGAAATTAGTTTTCAGGAATGAAAACACGACACAATAAGTAATTCTGAAAAATTAGAAGATTAGGATCTGCTTTCTTACAAATTGTCTACAATATTTTTACTCAGCACAGAGACGTCGATGAGCCACAGAAAGGCACTAATAAGACTACAAAATTAAAGCTTTTGGCCACATTGGCCGGAGACGTCTCTCTCTCTCTCTCTCTCTCTCTCTCTCTCTCTCTCTCTCTCTCTCTCTCTCTCTCTCTGTGTGTGCGTATGCACGTCAGACATTGCAATGCCGATTTAAGATTGCAGCATTGTCAAAATTTCAAATCAGTAGTTCAAGAAATTTCTGTGATTTGCTATGAAAAACAAACGAATAGAAACTAGATGTTGCTTATGGCAAATTTCTTGGAAATTTTGATACAATATTGCAATTGAATTTGTGTGGGGTTGTATATAGCTTCCTGTTCAATTTGTTTGACATTATTTGTACATAACACTACTGAAGAAGTAATAAAATAAAAATCCATGTCTCACGCATCAGTTTCTAAAAACATTTCAAAGTTTGACATTGTATGTCCTGAAGTGTGTCATACAGTGATATAAATTTGATATCACATTTAGTGATGCGTATTGATACTACATGCAAAATACGTTGCGAAGACAGTCATCAGTAATAAAGTAAAACATCACAAGATCATGCCTGATGCTACAGTTTTACGGCATCTACAGCGGAACTGTTGTGAGCGTTAAACTTAGTTTCATCATTTTGGTGTGGGAGGGGGAGGTGTTAGCTGCAAAATGCTTGATAAATGTCCAAAATTACATGCAAACGTCCTTGCAGGTCTCTAACTACTCCCATTTTCCAATAATTGACACTTAAATCTGGGTATTCTCAGACAGTGGCCTCTCATTTATGATGTCATATCTCCTGATCTGTGTGTCGTGCTTTTTGGTTTTTGGGTCAGGAACCTTCGTGGGCGTACGGTGAACAGTTCACTGCATTTTCATTGCAATTGAATGAGTGGTTTATTAACACACAGAGGACATACAGAAAAACATTCATTTTTATATATATATATAGACTATCAAACCTATGTACCCTAAACTCTTCCTTCTTTTCCCTATGTCCATTGGTTCCTCCTCCTATTTGTCCTTAGGTTCCTCCCCCTATCCTTTCCATCACCTTCACATCACTCCCTCTTATTCCACATCATATCCATCTCCTCCCTCCTACTCTGAGTTTATATCATCACCACTTTAAAATCCTTTTTATTCCCCATTCTCTATCTCCTCCACTCCTCTTCTCTCTGCTTTTATTTATTGTTATTGCAAGTGGGACCCTGATTGAAAATAAGTCAAAATGGATGGGTTAATCAATTGGAAACAGGTTATTAGAGAGATCTTTCGAGATTCTCTGTGGGGTTAGCAGTTTAAATGCTCATAGTTTTAATGGCTTTATTGTATGAACCGGCATGATTATAAATTTAGGCATAAAAACAAATTTCCTGCTTTGTTAAAAATGACTGTCAAAAAGTAAAGTGCACATTTTTACAGCACAGCTTAGCAAGTTTCTCTCGCAGCGAGGAGAATAGTAAAGCTTCATGTATTTGCTCGGGTTTTTGTGTAATTCGACCTGTCCACTCGCATAACATAATCCTGATGTTCTTGCTGAAATCTCAAAGCACTGCAATATTGTCAAACATTGTTCTGAAGCGAAATAATGCATCTGCCGTGTAATCGACTGCCGATCATATCTAAACACCAAACGTTCAGTTCTAATCGTCACAAGTCGTCTTGCTTTGTTGACGATCCAAATTATTTTGTGTGTAAGCTGCAACTAAATGATATGAACTTGATTGTTCCAGATTCATAACGGATTGCGCTAGAGAATGTCTTTCTATATTTACCTCAAAGTGCCGTGTACAGTCTTCATCAGTGTCAGTGACTCTACGATGACGTAGAAGGATTGTATTGCGTGTACGTCGACTGATGTTACGATGCTGGAATGGAGGCATTAAAAATATTAACCATGATCTGTACTCAGTTTGTTCGCGACACTCAAAAATACAAAAAATATGACAATTCTATCTCTGCAACACTCCAAAGATATGATCACCAGTGATAAATACCATGGAAGTAAGAATAATATGGATGGGCTTCTAAAGAAACAACATTTCAAGTTAAATCTGTCTGGCTGCTTTAACCTTGTGTGCACAGGCTTTTTGCTAGTTTAGGAAGGATTTTGCATTATAATGGTGAAGGGCCATTTTTTACAATGTGATTCCACCCATTTATGCTTACTTTTCTCAAATTTTATCTTCCAGTAAATTTTCCAGTTGTTCCCTAGCTTCAAGCAATGTCTGTTATCAGCATAGGTAATATCATCTCCCTTTATTCTAACCTCCTGGGCGCATTTGTTCTTTGTTTCAGCATATTTGGTCACTAGGGGAGTAGCGAATGAATAAGCTGATAGTTGGAGAATCTAGAAAATGATTAGAGCGGGAAGTGTACTTCCAGTTTTTCTCAAATTCTGATATATTCTGGTAGATTTTCCAAATTTTTCTTTCTTACGAACCTTGTTCTGAGAATTATGAACAGAACAAAGAAAATGTCAGTCAAATCGGTGAAGCCATTCTCAAGTGATGCGCTTTCATACACGTGGCAATTCATTTTTATTAATGTAGGTAGATAATCTCTTCTTGCAGAATGCAATTCTGTGTTTCAAACACTAATGGTGATAATTCCCTATTTTAATTGATATCAGATGAACTGCCCGGGAATGAGACCGCCGACATAGCAGCCAAGGCAGCAGCTCTTTTGCCTCGCATGGCTACTTTTTGCGCCCCATCAGACGATGATGTTCAACGGGCTCTTTGGCGGAGTATTGTCGTCCTGGCACAGTGCGTTGTTATCACTCCACGACAATAAATTAAGAACTGTAAAACCGACCCCGACCGCTTGGAGGACCTCCTCACGTCCCTCTCGGCGAGAGGAGGTCATCCTGGCCCAGTTACGGATCGGTCACTGCCGTTTCAGCCACCGTCATTTGCTAACCGCCGACCCTGCACCGCTGTGCTCCTGCGGTGAATTGCTGACGGTGTGACATGTTTTACTGCCTTGTGTTAATTTTAATCATTTTCCGTCTATTCTGGAGGAACTTTTAGCTGATGACACACGAGCAGCTGCTAGAGTTTTGCATCTTATCAACATGGCCAATTTATCAAAGGATATTTAACCCTTTTAATTGTTTTCATCTTTCGTTTTTAGCTTTCTCTAGATACTCTTATCTGGTAGTTATCAATTTTTTTCGAGATCTAGCGAATCTCTGTTCCGATCTGGACGCTAATGACCTTAGAAGTTGTGTGCCCTAAAACCACAAAAAAAGGGGGGGCAAGTAACTTGTGTAAATACCAAACTTCAAAATACTGATCCTAAAATGTAGTTCACATATGTGTTAACATTATTTGTAACTTATCTATGTAGTCTTTTCTTTCTTTCAGACAAATGCATGTATTGAATTTTTTGCCACTTGGGATCTTTTGGGTTTTTGTTTTGGGAAGTTGGCTGGTAATGCTCTTTTGATTTGTATTTTATGTGCTGACATACTGTTCATCAGATTGCGATAAAATGAGGTAGATTACTGTTGCCAGCAATATTGTATCATGCGTAGTGGAGGGTATGCCCCTTTTGATTCAGATGTTGACGAACTGCACAGCTTCCTTCCGATATGAATGGAAGTTTTGCATACTTGAACTTCAAAACAAGTGGAAGGTCAGTGTCTACATAATTCATATGGTGAATGAGCTGAGGGTACTTCATATCAGACCCCCAACACCATATACAGTTTTATTCTGATTTTGACAAATTTTACATACCTTGCCATCAAAACAAGATGGACAATAACCAATCCAAACAATTGATTCATCGAACAGATATGAAGATGACACAGGTATCTTGGAGAAGGACAAGTTGCGTACTCACCACAGAGACGTCCGATGAGCTGCGGAAAGGCACAAATAACAGACAGCAACATTATAGCTTTTGGCCTTCGTCAGAGAGACAAATCTCGTGTGTGTGTGTGAAGAGAGAGAGAGAGAGAGAGAGAGAGAGAGAGAGGGGGGGGGGCGAAAGCTATAATGTTGCTGTCTTTGCTGTCTGTTATTTGTGCCTTTCTGCAGCTCATTGGATGTCTCTGTGGTGAGGAAGCCACCTGTTCTTCTGAAAGTATTATTGAATCCTGGAATTTCCATTGTTTGACAAACATATTTTGTATGATATGCACATTAGAACAAGGAATATAAATTAACAAATCGGTGAAAAAATTAAGAGTTGTTAACATCAGTTAAGTGCATCTGCTTGATTATGTCAAGCAAAGCCTAATCTGAATTAGGCATGGTGGCAAACACAGTTGCCTGCTGGACACTTAAAGTTGCAAAGTGGAAAAATACCACAATCTGGATGCTTTGAGAATCGTTCAAATAAATCTGCTGTCGAGTTGAAAAAGTATGAATGTATTTTACACTTCTATGATGGCACTGGAGTGATTTACTTGCTAGATGTTCTAGTTGGTGCTGGAAAGGGCTTTGGATTTAATTGATGTCAACAATAATGCACTCACACAATGAAATCACATTCATTCTTGCTTCTTTGTTGGAAGGTGGTGAAACAGCCCATTCAGCAGTAAAATTACTACTGCATATGCAAAGCAACGATACTCCATTCTGCAATGTTTTGAAGAGCCATTGGAGGCATTATACCAAACCATGCAATATGTGTGGAACAATAGGAATCAATTAGGTGATGTCATTAGCAGTTAACACCTAGTGCATGTTTTAAGTCTTCCATTTTGTGGAATTGTCAAGATAGTAAGTTAAAGCAGAATTACAGGAATATTTTTAGAGTTTCGGATTTTTTTTTTAGAGTTTCGTTTTCAGGATTTTTAGAATTTCAGTATTTTTTTAGTTTTTCGGATACCATCACACGGGGTGAATTAGGTGATGTGGTTTATCTTCTCTTTCGCACTGCTTATTTTATGCACCAGAGTGAAATTCCTGTGTTCGGTTCGATTGTTTACTGATGCAATAATCAGTCAGCCAGTCTCATGCACTACGTTTACATGCAACACATCTTCCAGTAGACGAGAACAGATTTTCGTAAACCGTTTTTCACTGTTGTGTTTACATGTCATTGCGTGAATCGGATTTCCTAGCCCACTTATATGGCGGTTGGAAAACTATTTCTATACTTAAATACACATATTCTTGCTCACTCTAATATTTATACTTTTATTTCACTTTAGAAAGTGTTACTCTATCCATGTGTGCCGAAAATTCTTAACCAGAAAACACAATCTGACAAGCCAAGAACGCTGGAATAACGGTTGCGTTTATATGGGGACGAAAATAGATTATGGAATTGGGCGCTTTATGGACGTGGATTTCTAGAATTGATTGTGATGTGTTTACATGACCAACCAAAAGCAGATTTGGGAAATCAGTTTACAAAATCAGGTTTTGGGAGCCCATGTAAACAGGGTGATGGTCGAAAGTTCTCGCTGTGTTATGGAGCGGAAACTTTGTTGTTGCAACTGGCGGAAAAGTATTGTGGCATTCGCTGCCAATAAGATCAGTAGGCTGCGGCACTGTGATAAATTTGTACCAGTTTTTCACGTGTTTTGTATGAAGTTTGAAAGTAACGGAGGTTTTTTGGAATTGTGTACTTTGTGAGGCGATTTCGGACACTGCCGAGAACGTATAAAACAAAAAAAGATCGGTGTAATTGTGAAGAAATTTTAACAAAAGCTGTTTGAGATATTCAGTGTGGCAAATTAACGTATAGAAAAACCTTTAATAAAAAAAATTCCTTATCTCAGTCCTTATCCGTTATTTTAATTGTGTTAAAATATATTGAGTCACCAAAGTCAAATAGAATGAAAGTAGAATAAAAAAAGTCCATTTGTGTTAAAAATCACCCCATACACTTAGTCCATGGTGGGATTTCGGGCACTTTGTCTCAGGCAAAAGTAGATGCACATGGACTTTGTTTGTAGTATATTTTATTGGTTATACATATACCCCACCACTTCCATTAATTAAAAAAAAAAAAAAAACCTGGCAAAACCTATGAAAGTTATAGTGAAAGTAATCTCAAAACTGCCCGAAATCACCTCGTTTGACAGAATGTTAATTTTTTGTTATTTTAGCTCATTTAGTTCACTGTAGCAATAAAACAAACAGGAGACAAGACACACAAATACATTTTCAGTTGAAAAGAAAATTTGTGATTTATGGCAATTAACAACAGTGCACACACAGGTGTCTGTCGATAGTGGACTGTATCAAAGGATTTAGGACAAAGACCTGTTTCCATAACGTGAAACCGTTTTCGGTGACGGTGATGTCTGACCTGCTTATACGTCAGGGAGAAAATTGTAAGTAGTTGTTACAGAAGCATTACTTTCAAAGCAAGTTGAACTGTTACTATTGAGAATGAGTTTTTTTAAATATCATACTGTTTGACTCCCATTAAAAAGTTAACACATTGGAGTCCAACCACTAAGAAAAATATCTGACTGAGAAGACCATCTATATGCAATTACTAAAAAATGTAACGGCACATTTATGTTCATTACATCTTCAAAGGTAACAAACGCTAGAAAGACAAAACTTCAAGCTTATTTAATCACATTTTTTTTTAGTTATTTCCTAGAGTACTAATTATGTATTACATTAATCATGGCAAAAAGATTACCATTAAAAAGAAAACTGGAACTGACAAAAAGAAATAAAGTGATTATAAATTGTGTTGTGGTTGTACTTTGGCTGTGTTATAAAGTTTGTGCCCGGCATCTTCTAAAACAGTGACACATTTGAAGAAAACTTTGGAATACTTGTTACCAGCAAGTCTAAATGTGATTGCGCAATTATTTTGTCTATTGGGTTCCAGCCTAACAACATACTCAAATTGTAACATGTAAAAACTGGTCTAAATTAAGTCTTGTAAGATAGCTGCACTTGTGAAACAGTAACAGTGTAAATCAGCATTCTCACAGATAGTCTGCACCCAACTCAAGATTGCTTGTCATTAACGAAAAAATGTACACTGCAATTTATTTCAACTGTGGGTAGTTCTATACCAGTGTATAAAGCATTTAGCGTTTAAAGAATTTGTTTTGTTGGTCAAAGGGAAAATCTGTTTTGACTTATAACAGGAAAAGTATGTTTTTTAACTGGGAAATACAGGATTTTTTCTTCGTATACTCCCTGTTCATACCTGGACAACACCAGATTTTCAGCTAGTGCAGAGTAGTGATACAATTCGTCAAAGATCAGCAGTGTAGATTAGATTAGTATTTGTTCCATAGATCATGAATACGACACTTCATAATGTGCCAGGTTAATGAAAGGTGTCTTAACAAATTATTACTTTGTACTAAATATTACATGACACAATTATTTTATTTTTATTGTATTTGTTTATTTATTTTTTTAATACTGATGTGTAGCTTCCAGTAGTGTGCACTGCCAGATTAAAGAAAAGGAACACCTCTGAGTGAATGTTAAGACTGATTTCAATAATGGAAAGTCCAGGTTGGAATTAAGAATATAGTAAGAACAGTTTACACCTCACCGTAAAGACGTGGCGACGAGCTGCGACAGGCACATACAAAAGAGACACACATACAACACTTTCAGCTATCGGCCATGGCCTTCTTCAGAAAATAGAACACTCGCACAATCACACAGGGACACAACAGTCATACAACCATCACCTCCGGATGCCGCACTTCGAATCACGCTTGGCGGCAAATCGGGGACGGGAGGGGAGGGGACGGGAGGGGAGGGGAGAGGAGAGGGGATGGAGATAGGAAGGTTACTTCACGGTGGTGGGGGTGGGTTAGATGGGAATAACGAGATGCAGCTTAGGAATGGAGTGGGGGGCAGGAGAGGGGAGAAAAATAAATAAAATAAACAAAAAAGTAAAATAAATATACAAAATGCGTGCACACTGTATGTACAGAAGACACCCCCCCCCACACACACACACCCACCCTGCCCATGATCCTTCCCACCCCTCCTAAAGCGGTGTTCCGTCGCCCACCCAACCTCCACAACATCCTAGTTCATCCTTATGCCACCCCGAAACCCAGCTCACTGCCACAGGGATCATATCCTTGTGGAAGACCCCGCTGCAAGACCTGTCCAATCCACCCACCCAGCACTTCCTATTTCAGTCCTGTCACAGGCTTATCCTACCCTATCAGAGGCCGAGCCACCTGTGGAAGCAGCCACGTAATTTACCAACTGTGCTGCAAACATTGTACAGCTTTCTATATTGGCATGACCACCAACCAGCTATCCATTAGGATGAATGGCCACCGCCAAGCTGTGGCCAAAAACAAGGTGGACCCCTCTGTGGCACAATATGCAGAGGAGCACATGCTTGATTTCAATGGCTGCTTCACAACCTGGGCTATCTGGATCCTCCCATCCACCACCAGCTTTTCTGAACTGCACAGATGGTAGTTATCCGTACAATACATTCTCCAATCCCGAAATCAACCAGGCCTCAATCTATGATAACTCCATTATTTTTTCCCCATACCTTACAGTTCCTACCTCTCTATCCCAAACCTCACCTATTTTGAGTGGTGCGTGAATGTGCGATTGTGTGTGTGTGTGTGTGTGTGTGTGTGTGTGTGTGTGTGTGTGTGTGTGTGTACGTACACTTACAGTGTGCATACATTTTGTATATTTATTTTACTTTATTTTATTTATTTTTTCCTCTCTCGTGCCTCCCCACTCCATTCCTAAGCTGCATCTCGTTATTCCCATCTAACCCACCCCCACCATCGTGACGTAACCTTCCTCTCCTGTCCCCGATTCGCTGCTGAGCGTGATTCGAAGTGCGCCAGCCGGAGGTGATGGTTGTACGACTGTGTTGTGTGCCTATGTGATTGCGTGAATGTTCTATTTTCTGAAGAAGGCCATGGCCAATAGCTGAAAGTGTTGTTTGTGTGTGTCTTTTGTATGTGCCTGTCGCAGCTCGTCACCACGTCTTCGCGGTAAGTTGTAAACTGTCATTACTATATTATTAAGACTGATTTTTCATGTATTGACATATTCATTACACTAATTTTTGATTTACATCAGATTTATCAAAATGGGCACAATCTGGTGTGTACTTGAGTGACCTTACATTCAGGGCCATTGTTGCTTTCGTTGATATTTCGTAATTTATCTGTATTGTTGAAACTGGATTCCTTTTTTATTATGAATAAACACGGTTTGGATCACATTTTGTTATAGTCTTTCGGTTTCAGTGCGTGTTGACCATTTTCAAGCATTGAATGGAGCAAACAAGAACAGTGGTGTTAAACAGAAGTTACATAAACACCTCACTCAAAGATTGTAGAACAACAAATTGTTGTGAATCAAAACTACTGCTACCTGAAAATGCTGTTAAGTGTTTCTCAACTAACATAAACAACATGGATGTGATATGAAACAATTTGAGTATACAGTGGAACTTACATTTTATGTTATTCAATTTTACATTTTTCGCAATTTTATGCCATAAATTCGTAGGCCACATGAAAAACGCGCAAGATTGCTAAAAATTTCCTAATTTTGCCCCCCTCCCCCCCGCTCTCTCTCTCTCTCTCTCTCTCTCTCTCTCTCTCTCTCTCTCTCTCTCTCTCTCTGTGTGTGTGTGTGTGTGTGTGTGTGTGTGTGTGTGTGTGTGTGTGTGTGTGTCCAACCAAAGACCTTAGCACTTCTGCCACCTAGAGGCAGTATGGGAAATTAGTAGATGCAGTACCAAAATCCGGTGTACCAGCACATGTGCTCTAGATAGGAATAACTTGTACATGCACACAAAGGGGTACTGCAGTAAGCTTTCAAACATGTTTGATTTGATTATTGTTAAACAATAAATCTCAATAGAAAAATCAGAAATGTAAAGCCACCACTCACTTTAACTCGGACTTTGTTATGCAAGTACAGTATTATAATATTTGGAAATGTTTGCAATAAAACATTGCTTTTGACATATTATGGGTATCATACTTTTATTAATTTTTTTCTCAGTAGATTTAAAAGTGCCTATATTAGGCCCAGAAAAACTACTGACCAACAATCCACAGATAGTGGAGAGTGGAATACGGATTATTGAAAGTTCATTGTTGTTGATCCAGTTGAAACTTGTTAGGTGTATTTGTGAGAAGTGATCCCGTTTCAAAGGGGAACAATAATTTTAACTAAACGTGGAGCGTTTTGCTACTTACTGATAAAAGGATTCTTGTAAGCTACAAACACTGCATCTCTTGCAGTTCCATTAACATCTTTAAATACTATTACGAAGGAACATGAACTTGTTAAATATCTTCTTATTTCAACAACATTAATCATTAATGTTAGTATTATAACACACTTCTTCATATCACGGTATAGACTAAACTATTCTACATTTACCTGCACTTGTACAGATTTTACAATGTAGGCCTTTTGAGGATATTAAGATTTTTTAACACTTTGACTGCCAACTCTTGAGTTACCTCGTTTGTGCCGAACTGGCCACTGCCGCCAAATAAGAGTTAACTCGTAGGAAACGAGTTCCTACATAAAGTCAGATACGAGAACATTTGTCGCAAATACGCACAATTTACAGGTCTTAGGCATTGGGGACAGGTAAAGTAAATCTAGGCGTGGTGAAACAGGATTTTTAATTTCACAGTTTGAATAAAATGAGAGAGAAGTATATACAAATGATCATACAAATATTTTAGCTTCAAATGCAAAATGTATACTTGTCTCACTAATGGTAATAAAAACAAAAGTTTTTTCTTTATTGATGATATGTCTTGAAGCACACTTGTACCCAAAGAGCCAGTTTTTCTTCACAAACGGGACAAAAGTATTGAGAGTCACGGCTTTTATTTTGAGTGTACATCTACACGGCTTTGTTGGCCTCAGTTTTTTCTCTGCGAGTTGTATTGCCTTTTAAATAATGAAAGCTGCTCTCAGTCTTGCTTTTCTTCTGGGTGTCTGGCATCCTATCCCCAATCAATACCTCAATAAATTTTTCTCTAAAAGGTAGAGACGTGATACTTGTTCCTTCTGTCTGATTATAGAAACGATGGCCATTTTGAAGATAAATTTCTATTATGTGTAGAGCAAGCTTTTTGGCCATCTAACAGTTTTTTTGCAATGCTGAACAATATGTCAGCATTTGATTAGATTGATCAACACCTCCCATGCCTTTGTTGTAGTCCCTGACAATGTTTGGTTTCAAGTTAACTTGGCCATTTCAATTGTGAACTTCCCTTTTGTCCTTCCATTTGCAAACAACATGGTCATTTCTTTTCTCTGCCATCTGACTTTCTTCAGCTTCACAGCAACTAATGATAGATTTTGTAAGTGATACAGAATTATAAAAAATGTCCATATGAAGCACATGTCCTTTGTTCAAGAGATATTACATAAGGTGTAAAACTACTTCAGATGCATGGCCCATTTTTGTGTTCTTCTCTGACATGTCACAGTAGATTTTTATTTTGAGAAGAACTTCATTAGATTCACAGAACTCATAAAGTTTTACACCACACTGGTGTTTCTTGATCTTGATATTATACTGTCTGAAAAATAGACTGCCACACTACAAAACCATTGATTCGTCTACAAGAGATTCTTGTCTGGAACATAATTATTGCTCATGATGTTATTGAAATGGTCCAAAACTGGTCTGATTTTTGTAGAGTCGATCATTAGACTGTAATGAGTTGTCTGAGAAGTGTAGATATCTCAATAACAACTGAAATCTGTTTCTACTCGTAATAGATCTATAGAACATGACATTGCAAAAAGGATTTGTACTCCAGAAATGTACTATCGATGGGAAACAAGGTCCCATGTGCAGTAGCAGACCAAGAAATACTTTTAATTTCCGCAACATCTGTATCCCTCCAACTGGAATGCCTTGCTAATCTTCTCCCACCCTGTTTTTCTGCTTCGTGTTTTGCATAACATATTTTTTTGTTCACATAACGTTAGGAACTCGTCAGAGAGAGAGAAAAAAAAAAAACAAGTGCATTGGTACCAAAATGTTGTATGTCTTAATTTCAAACCCACATTCTCATTGAGTTCAAAGACTGGTGGATCTCGAGTAATGTCACTCCACTCGTCACTTTCAGTGGCTGCTGCTGTCTAACCTGCTCATCATCTTCATTGCATTCATTGCTGTCTGATCTCAATTCTCACTTAAGTACTCATATGAACACGGTTAGTAGAGACTTACACCATCTGAGAATTCATTCATAACATCATTCCACTGCGATTTATCCATGTTATCTAGCTGTTAAAGTTCAACATCACACAGTTTCTTCTTATTACTAGCCGTTTTACGAGTATAATTGGACACAGATAATGATAAAACGTCAGTGAAGTGTCTACAATGAAGTCTGAATAAATACTGATGTGGTTACAACAATGAATGACATGTTGTATTGTCAAATGTACTTTGAAATACTAAAGCTTGTCTCTGATTGTTGACAATGAGTTATCTCATAGTTGGCGTCTAAACTGAACTTTATCTGTACACTAACTACGAGAACTCAAGTCCCATTTTCCTGCCAAAAATTTTATTTCTAAAGTTTCGATGATACAGATGGACTTCAAATGAGATGATGAATTAAAATGTATGAACTGCTTAATATGGCTTCTGGAAGCAGTTTACTCATTTTAAAGTCCGATCTGCACAGAAATGTAAAATAGGAGTTCACTGTAGTCATCTGCAGGTCAAGAATAGTAATTCCTCCTACCTACCACTCAGTATATAAGAATTTTGTTAACATGTCATCTGTATATGAGATTTGTTTCAGTATACAGAAAATCAACAAACTCCTATACATTTCAACTATGTATTTTAAAGCATAGTGCAAAAATTGCCTAACTCTTTTATCACCTGTCAGCTAGGCCTCATACTGTATGTTGGGTGGGGGTATTGAAAAAAGACATAAGATGCATGGAACTATAGATTTTAGCAAACAATTAATAAAAAAAATATAGGTTGAGAAGTAACTATTTGAAGAGAGAATCATTAAAGGAACAGAATGAAATGTGAAAGTCCCATCACACCATTGGAAAGATGGGGAGAATTAACTCAACAAAATGAAATAAAAGTAGAAACTATGAGATAATCAGATATGAACAAGAAATTTTGCAGAGGTGGGCAGAATATTTTGAAGGCAAAGTAAATTTAACACCAACACCAATCAAGATCAGGTTCCAGGAGGTCCACAGGAACAAGAAGAGAACTTACAGAAAAGAGAAATGGAAATGGAAGAGGCAGACAACCCAACAATGGTGGATGTGGAAATGTCAGTGAATAAATTTAAAACTAATTGTGCACTTGGTGAAGATTGTGTAGTGATAAGAACTTAACGTCATCAGGAGGCCAACCCCAAATACGTGAGATTTATGCACTAATAAATAACGGGAAATAAAAGCATGCTGGAGGACATGAGTTTGTGAATAACATACCTAAAATATATTTAAAAAAAAAGGGAAAAAAGCTAGCGTTTCAAAATTATAGAGAAATACTCTTACTGAATACAATTTATAAGATTTTCTCTGGGGTGCCTCCTCACCCATCTTCATTGCTTTCCTCTTGGTTCTTAACTACACTGTTCGTACTACTACTCATTGTTATTTCTCTCCCTGTCAAAACCTCTCTGGCCCAGTGTTGAAAGACTAATTACCAAAATATCTTCCATGTGCCATATGATGCAACCCATTCTCTCCCCTCCAGTCGACGATCATCAGGTGGGTTTGTCACATCCTTGATTGGGAAGCACAGGCAGGTCAATTTTATAGAACCTAGTCATCTTTCCTCCCTGAAAAAGTAACAACTTTGAAAGCTAAAAACATATTTAATTTCGTGTTTTGCAGGTAGTATTGGAATTTCGCCTCTTCCTGGCACATCTCAATATTTTGTTAGATAATACAAAAATTTCAACACCCATTTTGAAGCATTTATGTCCCAAGAGATATGCTGAACAGATGAAGAAATTTCTGTAGGCAAATATATGCAGAGGACAGTTCCGCAGTTGGCAATGCATGAGAGACAATGGTTGTCTGGCAAAGGCACTAGATCGGCTACTGCTGCTATAATGGCAGGTTATCATGATTTATGCAAGTTTGAATGTTGTGTTAATCTGCACAAAAGACGGGACATAGGATCTGAGGTATCAATGAGGTGGAGATTTTTCCATATGCCTATTTCAAGAGTACATTATGAATATCTGGAATCAAGTAAAAGATCAAATCTGACATTGCAGTGACCAGGAACGGATCCTGCAAGAATGAAACCGATGACTGAAAAGACTCAATAAACATACAGAAGTGCAGCTCTTCCTCAAATTTCTGCAGGTTTCATTGCTGGGCAATCAACAAGTGTCATTGTGCGAACCATTGAACGAAACTTCGATATGGACTTTCAGCACTGAAGGCATACTTGTGTACCATTGCTAACTGCTCGACAGTCTCCCCTGAGTCTGTCAACACAGACATTGGATTGTTGATGAGGGGAAACATTTTGCCTGGCCTGCAAGTCAGGTTTCCAATTGTATTGATTGAATGAATGTGTTCAGGTATGAAAACAATTGTGAATCCATGGACCTTGTGCATGTTAGCAGGCGACTGTTCAAGCTGGGAGGCTCTGTAGTGGTGTGGAATGTGTGCAGTTGGAGTGATAGGTACCCACTGGTTTACTTAGATATGACTGACAAGTGAAAGTCAAGGCCATGGCCGATAGCTGAATGTGTTGTATGTGTGTGTCTTTTGTATCTGCCTGCTCGTTGCCATGTCTTTGCGGTGAGTTGTAAACTGTCCTCACTATATTATTGACTGACAAGTGACACATTTGTATGCATTGAGGCTTATCACATGCATTCATTGATGTCCTTTGTGCATTCGGACAACTATGGCAATTCCAGCAGGACAAAATTACTACTGAGTGGCTGAGTTTAAACACTTCTGCTGACCACTAAACTCTGCAAACATGAACCATTATTGAGCAAATCTGGGACTCTCGTAATATGCCATTCAGGAGAGATCTTCACCCCCCCCCCCCCCCCACCATACTACTATTGATTTGAGCCCTACAGGATGGAAGTCAAGTCATCTTTAGCTAATTACAGTAAGATATTGCCATTGCTGAAACAGAATGGAAATTATTATATAAACCTGAACTGATGCTGCATTGGTGTTAGTTAAGTTACTTAATGTTTCATTCGAAAGTTAAACACACAAATATTGAAATCATAGATGGTTGGGAATAAGTAGGCCTACTTGTTGCAGAATCATTGTTGCATCTGTAATTGCTTTTCAGTTAGTATCCTCTTGCTTAATGTTGAAATCAGATTTTCTTAAGTTTGAAGTATTAACTCAATAAATACACAAAAAGGTAAAACCACAATAGTAGTATCATTCTGAAGGTTGTAAATTTCTTACAGGTTTTGTTACTAAAGCTGTAGTGGATTATGTTGTTCTTCAGTATTTGTTTCCATACACATTTTGAAATAGTTGTGGCAACAAATGTGTAAATGATGTTACTTGAACATTACATTTTACCCTTGCACAATAGAAACATTGATATGAATTCAGTCAGTATGTGTCAAAAGAACGTAATTATATATAAAAAAAAAAAAAAAACAACAACAACTTCAATCACATGGTGACCAAAACTTTCTGGTACCGAGTCATTCAAAGTTTAATTTTCCATGTTTAATGTTCTTCAAATCACAAAGATCAGTATAAAATGGGTTAAAAATAAATCGGAAAATTGACCTGTTATCAACAGTGAAGTGAATTTTAATATTAGACATTAAAGAGTGAGTGAATAATATTTGTGAACTATAATTTGTATATCACATATATAAAAATTTATCTCTACATCAGTGTAAAAGATGGAACAATCAGTTAACTCATGGCAATTGGAAAATTGCAAAACCACTTCTGTATCATTCGCTAATGTATTTGTTAGAGGCGCTGTGTAAAGGAAATAGTAATCATTTGCAGTGTGAACCAGTTTTGTTTTATGAATATTCATTATAAACATTCCAACCAATATTTCATATTAATGAAGTATTAAGGAAAGCGGAAATAAATATTACTAATTTAAAATTAATTAGGTAATGCTTATGCATATTGTTTACACCAGTTGAGTTAAAGCATGCTCATTATATGGTCTCCGTTGTTTATAGTGTAGCTCTGTTTTTTTAATTATACTACTAGAAATCGTATCTGTTTTTTCATTGTTACAGATGTATGTTTATGCAGGATATTTCAGGTCTTGGTGAAAATAGTAATTTTCTGCAGTGCTGAAACAGAATTTCTCATTCAGTCATTTACTATACACAAGTTAGAGTTTACTGGAGATTTCCGATCAGCTGCTAGGATTGTACTAGTGGTGTCAGAGGTTTTGCTCCTTCGAAGTAATAGTGAAGCATGTCACTGTCGAAGTATGAAGTATGAATTATGACATTCCTGAGTTGTCACAAAAGAGTAAAGTTAGAATAGTTAGTTATGTACAGATGGAACTGGCATGCAGCCTCTGGTGAATACTAATTTGAAATATGCATATTGTGTTTACCACTGAACATGTTTACTGGTGAGAAATGATTCTTGAGTATCTGGTTATTTCTTCAAAGTTTGAACTTTGAATAAACTGGTACTTGGTGATTGTGTGAGCTTCCTCTTGTGGACTTTTGAAAACTAGATCTGCTTGCAGAATTCATTTATTATTTACAAATTCATATTTATATTTGACTTTAAGAGAATATGAAAATAATAATTCCATTGAATGTTGCAGCAGAATTGGAAGTGCACCAGCTTTTGGGCCTTGTACAATTTTACTGTATGTTTCACTGTGCTTTAAAATGTTCTGCATGGTCTTGTGTAAATGTTGGGAAATATATTTTACCGTGCTGAAACTAGACGCCTTAATAGAAATGTCTGTCAGAATCAAACATGATTCTGCACTGTTTCTACCTGTTTACTGATAGATGTAGAGAAGATTGAAACATTGATGGCAGATTTTCACATTATAAAGCGTTTCAGCCAAGAGCTGTGATAAAACATGTCATAGATTATGCCTGGAAAACTGCTGAAACAAACCAGTGAAGTAAAACATTTAATCTTTAGACTATCAAGTTCTACTTGTTTGTCTACTGTCCAGATAGCTGTTTGGTTACTTTTGTAATTTATGAATTTATTTGAAATTTCTCATGAAGTTTCCCAACAATGCAGAAGAAAAATTTGATATTGTTGTTCAACTTATGATTTTGAATTTCAGTATTCTGAAACATGATTTATAATAACAGTCAATGTTACTTGATTTCAGAAAAGTGGCCGAATTGTTCACATAAATGGATCCAGCCCATGCCTGTAATGGTTTTCTTGTTTTGACTTTGCATACAGGCCTCATCTGCCAGACGCAGCCATGAAGGAAGCTATGGGGGTGGTACCGACTACAATAGTCGCTATAGTTACACTGAGGATAAGGGAAGTTACGGAGAGGAGAGGGGCCGCGGATATCGCGAGGAAAGGCGGTCCGCAGGAGCTTTCAGAGACCGCTCTAGGGAAGATTATCCCCACAGAAAAGCTGATCATCTGGATTCAGACATGCCTCCACCCTCAAGTGGACCTCCTCGCCATGTGTCCTCCCCCCGTGGCTCCTTCAGAGGACGAATTAGTAGCAGAGGCTCAAGAGGCCTATCAAGATTCATGCTCGCAAGAAGAGCTGACTCCATACTCGCCAGGAAGAGGAGGTTAATTGATTCTTACACGGCCCGCAAGCAATATCTAGCAAGAGCTCATGCAGAGAGTTTGAGGAGGCTCAAGATGCAAAAGTTAAGGAGGTAATAGCTGTTAAAATATATTTTAAAAAGCATATGAAAATGATTGAAAACTATGGTGTATCATACAGAAGGATTGTCAACTGGTCAAAGTATTTTTTTGTTTTGACACTGAATATTCCTGGAAAGTAGTTTGAGAGAAGAGAAGTCAAAACACATGATAAGCATTTCGCTGATAATGGCTTAGATGCCAATGATTATCTGCATTTTACATGTAAAAATGTGATGTCATGTGTTAGGAATGAATAGTTTGTATAAGTAATACCATTTTAATGGTATGTGTAGAAAAACCAGTTGACCTCTGTTGTTATGGTAAATGAGAGATAGCAAAACCTCTAAACTAATTGCATGTAAGAATTATGTGTACTATGCTGTGTAAAGCATAAGCAGACAGTTCTAATGATGAAACTATCTACAGAAATGAAATGATTTTAGGTTTTCAAATACAGATTTTGAAGAGAGAAATGCCACCAGAAATGGCGTATCTTATTATTTTGTACTAAGAATTCCACTGATAGGAAGAATTCATCAAATTTTATGTGATGGAGAAAGGGGTGGGTGTGGGTAATACTCTTCACTATAATTATGAAATGGTTAGAACATGAGATGAATATCCTCTACAGACATATTTATGTATAGATATGTAAACTTAGTATGCATGTCTTCATTATTTTGTATTCTTATTTAAATCCCTTGTTGTAAAAGTAGGCTCCGAGAAGCAGCTGCAAAGAAAGAGAGTGCAAAGGCTGAAAAAGATTCTGCAAAAGCTACAGAGGATATAAGTGATGAAGAAAAAGAAGCAAACTGGGAAGAAGGCAAGCCAACCAAGGTAAGAATATGCTTGCATTTGTTGCCACCGCTGCTGTTCTTGTTTTGCATGGGACACAGAAAACTTTCAAATACTCATAGCATCTCTGTTAATTTTGATGTTACATACTTCTATTTCAATTATTCGTAAAACCTACCCGTGGTATTTCTTTGAAGGGATGTAGCATGATACTTCCCTGTTATGTTTAAATGGTGCTAATGTCTGATGCTGCAATACATGGTGAGATATGTTTGAGTAACACACATCAGGTGCTATCCAAAATTTTCGGGACTGGTGCTACCTTCAGTTGAAAACCTTTACATTTACTAATGGTCATCATCAACCTCGAAGTAGAGCAAGGACATATGACTGGGTGCATTGTCGTGATAACAGCAGTAAGTTTCATTGATACCAAAATTCGGGCCATCGTCGTCGCACATTTTCATGGAGCCATCGCTAAATGTCGCAGTAGTATGTGGAATTCACTTTTGGGTTGGATAGGGTGAATTCTTTATGCACAAATCCCTTGGTGTATCAAAGAAAATGATGACCGTGCTCCTCACAAGTCTCCCTTTCTTGGGTCTTGAAGAGCCACTCAAATGTGCACAGCTCATGCTCTGTTCCTCAAACACTTGTTGAATCATTGCAAGGGTCTCATAAGTACTTTTACTGAGATTCACACAGAATTTGACATACACATGCTGTTCTGTTAGTGGATTGATCGTAAAATCGATATACATCAGATGCAGAGTATTACGGAAATCACTGTGAACATACAACACTTCCTCCCAGTTGAATGCCACTCTGACTCATCAAGTATGTAGCTCTTGCCACATAGCGATGGAAAGATTTACTAATCTTACTTTCCAGATGGCAGCAACTGTCCCAAAAATTTAGATTCCAACTCATAGGTGTAATATTCCAGAATAATGTTTTGACTCTTCAGTGGAGTATGCGCTGATATGAAACATTCCTGGCGGATTAAAACTGCTTGCCAGAACTGGGATTTGAACCTGGGATCTTTTGCGGGCACGTACTCTACCAACTGAGCTATCATTCTGGAAATGCCCCCTAGAATATGGCTAAACAATGTCTGCACCAAATCCTTTCTTCCAGGCATGCTTAAAAGTGTCACAGGAGAACTTCCCTGAAATTTGAAAACTAGGAGGTGAGTTGCTGGCAGGTAAAGCTGTGAGGACAGACAATAAATTGTGCTAAGATAGCTCAGTTGATAGAGTGCCTGCCCGCGAAAGGCAAAGGTCCCAGGTTCGAATCCCGGTTCTGGCACAGTTTTAATCCGCCAGGAAAATTTCAAGTGTAATTTTCTCTGTATCGTATACCTGTATAATATTTGATTGTAGTTGCATGCCATCAGAACAGTTACAGGTATTAGCTTACATGTTAGGAACTGCTTGCTTCAGAATTGTGTACCTCTAAGCATGTTACTACAGAACCCTTGGTGCTTGAGCCCAACTCGTACTTGCCGGAAGGTATTTTCATCTGACTGCTCCTCTGTAACATTTAAACAGGTCTGAACAACAAAATTCACATGTTTGATTGCTTCAGAAATATAATAGATAAATAACAGGTCTAAAAGGCTAATTAAAATGTAAAGAGGAAAAAATAGCACAAGCTTTTGGAACAGAGTTCCTTCATCACGAAGGAGAGAAGAGAAGCAAAAAACGAATGGGGGACAGAAGGGGATGGTAATAGGCCATGAGCTGATGATTGAGGATTGTGGAAGTCAGAGATACTGATCAATGCCAAAGATATATGACCAAAGAGGATAATAGATGCAGTAAAGAGAAGTGAACTGAATGATGAGTGGGGGTAGAAGAGGGTTATCTAAAACCTTTTTAATTAACAGGGAAAGGACACACACACACACACACACGGACACGGACACACAGAGAGAGAGACGGACACACAGAGAGAGAGACGGACACACAGAGAGAGAGACGGACACACAGAGAGAGAGAGAGAGAGACGGACACACAGAGAGAGAGAGAGACGGACACACAGAGAGAGAGAGAGAGAGAGAGAGAGACGGACACACAGAGAGAGAGAGAGAGAGACGGACACACAGAGAGAGAGAGAGAGAGAGAGAGAGACGGACACACAGAGAGAGAGAGAGAGAGAGAGAGAGAGAGAGAGAGAGAGAGAGACGGACACACAGAGAGAGAGAGAGAGAGAGAGAGAGAGAGAGACGGACACACAGAGAGAGAGAGAGAGAGAGAGAGAGAGACGGACACACAGAGAGAGAGAGAGAGAGAGAGAGAGACGGACACACAGAGAGAGAGAGAGAGAGAGAGAGAGACGGACACACAGAGAGAGAGAGAGAGACGGACCACAGAGAGAGAGAGAGAGAGAGAGAGAGAGAGGAGAGAGACGGGACACACAGAGAGAGAGAGAGAGAGAGAGAGACGGACACACAGAGAGAGAGAGAGAGAGAGAGAGAGACGGACACAGAGAGAGAGAGAGAGAGAGACGGACACACAGAGAGAGAGAGAGAGAGAGAGAGAGACGGGACACACAGAGAGAGAGAGAGAGAGAGAGACGGACCACACAGAGAGAGAGAGAGAGAGAGAGACGGACACACAGAGAGAGAGAGAGAGAGAGAGAGACTGAGTCGGACACACAGAGAGAGAGAGAGAGAGAGAGAGAGAGACGGACACACACAGAGAGAGAGAGAGAGAGAGAGAGAGAGAGAGAGAGAGAGAGAGAGAGAGACGGACACACACACAGAGAGAGAGAGAGAGAGAGAGAGAGAGATGAGAGAGAGAGAGAGAGAGAGAGAGAGAGAGAGAGACAGAGAGACAGACTGACCGACAGACAGAGAGAGAGAGAGATTTAGGCCAGGAGGGTGGCAGGAGGAGAAAATACATTGGAGGGAAAGTTCCCATCTCTGTGGCTCTGAGGGACTGGTGTTTGCTGGTAGTATCCAAAACGGCACACATAGTGTAACATGCCAAAGTCCATGGAATCCTGCTGGAAGGCATGCTCTGCCATAGGATATTGGGTATCCCCCATGCAAACAGTCCATCTGCGACCATTTATTCGATCAGCCAATTTGTTGGTGGTCATACCAACATAAAAGGCTGCATAGTTGGACACATGTAAGTTGGTAAATGACATGTCTTGTTTAGCATGAGGCTCTGCCTTGAATTTGATAGGTTTTCCTGTGGTGGGGCTAGAGTATGTGGTTGTAGGAGGATGCATAGGACAGGCTTTGCAGCGGGATCGGTTACGGGGTGGGAACCGTTAGGTGCATCCTCCTGCAACCAGTATACTCCAGCCACACCCCATTCAATGATGTTAATATTCAGGAAGTTTCACCAATAAAACTACTGGAATTTGTACATCTTCATACCTTCTCAGAAGGAAGGAATTATTGCACATTAGCCTTAGAGGGAGATACCCAGAAAAAATGCACCTGCAATTGATCCGTAGAGCTTTCCGCAAATTCTGTTCAGCCTTTTGAATTTTTATATCCAGTAAATGTCAAGTCTTAAAATTTTTTTTACGATTAGTATGAGGCAAAAGCTCTGAACTGCATGGGCATTTACATGGTATTTGATATCTCTGGTATTTGATATCAACTGTTTTCTGCTAATGCTCAGAAACACATTTTGTCTCCTTTGTTCCGAGGAGACTGAACATCTACTAAAATCACTAATATAAATTATGGAAGGAAACTTTCCTGGTTGGATAAACAAATAGAAAACATATGACTTACTCAAAGGACCGGCTCGTCGATAGACACAAATAAAATCACACACACATACAAGCTTTCGCTACCGTAGGTCGCTTCTTCAGTGTAAGAGGAAAAAGGGGAGGAGAAACCCATATACTTCCCTTTCTCCTCCCCTTTTTTTCTCTTATCCTGAAGAAGCAACCTACGTTTGCGAAAGCTTGTATGTGTTTGTGTGTGATTTTGTTTGTGTCCATCGACGAGCCGGTCCTTTGGGTAAGTCATCCGTTTAAAATCACTAATGTTATTGATACAGTTTACTGGTACATAAATCTCAATTCATTCTGCAAGGAAATTTCATTTCAGCATGTAGGCTTGCTGGGTAGTGTAGATTCAGATCTATTCAACATAATTGCCATATGACAGAAAACAAAATACATACAAGTTATAAAAAATTTCTGATAATATAATAATACTAATAAAGTATGACTGCATGCATCATTTGGTACAATTTAGAAATTCACTAATGGAGTAGAAGGAGTTGGCCACTAGAAAGTCTTTTAGGTTCCTCTTAAACTGATCTTTATTTGTAGTTAAATTTTTTATACTTGATGGTAAATTATTGAAAATGTGTGTTCCTGAGTAGTGGACCCCTTTTTGAACTAAAGTGCTTTTAAGTCCTTGTGTAGATCATTTTTATTTCTAGTATTGTATGTATGAACTGAGCTGTTTTTTGGGAAAAGGGATATATTATTTGACAAATTTCATTAAGGAATAAATATACTGAGAGGCAGTAGTTAATATACCCAGTTCTTTGAAGAGGCTTCTAAAAGACATCCGTGAATTTACTCCACAAATAATACGTATTACATGTTTTTGGACTCTGAAGACTTTTGACTGACTTTAAGAGTTACCCAAAAATATTATACCATATGACATTAAGGAATGAAAGTAAGCAAAGTATGCAAGCTTTGTTATTTTTATGTCTCCTATGTCTGATAACACTCGTATTAAAAATACCGATTTGTTGAGTCGTTTCTGCAGTTCTGGGGTGTATTCCATAATGAATTGGTTCTGGTTGAATTGTTACCTGTCACAGTTAATCTGGCTGCATTTGTAGTGCACCTTTGGTACGTTTATTGAAACATTGGTACACAACCCGATGTGGAATGGCAATCTGATAGGTCAGGCAAAAGTCTTTGACACCGGGCTTATCACATTTCAGTCCAGTTGTGGCATTATCTACAGTAAGCATGCATCATCAGTTGCTCAGTAGTGTATGCTACACACAATACCACTGCTGCTCTCTTTCATGTTTTACTATTTAGTTGCTGCTTTTTCATGTGGTATTTATACATTTTTACATGAATTAAATCATACAATTTTAGAAGGCTGAAGAACAAGAAGGAGATGGGGATGGAGAAGGTGCTGAGGAGGAGGAAGAAGAGGAGGAGGACGCTGAAGAGGAATTGGAGGAAGGGGAGACACCTGACAAAAAAGAAAAGAAGGTGAAAAAGGTTAAAAAAGAGGGTAAGAAAGAATCCAAAGATGAAGAACCAGAGGAAGGGGAAGAAGTTGAAGAAGAAGATGAGGAAACAGAAGGTGGAGAAAAAGCAGAAAAAGCAGAAAGTGAGAAGAAGGAAGCCAAAAGCAATGGAGGAGTTCATGTGAGTACTGTACTGATAAGTGATAAATTGTCACGTACAAGTCTAATTGCGCGGAGAGTGTTCAAACGAAAAGGGACGAATAAAAGTAATCAGAGGCGTGAGCAAAACTATCCCACTGTTCCAAGCCAAAGGATTCCCTATTCCTTGAATTCCTGTGGCTATGACAAGAGCCAGTCCTCTGTCCTTCAGTTAGTCATCAAAGAGGACTTCTCTTAGAAATGTATTTTTAGCAGATCAAACAGATGGAATTAACAGGTCTACATATCCGTTATGTAGGGTGGATGCTAAAGCTACTTCCACTTTCTTTAAGTGGCACAGCAAAAATGTCAGATCCGAAGGAAATAGAGAGAAAAATTTAGGACTGATACTGCTTCCTGAGCTACTGAATTATGATACACAGGCTTATATGCCCGTGCTCCACAACGGTTCTCAGAGGAGGACCTGTGCATATCGTGGCTTTTTAGGGTTCCGAACCTGTTAGTCAATTTTAAACATATACGAAACATGCCGAAATAAGCAAAGAAATGTTATTAAGTATGTAATACATTAGGCGAAATAAGTAACACTTTTTCAGAGTTTGTTGGTATTCTTAGAGATCAGATTGTGTCGCTTAATTATGTGCTTCCTTGCTGTACTACGCCATACTGCCATACTTATTACACAGCAGCAGCGCCTTTTAGTTCTTTAGTGCACAACAGCGCCTCCATCGCTTATTTGCTGCACTATGCCATCCATATTAAAAAAAAAAAAAAAAAAAAAAAGCATAGCCTAAATTTAAAAATTCTTTTGTGAACCCACTTTTTGAAACACTTGTCCATGCAAATCTGTGAAGTAGTTAAGAGATTATGCAATTATAACAGGTGAACAGACAGTTATTGAAAACACTTAAGATTACATCATTTTTCCATGATCTGATTTTGATGAAATCATGCCTTGTTGTTGTTGTTGTTGTTGTTGTTGTTGCTGTTCTTGTACTGAGTATGGAGACTGACTTGATGCAGCCATCCACCCTACTCTATCCTGAGCAAGTCTGTTCATCTCCTCATAAGAAAGGCAACCTACATCTGTTTGAATCTAGTTACTGTATTCATCTCTTGGTCTCCTTCCAATGTTAAATTCATGATGCTTAGATGTCTAAGAATGTGTCTAACCAATTGATCCCTTCTTTTAGCAACGTATGCCAGAAATTTTTCTCCCTAATTCTGTTTAGTATCTCCTCATTAGTTATATGATCAATCCACATAATCTTAAGCATTTTTCTGTACCACCACGTTTCAAAAGCCTTTATCCTCTGACTGTCCGCACTGTTTATCGTCCATGTTTCACTCCTATACAAGGCAACACTCCACACAAATGCCTTCAGAAAAGACTTAGTTACACTTAAATTAATATTTGATGTTAACATTTTTTTGTGTTATTTTACTGCCCAAGTAACAAAACTTACCTACCACCTTTATTGCTTCGTTACCTAATCTAATTCCTTCAGCATCGCCTGATTTTCATAGACTGCATTCCATTACCTTTGATTTGCTCTTGTTAATGTTCATCTTATGCACACCTTTCAGCTAACTGTCAATTTCGTTCAAATGCTTTTCCAGCTCCTTTGCCCTCTTTGACAGAATTGCAATGTCATCGGCAAAATGTAATGTTTTTATTTCTTCACTGTGAACTTTAATTCCTTCTTCAAAATTCTCCTTGCTTTTCTTTATAGCATGGTTAATGTACAAATTGAATAACATACGAGAAAGGCTACTACCCAGTCTTACTTCCTTCGCAACCACTCCTGCCTTTTCATGACCTTCATCTCTGATAACTGCTGTCTGGTCTTTGAACAGGTTGTAAATAACCTTCTGTTCTGTTCACTCGAAGTTAATTGCCTTTATAGAGCCCCTATATATATTCTTTCCAACTTTCAGCTTTCCCTTCTTTGCTAGGAACTGTTTTTCTAAGTTCTTGATATTCATAGAGCTGTTTTTTTTTCCCTCCAAAAGTGTCTTTTTATTTTCCTGTGGGTGATACGTACTTTGTTCCTATTTATACATTCGTTTACATACTTGGATTTGACTTCTAGCCACCCATGCAAATCAAACGGGAAGGTACATCAGATGTTCTCCACTGAAAATTTAAAAGGTTCTCTGCTGTTTCTAATAGCTTAAGAGATAAGCTTAGTATCCCTCTTAGGTTGTTTGCAGATTAGCCTTTTGTTAAAGATGAAGTAAAGTCATTGTAAGATCATAAGCAGTTGCTGAATGATATAAACGAAATATATTTTTTGAGAGATAAGTGGCACTTGACTTTGAAGTCACTCAATTTATATTAATGGTATGTGTTAAATACAGAAAAAATTAAAGGTCATTAGTTAATCATGGGAGTGAAGGTGTTCCCAAAGACTGTGATTTATGGGTAGAACATGTAGAATATGCAAAAAATAAACTAAACGAGGAGCCTGCACCACTCTTGCCTGTGCTAGATTTTCTTAGATTTTGCAGTGTGGTAAGAGCTCCTTTACAATACAAGGATGGCTTGGCTCCCAATATATCGCGATACAAGGCAGTGTGATGTAAATAAGAGGTAGGGTATACTACTACGAAATTGAATATCTTTGTTGCTATCTACATAGGAGAAACTGATTGTGATGATAAAGTAAGAAATCTGAGCGTCTACAGAAATATTTAAGTAATTGTTCTTCCCAAGATTTTGCAGAAAGTAGTTGAATGCATGGCAGTGTATTGTACATTAATCATGTTCCTGTAGTCATTGTATACACAATGCAGAAATAACCATGTTCAGTGTTAAAGACACAAGAAAAACGTATTTGTTTGTTGAAGCTCCAAGTAAGGTTGCATATACAAGCCAAAAATGAAAATATGCCTGACAAAAATAGTAGGCACAGTGAAACTGTGGGGTAAGTGCTGAACAGTTAATTTATACATACATTCTCTGTTGACATTACCAGTGTTTAATCCACTTTATTGGTATGATGCACATCAGTTGGGAAAGGTCAAAGCTGTGTCTTGATACTTATTCTACGCCATTTGACACAATACAAAGTTGTTAGTTTCCACTTCAAGGAAATGATAATACTTAATCTTGTGAACATACTTTGATGAATCAAGTTGGAATGATTAACATGACTTCATTGCTTGCACCAAGTCAAGATTTGAAGATAGTGTAGCATTAACAAATTTGATACACCTCAGGCAGTAGATGCTCTACAGCAGTTCGCAAGTTTACGTCCTTTTGTGTAATCTGTTCGCCTTTCCTCTCCATTTCATTGTTTCCTCTTTGTTCTGTGTTTCCTGTTTTTATTTTACTATTCAGATAATTGAGGTTCTTTAGTTGATAGACCTCATTCTATTGTATTTTTCTTCAGGAGGACAACAAAATCATCCTCTGCACTGTAAAAAAAATCTTAGGATAGTGCTACAGTATTGATTGTAATTTGCAACACTTTTTTAGTGCCGTAAGTTCTTAAGATGTCAAACTTTTAATGAGTATACAGAAAATTGAGGGTCTTTCCAGTACTAAGAAAACTGAAACAAGAAAATTAAGTAAATAGTGCAATATAGATACAGCACACACATTATCTGACAGTATCTGGCAACCTATTATTGTGCCTTGTTACCGATTAAACGGACAAGAGAGAACACACACACTTCCTATGAAACTCTTTGAATGGTAATTGGATATGCATCCTACAATATCTGCACCTGCTCTTTTTGTATGTCTTTGCCCATACTCTCCTCCGTGCACCCCTCATATCCCCATTCTCCAGTCCTTCTCTTCTTCCCAATTTCCTTACCTTCCCTTTATCCATCCAGTCCACCTTTCCCCTCCCCATTCATCTCCTCTCCCTGTTCATCGCACGGCCGCAAATTTAAGGGCGTGTCTGTGGCTCGGCAATAAGTCTTTATGATGAGCTGTTACCTAGTTTCAGATTATTAACATGTTTGTGGAATCTAGTAGAAGGTTCAATTCAGTACATATTAATTTTTTCAAATTTTTTAAACATAACGTACCTAGCAAGAGTAGAATAATTAAGATGATGTACATAACATACTCTGTAAGGCCCCTCCCCCGCCCCGTTGACTATTGCAAAGGTAAAACAGATTTCATACATAATCATTTTTGCCTAAAAAAAAACTAAGATACTTTTAAAATGTTTGAAACAACTTATTATCTGATTAACCCCAAAATTTCAATTTCTACACAAATTTGTTATACATGATGATTATGCAGGATGTAAGTATTGCATAATAAAATTTAATTGTATTATGAAAGTTACAAATTGTGAAGAAGGTAGGGCGTCTGCATTACTGTTACACTGTTAGCTATAATATTACTTATTATTGGGCCGTTTACAATGTTATTTAAATGCAGGTTACAATTAAGCAGGGTTCTGATGACCGAGCAGTGAGCGAAGAAGAGGGCCATCGACGGACTAACTTCCTGTCAAGGCCATTCATTCGACTGACTTGCCCACATTGTTATTCAAGGTGTATAACTTTCAAGGTAAGCACTTTTTATTATAAATATATTTAAATAATTTCTTTAATGTTCAGATAGATGCATCCATAAGTTACATTTTTCTTTGTTCATCTATACGTAAATGCTGGATGCTTTTGCAACAGAAGTTAATCCTGGTCAAAGAATGCTTATGCTGCAAAATTTAATTGGGTCTGTATGATCTATGTTGAATACCAAAATATTGGAATGTCATTTGATTGCAATTCATACATTTCACAATTAGATGATTCTGTTGATGTATATTCATCACACTTGTACATTAAATTTAGGATTCACATTCTGTTTGTGGATGAACCAATAAAATGCAATAGCATTTTAATTTCTTTCTTCCTTCCTTTAAAATTAAAAAAAAAATACATTAAAGAGTTAAGTGGCAATTAATTACAGAAAAGTAGTTCTTTTAGACTTACGAACATTTGTGTGTGTTCAACATAATGTTTAATTTTTATTTTTTTTTTTTTTTTTCTTGTCGCAGGAGTATGCTTTGCATCTCTATTCATCAAAACATGGGAATGCTATGCGTAAGCAGGCTTTGAAACATAAACAGACGCTTGCACGAATGCGTTTATCACAGCGTCAGAAGCAACGCATTATTGAAGAAAATGAAGAACTGAAAGGAACACTCTCATCAAGAAATAATTTTTGCCCGATTTGCAAGTTGTATTACAGACAACTTAAAGGAAAGCACCAAGTATCTGAAGCACATAGAGTGAGTACTCCATACAAAGGGTGGCATATCTCTCTCTCTCTCTCTCTCTCTCTCCTCTCTCTCTCTCTCTCTCTCTCCTCTCTCTCTCTCTCTCTCTCTCTCTCTCTCTCTCTCTGTGTGTGTGTGTGTGTGTGTGTGTGTGTGTGTGTGTGTGTGTGTGTGTGTGTGTGTGTCCTTTCATCTTGCATTCTCCTTAACCCAGATAGCACGGAATTATTTTTTGTTAAAATATCATTTAAATAGCTATTAATTACCTTCATATGACTGAACCAAATAATTAAGAGGTTTTTTCACTATCACATCATTAGTTTTGCAATACTGCCGTTCTTTTTGGAAGGAAGTCAAAATCAGTGTTTTATAATTTTACTCTGATCAATCATCATTATTGAAACATTTAATATGAAAAATTATACATGTAAATGTCTCAAAAATTCAAGAAAATTCCAGAAATACTAACTCAACTAAGAGGAAGTCTTCTATATCTTCTGTATGACCCTCAACTTCGCAGCTGTATCAAATCACTTTGTAATCCAGAATACAAGCTAAAATTGATCTGAAATTGAAACAGACTATTCAAAGAAATAAAATATCAAACTGTGCATAAATTCTTAAATACAAGAATGAGAAAGTAAGTCACCAATCCCGACCTTCTGGAAGGACTCAGTGCTATCTGGGTTAATGGGTGCAATTTTACTATTGAATAATTTATACTGCAGCACATCTATCAATTTAGATTTGTCCACGATTGCTTCCCACAAGTAACAGCAAACGCCCTGCCCCCAAATGAACAAAATGTTGTTTCACCCTCTGATTTTGACAATTTTATCAAGAGACAAGTATTTTGTCATGAATGTTTCTATCCATACATACTGAAAATTAATTTATTGTAAGTTGTTGCAGTCATTTTAATTTATCTTACAGGCTATGAGGAAATTTCTGATGCCATATTGCAGTACTTGTCGAATGGGTTTCAAATCTCCCATGATGTATGAGAATCACATATGTTCACTGGACCATATTAAGGTATTTGAAGAAAAAAATAATTCTTGCATTAATATTCCATATTATGCATTTTTTTAACTTACTATTTCTGATACAGAGGAAGGCACTCTTGGATGAAAGAATGAGAGCTCGTCGGTCAAGGAGTAATGAACCAAGTGGAGGAGAAGAAGAAGAGAAGGAAGTAAACATGGATAAATTTATGATTCTGGATTCTGTGGGCACAGTTGATGGTAAGACAAATTTTACCTTGAGACAGAACAGAGTTAAATGTACTAAGATTGCAAACTTACACTAGCACTAGTAGTGGTATAGCATTTACCATATACAGCATTCTCACAACCTTTTGCATTAGTTTGAACTATAAGGAGTGTCTATTATTATTCTTAAATTGCAGTAAATCTTATTATGCAGTGTTTGTCCAGAATTCAACAATGCAGTGAGGGTAGTTCACAACTCAATGCAAAGAGAGGTGCGCTCACACACACACACACACACACACACACACACACACACACACACACCTTCAGTTTATGGCCATTAGCCTTTGTCAGGAAAAGGCAACAAACATAACATATATTTCTGCAGATAAGACGATGACTGAATAAAAAAGCTCCAAAATCAGAGGTCTTAATATGATGGTACAAAAAAATATAATATTCAAATTAAGTCTGGAGGAAAGATTTATGAAAACAAAGGTTAGCTTAATTTGGAGGGGGAAGGGGAAATCGCTTTACGAGCTCTATTAACCCTCGAGTGGCAGTGCTGGTGCAAATATGCTTACCACTTATATTTAAATGCTCACTGCTGCCACAATAATTGAGATTCCATATTTTTGCTTTATACATTCCTCAATTAAGCCTTAAAAATGTCGTTGAAGGTTCAGAGTTTCTAGTGCACAGCTGTTTCCACCCAAAAAATGTTTTGTTAGCAAGTGCGTCACTTGTAGTAGATTGGCACTGCACAGCCTGTCATGTAAGTAAATTTGAATTGTTGTGTGTTCCGTCTAGTTTTCCTTGAAGGTGGATTTGTGGCAGTTTCTAGTAAATATTTACTGTATAAATTTTACCTTATATATTAGAATGCTCAAAAATTTAAATTTATTTTGTAAATAGTAGTTTAAGTCTTGATAAATTGTCTCCTAGTTTCTCCTGATTAGCCATGCTGGAGTTTCCGTCAGTCTCATTTTTAACCATTTTCAACCTTACACAACACCAACATGAGTGTTATTCTACTACATAATTTAATATTCAGTTCTCGTAGGCGTGGTATGGGTGTAACAGATGAAGAAATAGACTTCTTTCAACAAGTAGTGATTTTTGTCTAGAATCCTCATCAGATCATAAACAGGGTACTATTATTCAAATGTAAATCCTAGTTCCGATCTCGAACAAGATTTCAGACGCAATGAATCTGATATTGAAACGGTACCAATCTGTCCACTAAAACTCTCTATGAGCAGCACCTAAAACACCGAAAAAGAATATCATAAAAATCTTCTCTGCTTCAAAAGGGAACCAAAGGGACGTGAGGTCAGATACACATGCTCTCTCAATGATATATGATAATGATTGATGAGGTAATTTTGTGTACTAAGTTCCACATAACACAGACAAAAGCTTATACGTATTGCTCAAGAGACAGGAACTGCAGGGAAGTAACGAAAGACGAAAGATAGTACTGCTGGGTCTATTACACGTGATTATTATCCAATTTCGGAATAATGTTATATTTGTTATACACCAAAGGTAATTTATATACTAATTCAGATATTAAGAAAGTTATATTTTTACCTGTATATTGAACTATTTTTGTCATTACGATCACTTAGTAACTATATATTAGGTTTGTAACATGCAATACATAGTTGTAGCAAATCTGCACCACGCTGCTGCTGAAGATTTTGGCGCTGCCGCCGGAGGGTTAATTTACCGAGCAGACAAGGGTACATACTATAACCTGTGTGCCATAAAGCAGGAATAGATTTAATTATTTACAATGTCTCTTTTCAAAAATAATTTCTCAATATATACACAGTTGCATAAAAATGATTACAATATGTTTATGCACAGAGCAGTGATTAGGTTAAATATTTCAGAACTACACGCTCCAATTGCAGTTTCTTTTGAAATCCTTTGTCTTCTGTTCTCGGGCAATTTCGTGTGTCTTTTGCCCACATATGTGCATCGGCACAATTAAATGTCGTCTCAGCGAAAGAAATCACTTTCCTCTTAAATTTTGCAGTGTAAAAAAAAGCATGCTTTTTCATCATCGGATACAATGTAGCACTAAACGCACAAAAAGTTCAAAAGCAGACCGCAAACATTGCAACGAAGGGTGAAAATCATGAAAACTACTTATGGCGGCATCTAGCAGCATTTTTTTGGAACTTCCTGAAGCTTTGCATCCAAATTTAAGTCACAGGCATACTTTTAGATGCCGAAAACTGGGAAAAAATGTGGCTTGCATTCGGATAAATACAGTAACTTGCAGGTTCGTGTTAGAGGCCAGATATATGCTTAAACTATAAAAAGGTCGTCTTATCTGAACACCCCCCCCCCCCCCCCCACACACACACACACACACACACACACACACACACACACACACACACAAACCATCATCATATTAAAAGTCGCCCTCTGAAGTAAGGGGCTAGGACGGGACGGGATGGTAAAGGAGATAGGTAGGTTTCAAGGTGGTAATGGGGTGGTTACAGCACAGTTTTAAGTGTGCTTCTAGGTTACTTATTTACTTAAATCTAAGCCACCACCAAAAAATTACTCTAAACCTATGTCACACCCGAAAAATAAGGAGGGAAAAAGTTACAGGCCGCATTTCAAAATAAAAACAATGGTTCTTCACTCTAACAGAGCTACAAATTGGGTAGAGTGTATGATGATATATCTACAGGAATTGGGTTTGGGTTGTAAGCTTAGCAGTCAATCTTTCTAGATGTTGGCAGTAGTTGTAACGGCACGATGAATCGTGGGAAGCATGTGCGTCTGATTGTGTGGCATTGCCGACAGCCATTTTGTTTTTCCAACTGCAAATAAATCTGTGTTTCCATCTTACTTTGGCTGTGCTGGTATGTTCAAACTAACCACAAACTTGAAAAATCCTGAAATATTCCTGGAAACATACATTTCTGTCAAGAAAGTGTGTGAATTTGTCTTCTGCGTCTTATGCTCAGAATGAGGAAGGTAACTTCCTAAAGGGAAATGCAGTTAAATATAAGATTTAGATTATGTAAGAAAAAAACTTTGATTCAGCATGATGCTCTGCCAATCACTCTTAATGTCTAATAAACATTGTTTCTAATGATTAGTATTTTGTAAAAATCGTTAGTAGTCGGAAGATCAGTTTGTATTGTCACCATAATAACAAGGAATTACGACAATTGGTAATATGCCCTGCCAAAAACAATAAACTAAAGTATTGCTTCAATTTCCGCAATAAATCAACTCAATCTTTTCTCGGCCCTATCATTAGTTCTATTAAATACATAGAAACCCGTGTGAATATTTCCGAGTTGCAAAACTATGTTTTAAAGCTGTGGTACTTGGTTCCTGCACAACCACATATTCGAAAATTATTACATATTCACAACTACATACAAAAATTCTAAAGCTCTGTTGCATTGTTAGTATTAATGCAGGCAGTTTTTCGGATCCCGAAAATGGGAAAAATAGTAAAGCCTTAGAGTAAATTCGGTATATATAGGTGGAAAGAGATCAAGCTTAAGAATGGAATGGAGTGGGGAGGTGAGGGAGGGAGGGAAGGGAAGCAAAGCAAATAGCTCTACATATGTCTTCAGATCTTCATTATATTGCTCAATTTCAACCTGGATTTCCCGTTGTTAACATATTTCAACCCACAAACAGTACCTCCACTTTGATAGCTACCATGCCTTCCCTACAGCCTAGGCATGTGTCAAATGTATCTGTTCTAGTGTCGAATCCCTCGTCACCTACAACCACCTGTCCAGTGGTTTCCTCTCCAGCAACCACCTTACTGACTTTTTTGCAAGTGGAACTACCAAGCAGTTGATTACTCCCCTTCCAGCAACAGTGTTCGTAACTTAAGACCGCCAAGAAGCATCCACATATTCATCCAGTGTCATCCCGGCCTCGAACGCCTCAATACATTGCTCTGTCAGGGCTAGGACTTTTTAAATTAGTGTCTTGAAATGAAAATATAGATCCAAAGTGTTCTTTCACAAACTACTCAAAATAGCTTTTCCCTTTTTTCTCAACGCCCTCGTCAAACCTTACTACATACCAAAAACATGCTATTTACTTGTTCCTGCCCCTGTAACAGGTCCCATTGCAAAACCTGTCCCATGCGTCCTCCCACAATCGCATACTCAAGTCCAACCATGGGAAAAACCTACACCATCCATGGCAGGGCCGCATGCAATATTGCAAGTCATTTACCAACTAACATTTGTCCACTGCACAGCTTTTTATTTAGGTATGACAACCAACAAATCGGCTGTACACATGGTCAGACTGACTGTTCGCTGGGGGACACTCAATAGTCTGTGGCAAAGCATGCCCTCCAACATGATCCCATAGACTACATGTTACACCACACGTGCTATCTGCATACTTCCACCTAACACCAGTTCTTCAGAGCTACGGACATTACAAATTGCAGATAGGAGGCCCCTCTGTAATAATATGTATGAAACATGTAGAGCATAGGCATCAAAATTCTAAGGACACGTTTATTGTGTAATCAAGTCTAGAAATTTTACTGCATTTCGTTACTGGACCTGGTGACTGTCTAAAATTACATGCACTTTTACGTTCCCTGATTTTACGGTTTCCTGCCATTTACACCATTTTTGTCAATCCCGTCAAATTTCCTATGTTCATAATGTCAATTCGCCTCCATTTTTGTGTTAACATACTTGCACTTCTCCTGCATTTTACGCTATTTGAAACCAGAATAAATAGTGTAATTGACATAAATTAACACTGTCATGGCATTTGACTTAAAGTTTAAAGATTATAAACATTAGGCAGTCAATTCTCTGGACATTTCGCATTTATTCAAACGTATATTTCGCGTTTAGTTGTTTGCAGTACGTGACTACTCATGATGTGGAGTATTCCATCAGCCGCTTCACCGATTGTCAACTTTGTTTACGCAGCAGGCTCTAGGCGCTGTTACGCATCTGATACTGTAGTTTTTCACACTTTGCACAATGCATTTAGAGAATTTATTCTTGCTGTGAATAGCAAATATTTATCTAAGTATTTTTTGTAAAGTCTTATAAATGGTGAGACATGATTTGCCTGTGTGTGGTTTTTCTGCCCATTGAAGCGTGCATGGTGTATTATAACCTCAAAAATGTGATTATAGTGTGGGATTCAGACCCTATGTAAATGGCACAGAAATACTTATGCATATATTTGCACCTAGGAACATACATTCTCAAATATCGTCATGCGAGACAGTTGAAAATAACAATAGGTAAGGAACTTGTGGAGTTTCACTACGTAAATAATGAATGCCAGTTATAGGCTTCCTGGATTGATTACGATGATTGCAATTGTCAAAAATTTCTACTTCCTATAAAGTTACTAGTTCCTCCTGGCATTTACAACAGTATTGTATTCAGATAACCTTTATTACATAATAAACTTCCTTGGCAGTGATTTGATGCCTAGTACTGTATGTACATATATCTCAAATCTCAAAAATGCAAAAGTGATCCAGTGTGCATATTTTACCATTTAAAACTTTATTTTCCCGAATTTTAACACAATTTTCATAAAGTCCCTTGAAAAGTGTAAAAGTGGGGTTCAAGTGTAATATGTTCCTACTTACTATCATAATTGATGTTTTTGATAGACAGGGAGCTGTGTTATTCATAATCAGACCCTGCATCTGTTGTATATTTTATTGTGCTTAGTGTGACTCGTTCCTTAAATTCTCTCTGTCACACACGTACATTAACACAAGTGTCTTGTGTGCAATTTGCATTGAAGTTGCTCTGCTTCTTGTGGCTCTATTGTCATACAATCTTGAGAGTGTGTAGGTAGACTGTCACACGGCGCCTGAAACATCACAAAAATAATTACTTAAAACATTTATACTTGACAATAAAAGTAATTTCGGAAAATGTGTCGTATGAAAAAATACGTAACTTGTGTATTGTTTAAAAGATTACAAATGAAACATTTAAAGAATATAAAAACAAATTTGTTTACTACCTCAACATATTGGACCAACAAGCAATGTGTGAAACTATGGTGTCCTGACTAGAGCAACTTAATGTTATAAAATGTAACTGGGTGGTGGTGGTGGTGGTGGTGGTGGTGGTGGTGGTGATGATGTTGTCTTCTTCAATCCAGAGGCAGCTTTGATGCAGCTCTCCACCCTACTCCATCCCAGAAAGCCTCCTCATCTGCCCATAAGAACGGCAACCGACATCCACTTGAATCTGCTTACTGTATTCGTCTCTTGGTCTCCCTCTGCCATTTTTACCCCATACACTTTTCACCATGTAAAATTGATTGCCAATTCCTTAATGTCTAGGAAACACGTCTTACCAATCTCTTCCTTCTCTCCGTCAAGGTATGCCAGAAATTTATTTTATTCCCAATTCTGTTCAGCACCTTATTGGTTACGCAATCCGCCCACCTAATTTTCAATATTGTTATGTAGCACCACATTTCAAAAGCTTCTATCCTCTTCCTGTCTGCACTGTTTATTGTCCATGTTTCACTCCCATGCAGGGCAACACCCCACACAAATGACTTACTGTTAAATTAATATTCATTGTTAACAATTTTTTTAAACACTTTTCCTCCCATTGTCATATTGCAATGTATATCCTCTGCACTGCAACCGTGATGTTATTTTGCTACCCAAATAACGAAACTCTTCTACCGCCTTTGTTTCGTTACCTAAACTAATACCTTCATCACCATTTGATTTTTTAAGACTGTGTTCCATTACATTTGTTTTGCTCTTGTTAATGTTCATCTTTCAACACACTGTCCATTCTTTTACACTACTCTTCCAGGTCCTTGCTGTCTCTGACAATTAGAATTTCATCAGCAAAACGCAATGTTTTGATTTCTTTGCCCCAAACAGTAATTCCTTCTCAAATTTCTCATTCCTCTCCTTTGCAGCTTGCTTGGTGTACAAATGAATAACATTGGGGACAGGCTACAACCCTGTTTTCACTTCACAACCAATGCTTTCCTTTCACATCTTTGACTCTAATGACTGTGGGCTGGTTTTTGTACAAGTTGTAAATAACCTTCCATTCCTTATATTTTACTCCTGCTGATTTTAGAGTTTGGAAGAGTGTATTCCATTGTTACCATCTCAAGATCTGCAAATATAAGTTCTGCCTTCTAACAAGGAGAGGGTTTGACACTTGCATCATTTCAATCAAATTGTGTGGACTTTCTATTTTGAATTTATAGAGGCGAATGTTACAGGTATATGGTTGACAATAGTTCAAGAAAAAAATCGAGGTCAAAGTTGATCATGGAAGTAGAGTTTTCAGTGCTGATCACACGTAAACCACATCCCATACCAAGCCATCCACCTGTCCGATACTTATAGAAATTTATATTTGAAGTGTATGCACAAACACAAGAAAATATTCAAAGTTTCATCTAATTCTAGCTAGTAGTTTATCACCATTTAAAGTTATAAGTTAATTGTGCTTTTGGAGGCGATGAAGACGTAAGTAAGGTGTGCATGCTTTTACAGAAGTTGAAGCAAAATTGTTAGTTGTAAAGCTAGAATCTTGAAACTTTCAGTATTTTGTTCTAAATTAAACACTGAAACTGACAGATATACAAAATTCTGAGTTATATTCTTCAATCATACAACTATATTAAAACTCAAAATATTGTTTTTCAAAATTGTGGTCAAGGCATAGAAAATTATGAATAGTTAAAATCTCTCTAAATAACACAATACCACTATATATTTTTGAAAACAGCATAAAATTACCTTTCAAATTGTGCAAAAAAAATGGTGGGGTTCTGAGTTGCAAAAATTTTATAACAAATTGAAGTCACATTTTGTAATTTACTTTGCAAAATACTTGTTTGATACAATAATTAAATATTTGAAACAATACAACTGCAAAAATGCCAGATGAACTCAAGTTTTATGTATCAATTATTTTAAAATTAAAGACGCATGCATTAGGAATTTTACAAAATAGGGTTACTTCCATTTCGATCGACGAGTTGGTAATTCTTAGTTTTCAAACAAATCCTTTGTACTAAGAGTTTTTGATAACATTAAAGTTCAATAATTATTTAGTTGAAGTATTATGCTACTTTTATATGAAGCAGTATGTACAATAATTACATTTACATGTCTATGAAGTTTTGTTTTACAAGAGAGCATTGACATTGTTCCATGTGTTTATGATCTTCTGAACTGAGATGCTACCTCTGGAGGAGCTATTACACCTAAATGGCTTGGTGGACATCTGTCTTCTTTTTTAGGCCAAAAGAAAGTTTCTGCTCTTCCATGAGAGTGCATAAAAGGAATTTCGTAGTCCCCTTGTTCGTTGAAGACCTGAAAGATTCCTGTCCACCGGGTTTGCTCATAAACTTGCGCAGCGAAAGAATGAAGGTTAGCTTTAATGGTTGGGATAGTCATAAAAATGTATTTCAACAAAATTTCTGAGTCTAAACTCGCCTGTTTGGCTTTAATTTCTTCACATGAACCTGGTTTAATGGAAACTTTTTGGACCTACAGTAAAACATCGTTTTTACGTTTTCCCGCCATTTACACCATTTTTTGTCGGTCCTGTGAAATTTCCTATTTTCACTATGTTAATTCCCTCCTGTTTTTGCATTAACATATTTACACTTTTCCCGCGTTTTACGCTTTTCGTAGGAAGGTTTGTGAAGAAAAAATGACGTAATCTATATAGATTGATGCTATCATGGTTTTCACCGTAGTGTAGCATTTAAAAATTATTTGCAGTAGAGTTTCTTGACACTTTGCATTTATTCAAACGTATATTTCTCGTTTCGTTGTTGGCAGTGTGCATCTAGTTGACTTAAGACGCGCCGATTTGTGATGGCGTAGTTCCTCTTTCAACCAGCGTCTTTGCCAGAGCACCTAGCGTGTACTCAAACAGAATGGTTTGTTGACATGAGAATAATGCCGATTTGTGACGGTGTAGTTCCTCTTTCCGCCAGTTTCTTTGCCAGAGTGACTGGCGTGTACTCAGTCAGCACCAGTTGCTTCATTGACGTGAGAATGAGTTGCATTGTTTTTGTGATACATATTTCTGATTAATAAAGAACATTATCTGTTAAAGTTGGGTATCATAATACCCACAACCTCAAAAACAGCGATAATAGTGCGATTTGCCGATCCTATGCAAATGTCACAAAAATACTTATGCATATATTTGCACTCGAGAATGTGAATAAATTCTTTAATATCGTCGTGTGAAACATCGAAAAATACAAAAAAGAAAGTAACTTTAGGAGGTTTACTACGTAAATAATTGTCAGTAAAAGGCAGTAATCTTGAAGATTTGTTGCGTAGACTGGCAGCGACATCCAAACAATATCTATCGAAGCGGTTCAGGTAATTTTGAAGATGTTGCATAGCCTAGAAACGGCGTCCTCGATTATGTATAATGAATGAAATTACGTCAAAAATTTCTACTTCCCATAAAATTACCAGTTCTGCCTGGCGCTTGAAATAGTAAAAGTTTGGATAACCTTTATTATATAATAAACTTCCTGGTGATTATTTAGATGCTTATTATATATATAAAATCACAAATAAACAACAAAAATGCAAGACTGATCCAGTAAGCATATTTTACCGTTTACAACATTATTTCCTGCATTTTACGTTTTCCTGCTTTTTACACCATTTCCCTGAGTTCCCTTGAAAAGTGTAAAAACGAGGTTCTACTGTAGTATTGTTTGACCCATTTTAAATAGAGTATCAAGCATTGTTTATTTAGTTTCAATTTCACCTTCCTTAAAAAAATACGTTTTGAGAATAAACTTTTGCAATAATTGTACATTTGTTCAGTATTTTATCTGATCGCTGTGCTCACTTCTCTGCAAGAGTTTTTGGTAACAATTCTCTTAACTGTGCCCTGGGTCTCATCACATGTTGTTTTACAATGACTTTTAGCACAAAATGAGCAGATTGCATTTAATTTAAAATCTATATCATGAAAACATAAATTTATCATTCTTTTGAAATTTTTGTACTGAGCCCTGCAACCAACTATAAAATACTCAATTTGGTCAACATCAGGAGTTTTGTTTTATGAATTCCATGGTTTTTCTTGTATTGAATAAACAAATGGCACATCACGCTTTAGATCAATCATCTGAAATGAAACAGGATGATCCTTTTATGGTGGATTCCTCATTGTTAGAAAAAGTCACTGTTGGACGTACTGATCTGCTAAAGTGGTCCCAGTGGTAGGATTGCACTTCATTTTGCAGAATGAAGTTACAGTTTTCAGCAAAATCTGTAAGAACTAAAACCTCATTAAATGAAGCAATTTTCTCATCTCTTGAAATCCATTGTGAAAATTTAATATCTTCATTGTAGTCTTATAGCATTTCTGTTAGATGTAGCTTCAATGATCCACTTGTTTTAGGGCACACATCACATCATCTTAATATGCAGCCCCGGTTTTGTCTATCACAAACTAGTTTGTCCATCATAGAAGCTCTCCTGCAAACACGCAAGACTAGCACTCCTGGAAGAAAGGATATGGTGGAGACATGGCTTAGCCACAGCCTAAGGGATGTTTCCAGAATGAAACTTCACTCCGCTGCAGAGTGAAGTTTCATTCTGGAAACATCCCTTAGCTTCTGTGAAGTTTGGAAAGTAGGAGGCGAGGTACTGGCGGAAGTAAAATTGTGAGGCGGCATCGTGAGTCGTGTCGGGATAGCACAGTCGGTAGTGCGCTTGCCCGCGAAAGGCAAAGGTCCCAGGTTCGAGTCCTGGTTCCGGCACACAATTTTAATCTGCCAGGAAGTTTCATATCAGCGCACACTCCGCTGCAGAGTGAAGTTTCATTCTGAAAATTATAACTGACTTTATACACTTGTAACAATTACTTAAAATGTCACTAAGCACAAAACGCTAGGTGTTAACTTGAATATAGCCAAATGCACACTGATTGACTTACAGTACACACAGGTTAAAGATGAGGGTTTAAAGTTCATACTTAAGCTCCATGTCTTGACAGGAAGATTGCAGGCACACAGATGATTGGTGAATTTTTTCATGTGCATACTTGCATAGTAGTACTGTCTTATCTGAACTTCAATAATATGCCCAATGGCTTGACAACAATAATTCTCTATACAATTGAAGGGTTCATGACAAAAACAGGACAAGTCCAAAATTGGACTTTTTGAGCTAACACTGCCTGGCTCTTCTGTCATGACACTTATATTCTGGTGGAATTTGTTTCAGCAAAAGCTGTAAAAATTCAAAGATACATCCATTTGAAAATCTGGTTGTTCTACAAAAAGCAGACTAGTCCCTTGTTATTCCAAGAAAAACCGGACAGGTCCAGGAGTCGTAGATGTCCTGCTATTGTATAGTGTTGGTAGTGCTGTCTGTGAATTGTTACCAATGTTAAAATATTTCTCTCTTTATTGAGTAACTTATGCAACATTATTAAAGCAGCTTTTGTGTTGTGAAGATGGAAATGGAGGAAGTGTGCCAAAAGAGAAGAAATGAGGAGGACAAGAAAGAAAATTTTATAAAAATGTGTAAAGTTGAAGAGAATATTAATCGCATTGGTAAGCTGGTACCAGCTCGCAGAATGTGATTCAGTTAACAGCTGAGAAGAGAGATTTTGAAGAGAGTCAACTAATACTGCAAAAGACATTGCACTTGAAAAAGGGAGAAACTTTCATAAGCTTGAAACGAAGCTATATTCAGAAAATAAAACAGGGTATCACTAACTATCTTTCATTTTATTACATGCAAAACTTGCCCCTGCCACATGTGCAGTCAAATGCTATTCACTACCCAAGGCAATTATGGTACTATGTTTTTGGGATTCACGATCTGGGAGATAACTCGGTTTCAATTTTCCACTATCTTGAATATGAGGCAAGGAAATGTTCTAATGAATCCATGATTTTGTTCTACATTAACAACATTCCATTAGAAATTCAATGAGAGGAGCTTGTTCTGCTTAATGACGGGTGTCCTGGCCAGAACAAAAATAAAGTTATGGTTCAGTTTTTGTACAGTCTAGTGAACATCTTGAAGGTCTACAAAAGGATCACATATTTGTTTCCAGTGAGAAGACACAGCTATTTAGACTCGGACTGCAGCAGGTATGAATGATTCGCATTGATGTGGAAGACAAGTTTTGTGTCTCATTGCGGAACTCTTACTTTGGTCCATGGTTACTTTGGTCCATGGAATAGACATACAATTGCCAGGAGAAGTAACAATACAAAATGTACTACTTCAGATTTTCATCAGTTGTACTTGAAGAATCCAGGTATTCGACCAGTTAAAGCAAGAGATCTTTATAATTTGATGCAGATTCTGCAAGAAGAAAACAAAGCCTTCTACAAGGAACTCCTTTATACTACCCCAGACGAAGTTAGTAATGAAGAGGAGGGGCTGGATGTTGATGGTGATGGGTGTGAGGATGAATGACTTATAATTGGAACCATAACCTCTGTTTACAGTTCATTGTACATACCTGCCAACGTTTACGGTTTACCCGTAAAATTTACGAAAATTGCATCATTTTACGGGTTTCCGGATGGTCCATGTTATTTTACGACTTGCACAAAAAATTGAAACGTTAACGTTCGATAATCACACATGTTCAATCGATTGTTTGTGTGGGTTGAAGATACTTCTATCCACTGATCTGATCGGTACTTTTAACTCTGATGTTCGTGACGCCGTGTTTTGTAGTGACGCCATTGGAATTGAATTTAAAGGCGGGATAACAGTTATTCAAGTTTTGTGTGAATCTCAGGTGTTGACAGGCTCTGCTCTGCAAATTCAAAGAATTGCTGATGAGTCAGTTATTGGCATTCAGACCTAGGACATACTTATCGATTTCCAGGATACAGATAAATACCATTACTTTCCATCAACGAGGAAGTACTTCTTTACGTGCCGCTTGTGACTAAATAACTACGTTTGCACTCAAGGTGAGAGATAATTGAAGATGCACAGTTTTCTTTCAGTCCTTTTTTCTTGGTGAGGTTTTCTTTTATGCAGGAGAGAAAATTAGGCTATAGTCGAACTAGCATATCATTTGCAGTATGTGTTATTATTTCTTCCCTTTACACAAGTTTTATTGAGTAAAACCTTTCTCAGCTATATCATATCTGCTTAATTTATCAAGGAAGTCCGGTCTTGTATGCTCTAAACCAATATTCACCAGGCCAACTGCTATTTAACGTGGATTTTTTCTCGGTTGTTATGACCGCTTGAACAATGACCTATGACATATGTAGATACGATTACATTATTGTATTTTTTAACCCTGAAAAAATCATTATCTTCGTGGAGGCGGACTATGTGGAAGAAATTTCCCCCCCCTTTTTTTTTTTTTGCGGCGCGTGAGTTTTACTGAAAGCCCTTTGCAAAAGTTGGCAGGTATGATTGTAAATAAAATATTGTATTTTCTTCATGTTATGTAGTTATTGAGAACATTGTGAAATTCCAGTAAATGAGTTCAGTGCAAAATATTAAGAGTTTTTATATTTCTTAATTTTATACAAAAACTGGAAAAGTCCAAAGAGAAAACACTAATTAAACAATAGGCTTCACTCTTAAAAATGAATATTGACAAAAAAGGTGTTCCTATTTAACATGCTCTAAATGTCTTTTGGATGCCTTTCATGCTTTTTTAAAAGGTGAAAAGGTTTTCTTCATTCTTGAAAAATCACTATTTTGGACTTACCTGGTTTTTGTAAGAAACCCTTCAATTTAATTGTCTGTAGTAGTATTGCAAATTTTCCTTTGTTTAAAATTTGAAGTATCGGCATTCATTTCATTGGTTTTGCTATATGAATGCTAAATCTTCATCCAAATCTAAAAATACATAACAAAATTGTACTAATGTAGTAAAAATTACTGTTTTAATTAGTTGTTCTCCCAAATTGTAGTTGAAATCTTTTACTTCTGTATAATCTGTAGTATTTTGAATCTTAAATCAGCCATTCTGTACATTTTGAACATGTTCATAACTTGGAAACTGCTTTTTAGAATTGGCTGAAACTTTGGATATTTTTCTTATCTTTATGCACACATTTCACATGTAGATTTTGGAACAGATCCAAACACCATATACCTGCTTTTGACTGAATGATTTGGTGTGGAATGACCATCATCAGTTTAATTATGTCTTTTGGAGGGGATTGTTACAACATTTTTTTATCACTTCTGCCTCAGTTTTGCAGAATTTGATGACAATCTGGTCAGAATTTCCCCCATATGTGAAAATGATAAATTTAATTTTTAGTGTTTCTGTGTTACTCAGTAAATGTAAATTAAATACCCTGCAGGTGGCAGATTCAAAGTTGCTTTAAATTTTAATTTCTTTATGAATATATCATGTAATGCAAAACAATTTAAATATGACAAAATTTATTGCTAAACAATGAAAATAACAATACACAACATTATTTAGATTTCCTTAAATATCAATGGTTTTCAGAAAAATTAAATGTTAAAAGAACAACTAACTTTCCCAAATCCAATACAATACCAGAGATAGGTAGAGAAAAATTGTATGTGTTAATGAGACAGGTTGGACCATAGTTGCATCCTTGGTCCAAAAAGTAATGGTATTTCAAGAATCATGTGATGTTTTGAACTAATACAGCCTGTTAAGAACTCATAAAATCTTAATCTCTAAAAGATTTTCCAGGTGGGTTACATACTACATTAGTGTCATCAATTATACACTCTAAAATACTTGTATTTGTAAAGTGTGGTCATTTTAACTTTATTAGTGTGGTTGATAAAGAACTGTCCACAGTAAATCTTAAAACTTTTTACTTGGCTATAGTATTCGTATAGCATGTGTACAGAAGAGGCAGAGAACAGTATTCATGTGTTGCACATATCTTTTGCTTTTGTTAATAGTTAAATTTAGATATGGCATTCTTTTATTTGGTTGTCACTTCTATAGTTGTGGCCAATAAGTGCTGGTAACCATTGAATACAATTAGTGTAAAGAATGAAAATAAACATGTAGCTTTTGGCAGTTACCATGTTTCTTCATAAATCATTTAGGCTTAATGGTGGTGCTTTTCAAGTAAAATCATTGTGTAGTTTCTTTTACAGATAGTGGTGAAGAAGAGTCGGAAGGTGAGGGGAAAACTAAGGAAAATAAAGAAGGCGAAGAGAAGAAATCAAAAACAAAAATTTGTCTAGGTAAGAGCAACTGCAACAATCACAAATTCTAAATCTTCCCATACATACATTTGTATGTACAGTAAAAGCTCGATTTAACGGGCCTCAAATTATTGAACTTAGTAGGATTTAAAGGGTAGATTTTTATGACGTGATGATTGTCTGCGCTAACTGTCAGTTGATGATTTTTAATTTTTTTTTTTTTTTAATATTTATTTTCAAGAGAAATAGATTGGCTGGCCATTACTTACATTTATGCTGTATGACCAATAGTCAAACAAAGACAGAAAAAGGATGAAAAAGATCAAGCTTTTGAAACAGGGTAGGAGAGAAGGGAAGAAAAAGGCAATTGGAAACGGAAGGAGAAGGTGTTTGAAGACTTGGAAGTCAGAGATACTGTGTATCATAATTTCTTTGGAGACACAAGCTTCAATTTCAGTTCTTTGGTTTGTTGATATTTGCGTACACAACATATCAGTTTTGAGTAGTTTTCATGTTTATTGTTAAGTCATGGTTATAATGCAGTATCTGATGTCTGGAGTGAAACGAAATCAACTGAACATGAGCATAACACACATACTGTAGCTAATTAGTAAGTTAGAAAGTGGTGTCTATTGATCACATGTGCAAACTCAACAGTGTAAAGAAACAAACTGCTTCAGATATAAAGAATAAAGAAAAACTTCAAAAGTTTTCGCTGAACTACAGTGTTTAGCTAAAGTACTGGTGTCTCAGTATGAGACAGAAAGCACATTAAATTCACCAAACACGAAAATTTACATGTGGTCTGTGCAACAGCATTCTGCTGGCATCATCGTTCAAAGTGTACAGTTATGGGCTGTCGCCATTAAATTTGCAAAACTAATGGACATAGAATTTAATGTGAGTGATGGGTGGCTGTGGCACTTTCGGAAAGTCATTGTATCTCAAACACAAAAATGTGTGTTGAAGCATTAAATGCACACACTGAACAAGTTGCGGCATTTCGTAAATACATTAATGAACTGAATTAATCTGAGGTTCTCGCTTTCTTAGATCTACAATGCAGATAAGACAGATCTTCTTTATCGTGCTATTCCCAAGAATACCTGCGTACACACGTGAATCTATCACACAAGGAAGAAAATTTAATAAACGGCAAAATTCTGCTTTACTTTGCACGTATGCCAATGGCACAAATTATCTCATTCTCATGGTGGTTGTAAAAGCAAGGAAACAAAGCACTTTGAAAAATATCATGGATCAGTTTGCGGTTATCTATTCCAGCTCAAGAAATGCTTGTTTCACATGTGATATTTTCTCTGACTGATTCTTCAATCTACCTTGTAATAGAAGTGCAGCGATATCAAGAAGACATTCTTAAATTCTCAACTCATGCTGTGAAATCTGTTTTGATTCTTAATAATGCAACTGCACATTGTATTGCTGAAAAATTAGTTGGTAGAGATGGAAGAATAAAATGTATCTTCATTCCTCCAAATGCAACATTGTTAATACAGTTAACTTAGAGGATAAAGTATTGAAAATGGTACAAGAGGACTCCAGATATTACAAATCTACATGTGTACTAATCATAGTCTGTCATCTTTAATTTAGCAGTGTGGCATGGAAAGAGGAAAAACGGCAACACTAGTTAATGCTTGGAAGCAACTGTTAAATGAGACAGAAGGAGAAATAGATTTCAAAAGCTTCATGGAGGCCGTGTGAAAATCTGGGAAAAATATAAGTGAAGATGGCCTTGAACAATGGCTTAACATAGACTAAGGTGACCCAGGCAATAAGGAAGAGATTGCCAAAAACATTATGAAGTATGATGAAACTGTGGTGTCTGGACAGCATCAGTATGTGGCGATACTCAAATCTTTGGTTCAGATCTCTTGATTACTAAAAAACAGTTTTCAACAGGAAAGCATCTGAAGCTTCATGACTTCTTTCAGAGTCCGACGTAAACGGCCTTTCGTTAATGATGTTGTATGTACAGACACACACACAAATAAGACACACACACACACACAACTCTAAATTTTCGGCTGCAACCTTCCTCAGGAAGAGAGTATTCATCCCCACAATCACTCTGGCACACTCATCCACTCATGTCAGCCATCTCTGGCTGCCCAACACAATCTGACTACACGGTAAGCCAAGCGGAAAGGTTGGGAGGGGGGCAGGGGAAGGAGAGGGGGGAGTGGAGAGGGAAGATAAGGGTGGGGATACAACAAGCAGAGGCGTTCTCAGGCAGAAAATGAGATGCAGTATATGTAGAAAAATATTTAAAAACAAATAATTAAAAACAGGAAGCACACAGTAGGGAAAGGAGCATGAATTTTAATGAAACAGGATGTGAGAGGAGGGGGGGGACTGTGGGGCATGGAATGTAGAATGTTAGGTTATTTGGGTTTGAGGCGAGGATGTTTGCGGAACCGTAGGATGTGTTGTAGGGATAACTCCCATCTCTGCAGTTCAGGAAAAGCTGGTGGAGGGGGGGGAGGATCTAGATGGCTCTTATGGTGAAGCAGCTGGTAAAGTCAAAGGTGTTGTGCTCCGCCGCATGATGTGTCACAGGTTAGTCTGTATTGCTCTTGGCAAGTTTGATAGTGACCGTTCATACTGATGGAGAGCAGGTTAGTTATCATTCCAATGTAGAATACAGAGCAGAGATGGCTGACACGTATGGATGAATGTGCCTGAGTGATTGTGTGGATGAGTGTTCTCTTTCTGTTGCAAGTGAGTAGGAGAAACAATCCTATATTCAAATACAGCATTAGTAGTGTGCTGCTGGACAGTCATTTCAATTAAATATATAGGCAAATTACTGCACAGCGATATGAAATGGAAAGGGCATATAAGAACAGTCATGGAGAAGGCGGGTGGTAGACTTTGGTTTATTGTGAGAATTGTGGCCAGCTAGGTTTGTTACTGGTAGATTCAATCAATGTCAGAGTTACTGAAATGCTTCAGGAGCTCAAAATGGAAATCAGTAGAAGAAAGGCAAAGTTCTTTTCGAGAAATACTGTTGAAGAAATGTAGAAGGTCAGAACTTTAAGTGAACTGCACATGATTCTACTGCTCTTAACCTACATTTTCACATTATATATGGGATTGAACAGGAAATAAAGTACCTTTTCCCAAACACCTTAGGGGTGGATTGTGAAGTATGTATGTATGTAAAATTTTGACTATGTATATATTTCCACAGCTCCACCCAATAACTGGAAAAATAATAGTTTATCTAAGCTTGAGTATAAGTTTACACCTTCTGAATGGCACAGTAAATTGGTAGTTACAAAAAGAAGTGCCTGTACGAGGGTGGGGAGGGGGGTGTTGTAAATGGCCATGTGTCACAAGCTTGGAGTTGCTGTTTAGTATCATCAGACAAAGCTTATAATGTAAGTGGTGGTTTCTACTTCATGCTTCAAGAAAGTAAGTTAAACAAAAATGACACTTATTTTTGTGTCACATATCTAAATAAACACAAATCAGTGACTGTGATGTTGAACTTAGTTTCGAATGTGATTGTTTTTGTGTTCGTTTCCAGTAAATTGTATGTATAACTGCACAGTTTTATAGTAATTTAAAGCAATGTGATACAGTTTTTTGCATTTTCATTTTTGTCTTTTACAGGTGCAGAATATGTTAAAAAAGTAGAAGTTTATTTCTGTGATCTATGTCGTCTTTACCTTCCACGGTTTGATAATCCTGAAAGAGAACTCTCAATTCATTGTCGCACACGCACACATTTACAACGCTATGTGCGTTACCGTGATGATAGGGCTCTAAGGAAAGAAGCGGAGAGAATTCATCGCAAGGAAATGGCTAAAGAAAATGCAGAAAAAGATTCTTCAAAAGATGAAGAAAAAGGAGACTCTAATGAGGTTGGTAGATCAGAATTGATCATGCAGTAAATTCCACTTTAATTACCAGGAATTTAATATTTTCCTGCCATTTACTCTCCCCCATATCCTGCCAAATTTCATATATTCAGAACATTCTTTTTCCTCCATTTTTGCATTACCATAAGATTCTCCCATGAAACACTGTTCCTAGAGAAATAAACTGAAATAATTGACATAGATGGATGTTTGCTATGTCCTCTTATTAATTCATTACAGAGCTTTAGTCTTGCAAAAAAAAAATTCTGTGTTGGTGTTAATGGTATGCAAAAGTTAGTTGTCTCGTTGCACAGTTGGTGATGTCACATTTGTGTTTGCTCCCATCAACAACAGCACCAAGTGCCAACTTAGTTTGCATAGTATGACACAACTGGCTGCCTCGCATCTTGTATTTTATTACTGTTGGTCATATCAGTCATTTTGGCAGCTCTAAAATAGTAACTTGGGGTGACAAATGAGAGAAATCTAGAAAAGTATCACATTGTTGGAAAAATGTTTAAATAGTAGTTTACAATTGTTAAAGAGTTCAGAGAGAGAATTCGATATTGCTCTTCTACGTAGTATAACAAACAAATAGCACATTTCCATTCTTTAAAATTTAATGCAGACCAATTATAGGATCTGAAAAAAAAGACACAAGTGTAAAAGAGGACACCTAATTAAATCACATTAAGCAAAGTACAATAAATATCTGTGCAATCTTCTATTGCTTAAATAATGAAAATGCAGTTGCAGCTTTATGAAAACAACATAATGAAATCTGATACACTAAATATTAAGATTTGTCCATAATTAGCACGTTTTCTAAGGTTAAATTACAGTCCTTCAGTTATTTTGTAGAGTCTACTGTCTCTCTTATTTCACTGCTTTGCCAATATGGTGTTTTCATTGCATTATTTTGTGAGCCATTATTGTTTCAGAACAATGGAATACATCCATTTCACACTGTATAATTCTCTTAATATCTTGAGTGCCCATAAGAGATATTGGGGATCTTCACACTCTAGGTCCCTCCCCCTGCCCTTCTCCTCCCAAATACGTCATATGGGTACGCTAGGGGTCCAGAGAATTCTGCAGGTATGAGGTTTTTGTCACTCACTGTTCTAAAAAGGGTGTATGACAAAATTTGATTTGATATTGACTTGTGCCACTTGAAAATGAAAATAAGGAAGTCGAGAAGGACATTTTATGAAAATACTCTGGCAGAGTATATAACTTAAAACAATTACATTGAACTGTATAATTGAAAGTGGACAAAGTGCGAGAGTAACTTGATAGCAGTGAAGCGTCTTTAACATGAAAATGCACCAACCGCTCACTACCCATGTAAGTGATGTTAGTGAGGCACTGGTGTCGTAGAAAAGTGTTTGTATATCATGTAGTGTGTTAAATATTATACAGTGAAACCTCGATTTCAGGTTCCCGGATTTTGGTTTTTCCCTTCATTTACACCCTTTTTTGTTGGTCCCATCAAATTTCCTTTGTTTACAATGTTAATTTGCCCTTTTTGTGTTAATGTATTTATACTTTTCCCACATTTTAATTTTTTGAAATCGTGTTCATGAAGAAAAAATGATGTAATTGACATTAATTGATGTCAGCGTCGCTTTAACTTGTATTTTTCATGCTTTGCGTTATGCATTTCGAGAAATTTATTCTTATTGTGAAGTGCAAAAATTTAAGTTTTTTGTGAAGTTTTATAAACAGAGACTGGTGATTTGCTTGTCTATTTCTGCACATTGGAGGTGGCATGGTATATTATAAGCTCAAAAACACGTTTATGGTGTTAGATGCCGACCTTGTGCAAATGTCACAAAAATAATTACGCATGTATTTGCACTTGAGAATGCAGAAAAATTCTTGAATATCATTGTGCAAACATCAAAACTGAAAGTACAGAACTTGTGCTGTTTCACTATGTACATAATGAATGCCAATTTAAAATTGGCTGAAAAATTAATTACCATGAATGAAAACTTCATCAAAAATTAAGTTCTTTGGGAATTGAAAAATTGGAGTTCCACTCTTAATTAGTTTTCCTACTGAGGAGAGGGTGTGTGGTGCACTGGTTATGAGTGCTCATCCTTCTTCTCTTTCCGGATATCTTTTTTCCAAACTTGGCATGTGTGTCAAATGTCAAATATTTCCACTTTCTACACACTTACTGGTTTTTATTTTGAGTTCTACTGCTTATTTTAATACATTTGATTGAATGTTGTTTTGTGTAAATTTAGTTTCTGCTAGAGACAACTTAGTGGCATTTTAATTAATATTATTTGCTGGGATGCTGATTGAATTTTCTAAATGCAGAATGAAGATGAGAAGGATGCCACTGAGAACAAAGGCGATTCTACCAAGGATGGAGATGGGTCTCTAAAGAAGGAAAATGAAGAGGAAGGTGACGCTTCACATGATGAATCTAGAGCAGCAGATCTTTCTTTTGAAAACAATGCAGAGTGTCGTATGGATGGAGAAAATGTTGACGTTGATTTGGATCAAGATTTGGAAGCCGGGATGGATGACAAACTTTGGGCTGATGTTGATAAAGATTTGGGGGACTTACTGAGAGAAGTAGAACCTGGAAATAAGTCTTCTGATGAAGATGAAGATTCAAGAGCAGAGGGTGGCAGATATGATAGATTTCGCTACAGTGAAAAGGGAAATGCGGCAGCTAATCCATCTGATTCAGAAGTAGTTGAATCTACCACAAAAACTGCTGCAGAAGCAGAAGATGAGCCAATGATAGAAGGTGATGCTGATGAGAAAAAGTCTTCAGAAGCTAAAGCTGAAGCAGAAAATACAGTGAAGAAAGGTGGTAATACTACACCAACACCATCAACTACTGTTGATTAATTGCATTTTAAAAAATTTATCTAATCCACCATTTTCATTATAGACATTTCCATGTATAAGTAAATTTGAAATAGAAATAGTGGAAATATATGTAGAACGCAGATATATGTAAACATGCGAAAAATAGGTGCACATAAGATTTGCATCTCTGCATAATATTGTATCATGAAAAATTGCTTAAAAGTATGAAATTAGTGTCACCTACAATTAAAGTTAACTTTTCCAAACATTTCTGTTATAGGAATGTGTGTTAGTGGGAAAACTTAACTGTCCAAACACTTCTAATGCTTTATATGATTGTTCGTAAGGTTTGTTTCCTGGCTTTATAGAACACCTTTGAAATGGAAACAAACTGTGTTTATTGTTGTAAACACTTCACAGTGAATGTGAAATGAGTTTCATTACTTTATTCATTAATCATTCATCTCATCCCTTTGCCTATTACGTATATGTTTTAGGGTAAAGAAACAATTGTAAGCCAGATTAAATTCCAACTTACGAAGGAATGTTGTGAATGGCATTTCCATGTATACTTGTTGAGTTACTGACTGATAAAGGATATTTGTGTTGTGTGATCATATAGCTGTTTTAATGTATAGTTCTTTGTGTACCAATCTGTTAGAAATTTGTAATTGTAATATATAATAGTTGAAACAAGTTATAGACAAAACCATTGTGGATAGATTTTTCAGCAATATCTATAGTATGTCACGTGTATGGTGAATAAATTTTAATTATTCTTATGTTAGTTTGCTTTGGCATGTTACCCTATCCATATTAATCAGGAAGGGGCGAATAAAAGTGGCTTTGAGAACATTCCCAGGGCACAAGAAACACACAGAGAAATGAAAAACTTTACTAACCTGAGTATGGCAGGATCCCAGTTCATCTCTTGGCACTTTTGAGACCGGGTCAATCAGTTTTGAAGAAAGAATGAAGCTGGATTTGCTGTCATCTCGCCCACAATGTTGTTCTGCAATTCATGAAGACTTCGTTTATACTTTTTACATGGCAGGAAAAAAAAGTGCAAGTCTGAAAAATGTATATATGAAAATAGTAAAAATACACATACAAAATACAAAAAATTAAAAAAAAAAAAAAAAAAAAAAAAAAAAAAAAAAAAAAAAAAAAAACAGGAAATGTTACCTAGGCTTACAAGGCATTAAAAAACAATCAAAAAGAAAGTCACTTCACAAAGAAGTCCGTAATTTTCGACTGCTTTTTTCTTTGCTGTGGCTATAGCATATACAGTCCCTTCAAACTGTGATAATTCTGCCATTACTTTGCCAGAAACATTACGGCGTGTTACGAACTGTTTGTTTCTAATGCGTTTACTGCATCATTGAAAGTCACAAAGGAATGTTGTGGTTCCTCTGTATCGTTCTCATCACTAATTTCCTCGCCCAAGTCAAGAGATGCATCCTGTACTATCTAGGTGATAGTCATTGCTTCTGTAGTTAAAAGATTTTCGTCAACTTGGAAATAATCTTTAAATTACGCCACCTCTTCGAGACAGGACCATTCTTCATCATTTGGGGACAATACATCGTGAGCATTATCATTTCCAGGGGCATCATGTATTTCATGTGCAAAACCAGCTTTCCGCAAGCAGTTCCGGATGGTAATGTCCACTCACTCTGCCATGAAGCCGCAACGTAATGCATTGCCGACAGAAGGAAAAAAAAAAAAATCATTGATAATTTCTCGAAAGCGCTCAATGGCGTGGTAGTTGCTTCAATAATAATAATAATAATAATAATGGAAAGTAAAAATATTACCTGTAAAATGTTTATTTTCGTTTCTTCTTTCTTCCCGGCGTTTATACATCTTATTGCATGCTGCAATTTTGCTGTAATGCATCTTGAAATTAAGGATTACTCAAAGATCAAGTGGTTGGAGTCCACTTGTGAATTTGCAGGAAAGAATTCCACCGTAACATTCCTCAAGTGACAGGAGGGTGTGTTGCACACCTGTCTATAAACAATATCTTGTGGCCTGCTGCACCCATTTTTGCGTCAATGCTATGAAGCCAGCTTTCAAACACTTTCATCGTTATCCACATTTTTTGTTGCTGGTATATTTCGCTGGAAACTAGATGATGTTTTTAAAGCAACGTGGCTTCACAAACTTTCCAATCGTAAGTGGGGGTAGTTTCCCACTACCGTCACTATTAGCACATAACAAAACTATTAAGAGTTCCTTACTTTGCTTCCCTCCATGGCAGTTCTCGCCTTTGAAGGCCATTGTTCAGACATATCATTATAAAACACGCCCATCTCGTCCGTATTGAAAATAGTCTTAGGCTCAAAATGTGAAGTTAGTCTGTTCATACTGTTTTCTTTCCAGTCTATAACATGTCTGGATCGACAATTTGGCTTTCGCCAGACACGTTGACAGCTGATGCTGTGTCTGGCCTTAAATTTATGCAGCCTACCTGATGCATTGAAATTTTCAACGCTAAGTTGGAGCGCCAGTTCAGCTGCTTTTTCATGAAGCATAGGGCCGCTAATTGGTATCCCTTCCCCTCTATGTTGCCTAAATCATTTAACAAGCAATCTTCAACATCTTTATATTTCCCGCCCTGAATTCGTGTCCTCTTACTAGCAGAAATTCCAAACACTGCTGCACTCTCTTCTATTTCCTTCTCTTTTGCCACGATAGAATTTAATGTGCACACTGGGAGTCCTAATTATTTGGCAATGTCCGCACGCTTTCTATTTTTGTTTTCTTTTACCACAGACAGAATCCTTAGCTTTTCGGCAATGGTAAGGCTGGTCCTTTTTCTTACACTGATCTTAGTCTTCAAGATAAACACAAGCAAAGTATGTATAAATAAAACAGCTGCCCATAATATTCGCGTTAACTCGCTTCTTCGTATGTGTTTATACTACTGTAACTATTATGTGCTTTAGCGGCCATGTGCTCGTTTGGCTGTAAACTAGGGACTCTGAGAAAACAAGTGGCTGCTATGCGTAATACCAACCTTGCTTCTGGCTATCGCCACTGACGTAAACGCTACTTTAATACTTTCCTATTTTTCTGACTACAGTTTTTGCAGTTTATACTGTTGTTACCTATCTGTCGATATATAAAAAGTGTTCACTGGCTACCATAGCTGAAACAGGACATCAAAACTTGCAGGGGGGGGGGGGGGCAGCGGCAAGTGAAAAACGTATAAACTCTAGGGTGCACCCAGCCTGACGTCTGCTGTTAACTGCCATACATGAAGATAGTGTAAATGTGCTCCAAGTTCCAGCTAGCAATATGGACAGTTGCTCCATCATGTTGGTCTTTTCATCTATCATTAATGATGCCATAAATGTCAGTCACTTTCATTTACACCATCCTATATTAAATCTTGTTTGGTGAGAGTTATTGCACATGTAAGCCTTAGGCATGCATTGTGTGCTGACAAGACGTTGACTGAAGACATTCCAGCAAAAAAAAAAAAAAAAAGAAAGAAAGAGGTTGGGGTAGAACATAGTGGTCAGAAATTTTTTTCAGTGCTGTACAGTTCAGGACAGCTACAAAGGTAGTGGCATATACTCAGCAGAGAGTTGGAAGATACGTTCCAGCAAGTGCATGTGATATAGGTGTTCACTTAGAGATTTATATATAGGATGTACATAAAGTTCAGGAACACGTCTTTATTTACTGCATAAGAACCACTTTGTATAGTTGTCATACGTGCCACTTTCAAGAAAAACCCTGAAAAGTTTTCTCTCCCCCCAGCAAGTATTCTGCCACAGCATAATTTAGTTATTTGCCGATAGAGCTAGTCGCAAACATGGCACTTTCTTCTTCGCTGAGAGCACTGTCGCTGGATATTCTTACTTAAACATCTTGCAGCAATTGCTCATGCCTCAAATGCAGTTGGACTCTCCATCTTTCAGCAGGTTGGTGCTCCACCCCATTTTCATCATAATGTTCATGGATCTGCTGCATCGATGGATGAACTATGCTACAGAAGGGGACAGCTGTTAAATAAAATGACCTTCCCATCACCAGACCTCACTTTGCGTGACTTTCTTCTGTGGGTACACATAAAGATACGCTGTACGTACTGCCTCCACCATGTGATATAGCGGAACCCTGGGAGAGAATACGGGCAGCGACTGCCACAGTCAGTATAGCAAGAATTTGATTACCTTATTCACATCTGCCGGGTCACTCATGGTTCGCATATCAAATGTCTTGGGGGGCAGAATTGAAAAATACTTCGTGAGACATCTATACAATGTTTAATTTTTGTTGGCACTATAATATATATATATATATATAAGATTTTTGACTTACCTAAAGTACAGGCTCGTCAACAGAAACATAAAACACACAAACATTCGAGCTTTCGCCACCACTGCCAGCTTCATTGGGAAAAAGAGGAAGGAGAGGAAAGGAGAAAGGGAAGGATACGGGTTTTAAGGAAGTGGAAAAGGAGCCATTCCAATCCCAGGAGTGGAAGGACTTACCTTCCTTTTTGTCCCCTAAGGTAAACAAATACACACACACTCGCACATATCCACATGCAAACACACCTAGTTGGAATGGAAAAGTGAGAACTATGCGTTGAATAACTGACTACAAAGTGATTAGAAAAATAATATAATAATAATGAATAATTCATAAAATAAGGTGGATAGATAGCGAAAGGAATTCAGCAAAGAAAATAGAAATCTATAAAGTTGTTGTTCAAGAGAGTTGTTGAAGTTGAACCTGGTAGAAACTGATGTCAACTACTGTTGGTTAACAACGTAATGCACAATGGTTTGGTGGTTGTATTGGCGTCCAAAACAGGTTACAGGGAGAACAAAATCAAAGGAAGGCGTTTTATAATGACTGATTATGTAGTGGCAGATTACGACTATGAGGTAGACGATAATCTGAGGAAGGAATAATAGGGTTAGAAATGTTTAGAAAAATGTCGGAAGAATGAACGGAAATGTGGAAGAACGAGAATCTGAAATAATCGCGAAGTTTCTAGGAAAAGCCGAAAATGGTTATTATAGGTTATTGTAAAATGAAGTTGTGAAATAATATTACCACAGTAAATTTGGATGAAGGGTAGATATTATACAGGAGATGCAGTGATGAAAGCGGTAAATAACAAAAAATAAAATAATAATGAAAAGCGTAAACGAAAAGTCATTGGTTGTATTATTAAGTTAAGGTTCTGAAGTCAATACTGATAGTTGTATGTGGCTAATTAGGCCAGGAGAAAAATGAACTAGGTGTGTTTGCATGTGGATGTGTGTGTGTGTGTGTGTGTGTGTGTGTGTGTGTGTGTGTGTGTGTGTGTGTGTATTTGTTTACCTTCCTTTTCGTCCCCTAAGGTAAGTTCTTCCACTCCTGGGATTGGAATAGCTCCTTTTCCACTTCCTTAAAACCCGTATCCTTCCCTTTTTCTCCTTCCTTCCTCTTTTTCCCGAAGAAGCTGCCAGTGGTGGCGAAAGCTTGAATGTTTGTGTGTTTTATGTTTCTGTCGACGAGCCTGTACTTCAGGTAAGTCAAAAATCTTTATTTTATACATATTTTTCCCGTCAGGAAAGTCTCCTCATATATATATATAAATCAGTTAGGAATTTTTTCCTCTATATTATATATTTAAAAATTGATGAAGTCTACCTACCAGGCGAAGGAGCACAGGCAGTGATAGTAACAAATACACACACACACACACACACACACACACACTAGCTTTCGCAGCCTAGCTGCTTCATCAGGCAGAAGGGAAGGAGAGGGAAAAGGAAATGAGGGTTTTAAGGAAGGGGGTAAGGAGCCATTCCAATCCCGGGACAGGAAAGACTTACCTTGGGGGAAGAAAAGGAAGGTGAATAAATACACACACACACACACACACACACATACATTTACACAGATGCAAACACACCTAGGCAGACATACTATAGAAACCAGCTTCATCCTAACCCACAACTTCTTCACTTTTGAGGGCCAGACATACCAACAACTAAAGGGAACAGCCATGGGAACCAGGATGGCCCCCTCGTATGCAAACTTATTCATGGGGCGCTTAGAGGAAGCCTTCCTGGATACCCAAGCCTGTCAACCCAAAGTTTGGTACAGATGCATTGATGACATCTTCATGAACTGGACACACAGTGAAGAACAACTCCAGAATTTTCTCTTCAACCTCAACTCCTTTGGTCCCATCAAATTCACCTGGTCCTATTCCAAATCCCATGCCACATTCCTCGATGTCGACCTCCATCTGTCCAACAGCCAACTTCACACATCAAACCTACCAATAAACAACAGTACAAGCATTATGACATCTGCCAACCATTCCACAGCTTAGGTCTTCGTGGCAAACGAGTCTGCTCCAGTCCCGAAGTTCAGAACCAGTACACCAATAACCTAATAACAGCTTTCACATCCCGCAGCTATCCTCCTAATCTGGTAGAGAAGCAAATTGCCAAAGCCACTTCCTCATCCCCCCAAATTCAGAACCTTCAACAGAAGAATCCCAGAAGTGCCCCTCTTGTCACCGGATACTTTCCAGGACTGGAGCGGACTCTGAATGTGGCTCTCCAGCAAGGATACGACTTCCTAAAATCCTGCCCCGAAATGAGATCCATCCTTCATGACATCCTTCCTACTCCACCGAGAGTGCCTTTCCGCCGACCATCTAATCTCCGTAACCTCCTAGTCCGTCCCTATGAAATCCCCAAACCACCTACCCTACCTTCTGGCTCCTACCCTTGTAACTGCCCCCATTGTAAAACCTGCCTTATGCACCCTTCCACCACCACTTACTCCAGTCCCGTAACCCGGAAGGTGTACACAATCAAGGGCACAGCCACTTGTGATAGTACCCATGTGATTTACCAACTGACATGCCTGCACTGTGAAGCGTTCTATGTGGGAATGACCAGCAACAAACTGTCCATTCACATGAACGGTCACAGGCAGACAGTGTTTGTTGGTAATGAGGATTACCCAGTGGCTAAACACGCCTTTGTGCCCGGCCAGCACATCTTGGCACAGTGTTACACCGTTCGAGTTATCTGGATACTTCCCACTGACACCAATCCTTCAGAACTCCAGAGATGGGAACTAGCCCTTCAGCATATTCTCTCTTCCCGTTGCCCATCTGGGCTCAACCTACGCTAAATTTGAATTCCCGCCCACCATCTTAACATCTTTGCCTTGGTTCTCTGGACAGAGCCTCTGTCTCTAGTGGCATCTCTAACTTCTTTGGTTTCTGTAGTATGTCTGCCTAGGTGTGTTTGTGTCTGTGTAAATGTGTGTGGGGGTGGGTGTGTGTGTGTATTGGTTCACCTTCCTTTTCTTCCCTCAAGGTAAGTCTTTCCTCTCCTGGGATTGGAATGGCTCCTTACCCCCTTCCTTAAACCCCTCATTTCCTTTTCCCTCTCCTTCCCTTCTGCCTGAAGAAGCAACTGGGTTGCGAAAGCTTGCGTGTGTGTGTGTGTGTGTGTGTGTGTGTGTGTGTGTGTGTGTGTGTGTGTGTGTGTTCTATTTATTTGTGCTACTATCACACCTGTGCCTCTTCGCCTGGTGAGTAATCATCTATTTTTTTTATATATAATTTTTCCTGCTAGGAATTTTTCGTATATAATATTTAAACTACAAATTATGATATCCATCCTTCCCCTCATCCGATTTTGATGAAATGGAACTTATATGTCTTCCCAAGGTACTCTCAGTTGAAGCCCCATGAAGCGTTCTATGTGGTAATGACCAGCAACAAACTGTCCATTCGCATGAACGGTCACAGGCAGACATTGTTTGTTGGTAATTAAGATCACCCTGTGGCTAAACATGCCTTGGTGCACGGCCAGTGGTGGTGGAAGGGTGCATAGGGCAGGCAGGTTTACAACGGGGGCAGTTGCATGGGTAGGAGCCAGAGGGTAAGGAAGGTGGTTTGGGGATTTCATAGGGATTGACTATGAGGTTACGAAGGTTAGGTGGACGGTGGAAAGACATTCTTGGTGGAGTGGGATAGATGTCATTAAGGATGGATCTCATTTCGGGGCAGGATTTAAGGAAGTCGTATCCTTGCTGGAGAGCCACATTCAGAGTCCGCTCCAATCCCGGAAAGTATCCGGTGACACCTGCCTTTATTCATAGAACCGTTTTCGAGTGGTACTTCGGCTCTCAAAGACATACTTTGGAGGCAACGATAAATGTATATCTGTGGTAGTCAAGTCTGCTGTAGCCATTCTAGCAGACGAATTAAATCAGTTGTTCATTACTTGTTTAGTTGTGTAATTGGAAAGTGTTACCTGCATTTCCGTACCTGTTATGTATTTATATTCCGAGTTGAAAGTAAAATGTTGTTTGTACTTTCCAATTCCGAAACTAAAATCCACTGCCAGAATGCTGCATTTGACTTGCGATTATTTGGAAAAGTGGAAGTTTCGCGTTTGAATTCCAAGACAAGTAGCTCGCGTATCATTGAACAATGCAATTTCAAAGCTAACGTGCTGTAAATAATAATGACAAATACTTTTTTTTTTATCTTAAAGAGGACAACGAACACAAATGTCTATAGGCCTGAAGACTGTCCATTAAAGGCACGTGTAGAGATGCCGGCAGACTACGTTGTTCTGAATATTCTGTATGCACTTGCAACAGAAATTAAATTTATCCTGTCAGGATCTTAATTAACCGCACACACTGTAATCGTGACATATTCAGAAACAAGCCACCAAATACTGGTGACAAGGAATATCGATGTAAGCACACTCTCGGAAATCGCGATATATTCGAAACTAAGCGCTAAAATATTCGCAAATAAATAGCCACATCTTTCTGACTAGCGAATGGTGTAGGCCTAAATGTCATTGATACCCATTTCACTTACTGTACCAGCAATTTTAACGTTCCTCTAGTTTTGTCTCCAACCGTATTCTCGAAAATCGCAACATAGTTGGAACAAAGTCAAATATTTGTGAGAAGGAAGAACATAAGTATCATTGCTGATCGCACCAATTGCAGCAGCAGTTTCATTCTCCGTTCTTCAGTCACACATAAAAATCGCCAAATCGATGTTATTAACTCCTGAGACAGCATAGAAGAGTACTCCATCAGTGGCGTAGCTATCATAGGGCTAGGCGGGGCAGTGCCCCGAGGCCCCCGAGCTCCAGGGGCCGCTCGGCCTTCTTGAGCGACGATCGAAAAAAATTATAGTAGAGCGTCGAATTTTTTATTAAATTTTTTTAGCCTCCCACCCTATCGTCCATCAGATCCCCTTCCCCTCAAACCAAGTTTCCCACAGTAGCCTCACTGGGCCTTCACAAGACGCCACTGTGTGTCGCTGCTGATAGGCGAAGCTGCCACTCAGTGTGTCCAACAATCGCCACACTTCAGTCGGCGTAGCAGCAGAAGTAGCGGCGGCAACAGAGCTACTCACAGCAAAAGCTGCGTCTTCCAAGTGTTGCGGCGTGCCGGCTCGGCGCAGTGTGAAGGATCGCGCTCCTCCTAATACAGTATAAATACATTTACTGTACACTACTTCTTACTGGCAAATAGAATTGTACAGTTCGAATATCCGAATAAAACGGTTTTCCGAATATCCATGTCCCCAAATTACTTCGGATAATAGACGTTGTTGTTGTGGTTTTCAGTCTTGAGACTAGTTTGATGCAGTTCTCCACAATACCCCATCCTGAGCAAGCCTCTTCAACTTCACAAAAGAACGGAAACCTAAATCTGTCTGCATCTGCTTACTGTATTCCTCTCTTGGTCTTCCTCTGCGGTTTTTACCCCACACACTTCCCTCCATCGCTAAATTCACAATTCCTTGATGTCTAAGAATGTGTCCCACCAATCGATCCCTCCTTTTAGTCAAGGTATGCCAGAAATTCCTTTTCTCTCCAATTGTTCTGTACCTCCTCATTAGTTAAGCGATCCACACACCTAATCTTCAGCATTCTTCTGTAGCACGACGTTTGAAAAGCATCTATCTTCTTCCTGTCCGCACTTTTTATCGTCCATGTTTAACTACCTTACAAGGCAACACTCCACAAAAATGCCTTTATACTGTATATAATATTTTAGATGAATGAAATAATTTCGACTTTTAATTTCTCCTTCCGAAATTGACCCCGACATGGACAGTTCGCCAATTATGTAAGGAAATTATAACAGTATATGCATTATTAGTTTGTGAGGTTATGGAAGTATTTACTGCAGTTTTATTCTTCTGCAGCTGCCGAAAGGTCGTTCAACAAATTAAAAATTATCAAAACGCATCTGAGGTACAGTATGGTCACAGAATAAGGAGTATACAGAAAGGAAACTCCCGCTGCAGTCTGTCGTCCAAAATTTAGTGCACATGCGCGGAATCGGCCATCTTGAAAAGCAGTAAACGCGTGGTCTCTCCCTACTGTCGCGTGGTAATGCGCCGTCTTTGTTTGTTAATTGTGTATTTTAGCTGCCTGAATCGCATAAAAGTAAACTAGTATTTGGTGCAATGGAAAAAAAAAGAACTGTGCGTCAGTAGGTGTACCTGTTCCGTTTTTATTACGAGCAGCAATAAAAGTGTGGTGTTCAGCACCTAATTGCCGCAATAATTCTCATACAAATAAGGATATAAGCTTCTTCACCTTCCCAAAAGATGTTGAACGGTTAGTGAACGTCGCTATATGTGTGGTAAAAGTTAAATGTTATCAGTTTCGAATGAGAGCAATGTGTACATAATTATTAAAAGTGCGTGTGTAGAAGGAGATTGGTCTCCCTATAACGTGCCCGAAATATTTCGCCTGAGTGGGCCTTAGGAAAGGAGAAAATGCTCTCGAAAGTTTTTCCAATAGTACTGTACATCTTATTTAGCGATCTGTTCGTGACTAACGGCGTAGCATAATGGTCAAACGCATTACTTGTGCAGCAGGCGCCCTGGGATCAATCCCAGGAGCTTCCTTTTTTTTCTTTTTTTTTTTTTTTCTCTCTTCATTACGCTACACCGTTTATTCACGAACAGAGCGCTGAATAACATGTACAGTGCTATTGGAATAAACTTTCGAGAGCATTTCCTCCTTTCCTAAGGCCTACTCAGGCGAAATATGTCAGGCACGTTATGTGGAGACCCACCTCCTACACAAGTAACTTAGGAGAAATCGGCGGGTCCCGATTGCCGGGCTCCCCTTGTTACGATATTCAAAGAAATGGAATAAGGGGAATAATTTTGCTGTTCTTGCTCTATGGTTGGCAGTTTCTTGTATCTACCTTTCTCTGGTCGGTAAAGTAATTGTCCTCGTAAAAAGAACATTATGTTGCCAACATTGAAACATTACTCCTCTACTGCCGTAAGTAAAACAACCAGTCAAATCGATGACACTCATTCTACCTCCTCCCCTTGTTCTACGCTGCTTAGGCAGGTAAAATTTTACTTACGATAATGGAGGTGTAGTGTGCTAATGTTGGCAACGAATGCTCTTCGGATACTAGAACAAATAGATTAAGGGGAATAATTATTTTATGCTGTTCCTGCTCTATGGTTGACAGATTGTTCTATATGCCATTCTCCGATCAGTAAATTAATTATCCTCCTAAAGCAAATACAACTTTTCCAACATTGAAACACAAGTAGATCACTGCCGTAAGTAAAATATAACATATAGGTATGTTTTAAAGACAATATTTATTTCCAGTGCTAAGAAACGGACTGTGAATTCAAGGAGAGCTGATTTACTTAAAAATATATTATCCAATATTTAGTAAAACTTTTTGTCAGAGTTAGAATTTTCTATTTCTTGAGGTTCACAAACAGAGACTTGAAATACAAAACCAAAATTGAAAAAAATTTCAAAGTGATAAAAGTGACCCATCGGTGAGGTACAAATGGTGTGTAATGTTCTAGTGAATGCATATTGACAAGAAAGACTAAGAGGAAAATTATGAACACTTTTTCCTTTGCTATAACTGAAACAATGTGTGCCACAATAAGACAAGTACAGAGTAAGTTTGTTATGTAGTTTTATGTTTCGGCTACCTGTCCTTCATTTGTGTGTAATTTAACAGTTTTATATATGCCCAGACATCATTACTTCTGTGTAATCGCGCTGTACTGCTAAGTCTGACTTGTGCAAATTTATTCGTGTCATATAAAACCTGGCAGTTGTAAAGTCACTTTCTTGTTTATAACCAATTTCCCAAACGTAACTTCGCGTTACTCGGGATTTTTCTAAAAATAAGCACCAAATAAAAGGATCATTGATTCCATCGTACATTTTCGCAGTTTTATTAAAATTTAGGCCTACCTTTTTTTCGTTGGGTTACAATTAGGTGCAAGAACAGGGCGCAAAATAGAGGAGAGCATAATGAAAAGCCGTTTCCTGTCGTAAAAGTCGGCGAGGTTAGCTGCAGTTCGGAAAAAGTCCATTTCCAGCCAAAGTACTAAGTGGCTATAGTTCCGAGTTTACTGCTTTTCAATATGGCGTCGAGCGCAACGCTTGGTAACATACAGATCAAAGGCGCCGCCTCCAGCTTTCCCTTCTGTATCTCCCTATTCTGTGGTATGGTTCAAGCTTGACTTGAACATTTGCCACTCATAGCAATCGAAAACAAGGCTGCATGAAGTCTAGATTTAACAGACCTTATTGATGATTTTGCAAAACCCAAAGCCAGGATAAGATTGTAAAATATTTGTTAAAATAATATTGACTACTTTTTAATTGTGTACCCATATTATTACTATAATGTACTGCAGTCACGAAAACGCTTACCGATAAATACCGATCAAAAATCATATCTTCGCCAACATCTGCAGTCTAACAGTTTGAAGCATTGTATAACTTCAGTAGGTGTTCTTTCATTTTGACTTTGGTGCGTGAGGAAACACGAACGAAATCCCCACGACTTGAAAAACGCCACACATTAAGTTCGTGATACACAGTGAAGCGCGAAAAATAATTATGAATTGTTTTCAAGGACTAATAGTATTCGTGTTACAAGAAATAGAAAAATTCCCAACTTTTAGAAAATAAAGTTTTATCACATTGACTGCCACGTGAGTTAAATATAAGCCACAAGAAGTCTTCTCTTCGGGCCACGTGAAGTAAATACAACTCACGGACATTTTTCCGTTTAAAGCTCTGTGGTGAAGTTGTAACTCACAGTAGCGTGCTGTGACTTGGTGTTACAGTACGTTATGGCCCCAGTAACAAATCATGTTCGTGGCCTCCAGTTTTCAAGAGCTCAAGAGTAGTTACTGACACTTGAAATCGAAAATTATATTTAACTCACATGGCCCAGTCATATTGGAGTTTCCTTGTTTTTATAATTTATTATTTGGTGTTACATATTACTTATACAGTAGATTGTATATCACATACAGTTTTAATTACATTCTCCAACTCTAATTGCAACAACAATGAAACAGACTGAAAAAATTGGGGAATTCCACTTTGTATCTGTAACACCTGCACGAACTGTGCTTTATGAAGAAACACTCTTCGCAAAAATACGAGTCACAATTTCCTACATTTCCATGAACTTTGTTTACATTTCTTGACAGTTTGCTATCGTCCAAATTCATTCTTAATTTTTACGTAGCATCCGTACACCTATGACTTATTGCTCCCATGTTCACAAGAGCACAATCTGCAGGCAGCTCAGTGTCTACGGTGAGAGATTTCTCAGGGGCATCGGCATCTTCTGTATGGAGTAGTCTCAAAGTCACTTCCTCTTTGAATTCTTTGATTGAGACGATCTTGTTGTTGATGTATAGGTAAATCACAAGAGCATTTACCAGTGCTGACCCTGCCAACAGTTCAATTGCAAGCTTCCTGTACCATTGCACACCCCGCCTTAGACAGTATAGGACTTCATTTGGCGAGAGAGATCTATAAATGACTGATTATAGTCAGTTATCATTACTGGTTTTTTCTTTGTGCCCCTCTTGGTTTGAACTTCCGCTTCTTCCTCTCCATGAACAGTACTCAGGATCAACACATTCCTCTTATTTTTCCATTTCAGTAGTATCTTCATCTTCTTCACTTATGTTCATAACTTCATCTTAAAGCTTCTGTACATACCTTTGTTCATCTACATAACTTCTACGAGACACTTACTCCGGCTACAATCTCTCTGTGTTACGGAGCAAACAACACTGAATAAAGCCAAAAAACATGAACTAAGGTACTAAATTGCAATATTTTCAACTTATTTGTACCTAAATAGCTTATTACAAGCAAACTAAAGCAGAATATGGAAAAAAGGAAATGGTCCCCGGGGGACGGTAACCAGGGCCGGATCTAAGGGGGGGGGGGGGGGGGGCAAAGGGGGCAGTTGCCCCGGGCGGCAGAATTTAGAGGTCGGCAAATTTTTACCGACTCGTTTTTTTTTTTAGCAGAATGTATCTTTCTGGTATAATTTCTTAAAATTAACTGACACAAAATTATTAAAAGTAAAACGACTGCAAGAAATACCGAAATCATTTAATAAAACTAAAATTCCTGGTTGCTGACTTCAGTGTTGCCCTGTCACAGATACTTCAGCTAATCAGACTTTAAAAATCTACTAGATATTAGCCAGAATGAGGGAGATGTTTGCGTTATTTCATAAGTAAATGCACAATGTTTATTAATTTGCATAGATTTCCTTTTTCAAATAAATGAATATTCATATTTCATATCAAGGTAATATTTGTAGAACAGGTGATATATATATAAAGTATTTCAGGCGTGCACACTTCTTATTGAAAGTCAAAAGCATTAAGGATCTAGAGTCCTCTCTCGGTAGCGGTGGAATTGATACAGGATACTCTGTAAATCACATTTAACTGCCTGACAGAGTGTTCATCGGACCACTTTTATACTATTTATCTCCCATTCCATTCTCGAATAGCGCGCGGGGAGAAAGAACATCTGAATCTCTCTGTTCGAGCTCTGATTTCACGTTATTTATTCAGATGATCTTTTCTACTTATGTACGTGGGAGACAACAATACATTTTCGCATTCGGAGGAGAATGTTGACGATTGTAGTTTCGTAAGTAGCCCACATCGCAGCGATAAATTCCTTTGTTCTAATGATTCCCATCCCAGATCCTGTACCACTTCCATGGCGCTGTCTCCCCTGTATCACGACAATACAAAACAAGTTGCCCTTCTTTCGACTCTATGTCCTCCGACAAACCCACCTGATAAGTATCGCACACTGGGCAGCAAGACCAGATAAAACAGGAGGAATCTCACTGTATTATTGATGCTGTACTTTTTCTAGCTAAGCAAGGAAGTCCTTTTAGAGGAACAAAAGAAGATGGTGATTTTGGTGATCCACATAGCGGCAAATTTCTAAATACAATTGATCTCATATCATACTATGGTGTCCCCCTTCGTCTGCGTATTGAACGCCACAAGAAAGTCCAGATTAGTTATTTTTACAAAAATATACGAGTTCCGTGACTTGATTGACAAAATAAAACAAAATATAATTAAAGATATTTTAGCTGCTAAATACTTTTCACTGATGTTGGACTGCACTCCAGATATCAACCACAATGCGCAGATGATACAAGGAATTCGATATATCTAGTCGAATGACTCAGAGGTTGTGGAGAGTTTTACTGACTTTTTTTACAGTTACAGACAAAACAGGAGAAGGCCTTAGTCAAGAGATACTGCAAAAATTGGAACAAGAGGGGTTGAACATTATATACTGCAGGGGGCAGCCTCATGACAATGGGGCAAAAAGGGCTGGAAAGAACAAAGGGGTCCAGTCAAGAATACTTCAGAAGAATGAACTGGCCTGTTTCGTACTATGTGCTGCTCACTCTTTAAATTTAGTGGGAGCAAATGCAGCAGACATTCAGCAAGACTAGGTGATCTGCAAGAGTAGATGCGGTTGAAGCTGTTTACAAGCATTTTCATAAAGTTTTGAAGGCCCTGGAAGAAACAAACTTATAAATTGTCAACACCAGAAACAAAATCAGAGACAAGATCTATTTTAAAAAATATGTGAAAACTCAAATTCATTACTTTAACTTGTTTCTGGTATGCAATATTAAAATAAATTGCTCGTGTTAATCAGTTTCTGCAAAGTTAATACTTTACAATTGATAAAGCTGTTCGAAACATTCAAGGACTATTAGGCTTTCTCAAAACTTCCTGGGATTCTTGTACTTATGAAGCTATTTCTGAGCCCAAAGTGGTAGCACAAGATAATGAGGTACCGACGGTATTCTCCGAAAAAAAGTTTCGAAGAAAGACGAAAAAGGCCGATGAGCTTTGTGAGGATGAAGCATCCAACATTCACAGAAAAAATAAGGAATAATTGACAGAGCTTAGTACCAGGTTTACCGCACTTGAGAAAATTGGTGCAAAAATTAGTTTTCTGTGTGGTGTGCAAATTCGAGAAATGGAAGTGGAGGACTTGAAGGCCAAAGCAGCGGAACTGGCAGAAGATCTTAGCGAGGAAGAACTTGAAGTTGAAAGTTTCAGACAACATGCGCTGGAAGTAGACAGAGCCTTGCCAGATTCCACTGCATCATCAACATTAAGTTTAATTTATAAAAATAAATTGGTAGAGGGGTATCCCAACCTTACTACAGCGTTAAATATATCTTACCATTATAGCAAGCTGAAACTAATGAAATACACTTGAGGAGCACGACTGCTTAACAAATCTGAGTATAATATTCATAGAGCACAAAGGAGCTGCTTCTCTAAACTATGATATCAAAAACAGTTTTGCAGCAAAAAAAAAAAAAAAAAAAAAAAAAAAGGCAGCTCGAAAAGCGAAATTTTCAATTGATTTTTGTATGATGAGTAATCTTGTAATATTTTTGTATGTATTAAAATTGTTCTGTTTTCCTTTGATCTTAATTCAGTCAATAAAATAATTTCATGTTGTGAGATTGCGACATTTATTTAGAAATATGTAACCCAATTAGCGTCAAAAAGCCGATTCTTACAGGGGGGGGGGGGATGAAAGAAGGGGCGGCAAATTTAAGCTTGCCCCCCTTGGCAAATGTCCTAGATCCGGCCCTGCGGTAACCCAAGTATACCTTTGGCAGCCAATATGTTAATATACTTATTGTTAAACAGAATGGACTAAGAGAAAATATTAAATGTATACAGCACATTTAAGTACAGTAGAACAGTAGCGGGCATATGATTTGTTGTGGGGATGTAACAGATAACAGCAGGAAGGGGGGGGGGGGGGGTTGGAGGGCAGAAGGAAATTACAAGGTGTTTTACAAAGTTATACCGACCCTTCCACTGTGCACCTCATAAATCACAGATTACGTACTGCGCAGACACACCTGGAGGGTGCACATTTTCCACAAAATGCGTTGCGCCAGGAACGAGGCAAGTTTATTTTCCACAATTGCGTTAATACTGAAAGGAATACCGGACAGAATCTACATACCTTTCTACACACTACCTTGCAATGGAAGGCGGGAAATGGATTCGGCATTCTGTGGCTTTTTTCTGGGAACGGCGCCTTCCCATACCATAAGAACGACTCGCTCTTCAATTTACGTTCATACTAACACTATACCCTCCGCCGCATTCCGCATTCTGCTCAGTTCTTTTATGTGAAAAACAAACAACTTCATTGTGGTGAGAATTCAGCACTTCACTCAATCTTTTGAGGTACGTTTCTACCCGCACACTATTTGTTTATTCTACCCTTTAAAGGTTTAATTACGTTCACGGATCAGGAGTTTCATGTAATAATTACTTTGTCTCAATAGTGAATTGTGCATCAAAACGCTGCCCTCTACCCCACTGTCACGATATTAAGCGAAGAAGTTATTTTACTTCAAATGTTTATATAGCTTATGGGACTTAACTACGGGGTTATCAGTCCCTAAACTTACAAACTACTTATGAACTGCTAACACTAAAGACGGCACAAATTTCCATGCCCGAGGGGGGATACGAACCCCCGACCGTAGTGGCCGTGCAGACCGTGACTGACGCGCCGCAGTCCCCTCGGCCACCGCGGCCGGCGTTATGTTACTTATTACTTTTTCCTGGCCAGTCACTAACATATACTTCAAGAAGCCTGGCAGGGACACGGAGCAATCCAAAGTGTTTCATGTTTCATCAAACAAAATCCGGCAACTTTCTTTTGATGAAACCATCCTACACGAATATTTCCCCTGTTTTCCTTCTTTTACTGGGCTGTCAACGAAATGAGCCAACGGCGCAGTAGTTTAGCGAGAGTAAGTTGTCAGCACTGACTAAAGTCCGCTTGCTGTCACTGCTGACGAAAAATATCCCATGGGGCATTTTCATCTGCATGTCCTACCCAGGTCCAACTCTGTCTCCATCCCTCTGCAAAATTTCATCCAAATCACCTAGTAGTTTTTGCGTGGAAACATAACAAACAACAAACTTTCACAATTATATTAGAGAGTACGATTAAATATTATCTGCTGCGTGACACATAATAATTTCCTTAGTAGTATTTAGTATGATGAAGTAGTTTTGTATCTCTACAGTATTAGTGTAAAGAGGGCCCCAATGTCATTTTTGCCCCGGGGCCCGTGGTGACATAGCTACGCCACTGTACTCCATAACATAGAATAAGAAAATTCCACAAAGTGTTGTGGACAAATAACTCCCACAATGTGTTGCAAACGTTAAGATAAAAAAAAATTTGCATTGGGTGTGTTTCGTTCACAGAAATTCTTGCTTGGAAGTCTAGCACACTACCTGTTACACCACAGCAACTCGATGTTATTACTACCTTCAAATTTTATATAGTCGTTCCCACAAGTTTATTGCTTAATGTTAATTACATTTAGTTATAATAAATCCATCCAGAGATGATTTGTAATTCGTCGCTAATTCGCCGTTGCGCTGAAACAGTTAACTGCGAGTTATAAAACCAAAACTGAGAGATATACGGCAAATCAAAATGGCGTCCGTGACATGGAAGGAAGAAGTGAATGTTGCCTCCAAAGTATGTCTTTGAGAGCCGAAGAGCCAAAGTACCACTTGAAAACAGTTCTACGAATAAAGGCACGTTCCGGTGACAAAAGGGGCACTTCTGTGGTTCTTTGGTGGAAGGTTCTGGATTTGGGGGGATGAGGAGGTGGCTCTGGTAATTTGATTCTGAACCAGATCAGGAGGATAGCTGCGGGATGTGAAAGCTGTTATTAGGTTATTGGTGTACTGGTTCAAGGATTTGGGACTGGAGCAGACTATTTTGCCATGAAGACCTAAGCTGTAGGGAAGGGAAAGTTTGATGTGGAATGGATGGCAGCTGTCATAATGGGAGTACTGTTGTTTGTTTGTTTGTTTGTCGGTAGGTTTGATGTGGACGGATGTGTGAAGTTGGCCGTTGGACAGATGGAGGTCGACATTGAGGAAAGTGGCATGGGATTTGGAATAGGACCAGGTGAATTTGATGGGACCAAAGGGGTTGAGGTTGGAGAGGAAATTCTGGAGTTTTTCTTCACTGTTAGTCCAGATCATGAAGATGTCATCAATGAATAATATATATATAATTTGTATCCATGTCAGTTTCTCCTGCAATTTTTCTGTTTATGAGCAAGCTGTCCATGCAGCATGCTCTGTAACAGGATGGTCTAGCTGTCTCCTAGCCACAGTTTGGTGATGGCCAGTCATTCAGATAGACAGCCTGTTGCTAGTCATACCCCCATAGAAAACTGCACAGTGGTCGCAGTTCAGATTGTGGATAAAATGACTTCTTTCACAGATGTTGCCCTGCCTTTTATGGGATAGGAAATACCTGTGACAGGACTGGAGTAGATGGTGATAGGTTGGTGGATAGGACAGGTTTTGCATCTAGGTCTATTGCTGGGCTATGAGCCATGGGGCAAGGGATTGGGCACAGGGATGGACAAGCATATTACGTAGATTAGGTGGGTGGAATACTGATGTAGGAAGGGGGTAGGGAGGATATTGGATAGGGTTTTCTCATTTCAGGACAGGTTGAAGGTAGTCAAAACCCTGGCGGAAAATGTGGTTTAACTGCTGCAGTACTGGGTGATATTGCCTCACAAGACTGGTGCTTCTCTGTGTTTAGAAAGTGAGTGTGGGGTAGCTGATGGGTGACTGGACAGGGAGGATCTGCGAGATTTGTTTCTGGACAAGGTTTGGAGGGTATTGCAGCCAGTGAAGACCTCATTGAGGCATTTGGCATATTTGGAGAGGGACTGCAGATGGTGCAACCATGGGTGGCTAGGCTATATGGTATGTAATGGGTGGTAACTGTAAATTGGAGTTATTGTTGATGGGTGGTAGGTTTGATGTGGACAGAGTTACTGATAAGGCCATGTTTGAGGAATAGGTCAATTTTGAGGAAGGTGGCTCGTTGGGTTGAGTGGGACCAAGTGAAGTGAATGAAGGAGAAGGTGTTGTGGTTTTGAAGGAGTGTGGATAGTGTGTCCTTACTATCAGTTCAGATTCTCGAGATATCAATGAATCTGATCCATATGAGAGGTTTGGGGTTCTGGGTAGACATGAAGGCTCCATGAAGAAGTTGGCAATAGGAAGGTGTGATACATGTGCCCATGGCTGTACCGTGAATTGTTTGTAGGTGATGCCTTCAAAGAAGTGCCCTATATTTCTACAGATAAGGCAATGGCTGAATCATTAAAAAAACGCCCCAAAATCCGAGGTCATCTTATTCGACAGTACAAAAATATTAGATTGAAATTTAGTGTGAAATTGGTAATTTTGCAGATGTGGTGTATAGTGCGGCTAATAGTGAGATTTCAACCTCCAAAGCAGTTAAGTATCGAAACAATAGGCATCAAATGCAAATATTATTTTTACGAATATGTCGTGATTTTAAAGGGTGTGGTTAGGCAGAAGCCTGAGAGTACAACTTTCTAGGTAGTTTACAAGAAAGCGTACAACTGGAAATTGATTTAGTGTTTCTGAACTGTAGATTCAGGTGCTAAGTGCCCACACGCACTAAAAAACAAACTTTTTGTTTAATCTATACCTAACCTTCTTTAACCTTGAGAAATAACTTTTTTAAATTGAAAGTTAGGTTACGTACAGATCAAACAAGAATATCTTTTTAGTTTTTGGGGCGCGTAGCACCCAAACTTCCGGTTCACATACATTCGCTTATTCCTATGTAGCAAATCTGTGAAATTTACATCCTGGAGGAAAGATATACGAAAACAAATGTTTGCAACTTTTTTTAATATTCTCTTTTCGAGCTTTATTAATTTACTGAGTGGTCAAGCATATATACAATAAGCTATAATGCCATAAAGCAGAAATAGAATTATTTCCAGTGCAGCTTGATTTTACAATGTCGCTTGTCAAAAATAATTTGTCAATATATCCAGAGTTGTACTAAACCGATTAGCGCATATTTATGTACAGAGCAGTGAAAGGGTTAAAATACGCCGGAGCTATACAAAACAATTGTGGCTTCCTTAGAAATCTTCTGTTCTCGGGCAATTTCGTGCATTTTCACCCAAATAATACGTGCATTGGCGCGATTAAAAGTCGTCAGCTCGGCAGAAGAAATAACTTTCCTCTTAAACTTCACAGTGTAAAAGAAAAAAACGTGCTTCCTCATCATCGGATACAATGTAGCACTGAACGCACAAAAGGTCAAAAGCAGATAGCAAACACTGCAACAAAGGGTGAAATCCAGGTGTACCAATCACGAAAACTACTTATGGCGGCTACTGAGAGCATTTTTTGGAACTTCATGAAGCTGTGCCTTTGAATCTGTCACAGACGAATTTTTAGATCCCGAAAACTGGAAAAAAGTGCCTCTTGCATTCCGGCAAATACGGTAACTTGGGGGGGGGGGGGGTCGTCTTAGAGGCCAGATATATGCTTACACTATAAAAATTTGTATCTCAGCTTAATCTGCGGAAATATGGTACTTGCAGGTGAGGATGTAGTTGGTCAAGGAGGTTGCAGTTGTTTGGGTGTTGTGAAAGGTAGTATTCAGCAGCAAGTCCATGAGCATTGGGGATGTTGGTGTAGAGGGAGGTGGCATCTACCATGACTAGCATGTACCAGGTGGTAATGGAGTAGGAACTGTGGAGAGTCGGTGGAGGAAATGGTTGGAATCTTTTATATAGGAAGGTAGGTTGTGGGTATTAGGTTGAAGGTGTTGGTCAACAAGATCAGAGATTCTCTCTGTGGGGGCTCCATAACTGTCCTCAATGGGACATCCAGGGTGAACTTAACGGAGCATGTAGAAGGTGTGGGTGCATGGTGTAGGAGGGGTGGAGGGCTAGGATTTGAGGGGGGGGGCTGGAGATCCTGTTGGGTTAATGGAATGATGGGGGATCTTTGTGGCAAGGTGTGGGTGTGTAGGTGGAAGAACCTGACAATTGGCGGACACCCTCTGTGATCTCCACAACAGACATGCCAAGTATAAAGATTTGACCGTAATTATCACGATTTATAGCCAAAAATTACGGTGTTACAGGGTCCTGTGCTATAATTATGGAATTTGATACTTTATTTAGTAGGTTGGCAACAGTCTTTTGTAGGATCAGTTTATGAACCAGTATAATTTCAGAAATAAGGTTATTTCGAATCCCAAAAAGTCAGTTCGTACAACAGTATAATGTACACAAACACTAAAGTGGAGTCTATATATTAACTTCACTACTGTGGGTGCGTAAACTTGTAGTAAAGTTGCAATTTGGCGTACCACTGTTCTAACTTGATGATGCCGATGATCGGTAGTGATTCTTTCTTCTTTGTGGAGGCACTGCTATTCACTTAATCTTACAGGAATCTGTTTATGAAGTAGCAAGTTTGAATGGCTCAAGTGCGGTCAGAGAGCTTGACATCCTCTGTAATAAAAAAACTGGGTAAGTACTCAACAAAACAATGCAGAACGAACATGAACAAATGATCACAAAGCATCAATCTAGCTAAAAAAAAAAAAAAAAAAAAAAAAAAAAAAAAAAAAAAAAAAAAAAAAAAAAAGTGCAGTAGTGGCCAGCGCAGTCACGTAGAAAGCAGGTGACCCAGGTTCGAATCCCCACTTGGCACACACTTTTAGCTTGTCCGTTTTGCAGTTAATGTCTTACATTCCATGAAGATGAGTACTAATGTTCCTGGTGTTAAGTCATTAGTGAGTGATAACAAGTCATTAAGTAGCACTTCAGTCTCCGACTTTTATAATCTGTTTTGGACAAAAGCAAACAAATGTAAAAGTAGTGGGGAGGTGCCACTTTCAAGCCACTGAAAATCAACCGTCGACAATAGTGTCATCAACGCCAGACGCTAGGCCAATTGTCGGACCGCAGATCAAAGGATGCCGCCACAGGATGATTGATAGGACAGGATGATTATATTTAGGTCTTTTTGATTCGCTACTTGTCCGACCGCTAATCAAAGGACGCCGCCACAGGATGATTGCAAGTGAACAACACCTTCCTCGGCCACACACGACGCCCCCCTCCACCCCTCGGCGCCGCCGCCAGACAAGCGGCGCCTCCGACAGGTCCAGACCTGTCTACCCCTCGACATGTCTGTACTCGCACCCTCGACCACACACCAGGCCACCCCTGACATGTCCAGTCCGGCTCCACCCACGGCGATCGCGTACTTGTGATAGAGTGCATGCGCGAAAGAACTGTCACGGTGACCACGTCACCTCCGAACCGCAAGCCGCCGCCGCCCGGCAATAAAAATAAATAAATAAATAAATAAAATAAATGCCTACACGTCGCATCTCGCGCGTCAGTAGAAGATGAGTGGTGACGGGGAGAAGAAGGTTCGTTTTAATACAGATGCTAACGAGACGCACTTAATGATCAGTTGGAGATTTGCATACACAGCAGCTCGTAAGGCGAGTGGCAGCAATATGCACTAGATCGGGAGCGCTTCCACCGACGAATACAGCAAATGGAACGTGTCTTAGCACCTGTGATTCAGAAACGCTGCATATAAGCAAATTATATCACCAACGTCTTCTTCTTTGTCGGTCATACTGAAATTGAATGAATTTATATATAGCTAATTGTAGGCCTCTACTTGACTTAGTCGATAACATGTCGTGGTGGGAGAAACAACAAAATTTCGTAGTTGTTGACTGGTCTGGTGATGGGTTGGGAGAGGATTCCCGGAAGAAAAAGAACGGATCATTACTTCCTGATAATATATGTGCAATAATTGTAGGTCCGTCTAACTGCGGTAAAACAAATATTCTTATGATGTTGCTCACGCATATAGATGGAGTGCACTTTGAACATGTTTGTGTATTTTCTAAAACTCTATCTCAACCCAAATATCAGTTATTGCAGGAGATACTACGAGGCGTAAAAGGAGTCATCTATACAACGTACAGTGAAAGTGGTGGTATCCCCCCTCCTGAGCAAGTAAAACCCAACACCGTATTCATATCTGACGATGTTGCAGTTGAAACCCAACACCAGATTCTTAGATATTTCTGTTTCGGGAGGCATATGGGCGTTGATGTATTTTATCTAAGCCAAACGTATTCCAGAATCCCAAAAAACAGTTGCTGCATGATAATGTAAACGTCATTATAGCATTCAAACAAGACAATTTGAATTTAAAACATATTTACAATGCCCATGTCGGAACTGATATGTCATTCACCGACTTTGTAAAGATCTATGCAGACTGTTGGAATAATTCGCAGTATGTGTTTGTAGTTATAGATAAAACAAGGAAACTGAATGACGGTAGGTACCGACGGAACTTTCAAGATTTTCTACATATATAACGGTGCATATAGCTCAGTGCGACAGTCTACGCACCGACATGGACAAATTCGCACGTATGTCTAGTGATCGAGGCGTACAAATGCAGAACGTACGCATGTACATGGATTCAAAATTCCAAACTCTTGAGTGTCGAATTGAGAAAGTACATACAGATCTAAAGCAGTATGCTAAGCATCTCCTAGTACTTAACAATCAGGTAAATGCACGTGTTGATGTACTTGAAAAAAAAATGTGAGCACCTTAACTACAAAGATCGATGATATTGAGGGCGAAAAAATCACAGCGTTTGCAGTTGTTACTGATAAGAATAATAATACGAAGTTTAATAATAGCGGCCCTATATAAGAGAGCATGCGACCCAAAAGTCTGTTTAGTACGTGTTGAGATGTCGACCAAGCAGAAAGTCATCCAAGCGCGAAAGGCCTTTCGTGAGAAATTAAGACTGTTAAAGTTGGGGCAGCTGAACCGCGAACAAACATTAAAAGAAACGTTCAAACCGGTTTCTGATTCCCTCAAGCATTTCAAAACGACTTCACGTCCAGAAGGAGAAGAAGACTCAATCGCGAATTTCATCAGCAACCATAGCAATTCTAGAATAGACAAAATATACGGTGTTAGCAAAGTAAAACCATATATGCTAGGCTCAAAGCCTATAAAATTAACCGAGAACACAATTCAGATTGGTGACAGAGAGTTTGAAAGAACCCCCGGTCTATTGGATCTTATTTTCCTAAAACCTACTAAAGATGAAAGCAAGAGAGATGTGGAGATGTAGGTTTTAAGAGTCGATGCTATTCCAACGTTTCTTGTGCAGTCGATTTCAACTCCATTAAATTCATAGCGTATCTCTTGAAACAGGAATGCTAGAGCATTACGTGTAAGCTTCACATCTGCTGCAACAGGTTGATTAACATTTTTCTTCCTAAACGATCCATGCATGTATAGGAAACTCCGACACGGCTTGGTTAGAGCGTCCTGGTGTTGAATGACGATCCTAATTTCATCGTTTTTGTTAAATGTAGTTGAAGCAAATGGTTTATGCGAAAAGTATTCTTGACGAATAATGCGCTCGTCGTGAGTTGGCGCTTCAGTTATATTTAGCAATGACATCTTTGCGAGGTTTCAGCCCAATTGATTTAACGAACTCGTAGTTCACACGTGTTATTGCTTTGAGGTTCAACGGTGAACTGACGCTAGGTGCTATACGTGTAGAGGCTTTAAACCTTATGCCCATCCTGCCTTAGATGTAGCCATACAATGATTTCCTCTCCTCTGAAGTCGACAAGACGGTTATTCTGGTCTACGATGCACAGATCCAGGTATTCTAGTGTCTGCACCGTCACCGGAAGGTATATTGCGTTTGTAGGAGTCTCAATAATCTTGTATCCGGAGCCAACTGATGGGAAGAAACCGTAAATTGTATGAACCAGTCTGTCGTTTAAGTATGAGTTCGTTGTGATGTTACACTCAACGCGAATAGTGCTGACTGGGAGTATATATACAGTCTGATTGGAACTGTAGAATTTATTGGAGTCCTTTTTCAAGACTTGTCCCTTGGTGAAACCTAGTAGCTCTCCTATTGAACCTTTCTGACTGAAGTCGATAGTTGCATTCAGAGTCCTTATTTCGTATTTAAGAGTGCTGGTGTTTGCACGTAGCTGAATCCCTTTACCCAGCTGCTTTAAAACTTCATTTAGTTCATCTAAATCATATGCACCTGGTTCTATTACCACAGTTTCTTTTACACCATTAACTTCAAGATGTAGTTTATTATTAGCTTCCGTGATATTCGGGATAGAGTTATAGGTTTCCAAGCCAATCAGGGCGATGCTCCACTCTCCACCGCTTAAATCAATTGGAAGGAAGTAATTTGCACTTAACACAGATGAACGATCTTTTAAAGTCAGAGTGTACGACATGACCGACAAAACCCGACTGGCGAGAGGTTTTGAATGTTCATCCTTATATAGCCCTCTTAGTATTTGATAGAAGGAACATCAGACACAAATGTCCACAGAGGTAAGTATCGTAATCCTGGTATAGATGGAAATTGTAGAAAGCATGTCTTTGGTTGTTTGTAAAGTATTGCTGTAGTTCTTCTGGAGGCTTAAGGATTCCGAATGAGTCGAAATACAGTACACTACTTATATTCTTCTTTCCAACATATGCCACCCAATGAGTACCAGGTCCACCAGCAACATCCAAATTAACTATACCGCATTCACCTGATCTCCACATAGTCTTCGGTAATGTATCGCACATGAAAACTCCTCGAAATCTTGGAATTTTGAAGTTTTCTTTGGTGAACTTGAGGAGATCGGTATTAGTAAGAGGTCTATCTAGTAGAATGGTTAACGGTCTTTCTTTCTTATTTATAAAGAGTCCAAGTACTTTCTTGTAAGGTTTCAGGTAGAGTCCTTTTCCTATAGCAGCCGCCTCTATCATTCGGTTATGTCTTCTCGCCTCCTCTAGTTGCTGCTGTGCATTTTTAGCTTATTCACAGTTCTGGCAATAGCTGATGTGCCGCCAGCCAGGGAACCAATCGCAGAGAGTCCCGTCAGAGCTGGAATGATAAAAGGAATAATTCCACCTGACGTCTTCGGCAATGGTAGAACTCGAGGTGTTTTAACTTTTTTTTCTGTGTGATTACGGTTCTTCAAAGCACTTTTAGCTGCTCGTAGGGCAGTCAATATACATCCCGTCATACATCCGCTCTTCTTATTCTTCTTTAGCGCGCGACGTGCTGCATTCATAACTTGACGGAACCTCAAACCAAGCTTAATTTTAGCACGGATGGTTTTATCGACTGCAAGTGCTGCAATACGTTGACCAATGCCAAGATCCTTCCTCAGTCGTATTGCCTTAGCTTTATCAGCTAAAATTCGATCGGCAGTGTGACGATCGCTATTCGACGCGTATGCGATGTCGTATTCTTTGCAGGCTTCGTCGAGCAGGTTAATCCCCTTATCACCTCGTGCTAGACGTTTTTGAAGCTTTGTAGCTTGTCGAGAAGACCTCCCGCTCCTTCGACACGTCTCCTACCGCGCATGGTATGCTACTGATGTACATGCGGTCCATGTGTCTCATTATATAGCAAAGCGTCGATGGCAATCCAACTATTGTCAGAAGAGGGGAATCCGAGCCATTTAACTAGAACTCTACTCCCACGGCCTCTTATAACCTTCTCCACGAGAAACACATCAGGTTCTGAGCTCTTCTGCAGTTCCTCCGTATAGAAACTTCCAGCGATTTCTTCCCTTTTGCTGTCCTTTTGCCTCTTTTGACCAGTTTGAGAGGTATGATTTCTCAAAAGTAGTCTTGTACTTTGATACGCGCACTAAGTCCCCCACATTAAACTTTTTCTTTCGTGGGTCTAGCATCTTAATTCTGAAGTAGACTGTTTCTAGGAGTTCGTTATCTCGAACATCAATAGGTCTCATTTTTATAGTCCTGTGTACTGTTCTGTTGTATTTTGAAATTATCTTGGGGAGAATATCAGTTCACTAATGCGAGCCGCGGAGATTGAGTAGAGGTCATCTCTCACGTACACAACTCCTGTATGGGAATTGGGAATATTGAGTTCTTACGCGTACCGCGTTTACTCCGTATGTAAAACAGAACTCTGCATCAGCGGAAGCCTATTCCTGTTCAAAGATCGCATCTGTTTTTAACCATTCTTTCCTTTAAAATGAAGTTGATCTGAAATGAAGACATTTGTTTTGCCTCAGTAAAACTTAATACGTCTTGGAAATCGTATTCACAGGCAAACAGACAATGAAGTGCATAATTTTGAGGTAATAGGGCCATATAGTAGCAATACTAATGAAGCCATATTGTAACGCGGACATACCCTATCGGCAACTGGTATACGTACAAGCCCACATTTCTTCCTCTGTCTTCACAACTACATGACAGCAGCATGCGGTACTGTATGTAGCAAGAGGCGCAACTTGCCGAAGTCACAGAAGAAACTAAAACGAGGAGGCGTCGAGTCTGTGTAAACTGACACAGTGCTAGTCATCAAGTGGTACGACAAGAGAGAAGTCTTAATGTTGCCTACCTGCAACACTACAGAAATCCATGCAATACGGAAGACGAATAGGAAGACTAACGACAAAAGTATTGAAGCTGCAATGTACTGTTGATTTCAATTCATGTATGGCCGGCGTAGTAGACCTCTTTAACATGCTAGTAACCTCAGTAAACCTGTCAAATGGCACAACACTTTGTTTTTCATGTTGGTGAAAAATTGTCATTTAAGCCTGTTAAGAAAAAATGTAAAAACATTGTAACATGTTGGGGAACTTTCATGAGAAAATTGTCATTTAAACCTGTTAAGAGACTTAAAAAAATATATATATGAATGCAAAAGATGGATCGTATCCTCCCCGTTTCGAAGCTGCTACACTGAAAGCTGCTACACTGAAAGCTGCTACACTGAAAGATGAAATTTGCATTTCCATTTGAAAAAAAGTTTAATGTTTATCAAAGCCCGCATGAGAAATAACGGTGGGAAATACAACAGTGTAAAACACTAACAATAATTCGTAGAGACGATAAGCGGAGTGTGAAGCGTCTCTCCAGATAAATTACTATGTTGACAAACGTGGAATGGATGGAAGGCGCCGAAATTGAAACTCAGGATAAATTTCATTATTTAAACAAAAATATACGGTAATCAGGAATTATCAGCCGTAAAAACAATAAAGTGAATGTGTAGCGGATAGAACATCTATCAAGACCCAAGTAAAAAAATGTGTATTTCTCGAATAAGGAACCTTTTGTGTCCCAGCCTCGTCGCCGCTTTTGTGTCTCGTTTCCGTCGTAGGTGTCGGTAGCCGAGTAGAATGAGACCGACACAGAATAAAGGGTGCACGCTTGTGCAGGTACGGAGGTGAGCAGCCAGTGGGACAGCAGAAACTAGAAACACTAAATTAGAACGAGATATATATTGCACAGAATTTATACAATACTTAACTTTTACATAGCTCAGTACTGCAGAATGCTGATACATAGTTGAGCTAGAGGCCTGCCTAGTGCCTATCCGATAGTCAAGTCTTGACTGGTGCCTATCAGATTCCGAAGTGTTAACTGGTTCCTATCTCAGTCCCAAGTGAACGATGTCGTTCAGTGGTGGCCACGAGCGGAGTTGTAGCAGAGGGCGCTCGTGGCTGACGTCGTAAGAATGTCGCGCCACAGAATAAGGAGTATACAGAAAGGAAACTCCCGCTGCAGTCTGTCGTCCAAAATTTAGTGCGCATGCGCGGAATCAGCCATCTTGAAAAGCAGTAAACGCGTGGTCACTCCCTACTCTGTGGCGTGGTAATGCGCCGTCTTTGCTTCTTTATTCTGTGTTTTAACAGCCAGAATCGCATAAAAGTAAACAAGCATTTAGTGTAGTGCAGTGAAAAGAAAGAACTGTGTGTCAGTAGTTGGAGCTGTTCCGTTTGTATTATGAGCAGCAATAAAAGAAAAGGCGGCGAATCGTCTTCAGCACCTAATTGCCGTAATAATTCCAATACAAATAAGGATATAAGTTTCTTCACCTTCCCGAAAGATGCATCGAAATGTTGAAGTTCATTTATATTTTATAAGTTTAACGTTGCAGGGAATAATTTAAAATGAAAATAGTGCGTAAGTAGGCAGGTAAAATTTTACTTACGGCATTGGAGTCGTAGTGTGCTAATGTTGGCAACGAATGCTCTTCGAATACTCAAACAAATAGATTAAGGGGAATAATTATTTTATGCTGTTCCTGCTCTGTGGTTGACAGATTCCTCTATATGCCCTTCTCCGATCAGTAAATTAATAATACTCCTAATGCAAATACAACTTTTATATATGCCCAGACGTCATTAGTTCTGTGTAATCACGTTGTACTGCTAAGTCTGATTCAATACTTTGTGCGAATTTATTCGTGTCAAATAAAACCTGGCAGTTGTAAAGTCACATTCTTGTTTATAACTAATTTCCCAAACATAACTCCGCGTTATTTGGGATTTTTTTTTAGAGATAAGCACCAAATAAAACGATCATCGATTCCACCGTACGTACATTTTCGTAGTTGTATGAAAATTTAGGCCTATTTTTTTCGTTGGATTAGAATTAGGTGCAAGAAGAGGGCGCAAAATAGATAACAGCATAATGAAAAGCCGTTTCCTTTCGTAAAAGTCGGTGAGATTAGCTGCAGTTGGTAAAAAGTCCATTACCAGCGAAAGTACTAAGTGGCTGTAGTTCCGCGTTTACTGCTTTTCAATATGGCGTCGAGCGCAACGCTTGGTAACATTGGTAACATACAGATCAAAGGCGCCGCCCGCAGCTTTCCCTTCTGTATGCTCTCTGTTCTGTGTTCACGCCGTGCGTGCATGGCGGCGCGCGGCGAAAGTAGGTGGCGCGCACTTTGGACTTGTGCGACACCACAGAGCCCAAATTCACAGCTTTACAGCTATCACAATTTTTATTCCAGGCAATTATGCAGAACTATTCCATTTTGTAAAAAGAACTCTAGAAGTATAGAATATCTACACAGAACCCCAAAAACAATGTATATTTCTCGAAAAATTGGTGTCAATTTCACATTAGCGTGAAAATTAATTCCACATTACTGCACTTATCTCATAAACCTGCACACAGAAATGTCAGTAGGATTTCCTGTAGAACTCTTTGGGAGCTATTTAGTGCTGTAATCAGAACTATTTCTCCGCTAATCTAATTCTTTTTTAATTTCTCCGGGAAATTTTGCAGAACTATTAAAATTTAGAACAAAGAACTCCAGAAGTATTGCGTATCTGTCTAGAACTCTGACAAACATATATTTTTAGAAAAAGGGCGTGCCAACTTCACAGTATAAGGTAATTTGTAAGTTTAGGGACTAATGACCCCGCAGTTAAATCCCATAAGCTTCACAAATATTTGAACTTATTTTTCTCCTCTGCCTCTGCTGTGCTTGTGCTGCGTCAAGTGTGCGCCGGGCCTTAAGCCTAAATTGGGCAGGCTGGCTTATAGCTATCTAATTGCTGATACATTTCTAATAATTATTTAGTTGCGTCAGACCGATTGTAGCATCAACAAATGAAGCACAACGATACGTTATTCCTGGAACTGCAGCAGCGGTTTACTTCGCACCTCGTTATGTAATTACCAAGTTATTTCTAATTCTCATCATTTTATCTCTTGTATGTTTACACAAAGCAGATTGTTAGAAAAAGGCACATTTTAAAGATGCCCTCTAGCATACTTCATTAGCTGATAACAATATCTCTGAGGAATTTGAGTGATTTCTGCAAGATATGCCTGCAGAAGAAGATGGCTGCGGCGATTAAGTCGGCGAACACATCCCACTTACAAGAAGTAACAAATCAATATATTGTTTTCAAAAGCAATGAAAACATGTAATGTTTCTGGCTTTCCCAGCTAGGCGTTATCATGCTCTAAGAATCAGGTATTAAGCCGGTTATTCGCGTCGAAGTTGCACGCGAATAACCGGCAGAATACCAGGTTGTATCAGCATGAAAAAATGGTACTCACGATTATGCAAATAATGTTTGTACTTACCTATTATGTCCGTCAAGATTATGGAGTTTCTTAATATAAAGCACAACACTGAATGGAAGGAAAGCTCTCACGGAGGCGATGTTCCTCACACTAGCAAGGTCGCTAACAGCTTTCTGAACTCGTGGGTCGCACACCGGATGTCTGGCGGCAAGCTTACCTGGTGGATTATTGCCCCCAGGTCAGTCCCAGGGGAGACCATTGGACATGGTGGGCGGCGGCACAGACAAATATATACAGACGGAAAACCTCCGTAAGGGCTCGGTCCTACGCTTCGGGGTGCGGGGAGGGAGGGTTTCCAGCAGTTCCGTAAGATGTCCCATGATGGCGCTGCGGTCAGAAGCAGCCCTTTAAACTGGCCAGAGCAGGCGGCAGGTAGCGGCTGTCCCCACCACCACCTCCCCTCAAACGCCGGCAAGCCGGACACAGCCGTGGCCTCATGGCAGGCGGCACGAGCTCTCCCCTCAGCCTCCCCTCCACGCTACCCTCTGATGTGCGAGAGGCACCCTAAGCCAGCGAACCGCCTGACACCTGCTAGCTTCTTACGGAACTACGAGGGGAGCGTAGGACAGTGGTTTAGGGTGGGCTGCTTCTCTGTATATGTTACTCTGTGGCGGCGGCTGTCAGCTTGTGACGTCACGCCAACTACCTGCCCGTTGTCGCGGGGTCTGGCTGCGCTACAGCCAGACTGCCCAGAGCCTGGTTCCACTACCTTCTGTTCGCTCGGCAGTCACTGCTGGCCCCTTACTCACGCTGACACACCGAAATTACGAAATACGTAAAACAAACATTTATCCAACCACTCAGTGGCGATTTGATATTCAATGTCTCTTAACCGATTCGCTAACTTGCTAATCCGATTACTAGATATTCTGCAAGGTGTTCTGTTACTGTGCACTATATGGAAACGAGAGAGCCATAGAGCTCGTCGCTTTTCAACTGTGTTATGAAACAAATAATAATAATAATTATAATAATAATACTTACGTGTGGCTCAGAGGCCTTGTGTAAGTCTGGTAAAGCAATAGTAATAAATGGCATCTTATCATCGTTTACATTGTACACTGCGCGCCTACTCCTGCAAAGTTTTGGGTCCACTGGCATTTAGCAAGTAACATAAAGCACTTGCTGAGGTGTTTGCATTAGATCAAAAATTTGTGGAAGTTTACTTCTGCAAGTCGCTTGGGCAAGTTAATTTTACAGACTTTCCGCAAGTACTTGCAGAATAATTTAAGACGAAAAGAAGCACTGTGTGAGTTCAGAAATGGATACAGAAAAGTACATACTTAAGTTATCAAGAAACAATTTAATGAATTAAAATCAGTGCTTTTCGCCCAGATTAAAAACTTTCGTAGATTTTACTACCAATATGCAAGTTCAGAAAATCTTCTGTCTGTCGTACAATTGAATATTCGAAAACACGATACAGAAACGATGCAAGCTGTGTCGCTAAGATATCGCCTTTTAAGTACTCTTCGAATTATGCAAGCTGTAATTATTACAAACTCAATGCATTCATTCATTTTTACGATTAAGATTTTAAAAATCGACTAAAATTGAAAGACGTCTGCACGGCTCTACTCCTATTTCACTTCTCCTTCTAATGAAATGAAGTAATCGCCCGTGTCAATAGTGAACTCACAGCGTTGTATCGCCGCATGGCAGAGGGGGAGACTCGTCAAGGACGTTACGCTTGCGCATTCTTTATCGCTGTACATCGCACCTTGAGATCGCGCCAACTAATGTACAAGCTGTAATTATTACAAACTCAATGCATTCATTCATTTTTACGATTAAGATTTTAAAAATCGACTAAAATTGAAAGACGTCTGCACGGCTCTACTCCTATTTCACTTCTCCTTTTAAAAATCGCTTGCGCATTCTTTATCGCTGTACATCGCACCTTGAGATCGCGCCAACTAATGTAAAATAATAATAATACTGAAGAATACAGTTGTGTAAACATCATTATGTAATAATATTTATTGTTGAACCACTTCTATATAATCCTAACTTTTTTTCGTTTCTTCTCAGAAAAATTCATGCTACAGCTTGTTTTTCTTTTTTTTTCTTCTGGTGAGCTAGGGGGGGGGGCACGCCCCCCCCTGCCCCCGGGTATGGGCGCCCTTGTCTGTAACAGTTGTCATCAACTTGGGGATGGAACCCTTGGCTCCTGGTGGAACTAGTTGCTCTGGACATAATGGCAAGTCGCTTGTCTCCTCATGCAAACTAATTGGATATGCAATATCTGCCTCTACTACATACCCAACATCAGATTCAGCGGAGAGACCCATTAATTTTCCACCTAATCCCTCTAATTCTTTTTCGGGCACCCACTGGAAACTTCCAACTGGCAGAGGTTGCATCATTGCGTGCCCGTACAAGTTATTCACGTCCAAATAAAGAATATAAGAAGAATCGAGGGATTCATATGTGGGTTATTTGCTTTAGCGTGCCTATGAATACACTGGCAAAGTCCCCCACGTATCCCGCGCTCGAAGACGAGAAGCATATCTGGATCGGTTAAAAGTTCTATGTTACACTTCGTCTTCTTGAACATTGCGTCCCAAGACAACCCAGGTGTCGTATAATAAAAGGCGGGGTCCAAGGAGTACGTGGTCAAGCATACACTCCTGAACTTCTCAAAAACATCCTCAAGTAAGCGCACATCTGTGTCCATGTATATCCTCGCGTGTTCACCCAAATTGGGGATGTTGAATTCCCGCCAGACATTTACGGCATGTCATATTCCACATTAGTTATGGCATTGCCTGTGAGTGAACTGGTAAATGCGGATATGTCGGTAAGTTTGGTTTCGTGGAGTTTCTCCATAGAGTCCAGGTACTCGTATGGGAAAACCCCTTTTCGCGTTACTAGTTGAAACTTTTCCTCATCAGAATATGCAGATCGTGTGATATGCATATATTCCTGAGGTAAAGTCTCAACGAGTTTGGAAAGAGACGACTGCATGAAGCGTAGCGAATCAAGGAAGCGTAGCGTAATTTTGAGCGTCATTTGTTTAGAGAACGAAATATACTTCTCTGTACTATCAGGCAGGACACTTGCCGGATAGGTACCTAGTCCAAATTTATCCAAGTGCTCAATTAAAAAGTGAGCGTCGTAACTACTCAGGTTGTGGAAAAATACAGGTATATGGTGTGGAACCTGGTACTTCAAGTTGCATACATTGTAGGCCGCTCCACGGAACTTTCCAGTTAGATGACAGTGGTCTCTACGGGGAAGTTCTGCTTTTCTATCTAACGGCAACCCACAAATATGGCAATCTACCGCCTTTTTAAACGACTCCTCGTCCTCTCGCGACATAGTCATCGGAACATTTCGACTGTAAAGTTTCTCAACTTTCCAGGCAATTTGTTCCAGCTCATTGAGCAACCATATCCGGGATTGTTCCCTACATATGAGTCAAATCTATTCAAAGAGGGGTCGACTGCGCATACAACTTGGTACGCTGCTGCATACGGTACGTGTTTTTGTGTGAAGGTGGTATGTGAGGCCAGGGGGTTACCTTCACATCTTGCAATTGGAGCAAGTAAACACTCAAAATCACAATGGATCGCTACAGGGGCTCTTTCCTGATGGTGAGCATTTTTAAAATTAATGAACTTATTTTCAGGGGTCGGCATAATAGCACGTACCGGTTCCTTGGATTCGCAATCTACGAGATGTTTCTGTAAATACTTTTCCTGTGAAAAGTTACTTAAACACCTGTAGCATATGTGGTTTTTACCATGGTGACTATTCAATTGGGAGGAAAGGAGGCGGGACATGTCTTTGATCCATACGTAATGCTGCCTTTCACAATTGGCGATAAGCAGCATGTTTACGTGAAGGTTGCGCTCACCTGCAAATTTCGAGAAATGGAAGGGTCCGACTACAATATGACTATCCTCTATCTTCTTCTGGCTTGTTTTTCTTCTTCTTCTCCAGACCGTATATACGTACCGATATTTCGGGATTCTAGGCCTCAAATTTAGGAACGTCCTGGAGTTTGACTGGGAACTCTATACCTGTAAAATTATACCCTCCAGGAATTTCACCTTCGGGTACTTTATAAGTACTTGTGCGCTGTGGATGATCTCTATAATGATAATTTCTCTCACAAGCCAGAATTGACCATGCGAAACAATATTCGTCTCCGACAATGGTCTGACCACTACGAGCTTTCTTGGGTTCGTTATATACATTAACGCAAGCTCACTTTTTCTTAATATCAGCAGGAAGTTGAATAAAACTGGACTCTCCCTTTACAGGATCATAGACATGAATATGGATGTCGAGGTGTACTACTTGGCTGAGTGTATGTGCCGAACCGCGTACCTCCATCTCGGAGAAATGGTTCATAATTACACTCAAGGTGGATTCCCTATACCACTCGGCGATCGAAGTACTCCGCGTAATCACACCGTTAGATTCCCAGAGGTTGTGAAAACTTGTTTCTTCCTCCACTACGCCCTGTGAACTTCGTGCGTGCGTTAATTCACAGCACAGGACTGCACTGCATTTAACGGCGGGATTACGCGGATCACTTATTGCTTTGAGGAGCTCAGCCTCCAACACAGGATAGCATGCCTCCAAGAACACGACAGGGTCGCGGTAACCCGCTGGAGGGTTTTCAATCCTCGTGAAAGACATGCGCACCTCAAAAGCTTTAGCGATATCCGAGTACTGAAGTGGGGTCATAACACCCGGAATCTGATGTCCTACTACGTTATCAACGGGACGGGAGAGGGAACTACCGCTAGCCATAATAGAATTATTATTATTAAAACTAAAACTACTGGTGGTCGATGGAGGCATTGATGATGACGACGAAGCTGACGGGGCCGGTGACTGGAGGGCAATGCGCTGGTGAGGGAATACCTTGCGCTGGGAACGGGGTCGGTCGCCAGTCTGCGCAGGCCGTGGCGATGACAAACCCCAGCCGGCTGCTTGCTGCTGGTGGTGGTGGCGCGCTCTGTCGTCCATCTCCACAGGCAGGTGGCTAGCGGGGTTGGTGGTGGGGGCAGCAGACGCGCCGACGCGTAAATTGAATCGTACTACAGTTCTGCCAACCCCCTCCAGACAGGTAGAAGGAGGCGGAGTCTCTTGAGCACGTGACTGGTCTTCAGTAGCGCTTCCAAGCGGCAGACAGCAAAAGCTTTGGTCACTTTTGTTTACATTTTACATGCGTTATTGCGTGATTTTACGTGTAGGTTAGGTTGTGTGAATTCCATTCCCAGAGCAGACTCGGCAAAGTAACATGAAAATATTGTACAGCAGTCTGAACACAAGATTGAATTGCTACCTTCCTTATGTGATTTTAGTAGCCTCAAACGAAAAGGGAAGCTTCAATACTTCATTCTTCTATTCGTGATGTAACTACCCGTCAAAAAAAAAAAAAAAAAAAAAAAAAGTTTTGTAATGAATGTCAATTGAGTGTGGAAGCACATCTCACGTCTTTCCATCGAAGAAAATGTAAAGATTGATGCTGACAACATTCTTATACCGATATCCGAATATTAGAGCCGACGTGTGTAATTTATGCCAAATTTATGAAATAAAAAATATATATATTTCTCACCATCTGATATAGAATGTCTCATTTGCTGCAAGTGCGTTTTAAATACACAATTTATGCAACATTTATAATTATACGTATCAAAGACATGTGGGCTACAGTCATCTCCCTATAATAATAATTTCGTGTGGCTCGTTGGCCAGGTGGAAGTCTTTAAATTGGACGGCACTTCGGCGACTTGCGTAAAAGAATGTGTGTTGTCACATGCCTTTATTCTCTTTAAACTCGTTGCCAGTAGCGTAAGTGTGATTTTAAGTTTACTGTTTATTAGTAAAAACACCAGTGGCAGTCAGTCAGCACAGACAGATAATTTTTTATTCCTGTAGTGGAGATTTTGGTAATTAGAACATAAATCAAATGATATATGAGATAAAATTTACGGTACCGGTAGGCCTGAGTTAATGTTTACACTTTTCCAATTCTATCATTTTTGTTTGTACCTCAGAACTGCCCCACTCCTTCGGGCTTGCAATTTATGTAGCCTATTGTAGGGACAAACATAACCTTGGTAGTACCTACTATGAAATTTGACTAAAATAGGAACGTTCATTCATGAGCGACAGACGTCAAAAATATAAAAATGAACTTAGAATGTAAGGCAGCAACAGCTGACAGCGTTAAGCTTTTGCTTTTGCTTTCTGCCGCTGGGAAGCGCTACTGCAGACTAGTCACGTGCACAACATGCCCTGCCTCATCCTGCCCTTGTGGATGGGATGTGGCAGAACTGTAGTACGATTCAATTTACGCCGCGCCGGCCGCATTGGCGAGTAGGCGCTTGCCGCGGCAATAGCGCCCGTTATCGGCGCAACCACGGGCGGCGTGCGTCTTACAGCCCCGCTGGCTTGCGGTAGACTCCTCGGTACACGAACCACCTCGTGGATTGGCGAGACGGGTCGCGGCGGTGGTGCAGCCAGGGATGCAAGGTCTCTCTCTGTTAAAAGAAAACGAATGATGTCATAATACACTCAGAATGCTTATACTACCGAATAACATTTACTTAATAAAAAGTTCTGAATACGGGGAAGATAAACTTACCGATTTCAGCCCATCGACACGCATCCGATGTAACCGCCACCTCCTGTGAGCCGGAATTCAGCCTCCGATCAAGGCTATCCTCCTCCTCCACCCTTCTCCTGCCATACGTCGCCGCACCATCTCATCAATGACATCCAGATTATGAATAATATCGGCTGTAATAAAAGAAAAAAGGTAGATATGAATTGTAGAACATGTTTTCACTCCAAAATATATATAATTGACGAGAAATGGCAGCAGTAGTACTTACATGATGCCTCACGCTGCTGCCTCTCCTTCCATTCCGCAGCCTGATTGTGGACCCACATGGGAATGCCATCTAAGTCATGCTGGGTGGGAGGACTATGTGGTATTTGATGCTGCAGCTAGCTCTTCATCCAGCTGTTGTAGCGTTTGAGGGATGAATGAGGGATGAATGCTTTAACAACCAAAAAAATCATCAGACAGTTGATTCTAAGTAAAAAAAATTAATATATATATTTAACTTACATAGAAAAAATGTAATGCATTGGAATTTCGGGGTTATAGGAAGATCAACTATAATATCTGTATAGAATCGACAATTGATCCTAAATAACTAAAAAATTGCGAAAGAAATTCGTTTAACTTTTGTAACGATACTGCTGACCCCCTCATCTCAATATTACCGTATGATACCATCTGCGTCGGACCCGGAATCGTGTGGTTCAGTTGTGATATATGTTGCGTGTGAAGTTAAAAACGTAATAGCCAGCCTAGGAATCAGTGTAGGACAGTGTCTCAGTGATACTGTGATTAAAACAAGTGATAGATTTCATTAATTAAGAGATTCTCATATTTTCTTTCCACACAGTTCTGTAAACAATACTTTTGTCATTGTATATTATTTCAATAAATAGACAGACTAAGGGTAAAAACTTTTGTAAAAGATAAAGAAATGAAAGTAAATAGCATTGTATATATGTCAGGGTAATAAACAAGTTGTGTAGACCAGCTAATTGTGTAATTAATGATGTACTCGAGATTTGAATATTGTATTTCTTTGTATATATTGACTCACTTGAGATTTAGAATCTAGTTTGAGAATTGCCAAGATAATTGATAGCTCAATATATGTTAGGAACATGTGTGATGTACTCATTAACAAATTAATTGATATTTAAGATCGCACTTTGTTGTCAACAGAAAGATCGGAAATTTCGCCTTAAAAAGATAGGTGCGATCTAAAATTATTGTGTGTATAGTTTTCGTTTTTTATTGTGATTATTTTTGTGAACATGAAATGTTTTTCTGTTATGTTTGTTAATTGTAAATCAGTATATTCTATTGTTATGAACAATGCTTAATGTAACATCATTATTGGTGATGTTACATATTTGCCTCACCGCCTTGAGTGGGGTCGTTCGATTTTGAGTCGTTTGTCAAGTGCTCTGGAATCCATGTCACTCTGTGTTTTGACAGTCGAAGTACTGCCAGCTAAGTTCTGATGCTTTGTAATTTGCATTGTTTTGAATGTGTTATGTTTTGGTGGAGGATGATTTCAAATTAAAGAAGAAGTGAAAAGTTCTACATATCGAGTATTTATTTCTACCACGACGCCCCAGGAGAATAATGTTGCAGCGAGCAGAACCACCATACATCGTAATCTTAAAAAGCTGAGTATCGGTAGAATGAAAATGTAAATTACTTATAAGCATACAAATGTTACACTTTGCAAAAAAACCAGTCAAATCTACAGGTCGCGAAAAGAAAAAAATTAATTGCAGCTTAAATTGGGGTGAAGAAAATATTGTAGGGAACGCGGACTAAAGGCGCATATCGTTTCGGCTGTAAATGACCTATTTGTTTGGAATACCGTGTATCTACGAAAACCAAAAGATTTATTAAATGATTCTCTTACAGAAAAACATAAACTCATTACGATGCGGTGTGTGATTGAAATTCAAGCTAGTACCGAAATATTAATAAGTTCTATTGCAATCAGTATTTTTATCAGCCGTAGGTCATCGTAAGCTACATATTTGATTTCTAGTTGTTCTGGGACAGTAGAGTTTCTGTCCAATTTTCTTGCATTATCATTTCTTTTCCCCCGATGTCTCATCAATTAGTCCAGGTTGAACAATAGTGTCACGTTGCAATGGAAGTAGGCTTGACTTCTAAGGCAACTGAACACAGCACTTATACTGAAAGCACGTTTATTACGAACTCAACATACACGCAGCACTGACTGCCTCTCAGGCAGAGTGCTCTGCTATTTATACACAGACAGAATTTACCAGAAATTAGAAGAACAATTAACATAAGAAACAAGTAGAATTTACAAGTGAACATAAGAAAGATGTAGAACCTTCTGGAATTGTAAATTACAAAGAAACAAAATTTTGCCGGTGGGCGGGATTGAACCGGCAACCATCTGCTCTGCAGTCTGTGACGCTATCCCCTGCGCCACGCCGGCAGTTGGTGTTCGTGCTCTCTCGCGGCATTGCTCCCTCTCCTGGAGAAACAGCGACCCGCTGTTATGATCCCTGTGGAGCCAGCTGCAATGTCCTGGATCTTGACCGTGTCATGGGTCCTCTGTATGACAGTTCAAGAGAATCGTTCCCGTCTCCGCAATTATCGACGACAGACGTTCCTGTCGTGGCTTCATCAGGAACATTACCGTCCTTAAAGTCCTTGAACAAGAAGCCATTGTCGTCTACCTGTTCTTCAGGATCGTAGTAAGGCTTCATGCGCAGGACGTGAACAATGTCTCTCCGTTTTTGACGTTTCGACGACGGCTCATAATCCTCAACTTCGTATGTGACGTGTGACAGGCGGCGTATGACATGATACGGACCAAAGTATCGCTTCAATAACTTTCCTGACAGTCCAACCTTCCGTACAGGGGTAAAAATCCATACCAGATCTCCTGGGCTGTGCACAACAGGTCGGTGCTTGTCGTTATACCGCTGACGGTTCTTCTCCTGGGCGTCCAGTGTCCGTAGGCGAGCCAGCTGTCTTGCTTCTTCGACCCTGGTGATAAGCTGTTTAACATAGTCATCCTGAGTGTCGTCCGGTTGGAACGGGAACAGTGTATCCATTGTCGTCTCAGCTTCACGGCCATGGAGCAGGAAAAACGGAGTGAAGCCTGTGGTGTCTTGTCTTGCGGTATTCTAAGCAAATGTCACGACTGGCAGAATTGTATCCCAATCCTTCTGCTCAACATCGACAGCATGTCGGCTAACGTTTTGTTAAAACGTTCCGTAAGACCATTTGTCTGAGGATATTATGCAGTTGTCATTCTGTGGACAAAGTTGCACCGTGACATTACCTCTGATACTAGTTTTGACTGGAATACTTTTCCACGATCAGATATCATGACACGTGGTGCTCCATGCTTCAAAATAATGTTTTCTACAAGGAATTTTGCGATCTCTGGAGCTTCTGCAGTCGGCACAGGTTTGGTGACAGCGTAGCGTGTGAGGTAGTCAGTGCAGACTATTATCCACTGGTTACCGGTTGTCGACTTCGGGAACCTCCCTAAAAGATCGATCCCAACTCTGTGGAATGGAGCTGCTGCCGGCGGAATCGGTACGAGATGTCCTGGAGGTAATTGCGGCACATGCTTGCGTCGCTGGCACTCTTTACAGTGACTCACATAGTACTTGACAGATCGGTAGAGACCTTTCCAGTAATACCTGCGTCTGATTCTTTCTAGGGTCTTCACGAATCCCAGATGACCGGATATTGGAGCATCATGGAAATATTTGAGAATAGCTGGCTGGAGATGAGCTGGAACAACGAGTAGCCATTTGGGACCCAGTGGATCGTAGTTGCTCTTGTACAATGTTCCGTTTATAAGTTAGAACTCTCCATTGGTCGGTTCTCCTTTCTCCAAGGCCTCTATCATTTTTAATAGTGTTCGATCTTCCCTCTGTTCAGCTGTAACGTTATCTAATTCAATGAGAGCTGAAATTTCATTAATACTGTTGTATTCCACTAATGGATTCCTCGAAAGGCAGTCGGCATCCTTGTGTTTGCGCCCGTTCTTGAATACCACTGTGACATCGTACTCTTGGAGTCTTAGTGCCCATTTTGCTAGTCGACCTGAAGGATCCTTCAAGCTAGTCAGTCAACACAAAGAATGGTGATCTGTCACGACGGTGAATGGTTTGCCGAATAAATACGGCCGGAACTTGTTGATAGCCCAGATAACCACGAGACATTCTTTTTCAGTTGTAGAGTAGTTTATCTCGGACTTTGAGAGTACTTTTGACGCATAGGCTATCACTTTTTCGGCACGTCCTGAACTTGTACAAGCACTGCACCAATCCCATAGCCACTGGCGTCTGTGTGTTGTCTTCTGTCCTCCAGACGTCTGTTCTTCTGCGGGGCGTCATAGTTACCGGGGGAGTTGGCTGTGGTCGCGTCGGTCGGTTCATGGGCTGTCGTTTGGCGGCTGCAGCGTAAGTCATAGCAAGGCGACGCCATTCTTCACGTCGGGTGCGATTGACGGGGCAGACAGGAGCTAATGTTTGAAATACCTCGTCCTCAGCGGCGTCGGCTACCTCGTGACTTACAGGGCTCACATCCATGGCCATAATATAATGCTCGCTTGGTCTAATAGTCCCGGCTGCCATGCACTGTTGTAATTCTTCTCTCACGATTTGTCGTATGAGAGAAGCCAAGTCCTGCTGGTCTTCCACAACGGCCATAGGGACTACATTTGGAAGTCTGTCATACTTCTTTCGTCCTACCCTCCTTTGTTGCATCTCTTCAATACGCTGGCACCACTTGATGAACTCTTCTGTCGTAGTGGCGTCTTTCATCAGAAGAGCTTGGTACATATCTTCTGCAATTCCCTTCATCAGGTGCGTGATTTTGTCCGCTTCAGTCATGTTCGGATTGACTACGTTACACAGGGCCAAAACACTATGTATGTACGATTGTGTCGGCTCACCATGTCGTTGGGCCCGGTTCTTCAGTTGTTCTTCCGCCGAACGGATTCGTCGCTGGCGGTCTCCAAACGTCTTCATAAGTTCCTCCTGGAATGTCTACTAGTCATTCAACTTGTCTTTGTTGTTTTCGAACCATTGCTGGGCTGTTCCGTCCAGGTAGAAATAAACGTTGGCCAAGCACATCGTATGGTCCCACCTGTTGTACTTGGCGACTCGGTCGAACCCTTTTAGCCATTTGTTGGGGTCCTGTCCAGCATCTCCAGAGAGCACCGACGGGTGTCTGATGTGTAGCTGGCTTATTGCTGGTTTCGTCTCCATCGTTCTTCTGATAATACGGACTTTTGGAAGGATGTACTCGGTGTATCCCTTGTATTCCGGTTCCAGTCCGTGTAAGCGACGACTTTTACGTTGCCTAATCGGAGCCACGGTGATGCAGCTGTTGCACAGTGTACCCGGCGCCTCCACCAAACAATGTCACGTTGCAATGGAAGTAGGCTTGATTTCTAAGGTAACTAAACACAGCACTTATACTGAAAGCACGTTTATTACGAACTCAACATACACGCAGCACTGACTGCCTCTCAGGCAGAGTGCACTGCTATTTATACACAGACAGATTTTACCAGAAATTAGAAGACCAGTTAACATAAGAAACAAGTAGAATTTACAAGTGAACATAAGAAAGATGTAGAACCTTCTGGAATTGTAAATTACAAAGAAACAAAATTTTGCCGGTGGGCGGGATTGAACCGGCAACCTTCTGCTCCGCAGTCTGTGACGCTATCCCCTGCGCCACACCAGCAGTTGGTGTTTGTGATCTCTCGCGGCAACAGTAGTGGTATTCCCGTCGTCTTGGCAGACACCAGTTTTGTTCACGAAGAGATCTGAGATTTTCTGCTTTTTATTCTTAAAGCGATTTTTGTAATTCTTGAAACAACACATCGGGCAGTGTCTCTTAGATGTTCTTACATGATTTTCTGACAACATATCTTCGCAGTATTTGAGTCATTCTCCCGCCTTTGAAAGTATTATATATTGTTCTCAAGTTCTTTATTTTTCAACTAAAACATGTTGGGTTTTCTCTTTTTTCCCCTAGATATTTCTCTACTCCCTCACATTGATTTTTCCAGATTTCTTTTTCATCTGACATACAGCTTCCAACCCTCTGTATATTTTGTAGACAACAGTTTTCCAAATGGTTTATGTTCCACCTGTTCTTCCATGTGATGCTTCCTTATTTTCTCTGGAAAACATAATTTGTCCAAAATTACATACACTCGTCCTTTAGAAGTTCTACGTTGTATTTGCATTCTGCAAGTGTATCATATATATTGTGAATGTTCTCTAGTTTTTCGTTTTCTAATATTAAAAAAAAGTTATAGGCAGTTGTATAATATGGATAACATTTAAAGCGACAGAATATTCTACATAATGTAAAGAAATACATTTTCCTCTTAATCGCCATGTGACGTTTTTAATTTTGCACATGCATGAACCCATTCTTCCACGAGAAACTTCTGATGCTAACATTTGAAAAATGTCGACACTGAGGAATCAACAATGAGAAATTTAACCTGTTTATTGAACTGTATGTGGTCTTACTGAAACAAAGACATTAAGAAATTTATTTTTAAATGGGCTAAGATACTGTTCAAAGTGAAGCACACCGCACACAACGAAATGAAACGTATGTACAAATAAACCGTTATTAGCTTCTAAATATTCAATTATCCAAAAAAATTTCTTATGTACAGTTAGTGTATAAAATTGAACACACTGAGAGAGATGTCAGGACACACGTTTTTGTTGCTAATACAGTATTTCGATGATGTTTCATAATGTAAAAACGTAATATTGGTTGGATATCTTGATATGATTAGGAAAGTTTGATAACTGACATTATATATATTATTTATTAAATGCTGGTTTAACCACCTATGAACCATAGACATTGCCAAGGTGGGGTGGCTTGCATGCTTCAACGATACAGATAGTCGTACCGTAGATGTAACCACAGCGGAGGGGTATCTGTGGAGAGGCCCGACAAACGTGTGGTTCCTGAAGAGGGACAGCAGCCTTTTCAGTTGTTACAAGGGCAACAGTCTGGATGATTGAGCTGGCCTTGTAACATCAACTAATTTGGTTTTTCTACACAGTTACTGCGAACGGCTGAAAGCAGGGGGAAACTACAGCTATTACTTTTCCCGAGAACATGCAGCTGTACTGTATGAATATAAGATGATGGCATCCTCTCGGGTAAAATATTCCGGAGGTAAAATAGTCCTCCATTCGGATTTCTGGGCGGGGACTACTCAGGAGTATGGGATCATCAGGAAAGACAACACTGGCATTCTACGTATTGGAGTGTGGAATGTTAGATCCCTTAATCGGGTAGGGAAGTTAGAAAATTTAAAAAGTGACATGGATAGGTTGAAGTTAGATATAGTGGGGCTTAGTAAAGTTCAGTGGAAAGAGGAACAGGATTTCTGGTCAGGTGAGTACAGGTTTATAAATACAAAATCAGTTGGGGGTATTAAAGGAGTAGGTCTGATAGTGAATAAGAAAATAGGAATGCGGGTAATCTACTGTGAGCAGCACAGTGATCGCATTATCATAGTCAAGACAGATACAAAGCCAATACCGACAACAGTAATACAGGTTTATATGCCAACTAGCTCTGCCAACGATGAGGTTATTGAAGAAATGTGTGAGGACTCACAGGAACTTATTTTCCTTCTGGTTCACTGCATTTAATATCTCCCTATAATATCTACAGCTATTCTGCTGGTGAAACTGTTTAAGCAATCCCTGCTTTAAACCATCAAATGTTAATGCATTTCGCAATTCCTCGTGGTATAAAATATGCGCTTTAGCCTCTCCTACCAGTGGTAATTTTGTCATTTGCAACGATTGTTCATCTGTCCATACTCCTAACTTAGATGCTGCTGATAAATCATCGAAGAAAGCCGCAGTATCCTCCCCAAGTTTGCCAGAGAATGGAGTCACAAGGGAAGCCGCGGAGGAATCAAGGGTAGGTGGAACCGTGCCCATTTACCGAACCTGACTTAATTGCTGATGCAAAGCATTGTTGTAACTCTTCAGCTGTGCTACTTGATTTATCAAATTTTGAATAGCGTCTGTCTTGGAAACTCCTTGTGCCTCCTCCTCTGTACTATTTTTCTTACCCATCCTGACTATTCCGTATTAGCGTCGACAAAAGAAAATTACTACATTTACTATTACTGTTATAACAAAACAAATTAGACTTGCAAATCAAAGGTCAACTGCCTACAGCTACCACGTATCCAAATGCATCCAACAACCAGAAATGTTCAAATTTTTGTAGAGCTTATGGGACTTAACTACGGGGTTATCAGTCCCTAAACTTACAAACTACTTACGAACTAGCTACTAATAAGAACGACACAAATATCTATGCCCGAGGGGGGATTCGAACCCCCGACCGTAGTGGCCGTGCAGACTGTGACTGACCCGCCGCAGTACGCTCGGCCACCGCGGCCGGCCCAACAACCAGGACACTTTCCGGATACAGAATTTAACTATTGTTATTTACCTTGTTGCATAACAAAACATTACAATTACTACTTCACTTTTCTAACCCCTAATAACATTGACTGCTTGCCCCGCCCATACCTCCTACCAAGCTGAGTTTTTTGACACCAAATTGTAACGGGTTGTTTGTGGGGCGGGAGAGGGGTCACGTGGTGAGAAAGGAGCTGTAACTGTTATTAATAAATAATGACCTCTCATCTGTTACACTACCAGAACAAGAGTTCGTTTTGGTTTCAGATGATACAAGTATTGCATTAAGTAACATATGGAGCATAGTTCTAGAAAGGTCTGCTAATGATATTTTCATGGACGTTTATATATGGTTTAAAGCCAACTCATTGACGTTAATCTTGGAAAAGACTCACTCACTACATGCAGTTCAGCGCGTGTAAGAGGTTTTCAATCCAGCATATACATGAAGTATGAATAATCGCAGACCGAAGAGGTCGACAGTATTAAATTACTGCGATTGCAAGTTGATAATAAATTTAGCTGGGAGGAGCACACCACTGAACTGCTGAAATGACTTAACAAATCTGTATTTGCAATTCGAGTGTTAGCAAATGTAGGCTACATAAAAATAAATGTTAAAATGTTTGTATAGTCTATGGGACTTAACTACGGGGTCATCAGTCCCTAAACTTACAAACTACTTATGAACTAGGACGGCACAAATATCCATGCCAGAGGGGGGATTCGAACCCCCGACCGTAGCGGCCGTGTAGACCGTGACTGGAGCGCCTTAGTCCCCTCGGCCACCGCGGCCGGCTAAAAATAAATAAGCTTGCGTACTTTGCTTACTTTCATTCCATAATGTCATATGGTATTATATTTTGGGGTAACTCTTCAAATCAAGCAAAAGTTTTCAGAGTCCAAAAGCGTGTAATACGTATTATTTGTGGAGTAAATTGTCTCACTGACAAGATGTTTGTGAAGCTGGAGCGACCGGAGATGGTCGTTGTGCATGTGTTGTTGTCTCATTGATTGTGTGAATGTATGTGGTTTTTTCCTGATGAAGGCCATGGCCGAAACTGTAAGTTATGCGAATGTAATAGTCTATTTCTCGCGCCTGTCAGCAGCTCAGAGAGCCTCTTTACGGTGAGTTGTTATCTATCCTCCATTATTGACATTCCAGTTGAATTTGCCTTTGTTTAAATTTTCTGAAGTAAATTCACGGACATCCTGTAGAAGCCTCTTCAAAGAACTGGGTGTACTAATGCCTCCCAGTATATTTATTCCGTAATGAAATATGTCATAAATAATATAATTCTTTTTCCAACAAACAGCTCACTTCATACTTACAATACTAGGGGGGAAAAAGCTCTACACAAGAACATAAAAGTACTTACTTTAGTTCAAAAAGGGGTCCACTACTCCGGAACACACATTTTCAATATTTAACAGCAACCATAAAATTTTTAGCTACAAATAAAGATCAGTTTAAGTCTTTAAGAGGAGGCAGGATACTTAATAGTTGCCCACTCTTACTACTACATTGACGAATCTTGAATAGAACCAAATGATGTATGTATTCATACTAATAGTGTTATTATATGAGCTCGTAAAAAAAAGAAAAATCTGTTTATTTTAACATGTTCTACACCCACAAGGATCTCCTGAATACGGGGTTTCCACAAATGTAACAGAAAATGTCAGGACTGTTCATTTATTTTTGAGTCGACATTATCACACATAGAGGAGGTATTTCACGAAAGTGAAATAAAATTTAGAACACCTTTCGAAGAAAAGTTATACACAAACTGTCCTCTCATGGTAAAAAACTAAGAGCACTTCTGAAATGGAATTAAAAAACAAGTATTACATTTCAGTCACCTGATACCGAGCAGACTAGTGTTATTTATTGCTATTCGCACTCACATTGGACTTGTGGAGCAATATTTTGAGATCTCTGACAGCTTTTGGTATCTCTTAAGCTAAATAAGTAGATCATGTGCGCTCTGAACACGCAGCCAGTCACTGGGACAGTTGCCACAGACAGTAGTCACTTAGGCGTACCCTACGATATTAAATTCACTGGCTCAAGTGCTGGAAGTCACAACCTGGCTTGTGGTAGAACTTTCCAAGTCTCGATTGCAAGATTTGTCCGACAACTTTGAAAGGTACCTACAATCAGTGGCGTAGCTATCATAGGGCTAGGCGGGGCAGTGCCCCAGGGCCCCCGGGCTCAAGGGGCCCGTCGGCCTCCGTGAACGACGTTCGAAAAAAGTTACAGTAGAGCTTTAATTTTAGTAGAGTTTTAATTTATTTCTAGTTTTTTATTCTCCCTCCTTCGATTATCCGAATAATCAGTTTTCCGAACATCCATGTCCCCCAATTACATCTTATAATGTACGTTCTGCCTCAAACGCAAGAAGTGAAATCCAGAAATTATTCCCACCTCAGAAATAAACATAACCAGGTTAATTGCTTGTCTGTTAAGACGGGGACCCTGCCACCGTTATGTATTGTCGGTAGAAGTCGGAGTTGTCATGGCTCACAATCTTTGCGAAATAACAGTGAATGTCGCTGAATTACTAGTAGTGTGTTTGACAATACACGGTGTGACCACATTTGAATATGAAGTCTCTACATGTATTATTACAAAACGGTATTATTATGGTAACTCAACTTTTTGTGTAGTGAATTTCCACAAGGGAGTGCACATTAATCATAGATCCCAAGCCGCGGCGGAGTGGCCGAGCGCCTTCAGGCGCTATGCTGCGATGCGCGAGGCCGTTGCCCGTCGGGGGTTCGAATCCCCCTCGGGCATGGATGTTTCTGCTGTCTTTAGTATAAGTTAGTTCATAAGTAGTTTCTAAGTCCCATAAGCTTTAAAAATATTTGAACATTTGAATAGATCTCTATGCACTCTGAAATTAGTGCAAGAAGACAAAAAAAAAAAATGGTTTTTTGTCGCAATAGTGAAGTGTGCATTCTGTACGCTGCCTTCTACCACACTGTGACGATAATAAGCGAAGATGTCGACTAAAGTTATTGGGCACGGCTCAATCCAAAGTGTTTAATCAACAATCCGGCAACTTCCTTTTGCTGAAATCATCTTACACCAATATTTCCCCTGTTTTCCTTCTTTGACTGGGCTATCAACGAAATTTCTCCGATCGGCAGGGAGCAATGAGCTAATAGCACAATAGTTTAGCGAGAGTGAGTTGTCGGCACTGATAACAGTCCGTCTGCTATCACTATGGACGCCTTAGTCCTGACTTGACTGTTCCCGGTTTGCTTCGCGGGAGGGGGGCGTGTTTTCTTGTTTGAGTATTATTATTATTATTATTATTATTATTATTATTATTATTATTATTATTATTATTATTTTTTTACTAGCTTTTGCCTGCGACTTCATTCACCTTGTATGGGCAACTTCGGGAACTATCCGGTGGGGTCGTTTTATCTGTTTGTCCTACCCAGGTCCAACTCTATCCCTCTACAAAATTTCATTCAAATTCACCCAGTAATTTTTGCGTTAAAGCATAACAAACAAAGAAACTTTCACAGTTATTATATTAGAGAATAAGATTAAATGTTATGTGATGCGTGATAGATAACAGTTTACTTAGTAGTATTTAGGTGCGCCGTATTATGTCTTCCAGTGGGCGGTAAGGAGCTGATGATGTAGTTTTGTATCTATATATTTTCAGTTTAAAGAGAGCCCCATCGTCATTTTTGTCCCGGGGCCCTTGGCAACATAGCTACGCCACTGCCTACAATGAGAGAATCAGTTAATTTAAGTTAAAAATAGCGTTATTTTTGTGATTTGTGTTGTCATTCCTCTCTGACTGTTTCAAGAAACAGAAAGAGCGTCAGTTTCACTTAAATAACTTTCACTCTTAGCTCGTTGACTGACAATCGATTTGGCCATATACAGTATGTCACGCTATCAGTATTTCGTCCGTAGACAAAGAAAGTCGATAATGTTATGTTCGTTCGATGGCCATGTGCCAGGTATACAGTTTGGGAAGTAATAGAGATAGTGTCAGTAAGCAGAAGACGAACAAACACTCGAATTGTTGGGAATGCTGTAGATCTGTTGTAGTAGACATTGCTTTCGTTTGCTTAGTTACAGTAGAGAAGGAGAATTAGCTACATATTTCATATTTTCAGTTAGAAATCTCCTCTAAGATTACTAATTTGTGTAACATTTGTTCACAATTGTGTAAAATTAATAATTAGATCCACTTTCTATGGTACTCCTCTCTCTGATACCACTTGACCTTCAGACAGGTCACCAATCTTACATCCTCTTGCCTATCCATTACAATAACGCTTCGTACTGCAGATTCATTTCAAAAGTATTTTTAGAAGAGGTGAATAGACGTGCAATGTCCGTGAATGGAGCCTATTCTTGCCTTAAGAAAACAAACTAGCCTACTGAGATCATCGATCCCTAAACGCACACACTACTTCAACTCATGCTGAGAACAACACACGCACCCATGCCAGAGGCAGGATTCTAACCTCCGGCGGGAGCGGCCTTGCCATTCATTAAATGGTGCCTCAGGCCGCGCGCCCATTCCCGCACGGCTTCTTTGTTCCTTGATATAATCCCCTCTGACATTACTCAAATGGTTGTAGAGCTTATGGAACTTAACTACGGGGTCATCAGTCCGTAAACTTACAAACTACTTATGAACTAGCTAATACTAAGGACGGCACAAATATCCATGCCCGAGGGGGGATTCGAACCCCCGACCGTAGTGGCCGTGCAGACCGTGTTGACGTGCCGCAGACCGCTTGGCACCGCGGCCTGCGTGACATTACTGCCTGGCACTGTGTTAATGACTATGGAGCCCTTTACCGGAACTATTATGAAAATTTGTGTGATGACTCAGAGTAAGTTTTTGCGTATTTTGGAATCTTGAGCATAACTTGGATCATTATTGAGCACTCTAACGGATCCGTTGTTTCAGCAGGTAATATGCCATTAAAGTGTAATCTCAGTGGCAAAAAGATGTTCTTTCAATGGGAATTTCTCATTGCTTATAAATAATTGATCAAAGATTTTTATTTGACTAATTATTGGAAAAAGGAAATTGTTCATCAATTGTAGGGCAGATAAATTTGGGTAGGCATCCTTGTTCATCGTGTTTATCTGTTGACTGAGACATCTATTCTAAGCACTTTGTTATTGTCTGATTCTGTGGAATGACTTAAGAGCTGTTTATGGGTTCAGTTTGTTTAGTGAACTCTGTTTGCATTCCAGATTGCAGGTCTTACGAGGGGCGTTTGAAAAGTCTGTGCAAAGTCCAAGAGATGGCACCACCGGCGAGTAGTTAGTAGCATCTTTGGAAAGAACGCACGCCAAGTTTCAGCCATATTTCTCTATTTCTTTGTGTTTGGCATTCGTGTGAATCAAGGAAGTTAAGCGATTGTCAAAGAATGGACGAAAAAGAATTTCGTATGGTGATTAAACATAACTTTATGACAGACAAAACGCTCCAGGAGACTAAAGAGGAGTTTGATAAACATTATGGTGACTGCACCTTCGATTAGAACAGTTTATAAGTGATTTCAAAATTTTGAGAGTGGCCGTAAGGGCACAAGTGACGCTGAACGTTCTGGAGGCCCCGTGGAGGTTACGACTCCAGAAATCTTTGATACAATCCATGATATGGTGATGAATGACAAGAGTTAAGGTGCGTGAGATTACTAGCGCTGTGGTCATCTCGAATGAACGATTACATAATATTTTGTATAAACGTTTGGACATGAGAAAGCTATCCGTTCATGCTTGACCAAAAATGGAATCGTGTGAAGTGTTGCAAGGAAGGTCTGCAGCTGTTCAGGATGAGTCTGCAGGGCTTTAAGCATCGTTTCGTCTCTGTGGATGAAACATAGATACATTACTATACTCCTGAGGCCAAAGAACACTCTAAACAATGCTTTACTAAGGGAGAATCTGCACCAAAAAAGGCGACGGTCTTTTGGGATTTGCAAGGGATAATCCTCATCGACTATCTGGAACAGGGTAAAACTATTGCAGGTGCATATTATTCATCGTTATTGGACCGTTTGAAAACAGAGCTGCAAGAAAAAAGCACTTTTCCATCAAGACAATGCACTACCACATACCTCAGCAGTTTTGATCGCAAAATTATTAGAAATAGGATTCCAACTCGTTTAACATCCCCCCTATTCTCCAGACTTGGCTCCCTCTCACTACTGTTTGTTTCCCATTTGAAGAAATGGCTGTCGGGACGAAGATTTCATTCGAATTAGGAGATAATTGCACAAACTAATAGCTATTTTGTAGGCTTGGACAATTCCTATTACTCAGAAGGGATAAAAAAATTAAAACAGTGTTGACGAAGTATATAAGTCTAAAAGGAGACTGGTTCGGAACCCACGTTTAACTTTAGGTCCCCCTATAACTAGCTGGGTAAGTCAGTTCGAAGGTCGGAGGAAAGCAACGGCATACCACCTCCAAACAGAACCGTGCCTAGTAAAGCACTGTGGTGTTCAAAAGGAGACTATGTCGAAAAATAAAAATGGTTTCCCCAAACACGTTAGTAGTTTTTATTTTTGCACAGATTATTCAAACTTCCCTCGTATGTAAAATGTTACACACTGTTAGCCATCAAAAATGCAACACTTAGAACCACGGGAAAAGTCACGCTAAGAAGAGTGGCTCGGTAGCGGAGTGGTAGAGTTCCAAACTACTAATCCAGGAGCCACACCTTCGATACCTGCCAGGTCCTAAGATTTTTTTATCTGCCACATTTCCATTATTTCACCTCTAGCAGTGTGCTGATTTGAAAAATATCGAGTAGCATCAAAGTTCGGAATCCATGTTAAACTGTAGGTCCCCCTATAACTGGCTGGTAAGTCAGTTCCAAAACCGGCATACCACCATGCCTAGTAAAGCACTGGTGTTCAAACCAATCTTAGGATTGTTGACTGCTGTACCTTTTACACGTTGTACAATGATCGCATGATTAAAAACATAGCCTCATATTAAGTTGTGAAGATGACGAACTCAGTACTGAATTATGCCACAGTTGCTGGCTATAACCGCTGCTACACGCCAAGGCATTGAATCAAAGAGACTGGATGTATTATTGGGGTATAGCAGTTCATGTTGCTTACACATGTTGCAAAAGTAGATCTGGTGTAGCCATTGGTAGTATACCCTGGTTCAGTCGTTCCGCAGTCGTCGACCACACATGTTCGATTGCGATAAACTGAGGCCATTGCAACAGTACGGTCTGATGGATGACGAAGAAATCTTAAGCAATGCGTGTTACTTGTGCTCGACATTATTCTGTCGGAATTTAATCGTCAGCAAGGTCTGATGGTGTGAGAGGACAACAGGCTCCAACCTTTCGCCACTTTAGAGATGTAGTGCTGGCTGCTTAGTTTACCGGCATTGTGTACTAGTGGGGGAGGGGATATGAGTGGAATCCAACACCACCCAGAACCATAATATCGGCTATGATTTATCGGCAGAACATTTACAAGATGCAACGGGTCTACTAAGAAACTGCCTACACTACACTTGCGCATCCTATTTTTGAGTATTTCTGTGCATTATTGCATCCACACAAGATGGGGTTGACGGACGATTTAGAGAAAGTTCAGAGAAAGGCAGCTCGTTTTGTACTATCGCAATATAGGAGAGATAGTCGCGAAAATGATGCACGAGTTGGCGTGGAAATCATTAAAAGAAAGGCTTATTCGTTGCGGCGAGATCTATTTGCGAAATTTCTTTCACCAGCTTTCTCTTGTGAATGTGAACATATTTAGCACCCACCTACAGACGGAGACATGATCTTCATAATAAGATATAAGAAAGTAGATCGAAAACGGAAAGATTTAGGTGTTTCTTTTTCTCCGCGAGCTATTAGACGATGGAACCGCAGAGAAATATCATAAAAGCGGTTCGATTAACCCTGCCGTGCACTTCAATGTGACAAGACGCGCGGGAGGAGCCGAGCGGTCTGGAGCGCTACGTTTCGGATCGCGCGGCCTCCCGCGTCTGAGGTTCGAATCCTCCCTTCGGCATGGATGTTTGTGTCGTCTTTAGTATAAGTTAGTTCATAAGTAGTTTGTAATTTTAGGGACTCATGATCCTGCAGTTAAGTCCCATAAGCTTAACAAACATTTGAATTTGGAACAATGTGATTAGCAGAGTATCTATGTGGATGTAGATAAGGCAACCAGTCAACAGTATCTTACAACGGTGTCTCCAGACTGCAATCCGACTGTCCATTCCCTTCATGCATCGCATCATTGCCTGCGCAAACGCCTGTTGCATTGAGAAAAAGGCAAACGAATCAGTGGGCGCGTTGCAGACAATCCAGCCTGCTGCAAACAACGTCGAATGGTAGAATACTTGCGGACGCTACTTGTTGCGCAACAGACATGTTGTTGTGATGTGGTTCGTGATCGATCACTTTATCCCTGCCATCATTTGCAATGGTGCAACGACGTGAGTGTAACCGGTCCCGTCGGTCCGTCGCTCCCTCCTGACTGCAGCTATTATTTAGATCATAGTTGCTTGGTTACATCCGACACAATCACCGATTTCTCTCAAGGGTCATTCGTAATCCCTATAGGCTACTACTCTTCTTCAATCTAACTCTGAAATGTAATCGAAAGACGCTCGCTTTCTTCGGCGAAGCATACCGAAGCACGCTAAACAACTACACGGAATAAGAGTTCCAGTACGTCCTCATGGTCGTCTTTTCACCCTGTAAACAGCGCTTGCAAATGGCTCTACTGGAGCCGTGAAGTGCTACATTGGTTGACGCTATCTGCGCGCTGTTGTACACAGGTCAAAACAGTTAGGGGATGAGGTGAGATATCTAGGTTCCGAAGTATTGTCATCGATGAACTGAAATAGTTCGACGTCTTTCTGTCGGTTCTACGGCGTCTAGAAAAGAACATTGCGGCAAACGAGATACTGGTAATAACAGAAAATTGCTGCAAAGAGTTTGGTGTTGACTTGTGTTTACTGTTCCAAACGAATTATACAAGTAGCTGGTTTCAAATATTGTAGTGAGCAGGTAGTGCAATGCAACAACGTGACCTAATGAAGCTATGGCATGGACAGCCTTCGGAAGGTTGGAAGTGGGACGGACACAGAGGGAGGTGGCTGCAATTATCGTTATGACCCAAGTGTAATTTCCAGGATCTGAACGTGACTTCAGACAACAGGAACCGTTAAAAGAAGGCAAAGCCAAGGTAAAATCAGCAAGAGATGACCATTTTCTCTGGTTAACACCCGTCGGAGAGGAGGCAGAATGTAACTCAGCTTCAAGGCACCCTTCAGGCAGCAACACGACTCGTAATATCAACACAAACAGTTTGGAATCGCTTTCGGGAATGTGGCCTCTACGCGCTGAGGCATGTGGAATGTGTCCCATTGAAAGCACGACGTCGTTTAGCTCTCAGAAACTGGGCGGAGGAACATCAGCATTGGAGTCGTAACGAATGGCGCCGGGTTCTGTTCAGAGATGAGTCAAGAGTTTGTGTTCAGCCGGGCAATCGTTGTTGCTTCATATGGAGATAACGTGGAACTCGGAACAATTCTGCGTATGCCCAGGAAACATCACCATATCATGATGGTGGACAAATGGTGTGGGCAGGAATCGGTATTGGCAGACTTACGGACTTCTGTGTCAGTCAGAATGGCGCTTTGACTCCTCAGAGGTATAGAGATGAGATCATTCGCCTTTTGTTCTGTCCTACGCTGGTGCCATAGGAGATGGGTTCCTTCTGGTGGACGGTAACGCTCGTCTCCATAGAGCTGCACTGGTGGACAACACGCTTCAAGCTGAGGGAATTGAACGAATGGAGTGGCCAGCTTTCTCACCGGACTTAAACCCGATTGAGCATGTTTGGGATGCACTTGGCAGACGCATTGCAGCCAGATCAGCACTTTTCACAGCTGTAGCAGAACTGGATATTGCACTCATGGAAGAATGGTCAAATATCCCTCAAGAGCTGACAACCTCATACCGTCCATGTCACGCAGGTGTGCAACCGTACTGCCGTACTGGCCGTCCAAGATTATCACGCACCATATTAGAGTGCAACGAGAACGGCTTTTTACTATTATGGTAGCCCCGTGGTGCCTCGCTCTAAGTAAACGCCATTTAAACCTCAAGTAACGAGTTCAGACAAAAAAGAACCGTACTGCATCACACACAAATTACAATCCTAAACAATATCGGAATAAAATATGTAACCACATGTATATTGTGTATGATATATCACCTGATCCCCTAATTGTTTTGAACAATGTTTTTTGGTGTTTAGCGGTGTATATGTATTCTGTGGCTGAAATGGTAGGCTACATTTGTTTCAGTCCCTCAGTCTTTGCTGCATTCTGTTTTTCGACACTACTGTTTCCGTATCGGCATTGAATTCACAAACCTTTAAGCAAGTTTAAGAGAAGCTTCAAGGGACTGACAAGTTCGGCAAATACTTGCCGCAAGAAGTAAGAAACTGATTGGACTATTGTGCGGAAGCTACTTCTAAAAGGTGACGATACTTGCGGAAGTCGAATTGCTAGTGATGTTTCTACATCAAACAAACTGCAGCAGTAGCTTCTGCACGTGACTTGCAGACGTTTACTTGCCAGTTTCAATATGTAGTACTCTACTAAGTACCTTCTGCATACACTTCGCAAGAGTTTACAGAGTAGTCTACGTACACATATATTGGAACATTTGAGCTTGCTAGGACAATCCTTTTATTTTTCTGGCATAGCAAGGTAGATTTCACCCCAACATTAAGGTGAGATGTGGACCCTAATGAAGTATATCCTGACGTTATTTCTTTCGTCTGTTCACCATGTTTACGGTTAACATTTCTTCCTCATTTTCGTATAACATCCTACATTGATCGTAGTCTATGGAAGTAACCTACATTTTGTTGAAAAACATTTAAAGTAACTGTACGGTATCCAAGATTATAAATATATTATTCAGCGTTTTTTTTAAGGGACAGTAGGAAAGTAAGTCCTTTTTCCGTCCTCTTTAAATTTTCAAAGAAACATACCAGACTGTATTTTCAAACACGACATTCATAATATTTCGGCACGAGGGGCCACGTACCCTGAAACATGTTATTGAAACTGACAACGTTCGGTAAATCTTATATGTAGCACACAGACTGTATTTTTCTGCTCCAGAAGTATCGTGGCTTAGGAAGCAACGTGTCTTAACCTCTGTCATACTGCGCAGGGAGCGGCCACGTGCAGCTATGTCAGCAGCCGATACGACTATCGTGAGCGAGCTCCGTTAGGTGCCCCTTGTACATACGATCCGATAATGTTATTTACGCTCCACCACATAATCGCGTTTCCTCAATAACTACCAAGATCTAAAATTAATATGTTTTCGTGAATTATCAGATTAATGTCTCATTCTTAAACTATTTTTTTATCAACAATATTGTAAATAATCTTTTGACCAGGGTGTCTGCAGCTAAAATAGTTATACATTTTAAAAGGAACACTCAAACGGTTGAAATATATGGGGATGTTAAAAAGGTGGTAAAAACTGACTGAGAGTGTAATTTCCGCTTCAGCTGTTTATTACAATCGTATAGGATTTTACGACTGGTTTCGTGTCATATGGACACATCTTAGATGATTTTTTTACCCAACATTTTGTTACAAAATCTTTTAACAACAGACGTAAGCCGGCCTCGGTGGCCGAGGGGACTGAGGCGCTTCAGTCACGGTCTGCACGGCCACTACGGTCGTGGGTTCGAATCCCACCTCGGGCATGGATATTTGTGCCGTCCTTAGGATAAGCTAGTTGTTAAGTAGTTTGTAAGTTTAGGGACTGATAACCACGTGGTTAAGTCCCATAAGCTTAACAAATTTTGAATACACGTAACTTCCGTTCTCAGATTTCATATAATTTTAAAAATTGATAAACATTAATAAGCTTATGGCACAAGAAAAATATATTATACTGACTGAAAACCCGGCGTTGCCCGGGTATTTATTTATTTATTCGAACCTTGAGTTAGTACTTTTCCTATCCACTCTCTCTCTGACCATCTCCTTTTTTCTAAAAACATGTTACATTTATCAGAGAATATATAAGATATCATAGGTAAAAAGGCACTCGTTTCGAAGAATCCAATCTCGAAATTCAACAATAATGATTGTAATAATATCACAGATGGATCACTTGATGTGATGCGCGAAACGTCAAATCGATTTTTTAAAAAAAGAGGTGTATTAAAAGAATTTATTTCTTACAGCTTTATTTATTTATTCTTATATTTCCTTATTCGTATGCTTATCCTTAACAGAGGGCATCACGTTTCGCTGTACGTAACCTCCTTGCTATAGAGTCGCAAACGTCATCGCTGGCCTTCAGTCCGAATTTTTTTATAATTTAACGACTTTCAAACACCATATCTTCCACGCCCTTATAGCTGTCGGCATGGATCTGCTATGGTGTACAACGGGAGACTTCGGACAACAATTACACACACACCATTCGTTTGCGTTCAGTAGTTTTCGCTGCAGAGCGAAATATTGACACACACACGTAGAATTTTATATACACCGATAACTTTCCATCCCTATATACTCCACCCTTTCATCATTATCGACCCTCAAGCAACAATGCAACCAATAAAATCATTTTGAAAGAGTAAATATAATTTTCAAGAATTATTATTGTTCCGCATTTCGCATTATATTCTTCAAATTACTAAATATCTATCAGATCGCTATAAAACCGTGCCTAAAACCTTCCTCAGGTATAAATTAGTAACTGTACAAATATTTAAGTCTCTGCGTCTTGTCGTTTGGACGTGATAAACGTACACCGAACAGACATTCACATTAGTATATATAGATAATAGCTATCCGACCGCCATAAAACCGTGCCTAAAGCCTTCCCCGGATAGACATTAGTAACTGTATAATTTTTTAGCTCTTTATATCTTGTGGTTCAGACGTGATAAACGTACACCGAACAGACATTCACATTTATAAATATGGATTACGATATTAAATATGTTGTATTTGTCTCGTATCATAAGTTTTTTGATGTTTATAATTTTTTTTAAGTTATACGAAATCTGTATAGTGAAAGTGAGTTTTTATAATTATCTGTAACAAAAATTTAGATAAAAATCCCCCTGAAGAGGTTTCTGTATGATACGAAACCGGTCGTAAATCCTGAATGTTTACAATAAACAGATAAAATGGATATTAGACTCTCTATCAGTTTTTACCACCTTTTTAAACATTTCTTTTATTCTAACCGCTTGAATGTTGTTTTAATATGTACAAGGTAGTTCTTGTAGGCCCTCAAGACTATAAACGCAAGACTTTCCCTTTTTCTACCGAAATCTCGATCAAACATGAGCAGTACAACGCTGCTAAGTATTGTAGCATCGACGTATATTCCAGCTGTACCTCTACTGAACCGAGGCTTATGTTTATAACACATAACTGCCAAGTATTTTCAACAAATGCTGTCCAAATGACTAATTTTCACATGAAATATACCAGTTTCGACTAGATTTATTGATCATTTTATATAAGATTTACCGCCATATTTAGTAACTGCTCTTACCTGCTGGTTGTTTATCGTACCCTCAGTATTCGAATACACAGCTAAGCGACAAATACTTTAAAACTTTTATCCACTGTGGGTCAGAACCTGCGACTGTAACTTGAAATAGGTTTCATAAATTGCTGTAGCCAGTCACTTTTGGAAAAAGCGAAACACACATGGATATACTCAATATGTAAGTAACATCTTGAAGACGAACTTATATCGTAATAAATCAGTATCGCATGTAGTGTTTACGATTTTTCGTTTTCTGCCCTACCAAAGATACACAGTTCAAAAAGTTCAAATGTTTGTAAAGTCTATGGGACTTAACTACGTGGTCATCAGTCCCTAAACTTACAAACTACTTATGAACTACTTACAAACTAGGACGGCACAAATATCCATGCCTGAGGGGGGATTCGAATCCCCGACCGTAGTGGCCGTGGAGACCGTGACTGGATACACAGTTAATTGCACTAAAATGTATATCATCTGATGATGAGCTGCTACGAGACTGTGAAATAGGAAGATGATAAGTGCTGGTTGAAGCTGGTGTCACGCAGTAAATGGTGTTTTAAAAATCTATCAACTTGAATAAAACAATAACCGAGCGTTCGCTGCACGTTATTCTGTATGTTATATGTAAACACAGGAAGGTCAGTGTTGAGGTCATTCTTTTAGCACACATAATTTTAAGAACTGCCACTGCTAAAAGTGGAAGTTCATGGAACTCACACCAACTCATAGAACTCCTTGAACTGCGTATGATTATGTGAACTACAAATTCATTTGCTAACCTTCAACGGGCACTCAATACAGAGATCTGACATGTGGACTACTGGTTTTTCATGTTTCTTTAGAGACACAGTTTCTTCTGTTGCAACGTAATACCTTGCTGAAATCGCACTTCGAATTTACAGCGCCTTTTGGTACTTCTTAGGGAAATAGCAGCAAGGGAAGAGAAAGGTCGCCTTATTCAAAGTGCGTCTATAACTTGGTGCCTATTTCAATACGTTGAGTATGCTGTATAGGTAGCCACTGAAGGAGCAGGGTGCAACGAACAGTAGGTTGTGTCACAAACTGCAAAGAACTATCTGCTGTCTTAGTTGCACTGTTTTGATTATTCCAGCGACCAGCAGAGAACGTTAAGAAGACAAAGACTTCCACATGGACATTCAGCAAGTCTGACACTCTGCAGCAGTGTCTCCAAAAATAATAGTGGCGTTTGAAGATTTTATGACAGACTAAGTCGTGACTCCCTGAACTAGTGCCAATGAGTCGCACTAAATGGCCACCACCATGTGTGCACTGCACATCCGAGACCACGGTTTTAGATTATATGTGTGGTGTTCAAAAGTCTTGGATTAAACGACTCTCTCTCTATAGTATCAATCATGATCCCGTAGAAGACCCGAGAATATTAGTGTAAGACCCATCGACTTGATACCTACTGATGAAACGATAAAAGACATTACGGATTGAGAGCGCATTGGTGAAAACATAGACTGCAATGACATTTACTCGGGCAAATATATGTTTACATCGAAATGATAGTCTCACTAGACATGGAGGTGGAGTATTTGTTACAGCAAACAGTAATCTCAGAACCACAGAGACAGAAATTAAAGTTGCAAGTGAGACTGATTGATCAAGACCCAGCATCAAGTGTGGCCATAAATTTGTTACTGAATCCTTCTACCGATTACCAGACAAACACCCATAGGAACCGAAACTTCATAGAAAAACTAAGTTGATTTCTACCTAAGTTCTACCCCCCGTAATGTAGTCGCTGGCAGTGTGGGCATGGTCACAGGAGAGCCTAACGCCGTATGACTGACCCGGCCTTGATGAGAAACATCCCTCACTAAGCGTGCGGCTATCGACATGTTAATCATCCAGCAATCGTCTGCGAAATTTACAGTTTTGCTAATGGAGGGTTTCACCAGACATCCTGCCAAACATTACTAAGTGTCTTGACAGAAAACTACTTGGAACATACATACATACACAGCCGAAAAGAACTGGTATACCTGGATGATCCAATGACAGCAGATAACACCTGGGGGATAGAAGATAGCCGCGGCGGAGTAGCCGAGCGGTCTAAAGCGTCTCGCTGCGGAGCGCGCGGTTGCTCGCCGTGGAGGTTCAAGTCCTCCCTGGCGCATGGGTGTGTGTGTTGTCCTTAGGTTAGTTTACCTTAGTTTAAGTAGTTTGTAAGCTACGAACTGATGACCACGCAGTTTGGTCCGATAGATTTACAAACATTTTGATAGAAGATATACTGATAACGGTTTGCCGGCCGCGGTGGCCAAGCGTTCTGCGACGCGCCAGTCACAGTCTGCACGGCCACTGCGGTCGGGGATTTCAACCCCCCCCCCCCCCTCCTCGGGCAAGGATATTCGTGCCGTTCTTAGTATTAGCCAGTTCATAGGTAGTTTGTTAGGTTAGGGACTCATGATCCCGTTGTTAAGTCCCATAAGCTCAACAAACATTTGAACATTTTTGATAACGGTTTCAACGTCGTCTGCCAACCGGCGGCGTAGTGACAGAGCGCTATCTGGGTGTACCCTTTACAAGTGAATATACAAACAATAAGGCTCAGAGTGATGTTCACTACGTTTACATGCAACACATTTTCCGGAAGACGAAAACCGAATTTCGTAAACCGTTTTTCGCTGTCGTGTTGTAGCCAGAAGCGGATTTCCTAGCCCATTTAATATGGCGGCTGAAAATAGCTTATTCAGTTCCTGATTTCGTCAGTACAATCGCTGTTTTCCTTTAATCAATCTTTCTTAAATCAATATATTCATGCTCACTCTAATATTTGTACTTCTTTTTCACTGAAGAAAGTATTACTCTGTCCATATGAGCCGAAAATTCGTGACAAGAAAACACAATCTGACAATCCAAGAACGTTTCAAAACCGGTTGCGTTTAAATGGACGAAAACATCGCTCGTTCAACTGGAAAACAGCTTTACAGAAGTGGATTTCCAGAATCGATTTTGAAGTGTTTACATAACCAACCAAAAGCGAAATTGAGAAATCGGTTTACGAAATCCGGTTTTGGGAGCCCATGTAAACGGGATGACTGATGAGTGAAGCAAACAGGCACCATGAGACGGAGAGTCGCTTGTTTAAAAGACTACTGAGTGAGTTTGAAAGGTGTCTAATAGTGGCCTCCGAGTGGATAATTGCTACACGAGTTGGCCGTGGTGCGTCAGCTGTGCAACGACATCGTGTTGTAAGGGAAACGGTGGTGAGTGGCACAGCTACCACAGCACAGATAAGAGGGTTCGTGACCGCAGAAGTGTCAACACGAGCCGTTAGCAACCGGTTACTAGCAGTGGAACTACGGGCATGCACACATATTGCCTGTCTTCCACTCATGCCACTGCATCCACGTGCCATCTCAGGATTACATGGAAGACAGAATGCCTGCACACAAGTGATGGTCGTTTTTGCACACACGGCGTGGACCTGGCGAGCGCTATCTCCAGTGGCGGCGCTCCTCTGTGTTCACTGAACCCCCGGGAAAAATCTCATCGTGAAAAAAAGTTAATAAAACAAAGAGTTTTTATAAACTATCATTCTTAGTTTCGTTCTTCTATCAGATCATTTTATATGTACATTCATAGTACGAGGCGCGTCCAGAAAGTAAGTTCCGTTTGAAACTTCCTGGCAGATTAAAACTGTGTGCCGGAACCGGGACTCGAACCTGGGACCTTTGCCTTTCGCGGGCAAGCGCACTACCGACTGTGCTATCCCGACACGACTCACGACGCCGCCTCACAACTTTACTTCCGCGAGTACCTCGCCTCCTACTTTCCAAACTTCACAGAAGCTCTCCTGCAAACACGCAAGACTAGCACTCCTGGAAGAAAGGATATGGTGGAGACATGGCTTAGCCACAGGCTAAGGGATGTTTCCAGAATGAAACTTTCACTCTGCAGCGGAGTGTGCGCTGACATGAAACTTCCTGGCAGCACAGTCGGTAGTGCGCTTGCCTGCGAAAGGCAAAGGTCCCAGGTTCGAGTCCCGGTTCCGGCACACAATTTTAATCTGCTAGGAAGTTTCATATCAGCGCACACTCCGCTGCAGAGTGAAAGTTTAATTGTGTAAGTTCCGTTTGGTTATATAAAGCGAACGGGTACAGATACAGAAAAAATATTGATTGTACAAAAATCTGCAACTGTTAAACTACTTTTCTGCATAGCTTCCGAAATTTTGTAGGCAATTGGCATCGCAGGGCACAAGATTTTGTGTGCCTTTTTCATAGAATGTTGCCGCCTGTGTATTCAACCATGTGGTAACATGTTCTTTCAGTTCGTCATCATCGTTGAAGTGTTGTCCACCAAGGACAGATTTTAGGTGTAAGAAAAGGATTACTGTCAACAGATCTTTTCACGATAATGCCTGACCTCACACACCGAATGTGACCAAACAATTCTTACGGAAATTTCAATGTGACCTGTTTGATCATCCTCCATACAGCTCGGACCTCTCTCCTAGCGACTTTCATCTCTTCATACACCTAAAATCTGTCCTTCGTGGTCAACACTTCAACGATGATAAAGACCTGTTACCACATGGTTGAATACACAGGCGTCAACCTTCTGTGAAGGGTGCATGCAAAAACGTGCGGCACGCTATGACAAGTGCCTACAAAATTTCGGCAGTTATGTGGAAAAGTAGTTTAAGAATTGTAGAATTTAGTGCAATAAAAAATTCTTCTGTATCTGTGTACAATTTCATTTTATGACCAAAAGGAACTTACTTTCTGGCCGCGCCTCGTATTTTTGATCGCACGAGAAACGTTTTACGTCGCGAAGACAGCATATACAGGGTGAAAAGTATTTAGACCGACAAACTCTGGGAGGTTGTAGGGGACACCAAAACATGGAGGCCGTATTAAATGGCAGGCACTATTGCAATTTTCTCGCCAGTGCATTGCCAGAATTGCTGGAAGTCGTACCGACCCTACAAGACAACGCCTGTGGTTCCAACATATCGAGGCGCCGGCATATTTCATTCTTCGTATGTGTCAACTCCAGGACCAACGGTTCCCAGAAAAGTGGATGGCAGAGGTGGTCCCGTACCACGGCCTGCTCGATCCCCAGATATGTCCCTTCTGGACGTGTGTGTGTGTGTGAGGGGGAGGGGGGAGATCACAACCTTGTTTACGCAACTCCTGTTGCATCAAAAGAGGACCTAGTTGACCTGATAGTAACAGCAGCAGGAACAATTCAGGATACTCCTGGGGTTTTGCCCGTGTCAGACAGAACATGATCTGACGGTGTAACCTTTGTTTGCGTGTCAGTGGAGGCATGTTTGGAAATCTACTGTAATTGAAATTGAGTTGTGATAATTTATTGTCTCCTGGTAATAAAAAAATGGAAAAGTGTTTGTTAGTTTAATTAATTTGCTGCCAGAGAAATCTTCCTCTACCGGTTTAAATACTCCTCGAGCAGTGTGAGATACGATACGACGACAACTGACGTGTGCCTCCTCAAGCCACAACTCTCGCAGAACTACGTGAACATGCCGAGCAGCGCGGAATGATGCATACCAAGACAGTATTTGCCGTCCGTATGATCGAGTGGATGCCAGAATCAACAGGCATCGCCGCTCGTGGAGTCTACATCACGTACTCATACGGGTATTTCAGGCGTTATCTGGTACCTCAGTACAATACCACTAGAGCTACTTATCTGTAAATGTGGATCATTTCATCAACTCCACATGCACTGTGTCACCAATCAACTTGAGTGAATTGGAAAATTTTTAGAGGGTGTACTAATTTTTATTTACGAATGTGTAGTTCGGGTACCGATTCGTGATGGAAATATATCAGATCTCATGGACACCAGTTGAACTAACCTCTTTGAGTATGTTAATCTTAAACCCTTTAATGCATTAATTTTTGTTTGAAGCTATAAAATTATCACGATTAATGTATTGTGCGTTTATACTGAGAAAAATACTGAAAAAAAATCCTTAAATTATATGCACTACTAGCAACAAAACGTTCATAGTTGGTCAGCTATATAGTGCTTCCATGATGTATCAGATGCAGTAAATGTCGCTATTATTCCTCTAACCTTTCCAGAAAGTAACTCATAATACATCGGTAGTATGTGATTGACTACTTTTACATGGCAAAGGAGGGATACTAATGTAAACAAACGCGCATGTTCGGAGTAATTCAGTGCAGCTAACTGTCGAAATGTTCAGTTGCACTCTGAAATTTATAATTTTTAGGACGAGCTACTAGCATATGTAACACTATGCATACAGGCAACTACATATGAATTCGTGCTAAAATGTTGATCAGTTTGAGAGATAATGGAAAAAATAAGGTATGAAGCTAATCAGCTAAACTACGCATTAAAGGGTTAAACTGGTATAAGTAAACCTTAGGTGGTCGTCGCTGCAGTGATTACCAAAATACACACGGCATGCAAAAATGCTTACATTTTCAGAAAAGTACGTAAAGAGGAATTCAAAACATTTGGCTCCGAGTGGGAGCACGAAAGGAATCTGTGAATAAAGTTCTGAAAAATAGTTGACCAACAACTAGATACATACTCGTGTGTATCTAGTAGAACAGTTCGTGATGATAGCAGGCCTTCGGGTTATACAGTCACTTCAAAGAAACTTATAAAAATGAAGTTTTACCCTGCAAAGGACTGTGCACTAATGAGAGGCTTCCTAGCAGGTTAAAACCGTGCCCCGGATCGATATTTGAAAGCGGAAACTTCGCTTTTCGCGTGAAAGTGCTGTACCAATTGAGATACGACTCAGAACCCCTCCTCATAGCTTCAATTCTGCTGGTAACTTCTATCCTGCCTTCCAAACTCCATAGAAGCCCTCCTACGAATCTTGCTGGACTAGCATTCCTAGAAGAAAGGAACCTCTCAGTACAGTGAGTGAAGCCTTCAATGGCTAACTTATAGTAAGATCTCACAAACCCCCTAAACGATTCTGTTAATAAGTAAAGGCAAAACAAATTAGTGTCCACGCGCTCATGAATGACATAGGGACTGAAATTGTGTGGCTAAAGCAAAAGCAGAGCCTCCAATCACCACGTTCAAAACTACCTTCAATAATCGAATTGCAAGAATACTATCACAATTTGACTGTCGTTACACTGTAAATGTGGGTGACTTTAGTATCAGTTCTGTTGAAAAATAGCTGAACATGCTAAAATTGTAGACCGCTCTAGACTCCTCCAATGTATTTTCAGAGTCTACATAGAATTAACGGTTGAGAAAGCTCTCTTTGAGCAAAGTATTTTATAGAGGCCTTAAAAAAACTGTGACCAGTAAATTGATGGAATTACAGACCACAGTAGTCTGCAAGCGAAATGAGCGTTTGTCCCTCTCCCTCACTCTGGAATATGAAGTACAGAGATTTTAGTCATTTACTGATCGCGTAACTATCAATTCCCTTGGATATAATCATATTTTATATCACACATAAAATTTAGTTCTTATGGCATGACATATCTCTAAAATGATTAACCCATTGATGTAAAAAAATTGAAGAGGATAATTTCCTACGCATGTCTATGCCTACAAGAAGGATAGCAGAACTCCACAAAATTGCCGTCCAAAATCTTTGAAAACTTTGTTTTATAGAATCGACTAACAGACGTGAGCTCTATCATAATGAGGTATATCTACATCTACGTAGATATTCTGCAAGTCACAGTGAAGTGCATGGCAGAGGGTTCATCGATCCGCTTTTATGATATATCTCCACGGTTCCACTCTCTAATAGCTCATGGGTAAAGGACACTTAAATATTTCTGTTTTTGCACAGGTTTATTTTATTATGATGATCGTGTCTCCCTATGTAAGTGGGTACTAGCAAAATATGCTCGCATTCGGAAGAGAACTCTACTTGCTGCAACATATAGCTGACCATGTGTGAAAACTGGTTTTCTTAATAGAATCCGAACTTTTACAAATGTTTGTCCTTGAGACTTATTAAAATATTGCGTTCATAAACTGAATTGCTTAATTAAATTTAAAAAAACTATATTTAAAAGTTAAGAATTGAACATTACGGAAAAAACTGGGGCAGTCAGAATCGAACGTGGAACGTTACGATTGGAACTCCTAGTGCTTACTGACTAAGCTAATTTTGCCACTACTAACATACTACCGACAACGGGTTATAATCGTACAGTAGCAAAACTTACGGAGAATTTGGAGTATCATCCTAAAATTTCTTTTTCATTTTACCACTCTTAACGACTACCTGCAAACATAATTTTTATATTTGCAACATCTATGACACACCACCTTTCGAATTACGTACGTTTCATTGGCCTTCTTGTATGATTAATATAAAAAATCTGTACCCTCAGTTTCGTGTTAGCGTATGTATATAATCATACAACATGGAAATATGAAAATGGGGGTGGCCCAGGGGCTTAGCGCAGCTGCCTAGTAAGCATTTCTTATTCTCTCATGTTTCCTCTTTGCACTTTCTTTCACCTGTTCTCATAGCATTCACATAAAACCTATAAATTTGCAGTGCTCGATAAATTCCAATTACATTAATTTTTTTTTTCATTTTCACGACTTTGCAAACACAACTGGTCGAATTTTGACCACAGGCAGTACTAGTAAGACTAAAACCCAGTTAAAATCTAAGATGATATGCAGAGCCCTCGTAACCAAAATATCCTCAATTCAGTTATAAATTTCGTTTGTCGGCCCCAAATGACCACATGTTTAAAACTGGTTTCTTGCGGTTCCGAGCTAGGTCAAAGTTGTCCCTTATGAGTCATATAGTTCTCGGGATGTAAGACATATTTGCACCTGCCTGCCTGCGTCGATTCCTGCTTTTCAGAGTGAGTTAAGTTTTGCATCAATTTTCCCCGAATTCATGTTGATTGTCTTTGAGAAAGTAGTTCTTTTTATCTCCGTTTTTCTAGATTCCCGGAAGCTTTTTGCACTATACCTCAAAAGCGTCACCTAATCAAATTGCGTGCTTATGGAAAATCGCCACATTTGTGCGATTGGATTCGTGATTTCCTGTCAGAAAGGACACAGTACGTTGTAACTGACTGAAAGTCATCGAGCCGAACCGATGTGATATCTGGCGTTCCCCAGGAGAGATCTATAGGGCCCCTACTGTTCCTTATTTTTAGAAACGATTTAGGAAACAATCTCAGTATCTCTCTTGGGTTGTACGCGGATGATGTTGTCATTTATCGGTTAGTAAAGACACCAGAAGATCAAAAGCAGCTGCAAAATGATTTAGATATCAGCATGGTGCAAAAATTGGCAATTGACCCTTAATAACGATAAGGGTGAAGTCGCCCATGTGACTACTAAAATAAATCCGTTAAACTTCATTTACACTATAAACCAGTCAAATCTATAGGCCGCCAATTCAACTAAATACCTAGGAGTAATAATTACGAACAAATTAAATTGGAAAGAACTCATAGAAAATATCGTAGGGAACGCGAACCAAAGGCTACGTTTCATTGGCAGTACACTTCGAAGATGCAACATTTCTACTAAAGAAACTGCCTACACTACACTCATGCGTCCTATTTTGGAACATTCTGCGCATTTTGGGATCCACACCTGGTGCGACTGATGGACGATGTAGAGAAAGTTCAGAGATGCGCAGCTTGTTATGTATTATGTATTATCGCGATATAGGGAAAAGAGTACCACAGAAATGATGACGAGTTTGGGGTGGAAATCATTAAAAGAAAGGCGTTATTCGTTGCGGCGAGATCTATTTGCGAAATTTCTTTCACCAACTTTCTCTTCCGAATGCGAGCTTATTTTGCTATTACCCACCTACATAGGGAGACACGATCATCATAATAAAATAAACCTGTGCAAAAACAGAAATATTTAAGTGTTCCTTTACCCGTGAGCTATTAGAGAGTGGAACTGTGGAGAAATATTATAAAAGCGGTTCGATGAACCCTCTGCCATGCACTTCACAGTGACTTGCAGAGTATCTACGTGGATGTAGATATACCTCATTATGATAGAGCTCAAGTCTGTTAGTCGATTTTATAAAACAAAGGTTTCAAAGTTTTTGGACGGCAATTTTGTGGAGTTCTGCTATGCTTCTTGTAGGCATAGGCATGTGTGGAAATAATCCTCTTCAATTTTTTTACATCAATGGTTTAATCATTTTAGAGATATGTCATGCCATAAGAACTAAATTTTATACGTGATATAAAATATGATTATATCCAAGGGAATTGATAGTTACGCGATCAGTAAATGACTAAAATCTCTGTACTTCATATTCCAGAGTGATGAAGAGGGACAAACGCTCCTTTTGCTTGCAGACTACTGTGGTCTGTAATTCCATCAATTTACTGGTCACAGTCTTTTTAAGGCCTCTATAAAATACTTTGCTCAAAGAGGAGCTTTCTCAACCGTTAATTCTATGTAGACTCTGAAAATACATTGGAGGAGTCTAGAGCGGTCTTCAATTTTAGCAAGTTCAGCTAGTTTTCAACAGCACTGATACTAAAGTCACCCACATTTGCAGTGTAACGACAGTCAAATTGTGATGGGATTCTTGCAATTCGATTTTGAAGTTAGTTTTGAACGTAGTGTTTGGCGGCTCTGCTTTTGCTTTAGTTCACGCATTTTCAGTCCCTGTGACATTCATGAGCGCGTGGACACTAATTTGTTTTGCCACCAACAGCCTTTACTTATGAACAGAATCGTTTGGGGGGGGGGGGGTTGTGAGATCTTACTATAAGTTAGCCATTGAAGGCTTCACTCACTGTACTGAGAGGTTCCTTTCTTCCAGGAATGCTAGTCCAGCAAGATTCGTAGGAGGGCTTCTATGGAGTTTGGAAGGCAGGATAGAAGTTACCAGCAGAATTGAAGCTATGAGGAGGGGTTCTGAGTCGTATTTCAATTAGTACAACCCTTTCACGCGAAAAGCGAAGTTTCCGCTTTCAAATATCGATCCGGGGCACGGTTTTAACCTGCTAGGAAGCCTCTCATTAGCGCACAGTCCGTTGCAGGGTGAAAACTTCATTTTTATAAGTTTCTTTGAAGCGATTGTATAACCCGAAGGCCTGCTATTATCACGAACTGTTCTACTAGAAACATACGAGTATGTATCTAGTTGTTGCAAAAAACCATGGCTTACTAAATATCTTATAACCAAAAAAGGGAACTATATCTATCTGCAAGAAAGAGTAATAAGCCATAAACAATAAAATATTATAAAAACTACTGTGCTACATTAAGAAAAGTTACTAAAAAAATCCAGAAGCATGTGCATCCTGTCTGAGATTAGTTCCTCTGATTATAAAATTAGAACAATTTGGAATATTATCAAAAGGGAGACAAGCAACCAAGAGCACAGGTCAAAAGTGTTAACATTGAAACAAATGGAAAAATTAGTAACAAAAAGTCAGATGTTGAAAACATTATTTTATAATGATCACTTTTTAAATGTTGTAGAGAAAATAGGATCTAAATGATCACTGGAAGAGGTCATACCTACACAATTTGATACAATTGAAATTCCGCCCACCTCTCCATCAGAAATTAGGAAAATAATAAACTTTCTCAAGAGCAAAAGGTTACATCGAATTGATAGTATTTCCAGCATGGTATTGAAAGCTTGTTCTCAGGAGATAAATACGATTCTTAGTCATATATGTAATAGCTCTTTAAAGCAGGGTATTTCCCTGGAAAAACTGAAATATGCTATCGTTAAACCTTTGCATACAAAAGAGGATATGTCTTATGTCAACAACTACCGCCCCATCTCACTTGTGACAGCTATATCCAAAATTTTTGAAATAGTTATGTATTCTCGAGTAGCTTCACATATTAGTAAAAATGAAGTTCAAACAAAATGTCAGTTTGGTTTTCAAAAATGCTTTTCAACAGAAAATGCTATATATACCTTCACCGATGAAATATTAAATGCTTTGAATAACCGTACATCACCAGCTGGGATTTTTTTCATCTCTCAAAGGCTTTTGATTGTGTAAATCATGGGATTCTTCTAGTCAAGCTTGAATATTGCCGTATGAGTGGGACAGTACATAAATGGTTTTAATCATACTTAACTGGAAGAGTGCAGAAAGTTGAAATTAGCAGCTCACTTGATACAGAAGAAACAATTAATTCCTCTAACTGGGGAGTTATCAAAAATAGGGTCTCACAAGGTTCAGTGTTGGGTCCTTTGCTGTTCTTAATATATATTAATGACTTTCCATTCTATATTCATGATGAAGCTAAGCTATTTCTTTTTGACAAATACAAATATAGCTATCATGCCTGACAAATAGGAATTAACAAATGAAATTGTCAAAGACGTACGTCAGAAAATTAATAAGTGGTCTCTACAAATGGAATCTCATTAAACTTTGATAAAAGACAGTAAATGGCATGACACCATTAATAAATTTAGACTTTGAACATAAATAGAATAATATAGGAAGAATATTCAAAATCTTTAGGTTTTTGCATTGACGAGGGACTGAATTGAAAGAAACATATTGAAGATCTCCTGAAACTTTTAACTTCAGCTACTTTTTCTATCAGAGTCAGAGTAAATTAGCTTACTACACCTATTTTCATTTGTTGCTTTCATATGGGATCATATTCTGGGGCAATTTAACATTGAGTAAAAAAGTATTCATTGCACAAAAGCGTGTAATCAGAATAATTGCTGGAGCCCACCCAACAGCATCCTGCAGACATTTATTTAAGGATCTAGGTATCTTCACTGTAGCTTCACAATATATATATTCACTCATGAACGTCTTTGTGAGAAGCAAGATTGTAAATATCATTCCTACTCATTTCAGTTCCACAAATTTTAGCTGTAGCCTACTGTTAGGTTCCTTCATAACAACACTCTTGGATATCGCAAAGTATTTCGAAAAAACTGCTGAATAGACTGGGACCTAATACCATTAACCACTAGACCACACTGGATTTGTATCTGCTGTGGCTCGATTTATATTCATGTATGTCCTGCTTTGAGATTCATCGTTATTGTATCAATGATTAATATTCGTTCTTCATTGATATTTAATGAAGTAAAGTGTTGTGATGAATCTTCAATGTACTATCGCCCTAAATTGGTATATTGCCATGATTTGCATTTCCACATGTCTGCAAAGCAGACACCACTGATCACTGGTTACAAGTGACCACAGATATGGTACGACAGAGCTTCCGGCATGCTACTTCCGGCACTTTCGATATTTATCATAGAATATAAATCTCTGAAGTGAGCATTGACCTGCGCAGAACAGAAATCTTGTTCTCAACATATATTGGCCGCCTGGTCACGTGATGTCAGTACACAGGGGGTTTGTCCATAAAGCGCCATGTACATTTAAAACGTCATTTCATCGCTAGTACAGGCTAATTGACCTCATCGGTGTCTTGCATTAGGTGTAGAAACTTCGTGAATGTGATAACAGTTTGTATTTGATAACTGGCCTCAGTTTTGAATAGTAAAATAAAGTGTCATTTCGTCCTTAGGAACAAGTATCACAGCTCACATGAACCTACGCTTTTATTTTTATGATAACGACAGCTGTTGTTCTGTTTTATGCGCTATTGTTATCGTATTTCTAAGGTTTCTCTAGTAAATATTTCTCATAAGAACATTCCAAGATGGCTCGATAGGAAGCCAGTGCCTTTTATACAGTCCAAAAGTCACTTGAACTTACAGCAAATTGGTGATCATATCACATATATCTTCGTCGTTATTTCAACACATTTTGTGTAGCATGTTTATTGTTCTCTTTACGTTTTTTAGACCAGAAAACATTTTGATTATTGGTACGTTTGAGATGTTTATTTCGCGCATTTTATGTAGGCATAAGGTAGATGTACCAGTGTTTGCACTGTAGGCCTATCAGTAATTTGTGTTGTATTATGAAATATATTAAACCATCCTCTTTGGCTACATATAACTCAGATATGCAAAATTCATTCGTTTCTAAATTTGACAGCAGTAACATAGTAATTTATCTACTTTTTTGTTATGGGTGGAAAACTGTCAACATCTGAAGGTTTGAGCAGATTGATTTTTCTGTTATTTATAAAAGGAATTGTTAAGGTAGTTTTTTCTGAACTGTAATTGTAGTGGCCAAATTGTATTTTAGCAAAAGATTTTATTTTAATGAGTGCATCAGTTAGTTTCATGTTCAACATAAAAGAAGGTAAAGCGGTCAACAATCTGAATATTGGTTTGAACACCACAGTGCTTTACTAGGCATGGTCCTGTTTGGAGGTGGTATCCTGTTGCCTTCCTCTGACCTTCGAACTGTCTTACACAGCCAGTTACAGGGGGACCTACAATTTAACGTGGGTTCCTAACCACTGTGCTACTCGATATTTTTAACATGAGCAATACTGCCAGAGGTGAATGAAATGGAAAGTGACAAATGAAAATCCTAGGACCTGGTGGAGATCGAATCCAACTTACCATCCTAAAAACTTAAAGTTTAAGTCAGTGCAGGTGTGTTTGGGGGTTTGTGCCTTTAAAGTAAAAATAACACTTCAGAAACAAATAATCTGTAGATAAAGACGTCGTATGTACAGATGAGTTCTGCTTCAGACGTCTTTTAAAACTATGACTATGCACATAATCCACAAAGAGTGAAAAATGCATTGTAAATAGTAGTTGCTAAAACTGCAAATCACTGTCTTTCCTAATGCACTCGTAAATTAAGTGTTGAATAAAAGAATGTTTGCAAGACTTTATACAGCTAGTAAATTGTTATATTGTTGTGCAATCACAGAAGATAGGCCTACAAAATTAATTACAATGTGTCTCGAAATGTTTCACCCCATACAGCGCGTAAAATAATATCTTACATTTCATTATAATTTTGTAGTACATGCCTATGAAAACTAGCTTCTCCTCCTTAGACGTATTTTTTCTTACACTGAAGTAACAACAGTAATTCACCATTGCTATTAACAAAAGCAATAGTTGCAAATGCAAGAAATAAATGGAATACAATAATTTTTGGGATCATTCACAATCACTAGCAAAAAGAAGCGCACCGAAATCACGTGACTCTCCGGTATAGATGTTGAGAAGATGCTCATAACACATATTATAGAAACTACTGTGATACATAAAAGTTATTAAAAAGTCCAGAAGCATGTGCATCACGTCTGAGATTAGTACCTCTGAAAACAAAAATTAAAACAATTTGGAATATTATTACCAGGGAGACAGGGCAACCAAGAGCACAGGGAGACAGCATTACCATCAAAGCGAATGAAAAGTTTACAACTAACAAGCCAGAAGTTGAAAACATTTTTAATAATTATTTTTTAAATGTTGTGGAGAAAATAGGATCTAAATGTTGATTGGAAAAAGCTAGGCAGTTAATGGAACAGACCTTACCCACACAATTTGATACAATTGAAATTCCATCCACCTCTCCCTCTGAAATTAAGAAAATGTAGTGGCATTTCATGGGCTTCAATTAAGAGTGCATTTGTAGGGGTAGAGCTCATAGCTCCTAAGCACTGTCGTATGCATCTAAACTGATATTTATCCAGTTTCTTCAGAATATTCTTGCGTCCATTATGGAATGCCACACTACCATAATCAAGTCTTGATTGGATTAAGGTTTTGTACAATGTCAATAAATGAGTGGGATGAGATCCCCAACAAACACAAGATATTGATCGGATAATATTTAATGCTTTTTCACAGTTGTTTATTACATAGTTAATGCGAGGGACCCATGACAACCGAGAGTCAAAGATGACGCCCAAGAAGCGAGCCTGCGATGATATAGGATAGTAGTCAGAATCTAGGATCATTCTGCCTGGAAACTGAGAGGAATGTTTGGAAAATAAAACAAGGTGTGACGTATCAGTCGATAATTCCATGCCGTGAATACGTAGCCAATTTTTGACACAGGACATGGAAAATGAAAGTGCAGCTTCACATTCCGTATAAGAAGTGCCGTGAGTATATAGATAAACATCATCTGCGTATTGCAGTATTCTGGTTGATGGAGAAATAGCTGCTTCCAGATCCATGGTATATACAGCATATAGTAGAGGACTGAGAATAGCTCCTTGTGCGAGGCCGGATGAAACAATGCATGGCCCAATCATTTTACCCTGGTACTTGATGAAGATCTTTCTTTCCAAGAGCATACATCCTGCCCATATACTATTTGTTCTGGTACACCTAGAGTACCTAGTTTGTGGAGCAAAATATCTATGTTTACATTATCATATGCTCCTTTGATATCTAGGAACAAAGCAGAGGACTTTTCGTTCTTCATAAAGGCTGTTAGAATATCTGTTGACAAAAGAGCGATGTTGTCGATTGTGCCTTTTCCCCTTCGAAATCCAAACTGGAAAGTAGCCAAGAGAATGCGTAATTCGAGCCACCACTCAAGTCGTTGTTTAACAAGCCTTTCCAGAATTTTTCCAGTGCAAGAGGAGAGTGCAATGGATCGGTATGAAGATGATTGGCAGCTTTCTCTCCCTCTTTTCAACACCGGGATAATTATCTGTGTTTTTCAATCTTTGACAAGGTCGTCAGAACCCCAAAGTCGGTTTTATATCTGCATGAGTAGAGGTAACGCTTTGGATGACATGTTGTGTATCATAGCGTAGTGTCCATGGTCAAATTGATTGCCCGTTTCAGTTCAACTAAAGTAAATGGAGAGACCTAGCAGTCATCAACATGAAAGCAGTCTCGTGACGTAATGAAGGAGGAGATATTAGATCAGCGAATTCTTCTAACCAAGGAGCTTCCATCAGAGGATTGTGGCCAGATCGCCTGTTCCTGAATTTATTGATTTGGTGCCATTCGTCGGTGATGCTTGTATCCTTAGTTAATGCCGAGCAAAAGTTTATCCAGCTTTGCTTCTTTTCACGCTTAAGTATTCTCCTAACCTGTGCACCTATTCTCTTGTAATTCAGGTAATTGCCTAGAGTTCTTAGCTTGCGATAAGTACTTATTGAAGGCGGTGGCGCGCCACTGCCTGAGAGCAGGTAGAGTTCCTTCAGACTGGAGACGACCTCTTGATAACAATAAAATCTTTCTTCCTGGGAATGGCAGCACGAGCTGCTTCATTAATGGCATCAAGAAGCATCTTGTAGGCTATTTGCGCTGGTAGAGAATAGCTAATGTGTTGAACAGACTCTTCTAGTATCGATGCGAAAAGTTGCCAGTTTGCCTGTCCTGTTTTCCATGGAAAGAGTATACGCGTGCAGTTTAGATGGCATGTGATTGTTATCTCAATTGGAAAGTGATTGGATCCCAATGTGTCTGGTTTAACGTACCATTTGTAAAAAAAAAAAAAAAAAAAAAAAAAAAAAAAAAAAAAAAAAAAAAAAAAAAAAAAAACTGAAGTCACCTGAACAAAGTGAGATGTCAATGGCGGATCTGTTTTGATGAGGAGCTGAGACTATTGTAGGTATTCCATCATTTAAAATAGTTAAGCTGTTATCATCTATGGCCAGCATCAAGTCTTTCCCATGCACATCCACAGTTATGCATCCCCATGCTTGATGATGAGCATTGAAGTCACCACAGACTAAGAACTGAGATGGAAGTTGTTTAAATAAATTATTCCATTTACTGCTTTGGACTCTATAACCGGGAGGCTTGTATACCGACGCAATTCAGAGTTCGGTAGTAGCAGTCTTGACTTTAATCGCTATAACTTGGAGGTCCGATGAAGGTACATTTAAAGGCACTAGGTGAAAAGCGATTGCTGAGTTTATTAAAAGAGCGACCCCACCATAACCATCTTGTCGATCCTGTCGTACTATCTCATAGTCTAGGAAGTTAATATTAACTTGAGGTTTGAGCCATGTTTCGCTCAAAGCAACTGCAAAATATCTGTTCTGGGAAAGTTCTCTCTGAAAAGCTTCTCGATTGGCTAGGAAAGAGCGAGCATTCCACTGGAGAATCTTAGTAGCCATTGAGATTGAATATTTGAAAGGTTATAAGTTATGTTTTATATTTCCAAACTTTCTTTGTTTCGAGAGGCTTGTCTGCCGTGAATGACTCTGATAACAAATGTCAGCATTCATTATGTTGCCTAGCATATGCCGGACATCAGCCAGGTCAAATGGTGCTCCTACTTTCGTTTGTTCAACAGTTCCTATGATGATGCTGAGACGTTTCTCAATGATTGAACTGGAGTTATAAATTGACGGAATGTTGTTGTATGACAGGTCATGTCGTTCTGGTGTGCTAGACATAGCTTGTGGGCAGAATTGTGTCTCTGATAGATTTGGGTTGCTTGTTATGTTAGTAAGTGAGCTGAACTCTTGGCTATCGGCATAGGGGCTACATTGCTGTGCCTTGGACCAAATCGGTTGACTCGGGCCTTGGTAGCTGTATAGACATTGCTGTAGGTTAGGAAAACTGCTTTTTCGTGTGTATGCCCGATTGCAGTACACATTTGGCCTTGGAACACTAATTATCTTGTGTCTGGTTGTGGTATGACTCTTATGGTCCTCCCTTTGGTTGCCGTCAACAAGAGGTTTCCAAAACAGCAAGACGTTGGAGTTCGGGGCATTTTCTGTCTGTTGACAAGTGCATTCCTTGGTAAAACAGGCAGCACGGTTCATTCTGTGAAGTACATTGTCTTAATAAGTGCTGGCCAGAGCATTTACCACATTTCGGCTGACGATAACACTGAGCTTCTGTGGTTTAATTGCAAACAATTGAAACACTGAATTTGAGGGGCGACATACGGTCCCACATGGCATCGGACACCATATAAATAAACATAGTCTGGCAGCCTTTGGGATTTAAATGTTATAGCGCAAACTGGTTGTTGCAAGATCTGTTCTTACCCATTAATGCTGACTTTTTTAGTGTACCGCCTAACGTTTAATATCTCTTTGTCACAGGTAATTTCCTGCTGTATTTCTTCGACAGTTAAAGAGACATTAACATTCTTAATAACTCCTTGCTTGGTAGTCATGAAACGGAAATATAAGCCTCCATTTGATTTTCAGGGAAAAGCTGTAGATCCACTAAACTGTTTGCAGCTGACCCCGAACGCATTTCCACCTTAATTTTATTTCTTCCTGCATTACGTACCTGAATAACATCTTTCTTCATAGGAACACTTTCACGGTATAACAGTTTGCCAGCACTACAGCTTTCTACAAACATATAGTAAGATCCTTCATCTGTTTCTGAATATTTGTTTCCCTTGCTCAAGTTCTCATTACGCTTTAGAACATGTATCCCAGAAGCTGAAGCACGAGCACTAACTTCCTCAGTATTAATAACATTTTGATAAGGTGCTAGTGCGCTAGTTACAGTCTCAGACTGCGGCGATGATACGGTAGGAATATCTCTTGCTTCCTGAGCGTTGTTGTGTAGCTCAGTGGATTCCTGTCTTGGTTTTTTGACGATATTTCTGGCCTCTGATGTTGACAAAGATGTTCGTTGCCTTTGTTTCGCCGTGTTGTTGTTCACGGATATCACAGGATGAGTGGGATCTTGAGGAAGTATCTCCATCATTTCCTGATCTTGTGATTGGTCTGTCCGTGGAAAATTGGCAGAGGGTGCATTCCTGCCACCTGACCAGTATCCGGTGGTTCGCCTAAATCCATGTCCAGGTCAACACCGAACTTTCGCTCAGTTACAGTTACAAATTCTACTTATCAGCTAGTAAAAGATTATGCACCAAAATACCGTTGAAAAAGATATAGTTCCGCTATTTAACGTAAAAAAAACCGCGCTTGAAATGAAAGGAGATTTACAGCTACGTACACCAAAGATCACTCTCGCCAACATTAACACACTAAGCTCTTGTAGCCCATAAGTAAAGTGTAGCCCTTTTCATGCATCTGTTTACAAACAATTTAATCAGTAAGCCGAATGACATTTACCTATGATTATTATTGCAATTATATGGCACATTCTTCATCCCAGCGATACACTCCTGTCATTAATTTCATAGACCTCGAAAATAAATAAATATGGACAGGCAGGGAATAATGAGGGCAGCTTAAATTGCTCTGAAAGCAGCAATAAAATTCGTATCGCCTGCCTGACCACACTCTCGGAAATCGTAATTCATCTGGAAAGAGACACAAAAATTTGTGTTAAGGAAGAACATGAGTTTTCCTTCTATAGACTACGTTTCACTCGAAGCTATTTAAGCTTACTTTCTTACCTGAGCATATACTCATTAATGGCAACATACTGCGAAATAAACAGCAGAATATTTGGGTCAAGACAGTTTTTATTTCATACTCCGTTCTGAAATCAGACGGAAACGTAAAAACATCGAATGTTGCAGAAAATACTCGCATTACGTTCATAAGAAAGAGGCAGAATGCGTTCGAACTGCTGCATCGAGGTTGTTTACACCAGTATGCAATTCTTTTGGTTCTTGGCAGTGGCGGCGCTAGGCGTCGGCGACGTCGGCCACCGCCGACGGCCTCGCGACTGTGGAGGCCTCGCAAAACATTGTTAAAATTTTAGATTTTTTTTTAATATTTGATATTTAACCAGTGGCGTAGCTATGTCACCAAGGGCCCCGGGGCAAAAATGACATTGGGGCCCTCTTTACACTAATACTGTACAGATGCGAAACTTCTTCAGCATCAGCTCATTACCGACCACTGGAAGACATAATAACCCAAACCTAAATACTACTAAGTAAATTATTATGCCTCCCGCAGCAGATAATATTTGATCGTACTCTCTAATATAATTGTGTAAGTTTGTTTGTTTGTTATGCTTTCACGGAAAAATTACTAGGTGATTTGGTCGAAATTTTGCAGAGGGATAGAGATAGAGTTGGACCTGGGTAGGACATACAGATGAAAATGCCCCATGGGATATTTTTCGTCCGTGGTGACAGCAGGCGGACTGTTTGTCAATGCCAACAACTCACTCTCGCTAAACTACTGCGCTGTTGGCTCATTTCGTTGATAGCCTAGTGTTAGAAGGAAAATAGGGGAAATATTCGTGTAGGATGGTTTTATCAAAAGTAAGTTGCCGGATTTTGTTTGATGAAACACTTTGTTTTGAGCCGTGCCCCTACCAGGCTTCTTGAAGTATGGCCAGGAAAAAGTAATAATTAAAATAACTAAGTCGATATCTTCGCTTATTATCGTGACAGTGGGGTAGAGGGCACTAGGGCAGCGTGTTGATGCTCAATTCACTATTGAGACAAAGTAATTATTACATAAAACTTATGATCCGTGATTGTAATTAAACATTTAAATAGCTGAATAAACAAATAGTGTGCGGGTAGAAATGTACCTTAAAAATTGCGTGAAGTGCTGAATTCTCACCATTACGTTAAAACACAGAGAAGTTGTTTGTTTTTCACATAGAAGAACTGAGCAGAATGCGGCAGAGGGTATAGTGTTAGTATGAACGTAAATTGAAGAGCGAATAGTTCTTATGGTATGGGAAGGCGCCGTTCCCAGAAAAAAGCCACATAATGCCGAATCCATTTTCCGCCTACCATTGCAAGGTAGTGTGCAGAAAGGTATGTAGATTCTGTTCGGTATTCCTTTCAGTTTTCACGCATTTGTGGAAAATAAACATGCCTCAACACCACCTAGAAGACAAGGCCTTACAACAGGCCGTGCCTACGTCACACTTAGAGGCCCGGCCGCCACCTCACTGGCTGGCCGCTGAGGCACGCCCACCGCTGCGCAGCAGCCGGCCAGTCAGATGGCGGCCGCGGCCCCTAAGTGTGACGTAGGCACGGCCTGTTGTAAGGCCTTGTCTTCTAGGTGGTGTTGCATGCCTATTTCCTGGCGCAACGCATTTTGTGGAAAATGCACCTCTCCATGTCTGTTTGCACAATACGTCATTTGTGATTTATAAGGTGCACTGTGGAAGGCTCGGTATAACGTTGTAAAACAGCTTTTAATTTCTTTTTGCGATGTAATGGGGTACACAGAGTGTGGGCTCGCTTTCTCGCTATTCGTTTTGCAGGCGCACAAGGAACGGCAATACCTGACCATTCCAGCGGTCTGCCCTTTCCCGCACCTTCTGCCCTCCAACCCCCCCCCCCTCCACCCCTTCCTGCTGTCACCTGTCACATCCCACAACAAATCATATGCCCAATACTGTTCTACTGTACTTAAATATGCTGTATACATTTAATATTTTGTTTTAGTCCATTCTCTTTAAAAATAACTATATTAACATATTGACTGCCAAAGGTATCTTTGGGTTACCGACCTCCAGGGACCATTCACTTTTTTTCCATATTCTGCTTTAGTTTGCTTGAAATAAGCTATTTAAGTATAAATAAGTTGAAAATTTTGCAATTTAGTACCTTATTTGATGTTGTTTGTGTGTGTGTGTGTGTGAGAGAGAGAGAGAGAGAGAGAGAGAGAGAGAGAGAGAGTTACATATTACTCACATGGCGCCAGAGAAAGTTCCAGGTAAGTCATTTGCTAAGTCCCTTTTAATTTTAGGTTGGTACTTCTGTTAAGTCTTTCATTCCACAACATTATTTGCGTACAGTTCCATTATTGTTTTTCTGCATTGTTACTACAGTCTTTATTCGGTGTTGTTTGCTCCGTAACACAGTGATATTGTAGCAGGAGAAAGTGTCTCGTAGAAGTTACGTAGATGAACAAAGGCATGTACAGAAGCTTTTAGATGAAGTGAAGAAGATGAAGATACTACTGAAATGGAAAAAAATAACATGAATGTGCTAATGCTGAGTACTGTTCATGGAGAGGAAGAAGCTGAAGTTCAAACCAAGAGGGGCACAAAGAAAAAACGAGCAATTATAACTGACTATAATCAGTCATTTATAGATCACTCTCGCCAAATGAAGTCCTATATTGTCTAAGGCGGAGTGTGAAATGGTACAGGAAGCTTGCAGTTGATGTTGACAGCGTCAGCACTGGTAAATGCTCTTGTGATTTACCGATACATCAACAAGATCATCTCAATCACAGAATTCAAAGAGGAAGTGACTTACAGACAACTTCATACAGAAGATGCCGATGCCCCTGAGGAACCTCTCACCGTAGCCACCGAGCTGCCTGCGGATTGTCCTCTTGTGAACATGGGAGCTGCAAGTCATAGGTGTACGGATGACACGAAAAAATGAAGAATAATTTTGGATGAGAGCAAGCTGTCAAGAAATGTAAACAAACTACATGGAAATGTAAGAAATTGTGATTCATGTTTTTGCGAAGAGTGTGTTTTCATAAAACACAGTGCATGCAGGTGTTAGAGATACAAAGCGGAATTACCCAATGTTTTCAGTCTGTTTCATTGTTGTTGCAATTAGAGAATGTAATTAAAACTTTAGGTGATATACATTCTACTGTACAAGTTCTATGTAACATCAAATAATAAATTATAAAAACAAGGAAACTCCAATATGACTGGGCCATGTGAGTTATATATAATTCACGATTACAAGTGTCAGTAACTACTCTTGAGCTCTTGAAAACTGGAGGCCACGAACATGATTTGTTACTGGGGCCATAACGTACTGTAACACCAAGTCACAGCACGCTACTGTGAGTTACAACTGCACCACCGAGCTTTAAATGGAAAAATGCCCGTGAGCTGTATTTACTTCACGTGGCCCGAAGAGAAGACTTCCTGTGACTTATATTTAACTCACGTGGCAGTCAATGTGCTAAAACATTGTTTTCTGAAAGTTGGGAATTTTTCTATTTCTTGTAACGCGAATACTATTAGTCCTTGAAAATAATTCATAATTATTTTTCGCGCCTCACTGTGTATCACGAACTAAATGAGTGGCGTTTTTCAAGTCGTGGGGATTTCGTTCGTGTTTCCATGATAGAATAACTACTGGAGTAATACAATGCTTCAAACTATTAGATTGCAGATATTGGAAAATATATGATTTCTGATTGGTAATTATCGGTAAGCGTTTTCGTGACTGCAGTACATTACAGTAATAATATGGGTACACAATTAAAAAGTAGTCAATTTTATTTTAACAATTATTTTACAATCTTTTCCTGGCTTTGGTTTTTGCAAAATCATCAATAAGGTCTGTTAAAGCTAGACTTGATGCAGCCTTGTTTTCGATTGCTATAAGCGCCAAATGTCTGAGTCGAGCTTGACACGTACTGTACTTCCGATGCGTTTTGATAATTTTTAATTTGCTGAACGACCTTTCGGCTGCTGCAGAAGAATAAAACTACGGTAAATACTTCCGTAACCTCACATTCTAATAATGCATATTTTTTAAATAATTTTCTTACATAACTTGCGAACTTTCCATGTTGGGGTCAATTTCGGCAGGATAGCGTCACCGACTGTTCCACGCCGGCAGTCGGTGTACGTGGTCTCTCGCGGCAATATTATATGCAGTATAATGTCTATTATCCGATGTAATTTGGGGACATGGATATTCGGAAAACTGGTTTATTTGGATATTCGAGCTGTACACTTCTATTTGCCAGTAAGAAGTACTGTACAGTAAATGTATTTGTACTGTATTTGGAGGAGCGCTATCATTCACATTGCGCCGAGCGGGCACGCCGCAACACTTGGAAGACGCCGCTGTTGCTGTGAGCTGCTTTGATGCTGCCGCTACTTCTGCCGACTGAAGTGTGCCGATTGTTGGACACATTGGCTGGCAGCTTCGCCTGACGGCAGCGCGTCTTATGAAGGCCCAATTAGAAGGATTGTTCCGCCAGCCTGTGGCCCAGTGCGGCTACTGTGGGAAACTTGGTTTGAGGGGAAGGAGATGTAATGGACGATAGGGTGGGAGGGTAAGAAAAATTAATAAAAATTTCGACGCTCTACTGTAACTTTTATCGATCGTCGCTCACGAAGGCCGAGGGGCCCCTGGAGCTCGGGGGCCCCGGGGCACTGCCCCGCCTAGCCCTATGATAGCTACGCCACTGTATTTAACGGCGCTTTCCTACGGCTAGGTTATGTAGCGACGACCCACATCTAGCTTACACTAGCTTAACCAATGGACGAACACAACATCAGTACCCAAGGGTGGGGTTAGACCCCCGATGAGAACGATCTCCCTCACCGTGGTATGACGTCTTAGTGCGCTCGGCCATTTCCGGCCAACAGCTATTTAGTTGTCCGTATTTATTTCCGTATGACTGCTGCACTGATGCAATTTTTAGTTAAATACTTTGTGATATTCCTGGCCTGTGGCCACTTCATATTTCTGGCCGCTGGCCGTTTCTTTGCTAACATTGTACGTATCTTAAAATGCGGAAGAAAGACAGATGTGCAGCATATGTTGAAATGTGGGGTGGGGAGCAGTAGCATATGGCACAGTAGGTGCTGGTTCCCGTGGGAAAGCCCGCCTATGTTACTGGTACTCTCCTCGCATTGGCTGCTACATTTCACGTCACGTGATTTCTTTTAAAATTAGTTTTGTTTGTTATATACTAAATATTAATTATTCAGAGCTGAGAAATTCTAATAAATATCTCTCAAGGACAGGCTAGGTTTTGACAGTTTAAAAAGTTTAAGGTGCCTTCTCTTATTGTAACAAGAGAAGAGCGATTTTGCAGAAGGCGCGCGACGGCCCTGTTTTGGTGCGAAATAGAACGTCAGGTGCCCTCTCGCAACACGCCGCAGTTTCAGTCTCGAGCTGACCGCTATACGCGCCGGTCATGAGTAAACATTTGCGTAAATGTGATAACAGTCGAGGTCTCAACATGAACTATGGGCAGCATAGGCTGTATCATATTAACAATAGTTGCTCATATTTTATTATTTATTTAATAAATGGCATCCCTGAAAATTAAAAATCTCGCGAGTCGCTTATTATGCTTCCATCATACAGAACTTATTTTAGCCTCCCTTGTATGCTGTAGAAGAACCTATGACCTGTGTGCTGTCTTCTGCGCTGGGAACACAACTATAGGAGACAACAGGTTAGTCAGAAGTCTATGCTTTCCATAACGTTTTGGACAGCAACTACAGCACCTCGTGCGTACTGTAGGGCGGTACAAACGCACACTGCTATGCAACAGCATCCGCAGGGATGTGAAGGTTTTAGGGGACTTGTGGGAGGAAGCAGCACTAACTTCTCCGTCCGCAAATAAAACCCTAGGAAGCTTGTAACTTACAGAACAATTTCTTCAGTACATTTTAGAAAACGCTTTGGAACAAGTATATTCAAATGTTTATATAACAATCAGAATCATGCTCAGTTCCAGTCAGTACAGCTTCGACCGAGAGAAGCTTCACAAAGTACTGTCAACTGAAGCCGAAATAGCGGGTAGTATTAAGATGTGATCTTAACAAATTCGGTGAGATGAAAAGTTGAAAAGTTTCTCTAATTTGTGTTTGTTTATTGTAATTTTTGTCATTGCAATAATACTCGTATACTATACTAATAGAATTTTAGTATAATGATTATTAATGTATAATTCAGCACATTTAACATTATTTTCATTAGTGAAAAACGGAAAGGGGCCTCGCAAAGATGAGTTCGCCGACGCCCAGTTTTCGTCTAGCGCCGTCACTGGTTCTTGGTAACTTGTGATGCTATTGGTTGTTCTCATTTCGCACAGAGCTTTGGTAGCGTAGCCGTAGAGACATCTATCGGGCGTTCGGGAAGTCTTGAGTGCACTCCTACGCTACTCTAGTTGACTGTTTTCGGTATAGGTAAGATGTTTGTATGGTCTAAATGGGGGATCACAGCTAGGTCCATGCTGCGCCTCGTGGTAGTTATATGTTACGTGTGTTTTAGACGTGTGTGAATTATATTATTATCTGGAATGTGGCGTATTCCTTTCGTGAATGTTTTCTGGTGTGAATTTGTTTGATTTCTGTTAGAAAAGGGAAATTATGACTAGTCATTTACGTTTGGGTTTCATTGGGGCATGTGGAACAAAGACCTCTTCTTTGTCCAACGTTTTCCAGCCCTTCAGGCTTTCAGATAATGCTACCTCCTGCTATTTCTGAAATAACTTTCCGCGTTCTTCTTCCTTTCCAACTTTAAAATCTTCATCTCTAAACTTCGTCGTGAAACAGTAAATTCTATTCGTGTGATGTGTAACTTCGTTAAATGCTCTGTAATGTCAGTTTCGTGTTATTCTCTTCGACTGTCCGCGTCCATTGAGTAGTTACTCGTGATATTTATTTTCTTTCTTTTGCAATTTATTGAACTTACCAGTTTTTCAACATCTTGTATCCACGTGGTGATTACCATCTCAGTAGATTTTGTGCTCTGTGTTCCTTTTCTCTATGCCGCCTCTAAAGATATAATGCTTGTTTACGATATCAGTTCACTCGTGTGTAAAGTTTGTGTGAAATTTAACGGCCACTTTCGTGTAGTGGACCTGGAACCAAGTGCACGTGTTTGTGAGTATCGTAACTCGGCAGATTTGGTTTATCTGCCTGCGTCTGCTTTGTGCTGTACAACATGCCGCAGTCTTCAGTGAGAGTAAGTTTCGTAGCTATGCGCATGTGAATGATTCAGTTTCCCATGTCCTATCAATTCTCCAGTTTAGTATGTATTTTTACATCCTCGCTTTGCTTATCTGGACCCCTCTTGGTGTGTGAACAAAATTAGCAGTTAAATTACAGTGGGATGTACTTTTACTGTGTATTTAAAATTGGTATTGCACCCATTTACATGTAGATGGCAATAAACCTTTTTTAAAAAAATTGTTGTTTTGTGATTTAACTTCAGATCCGTTTTATTATAACGGTTTCCCTCTGCTTCTCTGAGGAGACCTCAGGAATTATACATTTTCCATTGCGCTAACCTCTTTTACCTGGAGATTCCCTTCCAGGATTCGTCCTTCTGGAGAGTCTTGTGATATTTGAAAGCAATTTTGTTCACAATTAAGTGCCCACCAAAACTCGTGCATTGCTGAAGTAAAGCAAACTTTAATAGTAAAGATTTCACCCTGCATGTGTGTGTGTGTGTGTGTGTGTGTGTGTGTGTGTGTGCGAGAAAGAGAGAGAGAGAGAATAGTTTTGCAGCGCAATATCTTGTGTTTTTATTTTTCAGGATTATTTTGCAGTGCAATATTGTATTATTTTCAGAGTTATACGCGAACGAAAGATCTTACAATGTTAGGAATTTTTGGATGGGAATTTCTTTGTGTAAAATTATAGGAACAACACCACAGTGTAGGCTTGCATGTGAAACTTTGTACCCTTGTTTTGCCACATGGTATTCGTTAGGTTGTGCTGTATTACTATGTTTTTTATTGTTAAAAAGTTGTCGTTCTGCCCGACAACCGTGTGAAACATTATACCCGTGTTTTGCCCACGTGATATTCGATAGGCTGTGTCGAAATTATGTTTTTTGTTGTTAAAATTTTGTCGTTCTGTCTGACAAACGTCTGAAAGTATAGTATATGTGTTTAAGTTCACGCGGTTTCTTTAATAGGCTGTGCGTTTTTGCGTTCTTGCTTGGAAAGTTTTGTTATTCTAGTAACTAGAAATATGCAAAATAATACTAACTCAACGGTGTTAACTCGCAATAGACGTATGAACCGCAGTGAGGATTGAGAAAAATCGTCTCGATCAGACCCATCTTTAGAGTGAGAAGCCATTGCCAACCTTATGGCAACAGGCAGCTTGGTCGAGGACTCGGTAGAAAGCGCGCCAAGTTCGAACATGGCCGCTTCCTGTAGCCAGGAAGGCAGCGTGCAAGACGCGCTATCGAACAACATGGCGGAATGTACAAATTCGCCCAGTGCTTCTGCCAACATGGCGAAGCCTGTGTCCGCCATTAATGAACCAGCAACTGCTGATTTCCTAGCAAGGCTACTCTCTACCATGGAAACCCGCATAACTGAACAAATTGCTACAATGCCAAAGAAATGTGTGGGACAAAATACTGCAATGCAGTCAGGACTACACAATGCGCGTAACGAAATGGTCCGTCACATGCAAGAAAAACATGAAGTAGTGATGTCTGCTATTTCCGAGAAAGCTTCGCGCATTCACGAAAATGTAGAGGCAACATGCGAGTTAGTTTATCCCGAGGCCATTGTGGAAGTCGACACGCGGATTAAAACGAATGCCGAGGCTATAGCGGAAGCAAATACGCATGTTGACGAAGTAGGTTCACGGCTGGCGAAATTAGCCACCGCAGTTGAACAGATGTCGGAGCGTTCAGAGGGGACGTTGGACAGAACGGTTCCCGTTGGCGCTGTCGACTCTGAAGAAGTTCAGGGCCTGTTTAGATTCCAGCAGCAGCAAGGGGAAGTAAATAGGAGGAGACGCGATGTCGTGGAGGAACTCTGCAAGCGTGTTGTACGCTTAGAGAAAGTCGGTGAACTTCCGTAGCCCTGTAGCACACGTGGCTCGTGTTGTGTGCACTAGCCAGCGATGGCAGTTCTGAACATGGGGATGATTCTGTGTTCGAAGAGGAAGATCCTAGAATGGCGCGCAGCAATATTTCCATTCGGGAGAGGCGTGCAGCTATATTTCCGTGCGGAAGAGGCGCGCAGCTGTAAGTAGTCGGGAGCATGGACAAGCGTTCGACCATAACCATTTCTTGTCGGTGCGGAAGTTTCAAGGCTTTCATAACTCGGCGAATGGCATCCATCCACGAGTGTGGTTGAAACAATTTGAGCATTCCTTGCCTCCGAGCTGGTCAGACAGGCACAGGGTGGAATATGTGTCCGGCTATCTTCAAGGGGAACCCGGTATGCGGATGCGATCTGTGCTTAAGTACTGCCGGTACTACCAAGATTTCTGTGACCATTTCCTCTCTGTCTACTGGTCAGAACGGCAGCAGGATATGATCAAAGGCAGCATCTTAATAATAACTCGATCTGCCGCTGTCCGAATGAATACTTTCAAGGAATGGTTTTACGGAACCAGTTTTCGGATGCTCCCTACTCTTTGCGCGAGCTGATTAAAATCTGCTTGTCGAAGCTTCCCCACAGTTTACGCAATGCCGTCTTTGCTAGCAACTGTAAGGATCACATAGAACTCTTTCAGGCCTACTTGGAGGACCTTGAACTCGATGACGAGTTCGAGCCTCGTCGAAATGAAAATACTTCCTCCAAGAAGTCCAATAGCAGTTCGGGGAGGTCTGAGAAAAGCGATCAGACACACGGCAATGACAGTAACAACCAACCAGTCCCCTCCCATGAAAACCAACCATATTCAAATGATGGTCGGAATAAGTGGCGGAAACGCCAGTTTGAAAAAAATAAGTGGTTCGGGAATGGCGAAAAGCGCCACCGCCCCAACAAGGGCCAGTGGCAGCAGGGAGCCATGCCCCCTGAACAAGTTGAGGTGCGGTCAGCTGACCTGCATCATAATAAACCGCCAGAACCCCAGCCCAGCACTAGTCAATGACAATTTTCCGAGGTTGATTGCACAACAATCAACATGCTCGGAGCGGAATCTGCAAAGAACTGGGTAAAAGACATGGATGATATTCGCAAGGTTCTCTTATATGAAGAACCCTCAGTAGGAGAGCCTGCAGTACAACCTATAGTGTGTATTAATGTCGGTTCCATAGATTTGGTTTGTCTGTTTGACACAGGCAGTGTCTTCTCTGTCATTAGTGAACAAGCTTTTGAACGATGTAAAGCAGTCAGCACTTGGCCGGTCTTGCCTTTGCAGTGAACTAAAGTGAAGGGTGCACTCGCTGGGCGGAGTGTCGACGTAAGGAAACAGACTGAACTCATATTTTCCTCTCAAGGTCATGAGTTCCGAGAGAATTTTATTGTCGTTCCCTCATTGGCAGTTGATGTGCTCCTTGGTGTAGAATTTTTGATTAACCATAAAGCTTTACTTGACTTTGGTAATGGTATAGTACAATTACACAAGGGTACAATCACTATCGGATTGAAGTTTGATGAGTGTACTGCGAGGGTAAACTCGGCTGACCTGTACTGCCAATTTCTAAGTGACTATTGCCGGCCTATCACCCCCGGATCGTTAGAACCCTACGGGGAAAAGCAGGTTGTTCTCTTTTGCGGAATGGAGAAGGAGAACCAGGTGTTTGACGAAATTAATCACAAGGTCGACACTGTAGACGATGCGCCATGTACTGCCAAGTCCAAACTGTCCGATATTCTTCACACATACTCGTCAGTGTTTTCGGAGTCCCCAGGCACTATCAAAGAATTTTTATATAAATTTCAAGTACACGAACACAAGAGGTACTTTGTGCGGCTGTATCTGATACCGTGGGTATACAAGCAGCAGGTCGAGGAAGAGATTACAAGCATGTTGGCGGAAGGCGTTATCGAGCGAGCTGCGAGCTCCTGTAACAATCCTCTGTTGATTGTCCCAAAGCAGGGCAAATCAATTAGACTTGTCCTTGATTCGTGGCAAGTCAACACAGTGATTGAGCCGGGAACTGACCGCACGCAGACACTTGACGAGCGTTTTTACGGTGTGCGTGTACTCTCTTCCATCGATTTGCGTGCCAGTTACTGGCAGATAGAACTAGACCCAAGTTGGAGGCCGTACACTGTCTTCTGGTGCTTCGGCACTTGTTACCAGTTCAAACAATTACCTTCTGGCCTAAATGTCAGCTCAGCTGCTTTCATTAGGGGATTCAACAGCATCTTGCCTGACGAGTTACGAGAAAGGGTTACCACATACATGGACGATGTACTAATAGCTGAAAAATCATGGGACGATCACAACGATGTCTTAGAACATTTGTTGCACGTATTTCAACAATACGGAGTGACGGTTAACCAAAAAGTCCGAGTTTGGCCGTAGACAAGACAGTTTCTTAGGCCATATCATTACAGGGAACGGAATTCTGCTGGACCCCTTCAAATTGAAGTCAATTAGAGAGTTTCCCGTCCCGACGACTAAGAAACAAGTTACGGGATATTTAGGACCGACGAATTTCTACAGAAGATTTTTGTCAATAGATACTATTGCCACTCTCACTCTTTGTGCCCTAATGAGTAAGAATGTAGTTTGGAAGTGGGACACAAAAGCACAGGAAGAGTTTGACAGCATAAGACGCACATTGCTAGCAGCGATGTTTTTAGCCCACCCCAATTTGACGAAAGATTTTTGTCTGGGAACTGACAGTTCTAAGATTTGGACAGCAGCTGAACTATTCCAAGAATTTGAGGAGGATGGTGTGGTACACCATAGGACGATAGCATTTGCGAGTTGTGTGCTGAATAAGTGCAAGGTAATTACATCATTACTGAGCTTGAGGCCCTTGCTGTTGTCTTCGGTTTCACTAAATTCAGGGGATATTTGTTTGAGAGGACAACCAAGGTATATACCGATCACTGTGTGTTAGAATTTCTAATGACGGCTAAGTTGACACACGGGCGGTTGGCCAGGTGGGCGTTGTTTCTCCAAGAATTTCGTTTCACCGTGGTATACATACCTGGGAGAGAGAACGTAGTGTCTGACGCTTTTTCTCGTTCTCCGATCGGCTTGAATCAGGGAACCAATGATGAACTGAATGAAAACAACTTCAGTGTTCTCTATCTTCGTGGTGTCGCTTTCGAGAATTTCATTACCGCCTCCCTTAAGGACATAGCGCGGGAACAAGACAAATATGAGATTCTGAAAGACGTTAAGGTTAAGTGGCACGACCAGAACTATCCCTCGATCAGACAATATTACCTAATTAGGAATAATGTCTTGTTCCGTCATAGCGACCCAGCTCAGTCGAACTGGGTTGTGTGTATTCCAGACGAGTGGGTTGACAAGCTCACCTATGGTATACACACCGCAGTTACACACACTATGGTCCCCACAAGTGCTACCAGAAACTCCATGATACTTCTTACTTCCTTAATATGGAAAAGAGGATCCAGAAGGTTCTGGTCACTTGTAAAGCTTGTCAGATAGCTAAGCTACCAACTGTATCTCATCATGCCCCCCTCTTCCCTATTATTACTTCTCAGCTGAAAGAGTTAGCTGCGGTCGATATATTCGGTCCGCTACCACGCACAATGAATGGCAATTCTTACATCTTTGTGGCAGTGGAGCTAACCTCAAAATTTGTGACTTCATCACCTTTAAAAAGAGCAACGACTCGCGCCGTTACTCGGGCATTCGTCAATGCCTTTCTGCGTCAGGTGGGTCCTGTCGAGAAAGTCATTGCAGAGAATGGTCTCCAATTTAGGTCTCCCGTCTGGAAAGCGATGCTGCAGAGGAGACGCATGAGGCCAGTTTTTATATCGGTGTATCACTGTGCTTCAAACCCGAGTGAACGGCTAATGAAAGAATTCGGGAAGCTGTGCCGCCTGTACTGCCACCGACGTCATAGGGCCTGGGACCAGTATATACAAGGGTTTCAGCACATTCTGAATGAACTCCCTAACAATTCCGCCTGTATGCCTCCTACATTGGTGCTCAAGAACAAGTATCCTGAGGATAAATTAAGAGAAACGGTGCGTCTTGAGCCACCGGTGAAGTTGAGGCACAGGGATGTCATAGAGCGAGCACTTACCAATATTAGGAGTGCCGCTGAGAGAAGGTGGCAGCAGGGCAAGGTCAGTCTTGTCGTAAGGATGTTTGAAGTGGGACAAATGGTCTTGGTTCTCGACGACTGTCGAGCAAATGTTAAGGACTCACAAGGACTCTTTGTCGGCCCATACCATGTCAGAAGAATTGCTCATGATACTGCTGTTGAACTAGAGACAGTTCGCACAAAGAAGTCTCGTGTATTTCACCATGTCTCGAGTCTCCGTTTCTACCACCAATAGTGGGTGGATTATTTCTTTATTTAGTTTTTTGTCTAAATTTTGTGTATTTTCTGTATTGTGAGTGTATTTTTGTGTTTTTGGGGGTAATTTGCGTTTATTGTCTTGTATCTCAGGGTATTTTGTAAGTGTAATTTCAGTGTTTGGTGCCTCAAATCGATCCACTTTGTTTACAACAATTGTAAATATCAGTGGAGTAGTGACAGCCCATCAGCTGTTGTGTGTGCATCACAGGTGTATGTGGGCAAGCAAACCAGAAATGGTATATTGGTATGCCTAAAGCTACTGCTGAACCAAACGTTCATGTGAAGTACACCGCTATAGCAAATTGCGGATTTGCAAAAATTAAGTACTGTGTAATTTACGTTACGCTGTTTAGTGGTCTAGTACTTTGTTGTTGATAAATAGTGCTCTACATTCCATAATGTATGTGTCACCTTATTAACCTGAGAGTGGAAGTCTACTCTGTGTTGCTTTTACGTGTACTGCAAATCATGGGCCTTGAGCCTCTCACAACGACAATCTCCCCTTAAGGCTACATAAGTCTCTATACTAGGGACCAAAGCCATGATTCATAGATATAGTTTCGTGTATCAAGATACGCTCTGGTTGTTGTGTCCTGGGGTACTAATATATTGATTATATTTGGTTCTGATTGTTTGTTGAGTATGTAGGGCCTAAGTGTTTGTGGGTGCGCGTCAACCATAAAAAAGTGTTCTACACAACTCTCCACTTAGGGAAGGTTAAATTTTGTGTATAATCACAACATACCTAAACGCTATCTTTAAGTTTTCAGAGCAGACTGGGTCTGAGTATGGATGAGATGAAGATAACAGTACCAAAATAAATGAAGGGATCCAAGGGAATAAAAGAAAGTCAAGAGGACCACCGGAATGGGATGTCTCAGCCCACTCCACTAGAATAAGCTGATTACAGAATAGTGAGCCATTGACAATACATTCCCCATGATGAGTAAACCTGCTACTAATACACAACCCCTCTCTTTACAGATAGTGTATACTGATCAAAGTATGTTCATGTTTAGTTTAATTGATATTGTATTGACTGATGTTTTCTTTTCTTGCAGGATATGAATATTTTTGGGTAAATAATTACCTTATTTCACCAAGTACGTTCAGTGTATTCATGCTTCATATTGCACTGACTGATGTTTTGTGTTCTTGCAGGATATCAATATTTGTGTGTAACTAATTCTGTTATTTCAGGAAGTATGTCCAGTATACTCATGTTTAGTTTACTTACTGTTTACGAAAACATAATTTTAGTATTTTTATGTGAACCACCTCGCATTGAGTCGAGCGAGAACATTTTAAACATGAAACTACAAGCAAATTAGGTCCGAGGGACCGTGTTAGAATGGGTTTGTGATACAAATGTACCACACCGTGCAATGCCGTAGTGTAGACGGGCACTTTAGTAGTAGCTTACTGCATGCTGTAACAACTTGCGCCGCCCCGCTTGCTGCAAACACTGCGCCATATGCTTTGCTCATCCATGTCACCCAACTGTTCTGTCAGTTGAGAATTTATGTGCTGATTGCTGCCAATGCTACGCTTTGTGTTTTTGATTGTGTACCTTGCTAAACCATTCTGCCAAATGTACGAATAAGTGTGATTAATAAGTTATTAACGTGTAATTTATTCTGTTTTCTAAAAATATGTGGTTACCTCTATTGTAAAGCTTCCAGGTATGCCTAGTATATTTGTTTATGTATATATTTGTTGCTTAATCTTTGTTTAATTCTTGCCACATGTTCGGCAAGTACAAAATGTTGTGAAAAAACTTTGAGAGAACAGTGATCACCACGAACTGAAGTTCCCAGACCTTTGTGTACAACGGTGTGATTAGATTTAAGTTAGGTTAAGTAACTAATCGTTCTAAAAGGAATGCAAGGACTACGTACCAGTATGGTTACAGCGACATGCTGCATCAGCGACAGCGCTGTTGCACTCCACACAAGGCGAGCCAAGCTGCCAGTGAGTGAGGAGTCAGCGGACCGGTGATGTCATGCATGCCGCTGCCCCGCATGTGCCATGGCGTGGGGGTCTGCTGTTCCAGATCACCACGTGGGAAGGCAGTCACTGCGACCAGCTGGGAGGTGGACCAGCTGCTGACCTTGGGCCCAGCCTGACATGATGGAGCCGCACCATGCTAGGGGGTCATCAACGGTTTCCAATTGGTCGCGCGGGTGCCCGCTCAAAAAGCTCTCTGTATGCCGCGGTTGATAGCCACAGGGTGCAGTCCAGCACACTCCTGACAGCGCCTGGACCAACCGCGATAAAGAGGAGAGGACAACAATGCTGCGCTGACTGGGTCAACAGACTGACCAATCCTCTGCTAGACGTCAGTGACTAGTACCTCTGTTTCCACCCTGCATATCAGCGAGAATGCAAGGGGTTCCGTATGGGGCTCCAAACTTACATTGACATGTTGTTATGCTCCCCACCCTATATTTACCCTGTATGTGAGAGACACGGTACTGCTGTGTTCTGTACTTGCCTCGTTTCGCCGCAGGGCTTGCTGCTGTGCACATCGCACATGGCTTGTTTCTGCTAGCTAACACTGGGAGCGCTGCTGTGCAATCTGCGCCTGCCTCGTTTAGCCACTTACCACTGGGGACGCTGCTGTGCGAGTAGTGTGCATCGGTTGACTTCGCGCAGTCTAGCTAGGCTCTTTGCGCTAGTGCGGTATGTCTGCGCCATGCTGTTTGGAGCTCTGGTGCACCGATTGATATGATCGCATTGGCGTCAGCACTCTCTCTCTGGTTTTTTTAAAGGTAGGATGTTCGTGTGGTCTAAATGGTGGATCACAGCTAGGTCCATGCTACGCCTGTTGGTAGTTATAAGTTATATGTGTTTTAGACGTGTGTGAATTATATTATTCTCGAGAATGTGGCATATTCCTTTGGTGTATGTTTTCCGGTGTGAATTTGTTTGATTTCTGTTAGAAAAGGGAATTTATGCCTAGTCAATTTAGTTTGGGTATCATTGGGGCATGTGGAATACAGACCTCTTCTTTGTTCAACTTTTTCCAGCCCTTCAGGCTTTCAGATAATGCTACCTCCTGCTATTTCTGAAATAACTTTCCGCATTCTTCTTCCTTTCCGACTTTAAAATCTTCATCTCTAAACTTCGTCATGAAACAGTAAATTCTATCGGTGTGATGTGTAAATTCGTTAAATTCTCCCTAATGTCCATTTCGTGTTATTCTCTTCGACTGTCCACGTCCATTGAATAGTTACTAGTGATATTTATTTTCTTTCTTTTGCAATTTATTGAACTTACCAGTTTTTCAACATCTTGTGCCCACGTGGTGATTAGCATCTCAGTAGATTTTGTGCCCTGTGTTCCTTTTCTCTATGCCGCCTCTAAAGATATAATGCTTGTGAAATTAAACTGCCACTTTCGTGTAGTGGACGTGAAACTGAGTGCACGTGTTTGTGAGTATCGTAACTCGGCAGATTTGGTTTATCTGCTTGCGTCTGCCTCGTGCCGCAGTCTTCACTGAGAGTAAGTGTCGCAGCTAAGCGCTTCTGAATGATTCAGTTTCCCATGTCCTATCAATTCTCCAGTTTCGTATATATTTTTACATCCTCCCTTTGCTTATCTGCCCCCTCTTGGTGTGTTAACAAAATTACCAATTAAAATACAGTGGGATGCACTTTGACTGTGTATTTAAAATTGGTGTTGCCCCCATTTACATGAAAATGGCAATAAACCTTTTTTTAATTGTTGTTTTGTAATGTAACCTCAGATCCGTTTTATTATATCGGTTTCCCTCTGTTTCTCGGAGAAAACCTCATGAATTATACATTTTCCGTTGCGCTAACCTCTTTTAATCTTCAATTTCATCTTTATCTATTTCCTCTTCCCTTATTAGAATATTGTCTGTAAGTTCATTTCCTTTGTAGAGCTTCTCTATACACTCTTTCCACCTTTCAGCTTTCCCTTTTTTGCTGAGTACTGGTTTTCCATCTGAGTTCTTGATATTCATAGAGCTGCTATCTTGTCCACAAATGCCTCTTTTATTTTCCTCTAGGCAGTATCTACTTTTCCCCTTGTTATACATTCTTCTACAAATTTGCATTTGGCTTATAACCACTCCTGCTTAGCCATTTTGCACTTCCTGTCAACCTCATTTCTTAGTCGTCTGTACTCCATTTTACCTGTATCATTTATTGCATTTTTATATTTTCTCGGTTCATCAATTAAATTTAGTATTTCCTGTGATATCCAAGGATTTTTTTTAGGTTTTGCCTTTCTACCTATTTTGTTCTTTGCTGTCTTCACTATTTCATCTCTCAATGCTGTCCATTCCTCTGCTACTGTTTTATTTCCCCCTGATTCTGTCAATTGTTGCCTAAAGCTCCCTCTGAAATGCTTAAGGTTCCCTCAATTTATCCAAGTCCCATCTCCTTATTTTCCTAACTTCCTGCAATTTTTTTCAGTTTCAGCCCACAGTTCATGACCAATAAGCTATGGTCAGAGTCTATATCTGCCGCTGGGTATGTCTTACAGTTTAAAACTGTTTAAAAATGTGTCTGAACAGGGAGCAGTCGAACTGACGGGCACGGTCAGTGGTGACGTGGCTGGGACAGCTGAAGCGTGGCACCCACGTGTCGACGAAGGTGGTAGCGATGGTCTCGTCAGTGATGTCCATGATGGGCATTGCCTCCGGCAAGCGCATGAAGCTGTCCACCATGGTGAACAGATAGCGCAGAAACAGTGGCCTGACGATGTCCATGTGGATGTTGGGTGAATCGTGTCGCGTTGAGAAAGGTTCCGACAGGTGCATGTATATGTTTCCCGACTTTGGTAAATTGGCACACCGTGCAGGTGCGTGCCCACTGATCGCAGTCGTTCTGTAACCCTGGGCAGACGAACCGCATGACCACAATTGTCACTGTGGTGTTGATTCCGGGATGTGTCAGGCTGTACACGCGATCAAAAGCACTTCGTCAGAATTTTTCTGGGAGAAAAGGGCAGTGCAAACCTGTAGAGACGTCACACCAGATCTTTCGGTTTGAACCAGAAATTGGGACTAATTCGAGTTTTAGTCTGCTGGGAGTGTCTTTGCAGAGGTCGCAAAGTTGTTTGTCACTCTCCTGTTCTTAGGCAACATTCTCAAAGTCCACAGAGGGAGTGATAGCGGCACACGTGCGAGACAAACAGTTAGCAACAATGTTGTCTATTCCAGAAATATTTATAATGTCTGTTGAGAACTGTGACATGAACTCCAACTGTCAGAACTGACGCAGTGAGCACTTGGTGTTGTTGCACTGAAACGCGTGAGTTAAGGGTTTGTGGTCAGTGAATATCACAAACGGGCGTGCTTCCACAGACGGGCGGAAGTATTTGACTGCCTCGTATACTGCAAGCAACTCACGGTCGTAGGCACTCTAGGTGCACTGTGACGTCGATAGCTTCTTCGAAAAGAAGCCTAGCGGCTGCAAGCTGCCATCGACATGTAGTTGCAGTGCTGTGCCTACGGCAGTCTAGCTGCCGTCCACAACAATGGACAGTTCTGCGTGGATGAGATTTGCTTGCTTTTGCTTTTGCCAATCTCCGTTTGGACTGAAGAAAGCTCATCTCCATTTCTTCCGTCCAGTCAACGGGAGTGCCCCCGTTTTACTTTGGGGCCACGTAGTGCCGAATTCAGAGGTTTCAGCACTGCAGCAGCATTAGGTAGATGGCGACGATAAATGTTTATCGTACCGAGGTAAGGGCGCAACTCTAAAAGTCTGAGGGCGCGGCATGTTTAAGATTGCATGTACCTTGTCCAGTATTGGTGTCGATCCTCTAGGGGTGATCAAGTTCCTGAGAAACTCTATTTATGTTACACCCAAAATACATTTGGATGAGTTGATGGCGACGATAAATGTTTATCGTACCGAGGTAAGGGCGCAACTCTTTAAAAGTCTAAGGGCGCGGCATGTTTAAAATTGCATGTACCTTGTCCAGTATTGGTGTCGATGCTCTAGGGGTGATCAAGTTCCTGAGAAACTCTATTTATGTTACACCCAAAATACATTTGGATGAGTTGATGACAATGCCAGCTTCATTAAGGCGCTGGGAAACGGCAGGCCGGCCGCGGTGGCCGAGGGGATTGAGGCGCTTCTGTCACGGTCTCCGCGGCAACTACGGTTGGGGGTTCGAATCCCCCCTCGGGCATGGATATTTGTGCCGTCCTTAGTTGTAGGTAGTTCATAAGTAGTTTGTAAGTTTAGGGACTGATGACCCCGTAGTTAAGTCCCATAGACTCTACAAACATTTGAACATTTTTTGGAAACGGCAGTCAGGTGACGTCAATAGAGTTCGGCGGACTTGAAAAACACCAAGATGTCGTTGAGATAGGCGAAACAACACGGTAAACCTCATAATACGGCATCCAGGAAACGATGCCAGGTCTGAGCAGCATTGCGGAGTATGAACATCATGTACAAGCTTTCGTACATACCGAAACGCGTGATTATCACAGGGATCTGAGTATAAGCTTCAAATGTTCAAATGTTTGTAAAGCTTATGGGACTTAACTACGGGATCATCAGTCCCTAAAGTTACAAACTACTTATGAACTAGTTAATAATAAAGATGGCACAAATATTCATGCCTGCGGGGATTTTCTAACCCGTGACTGTAGTGGCCGTGCACACTGTGACTGCTGCTCGGCCACCGCGGCTGGCAGTATAAGCTTTCGCACAGTCAATTTTTCTGAATAGTACTGATCCTGCCAAGGCGTGGCTGAAGTTATGTAAGTGTGGTACTGGGCGCCATGGCTAGCGCATCATTTACCCGATCTGCCAGGTCCGCTATGGCATCTAGGTGCATGTCGTTCTGTACGGCTATCACGGCTTGCACCTGGGCGGGGAGTCTTCGTACCCAAATAGCGCACAGGAGGGAATCTGGGACCATGAGGCTCCTCAGGTGGCGCAGGAACAAAGTAATTGTTGCAGTCGCTGCTCTTTGGACGACGAAATCCGACGTGCTTCCTTCAACCATTGTTAGAAGGAATGCGTCGTCGGGGCGGTTATAATATCCTGCACTTCGGCCGCTTAATTCTGGTCTAGCTGACTCATGACATGGCTGAATTTCGCATGGTCACATGTAATGTTGTTACTGACGAAGACGGTCTCCACTTGGCTGAACCACATGAGAGGATCCTGGGGCCAAAAGGGCGGCAGCTTGGCCAATACTCGACCTGTGATTGCCATAACAGCGGAAGGTAGCAGCGCAGCCAGCGTCAGCTGACTCCTGGTGGTCGGTGTCCGTGCATGTGGAAAGAGATTGCAGCTCGCTCGCAATTCTCTTGTTGCACACCATCAGCTGGTCGATGACCTTCTGTTGGCTGTCGATTGTCTTCTGCATTTCCTCCAAGGGTGACATCATGTCAGGGGCACCAGTGAAGCTAGTGCATATAGTCGCCGCTTCCAACTATTGTTCGCTGTAGGCATTGGTGACGGGAATGATGAATAAGTAACATTTATCGCTTTAGGAATTTATTGTTGACACTGCATGATACACCAATAATCTCTGGCAAATGTTCTCGTGCTCAATCACTGACCCCTTCTCAGGTCGCATTAGTGCGGACGGCTCACGAAGCACACGTATGCGCGAATGAGGGCGGCACGATACATACTACGTGTCTTGATGATCAGACAGTGGCACAGTATTAACACTTGTGTTCTTGTTGGGAGCTCGTGTTTAGCTCGACCCACGTGGCCCGCGGCATATAATCGGAACGTATAATGCCAGGCGACGTCCGTACATTCCTTCCCTACAACGCGCACTTTGTTCCCTCTTTCAGTGAACGTCCCTTTGTAGCTAGGATTTTTGCCGATTGCAGAAACAGTGCACGTCGGCAGATATCTGACGCCGCTGCCTCATGATAGCTGCCTGCCCCTCGTCGTTCACGAATCTCTGTTTTAAGGCGGCCAGGCCACTACACCATTAGTCAGGAATTTTGTTTGACGTTTATATATTTTTGACGACATTACAGCGTTCACTTTATGAAATAAATCGCAATTTGCGATCACTTATGGCTTCGCTGTACTAGGTTGAGATGGAATACCAAACTGTGCGAATGAAAATTTGTGCCCGGCCGGGATTCGAACCCGGGATCTCCTGCTTACTAGGCAGACGCTTTGACCACTCCACCACCGAGGACACAGTGACCAACCCGACAGCAGAGGACTGCAGGATTACGCAAGTTTACCAACCAGTGATGAATAAGTGTCACAGAGAAGAGAGCATGGATTCCTTGTCTTTAATAAGTGTTCCGTGCTAAAAAGTCAGAGAGAGACAGAAGACTGTGCTACTTTGGTTATTGACATTGTTGTAATGTGAGAGAGACACTAAGAGAGGCTGGAACTGAACATATTTTGTAATATGAGTCTCTGTATAATTATAAGTCGTTGATTATGGGATTGTATTCTGAAGTACAATAAATTAATACCATACTGTCATTTGTTAATTACTTACGACTTTAATTCATTAGAAGAAGATTAATATAAAATTGAAAAAACTTTTATTCTACTCTGTCGTCCTGAACAACTTTTGATACGCTTGTCTGATGCCTGTAATATCAAGAAAAAACTTATAGGTTGAGGAACAGACTAGCTCGGCCTCATTCTCCTAGGAGCAAACTCAATAACAGACATATACTAAGCAAGGTATAAGGACAGAAGTAATATATATTTTGTAGTGTCCTTAGAAGAAGAGATACACGGTCGTAACACTACAACACATTGTTGATCTCGATAAGACCGTGGTACCTTTTATTTATGTTATAAGTGACATAAAACTTCAGCTCTACAATACGAGCCTTCTCCATGACTTACCAATGTGGTGGAAGCAGGCTTCGCTTTTTCAGCGTATAGCAAAGACCTTGTAAAAATAACTAGACTCCCTAACAGCGCTGCTGTCATGGGATAACTTAAATCTTCGGACGGCCGCCATGGTAGTGGCAAGCATCAGTTAAATACGAGTGTTGTTAGCAGTTAAATCGTGTATTAAATAGCTACTGTGGTATATATACACAATCGACAGTCATATCTGTCTTGTATAACTAGTGCAGTATACATGAAGCACGATGGTGAAGAGCTGCTCAGTTTTTAAATGCATAAATCAATTTAAGAAATGAATAAAAAGAACATATACTGCCTCCCCATTGATATTTCTCAGGAATACAAGTAGCCCTACTAATGTGTTCAGAGATAGTTACTCTTGCTTAACAGGTTGTTATTCAAGACAATATAGGATTGAAATAAATAAATAACAGGCTTTTCAATACTGGCAGCTCTTAAAAAGGAACTACTTTAGACAGTACTGGTGGACAGGAAGTTCAAAAAGTTTCATTTTATGATTGTTTAAAATAACTATTGGGGTCATGAGATCAGTTACCTGTATACAGTTCGAATTTTTGTTTATGAAATTAATATTAGAAACGTGTAACTCAGAATTTAAAAGTCATCTGCTTTACATAAAGGTATAATAACTGAAAGGGGTGGACAGAACTGTGTATAGTTCCATATATGAATGAGACATAGCCACTCTGGATGCATTTTGTGAAGTTGAACCCTATGACAATAGTTGATGACTTTTGAGCAGTTCACGCTACTGTAAGGTATTTGGCTTACAACATTAAAAATGCTGTGCTGTTTCAGGCTTTCCCGACGTAACATATTCTTGAATGGTTCACGGGAGTACCGTCGGATACTATTGTAATAATCGCACATTATTTCTGCGAGACAGCTGCTCGCCATCTTCAGGTGAACTGGCTTGTCACCACGGCGCAGGTGCCGCTGCTGTGACGTCATGGCAGACCAGAGCGTCGACGGCGTAAACATGGAGAGCCCCCTACCGGAGGGCCGTTGAGCGGGCCGCTGGTTGTCTGCACAGGCGCGGCGTGGGCAAGAGTGGCCGCTGGCGGTGGACCCCTTGTGCGCGCGCCAACCGGAGGAAAAAGTGCGTGTTTTACGCGTCTTGACTTCGATGACCCATCTGCGTCGATTGGTGACCATCGTCTGTCTGCGGCTGATGCTGCCTCAGTACTGCCAAGGCCGGTTCCCATGCTTTACTAAGTTGGAATCCCATGTCTCTATTAATTAGATCTTTTGCAATGCATATTTCGACGGCCTCTTTAATTATTGAGTCCCAGTAGGTGGAAGCGGAAGAAATGATCTTGGTCTCTTCGTAATTCATGCAGTGTCCCGAATCAAGACTGTGTTCAGCCACAGCCGATTTTTCTGGTTGACACAATCTTGTGTGGCGTTTATGTTCGTCGCATCTGTCTTTCACAGTGCGACACGTCTGTCCAATATAAGACATTCCACACTGGCACGGGATTTTGTATATTCCCGGTCTCCTGAGGCCGAAGTTGTCTTTAACGGAGCCCAGCATTGTGTGCACTCTCGTTGGAGGGCGGAAGACACACTTTATGTTTTTTGAACAGTCTGCCAATCTTGAAGGACACACCACCGACGTAGGGAAGAAAAACCATCTTAGTGGAGCTATCCGTTTCTTCTAGTTCTTCTTCAGATTTCGAGCGAGTTGGTCGAAATGCAGCACAAATCTGTTTCTCAGTGTAGCCGTTCTGGGCAAACACAGAGCGAAGATGGTTGAGTTCTGCTTGTATACAATCTGCAATCTGCATCTGAGATCGCTCTTGCTCTGTGAACTGCTGAAGAAATAAGGCGAGAGGCCTGCAGGGCCATAACAAGGATGCCCACACCCAAGCAAAACATCAGCTTTGAAAAAAGGAAAGCACTCCGTTCTTTAAGAGAAGACACAGAGATCGTGATTTTACCAGCTGACAAGGGCAACGCTACTGTTCTCCTGCCTGCGACGTCTTACACTGACAAGATGATGAACTTACTACAGGACTCAGCGTATCGTCGCCTCCACAAGATCCGACGGATGCAGTACAAAGGAAGACATCCGCCCTCCTCAAATGCAACGACTTTCCGGAACATCTGAAGAAGAGTTTAAGAGAACGAGCGCCTGTCCCGCCTCGCCTTTACGGTTTACCAAAGGTGCACAAAAGTGGAGTTCCGCTAAGACCGATTGTAAGCAACATTGGAGCCCCAACTTATCATCTGGCTAAGGATCTGGCATCTCTCCTCAGCCCATTGGTCGGAAAATGTGAACACCATATTAGGAACTCGGAAGATTTTATACGGCGTCTCAAGAACCTACGCCTGGAACCTACAGACCTATTGGTGAGCTTCGACGTGGTCTCCCTGTTCACAAGGGTGCCTCTATTAGACTCTTTACAACTCATTGGGGCCGCGCTGGAAGAGGACATTTTACATCTTTTTAAACATGAGCTCACCTCGACTTACTTTTTATTTAACAACGAATATTTTGAGCCGACTGACGGTGTTGCTATGGGCAGCCCCCTGTCTCCCATAGTAGCTGATCTTTTTATGGAAGATTTCGAGGACAAGGCCCTTCAGACGGCGCCATTGAAACCTAAATGCTTTTGGAGGTATGTGGACGATACCTTCGTTGTATGGCCACATGGGTCTGCCACGCTGCCTTCGTTCTTAGACCATCTCAACTCACTCCACCCGAACATCTGTTTTACCACGGAATTGGAAGAAAATGGTAAGCTCCCGTTTCTAGACGTCATGGTTCGCCGAAATGAAGACGGTTCCTTGGGCCATGGTGTGTTTTGTAAACCTACACACACCGACCTATACCTAAAAGCTACGAGCTGTCATCATCCATCTCAACGCAGCGGTGTACTACGGACAAAAGGAGGATTTGTCTCTTATAATCCTGTGTGAATATTGTCCTCATTATGTAAAGCCTCTAAATTGATAGTCATATCGAAGTATTTATTTATGACGTACATTTCAACGAGTACAACTACTTTATCACACAATACGAGCAATGTTTTGGGCACAAACAAATGCCGGAGTGCTCATTTCGCTGTCTTCACTTTTTCAGTATTAGGGCATCTCCAGAGATTCTAATCTCCTTGGTATAGTGTCTGGTCCAAAACGGAAGTCGTATTATTCTGCCGCTAACGTATACTATTAGTCAACGAGCTATATAAACTATATAGGTCATTGCTGTTAGTCATGTAAAGCGTAAATTGAATCGTACTACAGTTCTGCCACATCCCCTCCACAAGGGCAGAAGGAGGCGGGGCATGTTGTGCATGTGACTAGGCTGCAGTAGCGCTTCCTACGGCAGGAAGCAAAAGCTTAACGCTGTCAGCTGTTGCTGTCTTATATTTTTGACGTCTGTAGCTCATGAATGTTCCTATTTTAGTGAAATTTCATAGTAGGTAATACCAACGTTACGTTTCTCCATACTATCCCTACAATATGCTACATAAATTGCAAGCCTGAAGGAGTGGGGCAGTTCTGAGTTACAAACAAAAATGATAGAATTGGAAAAGTGTAAACACTAACTCAGGCCTACCGGTACTGTAAATTTTATCTCGTATATTATTTGATTTATGTTCTAATTACCATAGTCTCCACTACAGGAATAAAAAAATTATGGTCTTTGTCTGTGCTGACTAACTGCCACTGGTGTTTTTACTAATAAACAGTAAATTTAAATTCACACCTACGCTACAGGCAACGAGTTTAAAGAGAATAAAGGCATGTGACAACACACATTCTTTTACGCAAGTCGCCGAAGTGCCGTCTAATTTAAAGACTTGCACCTGGCCAACGAGCCACACGAAATTATTATTATAGGGAGATGACTGTAGCCCACGTCTTTGATACGTATAATTATAAATGTTTCATAAATTATGTATTTAAAACGCACTTACAGCAAATGAGACATTCTATATCAGATGGTGAGAAATACATATTTTTTATTTCAGAAACTTGGCATAAATTACACACGTCGGCTCTATAATATTCGGATATCGGTATAAGAATGTTGTCAGCATCATTCTTTACATGTTCTTCGATGGAAAGACGTGAGGCACTTCCACACTCAATTGACATTCATTACAAAACTATGTTTTTCACGGGTAGTTATATCACGAATAGAAGAATAAAGCATTGAAGCTTCCCGTTTCGTTTGAGGCTACTAAGGAAGGCAGTAATTCACTCTTGTGTTCAGACTGCTGTACAATATTTTCATGTTACTTTGCCAAGTCTGCTCTGGGAATGAAATTCACATTTCACACAACCTAACCTACAGTGGTAGAGTGCCAGACTACAAATCCAAAGGTCGCGGGTTCGATCCCCGAGAGGTCCTAGGATTTTTATCTGTCACTTTCCACTTCTTTCACCTCTGGCAGTACTGCTCATGTGAAAAATACCGAGTAGCACCGTGGTTCGGAACCCACGTTAAACTGTAGGTCCCCCTATAGCTGGCTGGGTAAGTCAGTTCGAAGGTCGGAGGAAGGCAACGGCATACCACCTCCAAACAGGACCATGCCTAGTAAAGCACTATGGTGTTCAAACCAATCTTCGGATTGTTGACTGCTTTACCTTTTTAACCTACACGTAAAATCACGCAATAACGCACGTAAACTGTAAACAAAAGTGACCGAAGCTTTTGCTGTCTGCCGCTTGGAAGCGCTACTGAAGACCAGTCACGTGCTCAAGGGACTCCGCCTCCTTCTACCCGTCTGGAGGGGGTTTGGCAGAACTTTAGTACGATTCAATTTACGCGTCATGTAAATACTCTAAAATCGATTCTGGAAATCGACATCTGCAAAGCGGTTTTCTAGTTCCACAATAGATTTTTATGCCCACATAAATGCAACCGTTCTTGAAGCGATCTCAGCTTGTAAGATTGTGTTTCCTTGTTAAGAAATTTCGGCACTTGTGAACAAAGTGAGATTTTCTTTCGTGAAATACTATAAATATTAGAGTGAGCATGAATTTGTATATTTAAATAGGAAAAATTGCGATTGTGCTGACTAAACCAGGAACTGAAGCAGCTGTTTTTCAGCCACTAGGAAATCCGATTCAGGCTGGGACAGCGAAAAACGGTTTATGAAAATGTGTTGCATATATAAACGTAATGAATATAGTTATTATTAACATATCGATGCTGTTGCGTGAGCGAGATTTATCGAAACTGGCGCTCCTACAACCGTCCTTCACAACTATCGACTTTTTAGACAATTGTTGTTGTAATGTCTTCAATCCGGAGACTGGTTTGATGCAGCTCTCCACCCTACTCTATCCTAAGCAAGCCTTTTCATCTCCTCATAAGAATGGCAACCCACATTCATTTGAATCTGCTTACTATATGCGTCTCTTGCTTTCCCTCTGAGATTTTTACCCCACACACTTCCCTCCAATGCTAAATTTACGATTCCTCGATGTCTAAGAATGTATCCTACCGAGCGATCCCTTCTTTTAGTCAAGGTATGCCAAGAATTTCTTTTCTCACCAATTCTGTTCAGTACCTCTTCATTAGTTATGCGATCTACCCACTTAATCTTCAGCATTATTCTGTAGCACCACATTTCAAAAGCCTCTATTCTCTTCCTGTCCGCATTGTTTATCGTCCATGTTTCACTCCCGTACAAGGCAACGCAACACTCCACACAAATGCCTTCAGAAAAGACTTCCTTACACTTAAATTAATATTCGATGTTAGCAAATTTCTCTTTTTCAAAAATGCTTTTCTTCCCATTGCCATTCGTTATTTTATATCCTCCGTACTGTAACCATCGCATGTTATTTTACTACCCAAGTAACAAAACTCATCTACCACCTTCATTGTTTCGTTACCTAATCTAATTCCTTCAGCATCACCTGATTTTCTAAGACCGCATTCCATTATTTTTGTTTTGCTCTTGTTAATGTTCATTTTATACGTTCTCTTCAACACACAGTCCATTCCTTTCAACTGCTCTTCCAGGTCCTTTGCTGTCTCTGACAGAATTACAATGTCATCAGCAAAACGCAATGTTCTTATTTCTTCACACTCAACTTTGATCCCTATTCCAAATTTTTCCTTGCTTTCCATCACCACCTGCTCGATGTACAAATTGAATAACATCGGAGAAAGGCTACAACCCTGTCTTACTCCCTTCCCAACTAATGCTTCTCTTTAATGCCCTTCAAGTCTAATAACTGCGGTTTGGATTTTGTACAAGTTGTAAATAACTCTCCTTTCCCTGTATTTTACCCCTGCTGACTTCAGAATTTGAAACAATGTATTCCAGTCAACATTGTCAAAAGCTTCCTCCAAATCTACAAAAGCTCAAAATGTAGGTTTGCCTTTCCTTAATCTATATTATAAGATAATTCGTAAAGTGATTATTGCCTCCCGTGTTCCTAGGTTCCTCCTGAATCCAAACTGATCTTATCCGAGGTCAGCTTCTACCAGATAATTCTACTGTTGATAATTCGTGTTAAAATTTGGCAATCATGACTTATCACACTGATGGTTCTGTAATTTTCACACCTGTCTGCGTCTGATTTCTTTGGAATGGAGATTATTACATTTTTCTTAAAGTCTGAGGGTATTTCACCTGTCTCATACATCTTACACACCAGGTGAAATAGTTTTGTCATGGCTGGCTCACCCAGAGACTTTATTAGCTCTGAGGGAATGTCATCTACTGCCGGGGCCTTGTTCCAACCTAGGCCTTTCAGGGCTCTGTCAAATTCATCTCTCAGTATAGTATCTCCTATTCCATCTTGATCTACTTCCTCTTCCCTTCCTACAACATTGTCTCTAAGTTCAATTCCTTTGTAGAGCCCTCTATGTACTCTTTCCACCTTTCAGCTTTCTCTTCTTTGCTGAGAACTGGTTTTGCATTTGAGTTCTTGATATTCGTAGAGCTGTTTTTCTTGTCCCTAAATGTCTCTTTGATTTTCCTGTAGGCAGTATCAACTTTTCCCCTTCTTATACATTCTTCTACAGATTTGCATTTGTCTTCTAGCCACTCCTGCTTAGCCATTTTGCACTTTCTGTCAATCTCATTTCTTAGTCGTCTGTACTCCATTTTGCCTGTTTTATTTACTGCATTTTTATATTTTCTCCTTTCATCAATTAAATTTAGTATTTCCTGTGATATCCAAGGATTTTTTGTAGGTCTTGCCTTTCTACCTATTTTGTCCTCTGCTGCCTTCAGAATTTCATCTCTAAATGCTACCCATTCCTCTTCTACTGTTTTATTTCCCCCTGTTTCTGTCAATTGTTGCCTAAATCTCTCACTGAAATTCTCCAGAACTTCACGTTCCTTCAATTTATCTAGGTTCATCTTCTTATTTTCCTACCTTTCTGCAGTTTTTTCAGTTTCAGCCTACAGTTCATGACCAATAAGTTATCGTCAGAGTCTATATCTGCCCCTGGGTATGCCTTACAGTTTAAAACCTGGTTCCGGAATCTATGTTTTACCATTATAAAATCTACCTGATACCTTCCGATGTCTCCTGGTCTCTTCCATGTATACAACCTTCTTTTGTGATTCTTAAACCAGGTGTTTGTTATGATTAAATCAGGTTCCATGCGAAATTGTACCAGGCGACTTCCTCCTTCATTCCTTCTGCCCAGTCCATATTCACCTACTATTTTTCCTTCTCTTCCTTTTCCTACTACCGAATTCCAGTCTCCCATCACAATGAAGTTTTCCTCTCCCTTAATTGTCTGAATAATTTACTTTAACTCCTCATACACATCTTCAATCTCCTCATCATCGGCAGAGCTAGTTGGCATATAAACCTGTACTACTGTTGTCGGTTTTGGCTTCACATCTATCTTGACATAATGCGATCACTGTGCTGCTCATAGTAGTTTACCCGCATTCCTATACTCTTATTCATTATCAGTCCTACTCCTGTGATACCCCCAACTGATTTTGTATTTATAATTCTGTATTCACCTGATCAGAAATCCTGTTCTTCCTGGCACCGAACTTCACTAATCCCCACTATATCTAACTTCAACCTATCCATCTCCCTTTTTAAATTTTCTAACTTCCCTACCCGATTAAGGGATCTAACATTCCACACTCCGATCCATAGAATGCCAGTATTGTCCTTCCTGATGACAACATCCTCCTGAGTAGTCCCCGCCTGGAGATCCGAATGGGGGACTATTTTACCTCCGGAATATTTTACCCAAGAGGATGCCATCATCATATTTTCATACAGAAGAGCTGTATGTCCTCGGGAAAAGTAACGGCTGTAGTTTCCCCTTGCTTTCAGCCGTTCGCAGTAACTGTGCGGCAAAGCCACATTAGTTGATGTTACAAGGCCAGCTCAGTTAATCATCCAGACTGTTGCCCCTGTAACTACTGAAAAGGCTGCTGCCCCTCTTCAGGAACCACACGTTTGTCTGGCCTCTCCACAGATACCCCTCCGCTGTGGTTGCACCTACGGTACGGCTATCTGTATCCTTGAGGCACACAAGCCACCCCACCTCGGCAATGTCTGTGATTCATGGGGGTGGTTTTTAGACAAAACTTTAAAAAAATTAAAGCTTAAAGTTACTTAAAATATTGACATGTATAGACACCATTTACAAAACTGACACATTCCACATCATTGCGAAATGTAGTATGTATTATCTATTGAATGAGATATAATCTAATCTAGTCATGTTGCATGCTGCAAAGAGTGGAAACAAGTCCTAGAGTGTTGTCACACCATTACATTCACTATCGCGAACTTTTCATGATTAAAAAATGGCACCTTATACATTTTTCTACACTGTTTGTGTGTTACAAGGAAGTGCAAAGTTCCTTATTAAAAAGTAGTAAAAGGTATCTTGCACGTAAAGCCAATCGAAACAATTAGTTATCAGACAGCGCACTTATATTTACACGACACTGAATATTACCGTGGCTACCTATCGTACTTCTATTAAATTAAGAAGAAGTATCAGATCCCGGTAGAAAATGCGATGATACGTAAAAAAAATATATTTTAATATGGCCACACATGACCTGTCAAACATATTTTATACCAAATAGCGTAAAAAATCTATACGTTTCGACCATAGTATGTATGGTCGAAGTTTTTACGTCATTATAATTGAAGAAATGTCACTTTGTTTTCACGGAAAACATTCACCTTTTTTTTGCTTTTATTCTTTGGGCACAGACAACAGACAACGGGACTGCGAAGTCAGAGACATTATGCTAAGAAACAGTGATGTCAGAAGTCGTCTGTATGTTTTGAATAGACGAAGTGTCAAGACATCACAGTATGTCTTGAAGACCTTACTGTCATGTATATAGTATTTCTGTCAAGTTATCTCTTATTAGGGTAGGCATCTTTGGAGATAGCCATTCAGTGGAGTGTTTATTCAGAAGTGGCATTTTCGAGTGACGTAGATATCCTTTAATCACTGAAAGAACACGTTATGTCGCTAAACAATAATGTTGTTATTTCTATCATTCTTGTGACACTGGCATTAGGAGTTATTGCAACGATTCCAAAAAGACATATTTTAAATGTGACCCCCAATAGAGGCCTTTACGGCGACGATTCCAAAGTGACAGTACTGAATACCACGAATTTCAAGACCACTGTGTTTCACACAGACAACGCTTGGTTGGTTGAATTTTACAGCAGCTGGTGCGGCTTTTGTCAGAGATTCGCATCGACTTGGGAAGCAGTCGCAGCAAGCACATATGGTTTGAGTATTTTTTTTTTTTTTTTTACTTTATTACCATAGATGAGACTTTTACAATTATTTTATACAATAATGTATAATCAGCGTAGTGATTTAGTAGTATTCTTAAAAGCAACATTTAATTAGATGCAGCATCCTGTTCAATGATATAAGTTATAGGTTGTGACTTTATAACTGTATAAGTATAGTTTTTGTTGTGTGTTCATGTATAATGTGTCAATAGTGCCACGTAACACTTGTTTCCATGTCCAGTCAGCATTTCCAAAAAAAAAAAAAAAAAAAAAAAAAAAAAAAATAGCAGCTCTGATATCCTTGTCGTTTCTGTAATAAATATCTTGCATCATGTATAGGTTGCCCAGGAGAGTGCTCTACATTCACAAATTATCAGTGTTCGCTGGAAGAATCCCACATTTCTGCAGGATGGTCTTGCATTGAGGGATGCCCATGCTTAAATGGTTGAGGGACCTCCAAACATGATAGGGTAGGTTTACCCCAGGAGCTGATTCTTCCTAAATGGTGACGTGTGAGGGCAGTGAGCTCCATCAACTGTTAAGATGTCTCTGCTGTTTCTCTTCAGTTTCTGATTCCTAGCAAGGAAACTTTTGCGAGATTTGACACGAGATCTTGCTGCCTGTGACCATATAACGGGTGTCAGTGGTTACTCTCCTGCTTTCTCTTGCAGTCTGCGGCAATAGCCCCTCGGACATTGGGTGGGGCTGTTCCAACAATCTGATACAGATTTTGTATTGGCATTGGCTTCAGATATCCCTAGATTATGCTGGTACTATTATTGACAGCAATGTCAACCTGTTTAGCATGTGCCGAAACATTCCACACTGGGCAGCATACTCTGCAGCTGATAACCCAGCGAATGCGAAAGTCCTCAGGAATTCAGGGCTTGCTCCCCAGTTGCTGCCAATCAGCTTCTTTAGTATTCCTTTGTGAGCAATGACCTTCTGTTTCACATTTGGACATTGTCTATACGTTAGTGTGATACCAAGGTAAACTGGTGTCGGAATAGGGCCTATGTTTCAGATAATCTTCTCAACATGTGATGTCTAGCTTTCTTTGTGATTCCTTGTTTAGTAGGCGGAATGTACACTCAAGAGGCTTACTGGGATTCGGCTTCAGCTAATGGGTATCATAATACTTGCAGAGTCAGACATAGCTTCCATTCTATTATTTCAAAGGATGACCCCTGAACAGCTACCACTGTCATCGGCTTAGATGAAAAGCCTGATGTATGCTGGAATCAGCTGGTCATTTGTGTAGGTATTGGACAACACTGGAGCCAGCACACTGTCCTTGGGTAGACCGTTCATCTTTATTCCCATCTGCTTTTCTTACCATGCAGAGAAACTTGAAAACTTCTGTTCTGTAGAAAGAATTTGATAAAGAGTTGTTATTTGATGGTCCTTAGTAAGGTCACAGATTCCTTTGACTCGCTGTGTTGTATGCAGCAGTTAGTCAACAAAAGTGGCTCCAGTTGTCTTACCATGCTCAAAACCATCTTTGATGTGCTGTGTTAGATTCAAGGTTTGTGTACACCACAATTTGCCAGCATGAAAGCCCGCTTGTTGTGGAATAAACTTCTCTTCGAGATTATATCTGACTTGATTGTGTACTAGGCATTCTAGTAGCTTGAAGATGTGACACAAAAGGGAGATGGGTCAATTTTTTTGGCTTGTTTGGTTCCTTCTCAGGTTTGAGTAGTGCAATGACTCGAGACTACCTCCACATTTTTGGGATGTGTAGCTTCATGACAGTTGTGTTCATTAGGCTTAGCAGCCACTCCTTTGCTTTACAGCCAAAGTTATTTATCTGTTTGACTCATAAGTCATCAACAACAGTAGCTTTATACATCTTGAAGCTGGAGATGGCAGCTTCAAGTTCAATTATGGAGAAAGGATCAAGGAAAAAATCATTCTCCATTTCTGAATCATGCTGGAAATCTTCTTTGTTTGTCCTCTTTTATTTTACCATTCCGCAGTAGGCCTAGTTGAGTTGCCACTTGATCAGGTATTACTTTGGTAAAATTTTTGCTGTTCATGTTTTTTTAAGCAATTTCCAGGCTTGTCTACTGTTCAACTTTATGTTGAGATTATTACCAGGTTGCTCCTCCAACAGCCTTTCCCCACACTGGATTGTTTCTTCAGCAAATGGATCCTTTTCATACAGGTCTTGATATCTATCTAACAATAATTCATCATAGCTGGTCATGCCTAGGATGTTTTGGGTTCTGCATCCTCTCGGAATAGTTTTCTTCGAAACTTGATGGATGCATTTGATGCAGGTGTCAAACATTTCAGACCGTTGAGGAATATTTGTTACCTTTGTGTCGAGTTCTTCACTTAACTTCTGTCGGCCCACGGGAAGTTGGACCAACTCTTAAATGTTACATGTTCAGATGCCACCACAGAATTCATGGTGCAGATAACAGGTCTATGTTGAGTGCAAGTCCCAGTCTTTACACATTGTGTAGCTACCTTCGATGACACAAAAATATTGTCTGGATTGTATTCTTTTCCACCTGCCACTGTTGAATGAAGGTGGGAGCTTCATATCATGGATCAAATGTAAGTCATGAGCCTCGGCCCGTGTTTCTAGACTTGCCCATTTACATCAGAATCCGAGTATCCCCAAGCTTTGCTTCTACAGTTGTTATTTGCCAATGACAAAGTTTACATCCTGATCATTCGCTGGTGTTTTACTGTTGAAATTGGGTGTTTTGTAGACCGTTGTAATGGAGAAGGATGGGGGTATGCACTGTGTGGAGCTCAATGTCATTGTCTTCAGTCAGTGAGGCTAAGATGATATTTATGTTAGGTCTGGCGAAGATGGCACTCCCATATTTGCTGTGGGGTCTTTCCAGTGTTAGTTCTATATAATAGAACACTGCTGTCTGCAATATACAATACTGAAAGTACTAACAATTTGTATCAAAACCTTGATGTCAGAGTTAAGAAAATGTATTGTACCAAGAGAGAGGTTATGAAATGTGGGAAACGTGCACTGAAGGAATCCCATCATATTAGTGAATGTTAACACATTGTTGGATCTTTTTATTCACATTTTTCAAGTGAAGTTACAACATATTTTTATAAAATGTTTTTACTTGATAATGTATTTTGGTATCAGAGAAAGTGACAAAATTCTTTTATGAATTTTGGCATAATTGAAGACCACAATACAGCCTGTCGGCTTTGACCAATGACATAATATCTGCGTCTAACGAGATATGCCATCTAGCATAACAAACACTATCAATGGATATAAACACACAGGATAATATTGTAATACTTGTGTATTGTAGATATTAAATAATTTGTGATTATCATAATAAATTACAGATCACCACAACAGAATGTACCATTGAATACAGGTCTCAGCCCAAATATTTGTGCCTTCAGCACTCAGTTGTGGGGGGAAAAATAAATAAAAAATCTCTGTTAACCTGTAGTTAACCATCAGAGAAAAGCTACATATCACTTTCTAAAATACAAAATGGTAATCTATAATGTATGTTCTACTTGTAAACAAACTGAGCCTATCATCTTCATCTCAGGTATGTTATTGGTCAAAGCCAACGGGTCGCATCGCGGACTTCGGTTGACACAGAATTTTACTGTGTGATAATATTCTTGCTTTCTACACCAATACATGCTTTCTCAGTGGTGACAGTAGCTATTATGATAGTTGATTTTTCCTATGCTATTTTATAATACACAAATATATTACTTGCATTCACAGTATAAAGTATATGAAAAATGAGGCTTGGTTTGTTGTAAAACATTCAGTAGTTGAGTCCCCCATTTCTTGATGATGCTAAGCAAACCAATTTCATTTACTGAGTAGCACCAGAAAAATAGGGGTACCACATTGAGATTTAGAATGCCGGGGGGAAGGAGGAGATGCAGTAGCCCAATGACTGTTTAGTGGACAATATGTGCATACTAAATGGTTGTCATGTTAGTTATAAATTTCTCGGGTCAAATCTAGTCTCCGATACCGCTTTGACCAATGACGTCATGTTTTAAGTCATTCCGTCCTGTGTGTGGTTTCAATACCGGTACTCACTGTTTACGTGTCTGATATTTTTGAAGACACCCTAACTTTCACTTTAAAAAAAGTTATCTGTAGCGTAGCTCTAAGAAGGTTAGGTATAGGTTAAACTATAATGATTTTTTTAGTATGTGAGGGCGTGTAGCACCCGAATCTCCGGTTCAGAATTACTCAATCGATTTCAAGTTGTATGTTCAACATAAATATGTCATTTCAGTCTGTATAACTTTGAATGCAAGCTTTCTTTAAAATTACCTAACTACTAAATGAATTTTGAAGACATGGTATCAATAAGTAGAGTTGACCTATTTAGGTGAAATCTAACTACCGATACCGTATTGTGGTAAACATGTGTTCGTAGTCTCTCTCAATTGTGTGTGTCGTCATTGATCAAAGCGGTATCAGAGACTAGAGTTTATCCACATTTCCCATGGTCATTTAAATCAGATGATGGACCTCAGGAGCCTGTGTGGGCACCCTGTGTTCTGATTCTGCAGGTTGTAATTGTGCTGAATATCTAAGTGAATAGTGTTTTCAACATTTATTCTAAAGTACAACCATGCCCCACCAATGATGATTGTTGAATTGTTTCAGCCATTTGAATTGGGTAATATTATGTGCCGGTGGGAAGCTAGATTACTGTATCAGTGGACTGCTGTGTATCTGGTGCAAAATATTTTGGAGACGGGCCCATTTCAGGAGTACTCTGTGAATCTTTATCACACTTGTGGAGGAGGTTCTGGAAATCTACTTTGCAGATTGACATCTCGTGCAAGCAGTGGTGGTCAATTGGACACACATTCAAGGACAAATTTGGGACACTTATCCACCTCCTGTGTCTTCAGGGGTCATTGGAAGCTGTCTACTTGCAGTGGGATTAAGATTCTATGTGCCTCTCAGCAGACTACCTTCAATGACACAACCATACAAAGAATGTTCTGTTGGTGCTTGGTAAAATATTGACACATTATCACTAAAACACAAACAACAACACTCGTGTAATATTACAGCAGCATCCTGTGTTTTAGTGACCAATTAACTGCATAGTAAATGGCACTCTGTTGTCTTTGGAGATGAGATTAGAGCAATACTCATTCCAATAGATCATGAATGAGATTTTGCAGTGATGTGAAACATGTCAGTTTAGTAAAAGATAACATTACATTTTACACCTTTTTTAAAATTTTATATAGACCTATTTTGTAAAATTATTAATGTAAATGTAGAAATTCATCTACTGACTAGGAGGAGATGTAGGCCCCTAATTCAGGAATTTTTTGTTTTTTTAAATGCTGTTTGGCTATCTGTCAGACATTTGATATTATTTGGTAAGTGACCAAAGATTGTTATAGCAACATAAATCGCTCTTTTCTGTGCCAAAGTTAGGTTTAACCTTGAATAGTGCAAATCACCCTTTCTCCTAGTGTTGTAGCTATGCACACTGCTATTGCTTTTGAATTGGGTTAGGTTATTAACAACAAATTTCATAAGTGAAAATATTTATTTATATTGTGAAGCTACAAAGAAGATCCCTAGATGCTTAAATAAGTGTCTATAGGATTTCCAAAGAAATCGGGCGCAGACAAGTGTGAAAATTACAGAACCATCAGTTTGATAAGTCATGGTTGCAAAATTTTAACACGAATTATCTACAGGAGAATGGAAAAGCTGGTAGAAGCTAACCTCGGGGAAGATCAGTTTGGATTCAGAAGGAACATAGGAACCTGGGAGGCAATACTCACTTTACGTCTTATCTTAGAATATAGATTAAGGAAAGGCAAACCTAAATTTTTAGCTTTTATAGATTTGAAGAAAGTGTTTGACAATGTTGACTGGAATACACTCTTTCAAATTATGAAGTCAGCAGGGGTAAAATACAGGGAAAGGAGAGTTATTTACAACTTGTACAAAAGCCAGACCGCAGTTACTAGACTTAAAGGGCATGAAAGGCAAGCATCTCCGATGTTATTCAATTTGTACATCGAGCAGGCGGTGAAGGAAAGCAAGGAAAAATTTGGAATAGGGATTAAAGTTCAGGGGGAAGAAATAAAAACATTGCATTTTGCTGATGACATTGTAATTCTGTCAGAGACAGCAAAGGACCTGGAAGAGCAGTTGAATGGAATGGACAGTGTGTTGAAGAGAGCGTATAAAATGAACATTAACAAGAGCAAAACAAAATGAAATGCGGTCTTAGAAAATCAGGTGATGCTGAAGGAATTAGATTAGGTAACGAAACAATGAAGGTAGTAGATGAGTTTTGTTACTTGGGTAGTAAAATAACATGCGATGGTTGCAGTACAGAGGATATAAAATGACAAATGGTAATGGGAAAAAAAAGCATTTTTGAAAAAGAGAAATTTGCTAACATCGAATATTAATTTAAGTGTAAGGAAGTCTTTTCTGAAGGCATTTGTGTGGAGTGTTGCGTTGCCTTGTACGGGAGTGAAACATGGACGATAAACAATGCGGACAGGAAGAGAATAGAGGCTTTTGAAATGTGGTGCTACAGAAGAATGCTGAAGATTAGGTGGGTAGATCGCATAACTAATGAAGAGGTACTGAACAGAATTGGTGAGAAAAGAAATTTTTGGCATACCTTGACTAAAAGAAGTGATCGTTTGGTAGGACACATTCTTAGACATCGAGGAATCGTAAATTTAGCATTGGTGGGAAGTGTGTGGGGTAAAAATCTCAGAGGGAGAGCAAGAGGAGCATATAGTAAGCAGATTCAAATGGATGTGGGTTGCCATTTGTATGAGGAGATGAAAAGGCTTGCTCAGGATAGAGTAGGGTGGAGAGCTGCATCAAACCAGTCTCCAGACTGAAGACATTAGGTTCGTTTGATGAGCTGCATTCATGCTGCAGCGCATGCGCAGTACAAAAAGTCGTGTTTGAAGAGCTGCAGGTGCTGCTCCTGCAGCTTGCCTGCAGTCTGCTGGCTGTTCGAAGAGCTGCAGGCCTGCAGCTCATGCAGGCAGGAGCTGCAGGAGGAAATTTTCCCTGCAGCTCATCAGCCAGAATCACGCATGCGCATAAGTCTCTGGCTTGTAGTGGGGGTATAAGAAGCGCCTTCGTTCAAAGTTTTCGGAAGTCCACAGCATTGTAGTATATAAGTGTACTACATGTTACTTCTGTTGTTCTGCGTTTCTTCTACTGTTTGTAAAGGAAGTTCGTTATTTGTTTGTGTATATTGATGTATTAGTTTTTTTAGTATTATATTTGTTTGTGTGAAATCATAACAACAGGATTGATTGAATGATTTATTCAACCATAAACAATATGCATTGTATATATGTCAGCAAATCCTTTTACTTTCTGTATTTCAGACCCTTGAATTCGTAAATTTTCGTTTGTGAAGGTGTCGGACTCTTGTGTGACTATCATAAAATTTTTAATGTTAACATTCAGACCTAGAATACAGCTGTAATCTCCTACTATGTTGACAAGTTGCTGAAGATCATCTAAATTATCAGCTATCAATATTGTGTCATCAGCATAGTGAATGTTGTTGATACGGTATATACTCCATTAACTTTTATGCCTTTTTCTATATCAAGTGCCTCCTGAAAAATCAAATTTAACCTTTGTTGTCTGATTCCAATATAAATTCTCTACATACTAAATATCTTATTCATCTACCGATATATCAATTCTTTAGAGAATTTTCACTAATTAATCGTGTTGTACTTTATTGCTTTTTCATAGTCAACGAAACAAAGGTTTTCACTTTTACCCTGATCATAGCAGTTTTGTACTAGAACTTGTTGGGCAACTATTGCATCTCTTGTGCCTAAACCTTTTCTTAATCCAAACTATGTCTCACCAACAAATTTGTCATTTTTTTGTATAACCATTGATGGACGACTCTCAGAAATATTTTCAAGCAATGGCTCATAATACTAATGAGCCTCTGATCTTCACATTTTCTTGCATTCCTGTTCTTTGTCAAGGGAATGAAAGTTGATAATTGCCATATGTCAGAGTAATTACCTGTGTTGAAAAGTTTTTTAAAGAGTTTGTATAGGCCTTTGATATCTTCTTCATCAAGAAGTTTAATGAGTTCGACTGGAATTTCATCTGGCCCTGTGGCTTTATTGATTTTTGAGTTTTTGATGATTTTCTTGATTTCCTTTTTCATGATTAGAGGTCCTGTTAAATTAGTGTTCCTAGAAGTCTCAGCATTTGGTCTATCATCTGATAAAAAGTTCTTAATATAGTATTCCTATATCTCTTTTTTTTTTTTTTTTTTTTTTTTTCAATGGCACCAGTATCTATTTTATTATTTTTTTTTTTTTTTTTTTTTTTTTTTTTATTGATTAATAAAGAGATGTTTTTTCCTTCTATATATCCCAGCGGTTTCTATTAACTTTTTATGTACCGGTAAATTAAAATAATCGTGTAAAGCTTGCAAACTTTAAATTTCTAATTTCTTCACTTTCATGTAGCAACCATTCATTTTTACTGCTCTAATTTTGGATCTAATAAGCTTCTGGATATGAAACTTTGTTTCTAATACTTTTGAATATTTACCACTAATATTTTGGCAGTTGAAGAGTCCTTCTGAATGTGATGTGATCTGATTGGTACATCGTTTAATGAGTGTTCATCAGAACTATCACATAGACTTAAAATATATTTAAAAAAAAAAAGTGCACTCCACAAGTACTCTGCACAAGTAGCTGCTTCCTTTGTGTATTGGTGTAGTGCACCCCCAGTTTATAGTCCTGTGAAGTTGGCACCCCTTTTTTGGAAAATGTACATTTTTTTCAGAGTTCTAGACAGATATGCAATAGTTCTGGAGTTCTCTGTACAAAATTTAAATAGTTCTGCACTAATTCGCGAAAAAATTCTAAAAAATTATAACAAATTTTAGTTTTTTCCAAATAATTATTTGCCTACAAGCGTAAACATAGTTCTGATCACAACTCTAAATAGCTCTTCAAAGAGTTCTGCAGAAAATCCTAATGATATTTTTTTGCCCAGATAATAGTTCATGAGCTAATTGCGTAAATGAGGGACATAAACTACACAAAATTGCGCCAGAGTCGTGTGAAGTTGGCACCCCCTTTTTCAAAAATGTAAATTTTTTTCAGAGTTCTAGACAGATATGCAATAGTTCTAGAATTCTCTGTACGAAATTTAAATAGTTCTGCAGAATTTCGTGAAATATCACAATTCTGAATAGTGGGAGAGCTGTGAAGTTGGCACCCGTTTTTTCAAAAATGTAAATTTTTTTCAGAGTTCTAGACAGATATTCAATAGTTCTGGAGTTCTCTGTACAAAATTTAAATTGTTCTGCAGAATTTCGCCCAAAAAATAGTAAAAATTACCACAAACTTGAGTATTTTTAGTTTTTTTTTTTAAATAATTATTTGCCTATTAGCACAAACATAGTTCTGATCACAGTTCTAAATAGCTCTCAAAGAGTTCTACAGGAAATCCCAATGACATTTTTCTGTGCAGATTATACTTTATCAGATAAATGCAGTAATATGGAATTCATTTTCACGTTACTGTAAATTGGCACCATTTTTTCGAGAAATACATGTTGTTTTTTGTGGTTCTGTGTACATATACTATAGTTCTAGAGTTCATGTGAATATTTCTATGTAACTGACCGAAAACAAATTATGTGCATGATTTTGAATATCTGATAAGCTGTCTTATTTGTGCCCCTTATTCGAGAATTATACATTTTTCTTAGGTCTTGACAGATGTTATATCCGCTGCACATTCAATTTGTTGTTTTTACGTCTGAGTGATTACTGCTTATCGTAAACAAGAACTATTGCACATGTCCCTAGAACTCTGGAAAAAAGTCTAATTTTTTGAAAAAAAATGGGTGCAAATTCCACAGTAGCATGTAAATGGCTACTCCATTATTGTAATTCTCTCATAAAGTATAATCTGCACAGAAAAATGCTATTAGTATTTCCTGTAGAACTCTTTGACAGCTATTTAGAACTGTGATCAGAACTATGTTTGCGCTAATAGGCAAATAATTATTTTTAAAAAAAATTAAAAATACTCAAGTTTGTGGTAATTTTTACTATTTTTTTTTGGCGAAATTCTACAGAACTATTTAAATTTTGAAACTTCCTGGCAGATTAAAATTGTGTGCCGGAACCGGGACTCGAACCTGGGACCTTTGCCTTTCGCAGGCAAGCGCTCTAACGACTGAGCCACCCCGACACGACTCACGATGCCGCCTCACAACTCTACTTCCGCCAGTACCTCGCCTCCTACTTTCCCTGATGTTCAGGAAGCCAGGGAAAGACAACTCCCTCCCACAAAATTACCGACCCATCAGTCTGCTGAGCTCGCTCAGTAAGATAGTTGAGAAGGTAATACTTAAACGTCTCACTCGGCACTGCATCACCAATGACACCCTAAGACCGGAGCAATTCGGATTTAGGAATCACCACTCCACAACACAACAACTCCTCCGCGTAGTTGAACACATAACAGACGGCTACAACAAAAACAAAGCCACTGGGGCGGTGTTCCTGGACATCGAAAAAGCTTTCGATCGTCTCTGGCACAACGGCCTTATACGCAAACTTAACGACGCCGCGTTTCCCGATGGACTCGTGCATCTCATACACTCATATCTCACCAACAGAAGCTTCAACACTGACGTGCAGGGCAAACAGTCTACACGACATGGTATTCAAGCCGGAGTACCCCAAGGCAGCATCCTGGGGCCCCTCTTGTTTAACCTATACATTAATGATTTTCCATCCACACGTAACACGATGACTGCAATCTACGCAGATGACACCGCCATCATGGCGCAAGATTGGAAGCCATCAAACATTAACTCACGCCTACAGACAGCACTCAGAACTGCCGAACCTTGGTTGGAGAAATGGCGTGTTAAAGTCAACGTCGACAAGTGTGAGGCAGTTCTGTTCACACGCAGACCGAAACACTTGCGCAAACACCAACACTGTAGACCAATTACTCTACATACACGCCCAATACGCTTCCGTGAGAAGGTCAAATACCTTGGTGTCTGGCTGGACCGGAAACTCATATGGGGGGACCACATACAACACATGACCAACAGAGCAAACGCGAGGCTCAAACAACTCTACCCGATGCTCAACAGGGAAAGCAAACTGAATAGCCGGGTGTCGAGGAACCTCTACATGACACATATTAGACCTCTGATGACGTACGGTGCTCCGTGCTGGGCATACGCGGCGCCAACACGGCTGCGCCGCCTGCAGCTCATACAGAACAAGGTACTACGCATCATTAGCAACGCTCCACGATACACACGCACCGTGGACCTTCACAATGAATACCGCCTAGAGCGCCTCTCGGTGGTATTCAAGAAACTCGCCACACGACTATACAGAAACTCGAGACACTCGAACAACCCCTTCATCCTACGCTTGGGGAACTACGATCACAACCATAGGTGGAAACATAATCGCCCAAAAACACTTCTCCTCAGAGACTAACCACCTACGGCCGTAGGGAACACAAACACGATGAACATGGCAAACCCCTGCAAAACAGAAATCTGACTGGCAATGCCAGCTGAGCCCACAGCCGACCTACAGGCAAGGCAGGGAAACCATATTCATCGCACTAAACACAAACAAACCTAAACAGTCCCGCACACTTAGCCAGTTCTATGACCGAACTGCCTAACCACCTTGACAGACTTGGCTATGTTACAGGTATTCTGCCACAGCCGACCCAGGAGGCATCATTGGAGCTCAGCTGCAGCAGAACCTCGCATCTAAACGGACTGATTCTTTATGACAAACCTAGCAAAGTTAATGGTACTGAGAAAATACCCATCACTAACATTACCAACCCTTGCATGATCTGTCGCAGATAGCATACCGCTACTGCCCTTCATACCTACCCCACTGTCGCAGAGGTTTTTTTCCCTTGGCTCTTGCCTTGGCACTTTTTTTTCCTCTGCCCTTACATACCTTTACCCTTCGTATACCTTTCGACCAATTCTATCTCCAGATGCACCGTATTAATGGGTGATCGCGCCCACACGTACGGATAACATCGCGGTTCCCACATCCCGTGATCCACCTTAGCAAACTAACTTAATTACGGAGGTGACAGTAGAACTTTTGTGATGGTCACCACGTTGGTGTGGGCGTGGAGGGGCCCCATCCTACTTTCCAAACTTCACAGAAGCTCTCTTGCAAACACGCAAGACTAGCACTCCTGGAAGAAAGGATATGGTGGAGACATGGCTTAGCCACAGCCTAAGGGATGTTTCCAGAATGTTTCCTTAGGCTGTGGCTAAGCCATGTCTCCACCATATCCTTTCTTCCAGGAGTGCTAGTCTTGCGTGTTTGCAAGAGAGCTTCTGTGAAGTATGGAAAGTAGGAGGCGAGGTACTGGCGGAAGTAGAGTTGTGAGGCGGCATCGTGAGTCGTGTCGGGGTGGCTCAGTCGGTAGAGCGCTTGCCCGCGAAAGGCAAAGGTCCCAGGTTCGAGTCCCGGTTCCGGCACACAATTTTAATCTGCCAGGAAGTTTCATATCAGCGCACACTCCGCTGCAGAGTGAAAGTTTCATTCTCTATTTAAATTTTGTACAGAGAACTCCAGAACTATTGCATATCTTCCTAGAACTCTGAAAAAATTCACATTTTTGAGAAAAGGGGTGCAAGTAGAGATAAGGAGAGAGGAGGATTTGCCATTTATTTCAGTCATCACTGTGTAAAAAATTTAGAAACAAAAAAAGTTTTGTTTAGAGAAACACAAAGAAGCATGTGAGCTTAAACTAAATGACTCTCTTGTAATTGTAACAATGTTTAGGTCCACATCAGGTAATTTTCATTTATGAAAAACTTGGATGCCTTGATGTGCTATCTGTCTGACATGGAGAAGCAAATTATTATTTGTGGGGACTTCAATGGTGATTAGAGCTGAAAGAGTGTAATAGGAAGACCTTACAGTACAGGTTCTTTCAATTTGACACCCATTATTGATTTTACTACTCAGGTAGTAAAGGACAGTAGCACACTGGTAAATAGCTTTTTTATAGACCACCATAAATAACTAGTTGTTGTTTAGAGGGGACTAAACTACTTGGTCATCAGTCCCCTGTTCCTAACAAAGAATGTTCAGTGTAGTGGAAACAATGGCAGTATGGACCTAGAGACATAGAATGAATACCCAAGAGGAGTACATGTCAACGATGAACTTTCACCAACAGCACAAATAGAGAAAATAAAACAGAGCGTTCAATTATTCTAATGTTTGACAATGGAAATCCGTGGCTGGCTGGTCACTGGGATAATAATGGATGAGCCAGTCACGTTCAAATATCTGCTAGTCAGAAGACGTAATACACTAAAAATAAACAAAAATAAAAAAGAACGGTTTAAAGTCAGGATAAAGCACCGTCCATTAAATTGAATGGTAAAAACCGGCTGCACGGATAAAACATAGCACAGACTCGGCCAAGGAGGTATCGTCCCCTAGCACTAAGGAAAGGGTAGGTGAAAGGTTAAAAGACTGCCGCAAGGGGGCTAAAATGTTACAGTCGATCAGGAGATGAACTACTGTCAAAGCAACACCGCCGCGACACACAGGTGATGGCTCACGGTAAAGTAAATAGCCGTGGGTCAACCAAGTATGCCCAATACAGAGACAGCATAGCACAACGGAATCTCGACAATCGGGCCTCAGTGAAGTTTTCCATGTGGCTGTGGATGGTTTGATCGTGCGAAACTTGTTTGGCACACACAGCGCAGACAATTCCGAACTCCAGGCGTCTTGCACCTTCTGGTGTAAGCATCCACCTAAGGTCCGTTTCCATGAGACCACTTTCAAGAGAGCGTGAGTTGGTGGCCTCTTTGGCCAACCGAACTACACATTCATTGCCAGGAATGCCGATGTGCGCCGGAGTCCAAACAAAAACTACTGAGCGACCAGACCTATTGAGAGAGGCAACAGAGTCTTGGATACTCTGCACCAAAGGTAGTTTGCTGAAACACTGGTCTAGTGCTCGCAAGCCACTCAGGTAGTCACTGCAGATGACAAAGCACTCCCCATGGCTTGAGTGGAGATGCTCTAGAGCATGATATAAGGTGACCAGCTCTGCAGTGAAAATACTGGTACCATGACGCAGGGAATGGCGTGCAATTTGATCTCTGTGGACGTAAGCAAATCCACATTGGCCATCCACCACAGAACCGTCAGTGTAGATCGTTTCCGCACCACGGAACGAGTCCAGAAGTGCTGCAAACTGGTGACGAGGTGTCACTGGTGGAACTGAAGCCTTGGAATGACGTGCCAAGTGCAAGTAGAGCAGCAGGTGGGGGCAAGACCAAGAAGGCAATTGGGGTGGGCATCGGAAGGAAGGAGGGAGGGAGGGGAAGGGACTCAGGGGACGAGAGGAGAGAGTGAACCCGGGCCGCTATTGGACGACCGGACCTGGGTCACCGTCGTGTGGAAGTGGGAACAAAAGATGGAAATAGGAGCCTATGGTTTGGATGTTTGGCATGGCGTGAACGTGGGCAGTGTATGACGCTAGCAAGTGTTGGCAACGGAATTGGAGAGTTGGAATTCCTGCTTCGACAAGAAGGATCGTCACCAGACTAGTGCGAAAGGCTTCCGTTGACAGCCTAACGCCACAATGGAGTATCGGGTCAAGTACGTGCAGAGCTGAAGGTGCTGCCGAGTCATATATTATTCTTCTGTAGTCGAGGCAGGACTGGACTAAGGCTTTGTACAGCTGCAAGAGATTCTTTCATGCAGCCCCCCAACCAGTGTGGCTGAGGCAGCAGAGGACGTTGAGGTGTCGACAGCACTGTTGTTTGAGCTGATGAAGGTGAGGCATCCAAGCAAGGCAGGCATCAAAAAGCATGCCCAGAAAGTGGTGCATCTCCTCTACCTGAACAGTTCGTCAACAAGATAGAGCTCTGGATGCAGATGAGCTGTCCGACGGTGACAAAAGTGCATCACGCTGGTCTTGGATGTGGTGAATTGAAAACCGTGAGCAGATGCCAAAGATTTCACCTTTTGGATTGCACCTTGTAGCCGTTGTTCAGTGACACTGATGCTTGTGGAGCTATAATATAGGCAGAAGTCCATTAATTGCCACCAAAAAGAGGGGGACACTTAAGAAGGAGCCCTACGGGACACCACTCTCCTGAATCTCAGGGGAGTTCAAACAAGTAACGATCCTGACACAAAATGCGGAGGGAGAGGAAGTTCTGAATGAAGATGGGAAGAGCACTCTGTAAACCCCATTTGTGCAATGTTGCCAGAATATGATGACGCCAGGATGTGTCGTATGCCTTCGAAAGGTCGAAGAAGACAGCAATGAGATGCTCATGCCGAATGAAGGCTGTATGAATGGCTGACTCTAGGGACACCAGGTTGTCGAGAGTGGATTGACCCTGACAGAAGGCCCCCTGCTGCGAGGCCAGGGGCCTCATCCGAGATGTGGAGGTGGCCGTGCTGGCGGATATTGAGCCAATAGGATGCAGTTGTAGCTCATGCTGGCACTAATTACTTCTGTCATCTGGGTTCTGAGGACATCCTTAGATCGTACAGGCAGGTGGCAGAATTGGTGAAGACTGTTGGCCTTGTGTCTGGAGTGCAAGCAGAGCTTTCAAATTTGCAGCATTGTTCCCATAGTGGATTGGGGTCCAAACTGATCTTCCCTGAGGTCGGATTCCACAAGTTTTTCCATTCGTCGGTAAATAATTTGTTTAGTATTTTGCAACCATGACATATGAAACTGGTAGTTCTGTAATTTTCACACTTGTCTGCACTTGGTTTTTTTGGAATTGGAATTACGATATTATTCTTGAAGTCTGAGGATATTTCCCCTGTCTCATACATCTTGCATACCAGGTGATACAATTTTTTCACGACTGGCTGTCCTAACGAAATCAGCAGTTCAGACAGAATATCATCTATTTCAGGGGCCTTGTTTTGACTCAAGTCCTTCAGCGCTCTGTCGAATTCTTCTCACAGTATCCTATCTCATGTTCCTCCACTTCGTCTTCCATTTCCAGAATACTGCCTTCAAGTTTATTTACTTTGAATAGGCCCTCTATATATTCCTTTCACAGTTTAGCTTTCCCATCTTTGCTTAGTACTGGTTTTCCGTCTGAGTTCTTGATATTCATACAGCTGTTTTTCTTGTCTCCAAATATCTTTTATTTTCCTATAGGTGGTATCTATCTTTCCCCTAGTTATGCAGTCTACGGATCTAGCCACTCCTGCTTAGCCAGTCTGCACTTTTGGTCAATCCCAATTTTCAGACATTTGTACTACCTTTTTCCTGTTTCACTTGCTGAATTTTATATTTTGTCCTCTCATCAATTAAGTTCAGTATATCCCGTGTTATCCAGGGATTTCTATTAGGCCTTATCCTTCTGCCTTCACTACTCTCTCTCTCTCTCTCTCTCTCTCTCTCTCTCTCTCTCTCTCTCTCTCTCTCTCTCTCTCTCTCTCTCTCAGAGCTACCCATTCTTCTACTACTGTATTACTTCCAGCGTTTCAGGCAATCCTTGCCTAATGCTCCCTCTAAAACTCTCACCCACCTCTGGTTCCTTCAATTTTTCTAGGTTCCATCTCCTAATCTTTCTACCTTTCTGCAGTCTCTTCAGTTTTAATCTGCAGTTCATAACCAATAAGTTCTGGTCAGGGTCTATATCTGCCCCTGGATATGTCTTACAGTTTAGAGCCTGGTTTCTAAATCTATTCCTTACCATTATAAAGTCAATCTGATACCTTCCAGTGTTTTCCGGTCTCTTTCAAGTATACAGCCTTCTTTTAAGATGATTAAACCAAGTGTTGATGATCATTAAATTGTGCTCTGCGCAAAATTCTACCAAGCGATCTCCTCTTTCATTCCTTTTTCCCTGTCCATATTCATCAACTACATTTCCTTCTCTTCCCTATCCTACTACCGAGTTACAGTCCCCCATCACAATAAAGTTTTCTTCTCCCTTAACTTTCTGAATGATTTCTTTTATCTCCTCATACATTTTTTCGATATCCTCATCATTGGCTGTGCTAGTTGGCATATAAAGTTGCACTACTGTGGTCGTTGTTGGCTTCGTGTCTATCTTTACTATGATAATACGTTCACTATGTTGTTCATAGTAACTTACCCACATTCCTATTTTCTTATTCATTACAGACCTACTCCTGTGTTACCACCAACTGATTTTGTATTGATAACCCTGTACTCACCTGACCAGAAATCCTGTTCATCCTGCCATCGATCTTCACTAATCCCTACCAAATCTAACTTTAACCTATCCAATTCTCTTTTCAAATTTTCTAGCTTACCTACGCGATTAAGGGTTAGAACATTCCACGCTCAAACCCGTAGAATGCCTGTTTTGTTTTCTTGATCACGACATCCTCCTGAGTAGTCTCTGCCCAGAGATCCGAATGGGGAACTATTTTATCTCTGGAATATTTTACCCAAGAAGACACCATCATCATATTGTCATACAGTAGAGCTGCATGTCCTTGGGAGATGTAACAACTGTAGTTTCCCCTTGCTTTCAGCTATTCACAGTAACTGCATGGTAAAGCCATGTTAGCTGATGTTACAAGGCCAGCTCAGTCAGTCATCCAGACTGTTGCCTCTGTAACTACTGAAAAGGTGCTGCCCCTCTTCAGGAACCACATGTTTGTCTGGCCTCTCCAGATACCCCTCCACTGTGGTTGCACCTATGGTACTGCTATCTGCATTGTTGAGGCATGCAAGCCACCCCACCTCGGCAATGTCTGTGGTTTGTGTTGACATTAAATTGTATGAAATACAGCTATTTAAGAGAGAGAGAGAGAGAGAGAGAGAGAGAGAGAGAGAGAGAGAGAGAGAGAGAGAGAGAGAGAGAGAATTGACACACACTTTACACGACTAACACCGCACTACCCTCACCAATACAGGGAACTATGACTGTGTGTCACGGCGATGCCTTTATGTATCATTCATTAAAATAATGCAGATTCCGTACTTATATATGACGCTGGCACAAGATGTTTGGAACAGCCTATTGCAGGAAGTCATTCGGCATCTTTGTGATGTTACCACCAGAGGGGCCCAGAGACCCGGAGGTGGGGCGATTGTTCACAGATGACGATAACTATTTGGACACCCTTTACGGTGAAATGTTTCATTTGTTCTGAATTTATCATGTACTCCTACAATGATGAATTACCTGTTGCCTTAGTTTTAAATAATATGTCTTGTCATTGAAGGTGCTGCATTTTCGTACCCACATCAGTATATTATCTTAATATCTCAATGTGTATGGGTTAGAAATTAGTTTTTGTAATGGGCAACCAAAAATTCCGATCCTGTCAATCTGCTTTGACATTGTTGTTATGGCAGATATCCTTGCAGCATACATGATATGGTGATGGTAGTATCACTAAATACACCTGTCAACAAAGATAAGTATGGTGCAAAATATTCACTCTATCAGTGAAATCAAACTATTGGGTCAACTTCAGGAAGCAGTGAATTTAAGACAGAAACAAACTAAATATACAATAGCAAGAGTAAGTCCAATGTCCTAAAACAAAAACACAAAATAAAAAATAACACACCTCAGCCTCAATATACAATTAGAATTAATTATTTCATTTATCCTACATTGCTGAGTTGGAAAATGAAAACATAGATTATTTAAGCTTCCTGATAACTTGTCCATAATTTGAACTACAGGGACCTTGCAGACTGCTGATACTTCATTCCTCCAAAAGGCTTTGTAATGACAGAAACATAATTGCCTTATTGTCCATAGAGCAAACAACTAGTAAATTTTGGTGTAAGATCTGTAGTTAATACCAAGTTAGACACCAAAAGACTAATTTCAAAATTTTTAATAATGTGATGACCTACAAATTTCAAAACTGAAAACAAATACATGACAAATAACTAACGCCATTAAAATAACTATCAGGGCAACATGAAATACTTCCAATAGACAATACTAAGCCCAATGCCACACAAACAATTTAGAAACCTAAACAGCCCACACCATAGTGTTCCACTGCTTTCTTCAACACTCTCTTTGCAAGCAGAATCCACTTCAGTCACACCACACAACACAGTTGTTTCACAGATCCAAACTGATGAGTGAAGCTGTAATGCCCTGCTGATCCTAGACTACTACCAAAACTGAAGCACAAACCCCTTAGGTAATTTCCTAGGACCTGTGTACATCAAAGGAAATGGCATTCCAATTGATATATATCGAACATTCGACTCTTGCTTCGCTACCAATGATGGAAAACTGACATTGCGGAACAGCTGATTTATATAGCTAATTAAGATGTTGTTTTTTGATGTGATGATTTTATGAAATTTTGGCTTATCTGAAGACTGGGTATCACCCATTAGATTTGACTCATGGCATTGGCATATTGTCGTGTACATGCATATTTGAAGGTAGCGTGAGTAATTATGTTGTGGCTGAGTTGTACGCAATGGTATGTCATGTATGGTGCATTCTGTTGTAATACGTAATTTACGAGGATAACCACAGATTATTTATTATCTACAATACGTAAGTATTAAGGTATTATCCCATATAAGTGTTTCCTGAGATAGTGATTACATCATGGGTTAAAGCTGACAGGTGGTATCCCTGACTTCAGTTATGCTGATAGTTCGGTAATTTCAAAGAATGCTTGCACTCGAAGAACCTCAGTCTGAAATGATATATACCTAATGTACAACTATTAATTGTATAAATTGATTGTTTTTTAACCAGAGATTCGGGCACTATGCACCCTTATGTACTGGGGGGGCCTTCTTGTTTAACCTATACCTAACCTAACTTTCACTTAAGTAGAGGAAGAAAAAAAGGTGATCTGTGGCTTAGCCTTAAGAAGGTTAGGTATAAGTCAAACAAGTAGTATTTTTAGTGCGTGAGGATGCGTAGCGCCCGAATGTCTGGTCCAGAAACACTCAATCGTTTACAGTTGCACGTTCAATTTATACCATTCTTGTAAATTACCAATATTTCTTTCGGTATTGCAAATGACAACCACATATTGAGTCCAAAAGGTACAAGAAAATATCACAAAATTAACAGAATCAAAAATACAATTCAAATCAACTGCTTCATGTTTGTCATATTGAATGTGGAGCAAGAGTCGAACGTTCGATATATATTGATTGCAATGCCATTTTCTTTGATGTACATGGGTCCTATAAAATTACCAACCCTTAAAATTGATTTTCCCGCATGTATCAAGAGTCTCACCAACTTGTAAGATTATATGTGTGACTTTCCTTGTTTAATTAATTGAACGAACTTTCTCAAGGAAATGTCAGAGACTCATGTACATAATTTTTTTCAGCAGTTAGTGTACATAAATGACCTGTCAGTTGTTGTGCATTGTGTGTTCATCTCAAAATTTAGTGCACACTGGACAGGTAATTTAAGTATTATTCTGAGAAGAATGGACTACACCTGTAATTATATCACTTAATAAGAAAGGAAACAAAAGTGACCCAGAGAACTATAGAGGAATATTGCTCTTGGATTGCACCTACCAGAATCGAAGAACAAATGAATAAGGAACTCGGGAATACCAGGGGAGCTTCAGACCTTGGAGGAGCTGTGCTGAGAACATGATTCCTCTGAAATTAATCATGGCTTGCTACTGTGAATGAAACAAGCCTCTCTCCATTACATTTATAGATTTTAAGAAAGCATATTATTATATCCATCACCACTTATTTTTGATTGTGCCCTCAAATACATAATGAGAGGTCAATCCAAAGAACATTAAAACTGGTACACAAAAAGATGACATAAAGTTGAACTGTTAAGGATTTGCTGATGACCCCCCCCTCTTCTTGCCAGCAACATTCAAGAAATTAAACAACAAATACAATAATGACAGGCAATAGCTAAGTGTATTGGCCTTATAAAATACCTTTTGAAAAAACTGAAATATTGATAATTGAACCGCCACTGGCAAACAAAATTAGAGTTGGAGAACAAAACATAAAATTGTTGAAAAGTTTAAATACTTGGGAGAAATAACAACACCCAACCTGAATGAGAAACTATCATGGCAGAGTAGAATAAACAAATTAATTAAAACATATCATGTTACCAAGATCACACACAACAAAATATGCCTCTCAATAACCACAAAACTGAAACACTACAAAACGGTCACACAGCTGCAAGTAACATAAGCTAGCAAAACTATATTTAAAACAAACCAACACTTTTGTAATTTGCAATAGACACACTATTCAAAATACAAAGGCAGATAAAACATGCATAAATAAAAAATACCAAAAAGATGCAGTTTGGAGAATAGCCTAAAATGAAACTAATTATAAATAAATAGAACCAGTTACAAGTACAATGAAAAGAAACATCTTTCGTATGGCATTTGATGAGGACAACAGAAAATAGAATTAGCAGTAGCATAATTGAGAAGTTATCGAACAATAAGAACAGCATAAGATGGCCCACTGTGATCAAAGATGATATGACCCTCCAGGGGGCCCACAGCTCTTTCGTGGGTACATGTGTGGCATGCACGGCACCCTGAGCTGAAGCAGTCTTCCTTCCTTCCAGCCCCAGGCTGCTTCAGTTTCCCCCCATTTTATGCCTTCGCCCGGAGACGGGCATCCTGTGAGAGTTTAGGTGGTCTCCTGTACCAGCTTTTTTTCTTTTCTTGGTTTCTCTTTTCCAAACTTTTGCTTCCACCTTACCCTCCTTACTGTACATTTCTAGCTTTCCTCTCTTCCTTTAGTCTCTTCCTCAGTGTTTGAAATGCGTAATTCCCAGCCCCAGGTTGATGTGTAGTGCTCGCACGAATCCCCTGGTAAAGGCCAGGCCCAGGGAGGGGTGATTACCTGAGCTGATACTTTCAGACCGTGCCGATTGGTCTCTCTGTCCGTTTCTCAGGAGATGTGACCTGAAGTGTGGACAAACACCTAAGGCGGGTGAGTCCTCAGTGAGGGTTCCCCATTAGGAAGGAGCGCACCATCAGAGATGCAGGTAATCATGGGGGACAACTTTGCAATGACTTCATCTTCTTCTACCTTGACCTTTAACCAGAAAAGGTAACTAGATGAACCCAAGACCAAGAAGGTTTTGCCTAACTTCCCAAAGTTTCACAAACTGATGGCCATGACTTCATGTCAGTGAATCATTTTATAATACAAAGGAGTGTCGATGCAATTGCCAGTCCTGTCAAAACTTGTTCCTGGCAACATAATGGGACACTGTTGCTGGAAACCAAAAGTGCCTTCCAAGCACAAAATCTGCTTTGAACCATGCTGTTGTACACCTTTCCTGTTAAAGTCGAACCTCATCATACCCTAAACTCGTCGCGGGGGGGTAGTGTTCTCACGATCCCTCGATGGCCTGTCAGATGAGGAAATTCAGGACTACCTTTCTGACCAGGGCGTAACAACGGTCCATTGTTTGTTGAAAAGGGTTAACAATAGCCTAACACCAACTCGAACTGTGTTTCTGACCTTTAACAAAGTTGACCTTCCTTCCAAGGTAAAAGTAGTCTACAAAATCATCTCCGTTCAGCCTTATGTTCCTAACCCTACCCGATATTACCAGTGTCAGTGGTTCAACAACATCCGTCAGTTGTCGTGCCCCAATGCAGCCAAATGCATCACCTGTTGTAGGGATACCCATAAGGGTGACTGCCCACCTCCGTCCCCTAGCTGCATCAACTGCATGGGCGACCATGCTGCTAATTCTAGGGAATGCCCTGTGTATAAAGATTAGTGGGTCATCCAAGAAATCAGAGTTAAGGAAAAAGTTTCCACCTCTGCTGCCCGGAAGTTATTAGCAAATAGATAGCCTGCTGTGCTTTTAGCAGGTACCTACAACGTCCTTTCCTCTCCTCAACCAACAAAGGAGATGGGTACGCAGACCAGTTGTCAGATCAGCCAGCTCAAAAATTGCCTGCTTGGCATCCCCAATGCCTTCTGCTCACTCCAAATTCCAGTCCACATCAGTTTCACAGAAATTAGTCTGAAGCACGGACTTCCAAAAAAGATCTTGTTTGTGAAGATTTCCTTAAAACTTTATCTTCCCAACCATCAGCCACTCTTTCTTGAAACCGAACTGCCTCTAAAAAGGCACACAAAAAGAGAAGTTCCTCTCCTTCCCCGCCATGGCGTAACTCTTCGGTCATGCCAACCAGCAATAGGCGCCTCGTCTGTTCTGTCTCGCCAGGGTGCTCTAATGCTTGCCAATCTGCCGGCATTTCATCGGCAGAAGAAGTTGCCCCTGCCGATCAATCCAGGAAAGGGGCAGAACAGATGTCTGAACCCGTGGAGCATGACTGTCAATCTGCCGATTGCAGTAGCTGTACCCCCTTGCAGCCAGGCCCTCAGCGGCTGTCGAGGTGATCCCCTCTTGACTTCTCCCTTTTTCTTCTTCTCTTGCTTTCTTCATGGCACTCATTCAGTGGAACATCAGAGGCATTCGTTCCAACTGTGATGAATTAGTACTACTCCTTCGACTGCACTGCCCACTTATAGTCGGTCTACAAGAAACAAAGCTCCGTTCAAACGATCATATCACAGCAGTTGTCCGTGTTACCATCCCCGCATTCACCTTCTCTCTTTGTAATACATATACCCTGCCATCGTCTTCTGTTCTTAGGGCAGACTTACTGCACCTTTTTGCTAAGCTTCCTATGCCATTTTTGTTGATTGGCAACTTCAATGCCCACCACCCTCTATGGGCCTCTCCCACTTCTTGCCAGAAGGGCTCCCTTTTGGCAGATCATTTCAACCACCTTAACCTTGTCGGCCTAAATACCGGCAAACCAACTTTTCTATCCAACACAACACATACCTATTCCCACTTGGACCTCACAACATGCACTATTCCACTTGCGCATAGTTTCGAATGGTATGTTCTGTCTGATAGGTACTCGAGCAACCATTTTACCTGTGTAATTTCTCTAATACATCATACCACAACTCCATGTTCCACCAGCTGGAACATCTCCAAAGCTGACTGGGGACTCTATTCTTCCATGGTGGTTTTCCATGATCAGAATTTCTCTAGCTGTGACAGTCAGGTCAACTACCTCACGGAAGTCACCACCACCAAATATTCCATACCTCGAACTTACACCTCTCCAATTAGGCTATGTTCACACTGCCGGCCGGGCCGGTCCGAGCCGAGAAATTAAACACATTTTTTCTAATTGCACTGTTCACACTGCCAGCCAGGCCGAGAGGACTCCGCTTCAGCAGGCTCATGCCGAGCCGATGACATTCATATTGTTTAATATTTCTGGCGTGAGCTGATTGAGCTATGGTATTGCTTCTGCAGCACAAGTATCTCATGTCTCCAGCCTGTTTTCAAGTCCCTCTGCATGATAGCTATTTTTCTTTTAAATAACACTTGTGAAAATATGTTTTTGTATTTTTCTTTTATTACTGTTAATTCTATAAAATGAATACAAAATTCAGAAATTTTTTAGCTTTTCTCATAAGAAAAAAAAGTTCCTAAATGTCAGTCAAAATTCATGGGATGAATCCATTACCACCTGTTTCTTACGCGGTTAAAATCAGGTAGGTCACTACAGTGTGACAATACAAGAAATATAATAACAAAATCAGTGAACTGTTACCTGGTTCAGTCGGCAGTGAAGAAGTTTTGGTCACCACCGTGTTTCCTTTGATCTTCAGCTGACTGTGGGTGAGGATAGCTTGTAGCTGGGGATAATCCCACCAGAAAGCAAAAGAAAAGAAAAAAAAACACAGGTCAGATATAAAGTGGCACACACTTCTCATCCTTTACTGACGTGACTTGTAGTGTCTGAGTCTAAACTATATCAGTGCATTTTTCTTTCAGTTAACATTAAAAAAAAAAAAAAAAATCGAAGTACCATAGAGAGAAACAATATTGTCAGAAGATGATTCAGCAAAATGTTCGTAGAAACACAGTTTCCCTCAGACATCACCTTAACAAAATAAATAAATAATAAAATTCTGAGACATGTGTTGAGTTCTTTGAAAGTGGAGATGGGTTGAAATCCAGTACAGTGTGTACCACATAAAACAGGTAAACCTCACATATGCCACCACTTGCAACATCCCTTATGAGGAGGTAACTACATATTTTTATGTTAATATTATCTATTATTTTTACTTAGTTAGTTTGTACAGAAACTCGACAGCAGTTACGAAAGGGCACAGAAAGAAAGCATTAGTTGGGAAGTAAGTGACATGGTTGTAGCCTTTCCTCAATCTGTATATGAGCAAGCTGTTAAGAAAAGCAAGGAGAAATCTGGAGAAGGCATTAAAGTTCAGGTTGAAGAAATAAAAACCTTGCAGTTTCCTGATGACATTGTAATTCTGTCAGAGACAGCAAAGAACCTGGGAAAGGAGTGTATAAAATGAACATTAACAAGAGAAAAACAATGGCAATGGAGTGTAGTGAAAGAAAATCAGGCTATGCTGAAGGAGTTAGATTAGGTAGCAAGACAATAGGGCTGGTAGCTGAGTTTTGTTACTTTGTCAGTAAAATAACATATGTTGATCACAGTACAGATGATATAAAATGCAGAATGACATGGAAAGGAAAGCATTTCTATGAAAGAGAAATTTGTTACATCTAATATTAATATAAGTGTTAGGTAGTCTTTCTTGAAGACATTTGAGTGAAGTGTTGCCTTTTATGGGCATAAAATATGGATGATAAAAGTTTCATACAAAAAAGGATAGAAGCTTTTGAAATGTGGTGCTACAGACAAATGCTGAAGATTAGGTGGGTAGATCACGTAACTAATGAGGTACTGAACAGAATTGGGAAGAAAAGGAATTTCTGACATACCTTGACAAAAAGAAGGGACCGATTAGTAGGGCATATTCTTAGACATCAAGGAATCATCAGTATAGCATTGGAGGGAAGTGTTTGGGATAAAAATCTCTGGAGGACACCAAGATATGACTACAGTAAGCAGGTTCGTATTGATGTGGGTTGTTATTCTTATAATATGAAAAGGCTTGCTCAGTATACAGTAGGGTGGAGAGCTGTCTAGAACTAGTCTCTGGACTAAAGACCACCACAACAGTAGTAACAACTACTCTATAAATAATTATGGAGAAACTGTGTCAGACTGTTTGTCTCATTTACACTGAGGAGTATGAGATTTGCAGCGTTTCTCACCTTTTTTAAAATTATATCTTTCCTTTATTTCCCTCAGAGGTACAAGTAAAAAAGAGCTATTTTCAATCAAGCATTGATCTTTTTACCCTTTTATGTAAAAGTTTTAAATACAAATAAAAACTGTGTGTTCTGTTTCAGGTTGGAAAGATGTCCTTATTTCTGCTGCTGTTGATTGTGCAAATGAAGATAACACACCACTGTGCCGAGAATATGAAATTATGAAATACCCGACTGTGAAGTTTTTTGCTGCTAACACTAAGACAGGTGACCTTGGTACAGAAATTAAAAAAGGAAATTCAGCAGATGAATTAGTACATAATGCTATTGACATGTTAAAAAAGGAACAGGCTGATGGAAGAGGTTTCAGTTGGCCTAATATTACACCATACAGGTATATTGTATAACTATGACTACAAAGAAAAATATCACTAGGCTTAAAATATTTTTATGATTCTGTTGCACTGTCTCACAAGATGCATGTGTAATATCTAAATAAGGTACTAAGTGAGATAGTGTGGTGGTTAAAGTATGATGATTATTTTTCAGGAAGAGTTGATATCAAATCCCTGTCCCACAATCTCGATTTGGGTTTTATGTGGTATACCTGAATTCCTCTCTTAGCAAGGAAGTAAAAAAAAACAGGGAATACATTGACACCCTTTGGTAGTATAAACTAATTAGGATGTCAAACAGGATATTAATTAATGTGGTTTGCCTTAAGACTTCACATTGTAATGTTTCAGTTTTCTGTAGTGGACAAAATAAATAAAGAAAGAAAGAAAGAACAGCAGTTCACTTCATTTGATAGAGCTAAATAATTTGGTGAATCTAGAACATTTTCTAACATTCATAGCAGAAGAATAGTATCTTTTTGAAATCTATGCTTTCTGATCTGCGAGTAGGGCTCTAGACACAGAATAGAATTTACAATTAATAGTTGGTATCTTGTATGGCTTCACAGAGCTGAAAATGGGGAGGAAATACCAATAACAACTAAAACTCTAAAAACATTCTAAACAAGTCAAGAGAAAAAGCTTGGTGATTATTTTCATTATTGTCATTTTTCTGCAGTGGGTGCTGAAGCCAGATGTAAGGCTTCTACATCTTTCTTTTCATTCTGAGCTGTGGCTCATTTATCTTTTCCCCATTCACACCTGAATTGTGATGTCCTTTTGAATCTTCTTCTATCATGTCACATCTTCCTCTTGGTCACTTCCCTGGGAAATTTCATTCAAAATAAGCCTGGCCATCATTACAGTTACTTAAGTTGAATGTCTGCAGCAGGCTTATTTAAAATTCTTGCTGTTACTGATTTTCCCGTTACTTGTGTAATTTGTTTTTGTTTTAAGGAAGCAAAATTTTAAGTAGTTCATTTTTATTGTCAGAAGACAATTCGTGTTAGGCCTATAATTGTTGCTGCGTGTGCCAATTTAGGCAGGAAGAAGTTTGGGTAAAGGTGGAGTGTAGAAATTGGTGGTGGTGCTGCACCCCAGAGTATGTGCTGTACTGTTTGATTTAACTTGAATCTGTTCCCAAGCTCCTGTGTATATTGTTATTTGAGGAAATAACGCTACCAAAGTATTCCAAGTTGCCTCCTGTATCTCTGATTATTGGATGAATCACTGCAGAGCTCATGCTTAGCATCTAACCAGTTTAGTTTTGCAGATGTTTAGATGTTTATTTATTAGCTGTTCAGCATGTTTACCATGCAATTGGCTTGGTCATTTACATTTTATCTTTTTGTAAACATAAATTTACAATGGGTACAAACATATTCTTACAGTTTCACTTATAATTACACATATTTACATGTTAAAACTCTATAGTAATTATTTATTTCTACATGGATTTGGATAACATGGTATTTTAATTTTTATTGAAAGGTATTTGTGAATAAAATCTGCTTAATGCATAAAATAAGCACTCATCCAATTTTCAAGTTCAGTTCTTCGTGTCTTTTTATTCCCATCTTGTGTTATTATGATAGCTACGAGTAATCTTCATTATAGTTTATCTTATCCATTGCAGTCAAATGTGTGTTAGTAATTTTTTGCTGAAAATTGACCGCTTTTCTATCATTTATTGCATTTGGATCCACTTTATAAAAGCTAGCTCCTCAGGTAACCAAATATTTACTTTAATGCAAAAAATTAAGTGCAATTGGAAAAAAAAGAAAACTGTCCATACTACCTTTATTAATAAAGCAGTGTGTCTGTGTGTTTGTTTGTGTGTACATATTGCATACAAATCTACAGTTTTGTTCCAATCTTTGACATTTTGCACACGTAAGCTTCAACCCATGAGGACAATCACTGTAAGTGTAAGGATCATGTACAACACATTGTTCACGAGATATGATGTCATAAACAATGAGATGCGCAAAAAACTGTTGTATCAAACGACAATGTTGCAAATTCCTCCTAGACCACTGTATTATTTTCAACCAAATTTGGTACACATATTCCTTACCATGAGGTAACAATGCTGTCCAGATAAGAACCACATATGACATAGGGTTCAGGACATATAAAGTCATAAACAATAGGATTTACAAGAAACTGCCACATAATGCAACAAGACTTTATTCACACACTTTATGAGTATGAACAGTACTTTAGTGGCTTGCAACCAATGTTAAACATAATTTTGAAGCTTTATTAAACTTTTTCTTGCTGACAACCACATCAAAATAATGAGGAAAAAAGTTTCTCACTTACTACTTTTCCACTGTTCATGGAGCAAAATTATGACATTAAGTATTACATTCTAGTTTTATAATTTCTACACTACAAATTGTAGTTGCAGGAAATTTAACAGTTTGTATACACCAATGCGGCTGAATGTAATTTCGAAATTGTATCACAGTTCGACATTTAGTTCATTAGATAAAATACATGTATGTATTTACCACTAAAAAAACTTCTGTATTTCAGTCAGCTTAAGGAAATTGCTAAAAGCTGACTGCTCTTAACAACTCTGAACAGTGAAGCACACACGGCTGCTGGTGAAAGCAATAGACATCTACATGGGATACTCTGCAAATCACATTTAAGTGCCTGTCGAGGGTTCATCAAACCACCTTTATACTGTTTCTCCCATTCCATTCTCAAATAGCGTGCAGAAAGAAAGAACACCTGAATCTCTCTGTTTGAGCTCTGATTTCTCGTATTTTATTCTGATGCTCATTTGTATCTATGTAAGTGGGAGTGAACAATATATTTTCGCATTCGGAGGAGAATGTTGGCGATTGGAGTGTCATAAGTAGCCCACGCTGCAGTGATAAGTGCCATTGTTATAATGATTCCCATCCAGATCCTGTACCATTTCCGTAACGCTTTCTCCCCTGTATTGTGACAATACAAAACGAGCTGCCCTTCTTTGGACTTTTTCGATGTCCTCTGTTAAACCCACCTGATCACTTCCTTCTTTTGTTAATTTATTTGGTATAAAACTGTTAATTGCTGTCAATATCATCTCTTTGAATTTGAGCCACATCTGGTCTGCATTTAAGTTTAGTGTTAAAAACGAGTGGAAGCTGTCTTTCAAGAACAAAATTATTTTATTTCTATCTGCTTTCCTGAACATATATATTTTTCATCTATTTTTGTAACTTCGGGACATTCAATATTCAATCTCGCTACGGCAGCTCTGTGTTCACTAATACCTGTATCCGTTTTGATGCTCGTTATGAGCTCAGGATTATTTGTTACTAAGAGAGCAAGTGTGTTTTGACATCCATTTACAATTCTAGTCGGCTCATGAACTAATTGTTCGAAGTAATTCTCAGAGAATGCGTTGAGTACAATTTCACATGATGTTCCTCCTTATTTGAAAATATAACTTCACCAACAGATTGGGGGTAAATTAAAATCACCGCCTATTATTATTATCATCATCATCATCTGAGTCTGGTACGTTTTTGTAATTTGACTCACGTTTTCTTTGAACCTTTCTGCTATTGTATTGTCAGAGTTGGGTGGCCAGTAAAAGGAACCAATTATTAACTAATTATGATTTTTCTGGTACCACCTCTACCCATAATAGCTAACAGGAACTATCAACTTCAACTTTGCTAGACACAAGACTACTTTTGATGGCGACAAACATGCCTCCACCTATTTTGTTTAATCTATCCTTTCTGAACTCAGTTAGATCTTTTGCAAAAACTTCTGATGAACTTATTTCTGGCTTGAGCCAACTTTCACTGCCTACAATGATGTATGTTTCGGTACTTCCTATTAATGCTTTGAGTTCTGGTACTTTCCCCATCACAGCTACAACAATTTACTACTGTCATACCAATCATTCCTAGACCTAAATTTCTCCTGTGATCCACCTGCACCCTTTGAGATTGCCCATTTTGTATTTCTCCGAGGCCCTCTATCCTTAAAAAGTCCAGTGCACACCACACAGCCTCCGCTACCCGTTAGCTGCTTCTTGCGTATGGTGGACTCCTGACCTGTTCAGTGGAACCCGGAAACCCACCTACCAATGGCACAAGTCAAGGAATCTGCAGCCTACATAGTCACAGAACTGTCAGAGCCTCTGATTCAGACCCTCCACTCGGCTCTGTACGAGACGTTCACAGTCAATCCTGTCAACTATGCTGCAGATAGTGAGCTCTTCTTTCATCTTGCAAGCAAGACTGGCAGTCTTTACCACTTCAGATAGCTACTACAAACATGAGAGAATCTCTTCAGATCCAAAGTGACACACATCATTGGTACCGATGTGAGCCACCACCTGCAGTTGGCTGTACCTCATACCCTTCATGGCATCCAGGAGGTCCCATTCCACATCTGGAATGACTCCACCCGGTATGCACACGGAGTGCATGTTGGCCTTCTTCTCTTCCTTCTCTCTAAGAGACTCCATCACCCACCTAAGGTTGGAGCTCCCAACTACAAGCAAACCCACCCTCTGTGAAAGCCCGGATCTTGCAGGGTTAGTGGTGACCCTGGGATAAGAGACACCATCCAACTCAGGAACGTTGTCCTGAACAGATAGCGCCTGAAACCTGTTCGCAAGACAAACTGGGGAGGCCTCATGATCGGTCCCCTGGAATGTCTTGCACCTCCTGCCATGCACTGGAGCAACCTCCCACGCAACCATGGGTGGGGTGTCTGCCTCACTGCTAGCAGTATCAGGGCATGTCGCTGGTATAGGCCGATCGCTGGAGATGACGGGAGTCCATTCGGTCCCCAGTACCAGCCAACAACGACGACACGCCTCGATTGCAGCCTCCAGCTGTGAAAACGAGGTTATCACAGCTTGAAGCTGGGAGTGAAGTGTCACCTGCTCAGACCGCATCCACAGACAGCAGTCACAGTACCTATTCATGATTACAGTGCTGAGAAAACAAAAACTAGTGTCGTGATGCACTCAAAGGAAGACTACACTCTTTGTTAAAATGCGATTTGGAATCTAATATGCATGAAAGCACAGTATAAATTTACAAACTGAAATGAAAATGTGCAGACAAAAATCAAAATACTATGTGTCATTTCTAATCAGAAGCCAGTTTCACTTACAGAATATGAAGGTGGCGTCTGCTGTGTGTAGACCGGCGGCTAAGCAGACTGATTTCTATAGACTTCTATAGAGCTTCAAGGAAGGGAATGAAACAGTGTACATCCAACGAATACCCATTATTTCTGACAATCTAGCTTTTAACTTGAAGAGATGTAGTTTCCAGTGAGATTTGCATTTGCTATCACGATTAATAAATCACAGGTCAATCTATTCATCATTGTGGAGTGGATTTGACATATCGATATTTGTGTCCTCTGAGTCTTTCACGACATCATTGTTCCATAAAAGCTTCTATTCGTATTATAAAAATTTGAATTAAATGAATGCATGAATGTTACATATCATTTGACTTTGGTCATTATCTTTCTTTGTTTGGATACTGTACTTAAAATTTTGTATATTATGCAAGACAGCCTTATTTCTTCTATATTCTCTGATAAATATGTTACTAGAAAAAAGGAGATGGCAGACAAAGAAGGGATAGGAGAAGTACTAACTCCAGGCTTGAATGAATAAATAAATAAATACCTGGGCAATGCCAGGTTTTCTGCTAGCAGAATATATAAAAATGAGAATAAGCAAGGGATTGAGCAGGGAGATATGGTCAATATTGCTTTCTTTATAAGTAAAAAGTATTAAAAAACTGAGCTTATGCAAGACAAATATGCAGTTTGTGTGAGGCACATAGGTGCTCCAAATAAGACAGCAAGGGGAACTGTTAGACAGGTTAATTTTTCCAGCCAGTTGTCTTAAACTTTCCTTGATGTAGGAGAATTGAGTGACTACTATATCACGCATTCAGAGAATTTAACAGAATTTGTTTCATCATTATATAAATAAGTGAAAATGAAAATTGAAGTACTAGTTTTAATATTAATTATACAAGGAGGCCAATGAAACATATATGTCATTGTAGAGGGACTTCACCAGAGATGTGCAAAAAACAATAATCATTTATGTATGGAGTCACTGAGAGTGGTTAAAGGAAGTGAATGTTTTCGTATTTAAAGAGGTATTAGCTGACGACATGCCGTGAGAGGCACAGGTCTAGTGTGACAGCCAACTAGCAGTAGAATGGCTAGAACTATGAGGTTAACTGTGTTGACATCAGTTGAAATTGGAATTCATTATAATGGAATAACATTATTTTTTTGTCATTGCAATTTTGTGCATTATCCTGAAAGAATAACATTGTGGTCATCTGCTGCTGCTGCTGCTGCTACTAGATAATTCAATTAAGTTTGTAATTTTTATAATTATTTCATGTTGCATAGCTACAACTTTGTACTTCCCTTATTACAGGAACATGTAGGATTCAGGTAGCAACTAAGAATCTACAAACCAATAACTTCCAATTTCATTAAAAAAATTTTAGTTTTGTTACTTTGTTGCCACAATTGGTTAAATTTTGACCATAGGCAATACTAGCTGGCATAAAATCATATCCTATGAATCTCCATGGGGCCCACAGTTCTTTTTGTTGTTATGTGTGTGGTGCATGTGGGTCCATGAGCTGTTGCAGACTTTTTTCTTTCCCAGGCTACATTCCCAGTTTCCCCTTTTTCCACCTAATCCCCCCCCCCCCTCAGTGTTTCTTTTTAAAACAATTTGTCTAGTTACACATTTTTATGATATTTTCACCTTTACTTCACACTTTCTACTCAAGTTTCCTCACCTCAGTTTTGCCTCCCCTGGGTTTGACCTTTGTGTCTATATCTCTATTAACAGTGTGAGCCATTTTGGAAAGAACTCCCTCCCTAGCATCCATGCATGAATCCCATCCCCCTTCCTTTTCCTGTTCCCTCTTCATTGTAGCCCCCCCCTGTCCCTGCTAGATCACTAACACAGTAACCAAGTCTGTATGGTAGGGCTCTAGGTTGATCACACTGACAACACAGGAATCTCACTACTGGTAACTGAGCTGCCACCGTCTCATGTATGTGCAAGAATGGTTGCCCATCTTTTTGGGGCTTTAGGGTCATTGTCAGTGACTGTCCTGCCAGGTGGACTTTGCTGTGGCTAACTTCCCCTTCCTTAATATTCTACCAAAAAGTAATAGTCACAGAAAGGCTTATGAAGTTTGAGTGAAACACTCCCCCATGTATCATTGGACATTGTGATGAAAGTCTTAGCTGATGATGTGGACATCACCATGGAACTAGATGCCTTGTTACTGGAACCAGGCAGTCCATCTGATACCCCTCACTCCAAGATTGCCTCACCTACTCTGCGCAAGGATAGGGGTAAAATAGAACAACACCACTGATGTGGCTACCGTACTCCAGTGGAACCTGGCTGGTTTCGTTTGGAGGAATTAAAACTTCTTGTATAGGATAGGCCTATGTGTGTGTTCCATCAGGAGGCACATTTCAGAGTGACACCCCTGTACTTCATGGCTATTACCTATACAGGAAACGGGCACTGATGACCTCACTGTTGGGTGCCCCAAAATGTCAATGATCATCATCTACAGGAAAGATGACCTCACCGGTGACGGGGCATATATGGTGCGGCGGTGTTTGTCAGGAACACATTCTACTCCTTACCTGTTCCCCTAACTACAATACCATAGGAAGATGCTGTCTGTGTGCCAGAACATGTTGATATTACAGTGTGATCTCTGTATTTACCACCTGGAGAACCTGTTGTCAGTGCACTGTTGACAGAGCTTACTTATTATCTTCCCACCCCTTTCTCCTTTTATGAGACTTAAATGCACATAATGCATTATGGGGATCTAACACCACTTGCTCCAGAGGGTGAATGGTTGAGGGTTTCATACAGCCAACAGAAATAATATTGTTAAACACTTTAATGTGGCTACAGGTTTGGCTTCAGCCATAGATGTTGCCTACTCACCTACTCTTGCAAATACTACCCAGTGGGATGCGGACAATGACCTTCAGTTCAGTGAACACTAAGATATCTGGCTTAATCTGCCCAATGTCGTGGATCGTGACAGGAAGCCATCAATGTGGCTTGTTAACAAAGCTGACTGGGAGCTTTATAAACAGGTGGCTGTTTTTTAGTGGAGTGAAGGCATCCAGAACTGGGTGGATCTATAGTTTTAGAATACATTTCTGGATCTCATTACAGCAGTGATTCTCTCCACCACCCTTGCATCCATTCCGAAATTGAAGGAAACACTTACTAGGCAGACTGTCCCTTGGTGGAACGGGTGAGTGTTGTTCTACAATTAGGGACAGGAGGGGACCTTTACGGCGATTCCATCAATACCCAGCAGATGTGAATCTTGCAGAGTTTCAATTGGTGAAGGTATGGGTGAAACAAATTATTCGAGGGATTAAGCAGAGATCTTGACATGAATTCATGAATTCTATCAATAGGTCCACATCAGCAAGCAGAGCATGAGAAGGAATTAGGAGGATCTTGAGGGCAGAACATATGACCACCAATAGTAGCTGTATGAGGGCAAGGATGTCTAATAATATTGGTAAGAGACATTGCTCAGGTAATGGCAGAATTGTTTTACTCCATCACATCAGGTGCTAGTCAGGATGCAGCCTTTCAACAGTACTGGGCAATACAGGAGAGGGTTGGTTTTGATTTCCAATCCACCTGTGTTGAGGAATCCAACCTGCCTTTCTCACTGTGGGAGCTGGAGTAGCTATTGTCAGTAGCTCATGATACTGTTCCTGGTCACTACAAGATAATGTACAGCATGAGGCAGAAGTTGGAACCACGACCGAAGGAGGTGCTCCTCCAGCTTTTTAATGAAATTTGGTTGGCAGGAGATTTTTCTGGCTTGTTGAAAGAATCTATTTTAATCATTGTTTTAAAACCAGGGAAAGATTGAATTGATCCTGGTAGTTATCATAACATTAGTCTCATCAGATGTGTAGGAAAGACTTGGGAGTGTATAGTCAACTTATGCCTAGTACAGGTTCTCAAAAGCAGGTCCTTGCTCAGCTGCTCCCAATGCGAGTTCAGACAGTACCTCCCACATTGGGTAACCTCATCCTGCTAGAACGAGATTTAACAAGCTTTCCTACATACGCAACACCTCATTGGTTTCATCTGGATAAGGCCTACAATACTAACGGGAGGTGTAATGTTTTACAGTGGCAGTAGAAATAGGGTTTTTTTGGATGTTTGCCCATTTTTATTCAGACTGTCCTCTTGGAAAGGTATTTTAAAATAACAGTTTGTTAGTGCCTTGTCTGACCTTTTAAGTAAGAGAATGGTGTCCTGCAAAGGAGTAATTTAAGCATGACATCGTTTTCCATTGTCATCAACAGTTTGATGACCTGTACAGTGTTCCTGGGTTGTGGATGAATTCATCATCATCTTCTGTGCATCCTCTTCCGTTGTAACAGCTGCTCCTCAATTGCATTTGACAATCAGACGGTTGGAGGTATGATGTAACACCACTAGTTTAAAGTTTTCTTTGAGCAAGACTGTTTCTTAATTTACTGTTTTAAATCTAGGGGACACTGTTTTCACCTTTAAGAGTAAAGTGAAATGTCTCGACCTCACTTTTGATTAGAGGGTAACTAGGTTGCCACGTCTTAAGGAATTAAAGAAAGAAAAAGAAAAAGATGCCTCAAGTCTTTAAACCTCCTAAAATTTGTTGGCCAAAGTTCGTCAGGAGCCTTCAGGGCATGCCTGGTTCAACTTTACAAGGCTTTTGCGTGACCCCTGTTGCGACCTTGTCGCCTTTTGTTGTTTACTCGTCCCGGTCTAGTTGTTAGGAAAGGGACTGGTGCAGGATCCTTCGACATCTAAAACATTGATATAGTTAGTGTTAAAAGATATTTATTGACTGAAACTGATAATACCCAACTTATTTTATTAAGTCTGTTTCTTCCTTCTTGTTTCTCGTGGCATCATCTATATGATACTAGCTGTGCTGTGACCTATTTACTGTTAAGTTTGTAGCCGCGTTCAGACTTTGTAGCTGCCTAGTAACACTCTAGTCAGTCTCACTAGTAACTGTCGTATTTCCGAATAGTGACTGTTGGGCGTCCAGACATGTCAGCCTAGATATAGCTGCTTGTAGAGGGCACGCATATTCGGTTACTCCCTCCAGGATGCGCGACGCCTGCTAGCTATTGGCTTTTGGTTGATCACTGCCTTCTCCACAATTGTTCTCTGTCTGTTGTGTGGCACTGACTTTACACCACAACCACCGAAACTTGCATATAGATGACAGGTTTAAGAACAAGTGCGAAACATAACCCAGTTATGCACCCATGTGCAGAGGCTGGTGAGCCTGTGGTTTATGTTACCCTTCTTTTCCTCATGGTATGCCAGGCATACAGGTCCTGTCTGTGCCTCCAGGGTGCCCACAGCTCTTTTGTGGGTACATGTGTGGCGAGCCAAAGCAGCCTTTCTTGCTGCCCCAGCTGCTTCTGACCGCCCCCCCCCACCCCCGGTTTATGCCTTCGCCCAGAGACAGGTGTCTTGTGTATGAGTTTATACCAGCTTTTTTCTTTTCTCGGTTTCTTCTCCTAACTTTTGCTTCTGCCTTTCCCTCCTTACTGTACTCTCCTAGCCTTCCTCTCCTCCTTTAGTATCTGTCTCGGCATTTGAAACTCACCCTTTTCCACGCCCTTCTTCTTTCCTTCTTTCCTCTTTCCTTTCTTCCTCCCTGTGAATTCCTGAAGGCCGCCCGTGCACTTGCTGCAAAAGGTGACAGGGTAATGTGTAAGTCCCAGCCCCAGGTTGGCGTGTAGGGCCCGCACATACCACCTGGTAAAGGCCAGACCCAGGGAGGGGTGATTACCCAAGCTGATGCCTTCGGACCATGCCATTTGGTCCCTCTGTTTTTCAGGAGGTGTGACCTGAGGTGTGGACAATCACCTAAGGTGGGTGAGCCCTCAGTGAGGGTTCCCCATTAGGAAGTAGTGCGCCATCGGAGATGCCGGTAATCATGGGGGACAACTTCACAATGACTTCTTCTTCCTCTTTTACTTTGCCCTTTACCCAGAAAAGGAAACTCGATGAACCAAAGTCCAAGAAGGTTTTGCCTAACTTGCCAAAGTTCCTTGTCATTTCACAAACTGATGGTCATGATTTCTCGTCAGTGAATCCTTTTGTAATACAATGGTGTGTCAATGCAATTTCAGGTCCTGTCAAAACTGGTTCCTGACAACATAATGAGACACTGTTGTTGGAAACCGAAGGTGCTTTCCATGTTCAGAAGTTGCTTCACTCTACACTATTGCACACTTTTCCTGTTAAGATTCAACCTCATCATACCCTCAACTCGTCGCAGGGGGGTAGTGTTCTCACGATCCTTTGACGGCCTGTAAGATGAGGAAATACAGGACTGTCTTTCCGACCAGGGTGTAACAGCTGTACATCGTGTGATGAAAAGAGTTAACAACCACCTAACACCAACCCGAACTGTGTTTTTGACCTTTGACAAAGTTGACCTTCCGTAGAAGATAAAAGCAGGCTATGAAATCATCTCCATTTGGCAGTATGTTCCTAATCCCACCCGATGTTACCAGTGTCAGCGGTTCAATATACCAGTCAATTATGCCCTAATGCAGCAAAATACATCACCTGTGGTAGGGATGCCCATGAGGGTGACTGCCCACCTCCGTTGCCTCGCTGCATCAACTGCGTGGGTGACCATGCTGCTAATTCTCAAGAATGCCCTGTATATAAAGATGAGTGGGTCATCCAGGAAATTATTAGCAGGTAGAAAGCCTGCTGTGCTCTCAGCGGGAGCAGCGCCAGGCGTAACACCCAATGATGGATTGAGTTTAGACGGCGTGAAATGGACGGGTGAGCAAAATAGTACACGAAGCTCCCGTAATCCAGTTTTGATCTGATTGAGGACTGACAGAGGTAAAGCAGGGTGGTACAATCCACACCCCTTGATGTACCAATAAGAACACGGAGAACATTGAGGGAAAGAGTACAGCGGGCAGCCAGAGAAGACACATGTGGAGACCAGCTAAGTTTCCTATCCAACATTAGCCCTAAAAATGTTGTCATCTCTACAAATGGGAGACCACGGGACCGAAATGGAGAGACTAGGGAAGAAACTCTCTGTATCTCCAGAAGTTGATACAGATCGATTCCCCATGGGAGAAATGAAAGCCATTTGCAACACTCCAGCAATAAGAGACTGTCAAGGCAAGGCTGAAGACGTTTTCTGAGCTCCAGGAGACACGTTCTCTGAGCGCTGCAATAGATTGTGAAACAGCAGCTGGGTGGCAATCCATAATTGGGTTGACTGCAGTGGCGAAAAGTGCTAAGCTCAAGACGGAGCCCTGTGGCACCCCATTCTCCTGGTGAAATGTGTCCGACAGAACAGAGCTCACTCGTACTCTGAACATTCGATCTTTTAAAAAGGCACGAACAAAGATGGGGAGGCAGCCGCGAAGCCCCCATGTATGCATGGTGCAGAGAATGCCCGCCCGCCAACAAGTGTCGTAAGCCGCCTTCTAATCGAAGAACACAGCCACTGTCTGACACTTTTGCAAAAAGTTATTCATAACGAAGGGCGACAAGGTAATGAGGTGATCAATAGCAAATCGATGCCTTTGAAACCCACATTGGACATTGGTGAGGAGGCGTCGAGATTAGAGTAGCCAAACAAGCCAAACATTAATCAAGTGCTCCATTACCTTACAGACACAGCTGTTCAGGGAAATGGGGCGATAACTGGAAGGAAATTGTTTGATCTTCCTTGGTTTGGGTATGGGGACACAATTGCTTCACGCCAAGGAGTGGGAATATCACCTTCAGACCGAACGCAATTATAAATGCGAAGAAGAAAGCATTTACTTGCTGGGGAGAGGTTCTTCAACATCTGAATATGAATGGCATCAGGCCCTGGGGCAGAGGACTGGGAGAGGGCAAGGGCATGTTCTAACTCCTGCATGGTGAAGGTGGCATTGTAATTTTCATGATTGGGAGATGTAAAAGAAGGCAGTCGTACCGCCTCTGCCTGTTTATGGGGGAGGAAGGCAGGGTCGTAATTAGCTGAGCTTGAGACCTCAGCAAAAGATCGGCCCCATGCATTGGAGATAGCAACGGGTTCCACGAGAACTTCATTTGCTATGTTCTGGCCAGGGATTGGGGAATGGACCTTAGTGCCAGGTACCCGGCGTAGGTTACCCCAAAAGACCGACAGAGGAGTAAATCTGTTGAAGGTCGTGAAAGAGTCCAGCAAGCTTTTTGCTTTCTTTAATGACGCAACGGCATTTCGCTCGTAGTCTTTTGTAATTGATACAATTTTCCAAAGTAGGCCGGCGAGGATGATGTCAATGAGGTAGTTGACCTGACTGTCACAGCTGGGGAAGTTCTGATCATGGAAAACCGCCATGGAAGAATAGAGCCCCCAGTCAGCTTTGGCAATGTTACAGCTGGTGGTACATGGAGAAGTGGTATGATGTATTAGAGAAATTACACAGGGGAAATGGTCGTTTGAATACCTATCAGACAGAACATACCATTTGAAATGATGCGCAAGTGGAGTAGTTCATGTTCTGAGGTCTAAGCGGGAATATGTATGTGTCCTGTTGGATAGAAAAGTTGGTTCACCGTATTTAGGCAGACAAGGTTAAGGTGGTTGAAGAGGTCAGCCAAAAGAGAACCCACTCTGGCAAGAAACTGGAGAGCCCCATAGAAGGTGGTGGGCAAAGAAGTCGTCAGTCGACAAAAATGGCTTAGGAAGCTGAGCAGCAAGGTGCAGGAAATCTGCTCCAAGAACAGCAGACGATGATGGGGTATAGATATTTCAAAGAGTGAAGGTGAATGCGGAAATGGTGACACGGATGGCAATCGCCTGTAGGGGAGTTTTCAGTGGGATGGAATGATAAGACATCTTCCCGAATGAGCAGCATACCACCTCCATGAGCAGAAATACCTTCCACAGGAGGTAAATCAAAACACACTGCAGTATATTGTGGGAAATCGTTATGATTAGTGTGGTGGAGCTTGGTTTCTGGTAGACAGACAAGTGGGCAGTCCAGTCAAAGGAATAGTCTTAATTCATCGCGGTTGGGCGGTTGGAACGAATGCCTCTGATGTTCCACTGAAGGAGTGCCATGAAGAAAGCAAGAGAAGAAGAAAGAGGGAGAAGGCAAGACGGGATCACATCGACAGCCGCTGAGGGCTTAGCAATGAGGGGGCACAGCTACTGCAATCGGCAGATGGACAGTTGTGCTCCATGGTTTCATACGTCTATTCTGCCTCCTTCCTGGATTGATGGGAAGGGGTAACTTCCTCCGCCGGTGAAATGCCGGCAGATCGGCAAGCAGTAGAGCATCCTGGTGAGACAGAGGATGGCCGGGACCGTCTACTGCTGGATAGCATGACCCATGAGTCACGCCGTGGCGGGGAAAGAGAGAAACTTCTCTTTTTGTATACCTTTTTGGATGCAGTACGGTTTGAAGAATGAACGGCTGATGGTTAGGAAGATGAAAGTTTTAAGAAAATCTTTGCATACAAGATTTTTTTTCGAAGTCTGGGCTCCCATTTTAGTAGCCTGTGATTTCTGTGAAACTGATATGGACTGGGATTTATAGTGAACAGAGAAGGCATTGGGGATGTCGAGTGGGCAATCTTTGGGCTGGCTGATCTGACAACTGTGTTTCTGAAGGTAAAGTCACACGCCTGCGTACCCTGTTGACAGCCTCTACGCCAAAGCTGCCGAATTACCTTTGACCTATTGACGGAACTTATAGCCGTGTTGCTACGCATGCCGTCTGCTGTCAATGCTCCATCACCTATCCTATCCATCATTCTTTAATGACTACCTCAATAGCCAATATGGGCTGTCTGAAATTGCCCTGCTTCCTCCTGGAGTCCGCTTTCATCACTTGTTTCAGCAGCTTGATTTTACCCTCCCTTCCACATTTCAAATAGGTGAGAGCCCAGTGCAACCTTGGCTTCAGGCTCAAGTTTGTGTCCACCTCATCTCACCTCACTCCCAAAGGAGAGTACTTCGCATGCTGTTTACTGCTCGAGGTTTCTTGAACTTCGTGTGTGACTCGATAATTCTGTCTCCATATATACAGATGGCTCTAAGACCAACGAAGGTGTCGGATGTGCGTCTGTCATCGGGGATGACTGTTTTCAGTAAAGACTTTATGACCACTGCTCGAATTTCACAGCTGAGGTTTTTGCCATATCAGGCTAGGTACTATATATCTGCCGACATCGTTACCCTTCCTATGTCATCTTTTCTGACTCCCTCAGTGTCATCCAGAGTCTGAGAGACCCCTATTCAGTCCATCCTGTTGTGCACCGAATCAACCGCTCCCTTCAATTTTTAGGTGCCCATGGCCCTCGTGTTCACCTCCTGTGGGTACCTGGCCACGCGCACATGCCTGGTAATGAGGCTGCTGATGTTGAGGCCAAGGCTGCAACTCTCCTACCTCAGACAGCTACATACTGTGTCCCATAGAATGATATTCGAGGGGCTCTTTCCTGTCGCATTATATTATTGTGGCATAATGTGCAGTCCTTGCTTACAAATAATAAGCTTTGAACTGTTAAATCTTTCCTGGTGCCTTGGAAGACCCCCCCCTCATGGTGCTCACGATAAGAAGAGGTCATCTTGGCCCAGTTGTGGATCAGACAATTGCCAATTCAGCCACTGCCACTTGTTAACTGCCACAAGTTAACATCCTACTTCATCTCTACCGGTCCACTGTCCGCTCAAAATTGGATTACGGAAGCTTCATTTATTCTTCCACACGGCCATCCATTTTCGCCGCCTAAACTCAATTCACCATCGGGGGTTACGCCTGGCGATAGGAGCTTTTTAGACAAGTCCTGTTGACAGCCTCTATGCCGAAGCTGCCGAATTACCTTTACCATATCGCCGCGACATATTACTGTGTCGGTATGCATACCGTTTGCTTTCGATGCCTCACCATACTTCCCATCCATCATTCTTTAACAACTCCCTCAGTAGCCAATATGGGCTGTTTGCGATTGCCCTGCTCCCTCCTGGAGTCCGTTTTCGTCGCTTGCTCGGCAGCTCGATTTTACTCTCCCTTCCACATTTCAAATAGGTGAGAGGCCAGTGCCACCTTGGCTTCAGGCTCAAGTTCGCATTCACCTCGAACTCGCCTCACTCTCGAAGGAGAGCACTTTGGATGTTTTTTACTGCTCGCAGTATCTTGAACTTTGTGCACGGCTCAAAAATTCCATTTTCATACATACGGATGGCTCAAAGACCAATGACGGTGTCGGATGTGCGTGTGTCGTCGGGGATGACTGTTACCAGTACAGGCTTAATGCCCACTGCTCGAATTTCACAGCGGAGCTTTTTGCCCTCTATCAGGCTGAACTCTTCATCCGTCGACACCGTTCTCCTCCTCACGTTATCTGCTCTGACTCCCTCAGCGCCATCCAGAGTCTGAGCGACCCCTTTTCAGACCATTCTATTGTGCACCGAATCAGCCGCTCCCTTCAGTTATTAGCTTCTGACGGCCCACGCGTTCACCTCCTGTGGGTACCTGGCCACGCAGGCCTGCCTGGTAATGAGGCTGCGATGTCCCATTGCATGATATTCAAGGGGCTCTTTCTCGGCGCCTTATATCGTCATAGCATAATGTGTGGTCTTCACTTACTAATAAGCTCCAGACAATTAAACCGCTCCCGGTGGCTTGGATGATCTCATCACGCCGCTCGCGACGAGAAGAGATCATCTTGGCCCGGTTGCGGATCGGACATTGCAGGTTCAGCCACCGCCACTTGCTCAGTGGTGACCCCACACCGTTATGTTCCTGTGGCCACCCGCTGTCGGTGCGCCATGTTTTATTGTCGTGTTCAAATTTTACTCCTGTTCGGCTTGCACTACATCTGCCGGACACATTGGAAGAAATTTTAGCTGATGACATGCGGGCTGTTCTAGAGTATTGGATTTTATCAGTTTGACCAGTTTGTCAAGGGACATTTAGCTCTTCGCTTTGTTGTTTATTCTATGTTTTTTAGCTGTTCTCATATAGTCCTATTATCCTTGGGTATATCCCAGTTTTGATTCGGGTGCTAATGACCTTAGTAGTTGTGCGCCCTAATAACACACACACACACAAAATCATCATGATGCTTATCATTTGCTGTGGCTGGGTGGTGCCCCTTGGGCAAGCCCCTGACCAAAATTGGATGGTACTAGGGTCAACACTGTGCACATTATACATACCAAGCTTCACATTTTGGGTTGCTCTCTTGCAGGCAGAGTATCTTTAGATAGGAATGGTCTGAACTCTGTGCCTACCTTTTCCTCCATGGCCCTGCCCTTCATTGATATCCCATTGGAGGAGGATCTGGCCTGCTGGTTTGTGGCAGAACCTTTCCCTGTTACTTGATCTTTTCCACAACAGACAAAGGAGACTTATGTTGCCACCAAACCTTTTTTTCTTTGTGAAGAACATTGATAAGTTCGGTGAAGTATAGATTTGACTGCAGTTTGATCAAAACCTCTTCAGTCAGTCGTCAGTCAGTTTGCATGAACTTGTATGAACTTTTCTGGCCCATATGCTCCTTGTTTGCCTGACTACCCATTCTGTAAAAAGGAGAGAAAGATCCAAGAATTTAAACAATAGACAATCTGTCTTTCTCTAAGGCACAACAGAAATTTGACCATCTCCACCCAATACCTCTAACATCTACTTTTGCCTTTGTTATGCCTTCTTTTTCTCCTTCTTCCTCCTTAACTGCATTCTGTTTTCCCTTTTGTTGCCTCCATACTGGCAGTTAATATTTCCTCCCCTCATTGAACTCCCCCTCCACCACCCATCAGGGACAGGGCTTCCTCTGGGAAACCAAAAATCTGGCAGATCAAGTCAGGCACAGGACCGATGATGTGAGGGCCTAAAGCCATTTGGACTCTTTCAGATTCTGATGTCACTGACACCTGCTAACTCCCCAACATTACACAATTTCTGACCCCTCTGAGAGAGGAAGAGATGAAGCATGTTAGTCTCAGGCTGAAACCCACCTCCGTAACTCTGAGTCCAATCTTTAATTTGTGCATGTCACTTCATCCCTACTGTTGACCACTATGCAAGAGAAAATTGACCATTGCATTACTTTTCTCCAGTAGAACTGCAACAGCTTCTGTCATTGCCTTTTGAAATTGGTCTCTTTTCCTTCTTCTCAGCAGCCTGTGTTGCACTGCAAGAATCCTGATTCATGGGTGCCCAATCTTTGTGGTTTTCAAGCCAACTGCTGCAAGCAGGTTGGCCCTTTGCAAGCATCAGGTGGGGTCTGTCTGCTGGTCTGCAAAGACATCATTAGTTTCTAGGGCCCTCCCCGCACCACATTGGAAGCAGTAGCCATAAGGATCCGTTAATAAAATGTGATCTTTATCTTCCTCCAGTCCGGCCTCCTATGTTTCCTGCTCTCCATCTATTCTTTAGTCAGATGTTTCCCCTCTTCCTTCTCCTTCGTGATTTCAATGCCCAAAATCCTCTGTGGAGTGATACTGCAACCACTAACTGAGGCAGTATTATTGAAGACCTGCTGGCAGAGCTTGCTTTGTGCCTTCTCAATACTGAAGTCAACATCTCCCCCTCACTTTAATGGAGCTTTTAGCATGGCATTTTCAGCCATCAGTCGATCTATCTTTAGCCCTGGACTCCGCCCCTCCATTCAGTGAGACTTCCAAGAGATTTATGCAACAGCAATCACTTTATAATTTTATCTTTTGTTCATCGTCAATTGTTGGAACATCTTTTCAGGTGGGGGTTTACTAATGCAGATTGGGACACCTTTTCCTCGGTAGCCATCCCGAGCCATCCACTACATGGAAGCAATGATGAATTCATATGGATTTTGACTCAAGCTGTCCTCCTCCTAACTGTCTTGATGATTCCCTCTTCTAGGAGTCCTCCCAGACAGAAGACTGTACCTTGGGGAACCCACAAAATTACTACAGCTATTACAGATGTACCCTTCAACTCTAAAAGCAACACTCATCTTCTGACCTTCTAGCCTTTAAATAGGTTCATTTCCAGGCTAGTTGTCTTGTTAAATGCTAGAAATAGAGCTGCCGGGGATGATGTGTAACTGCCGTAGAGCAGCATATGCCCTTTTCGTAGGTATGGCCAAAGGTCAAAAGATCAGGTGCATTTTTGCCCACTACCCTCTCACAAACATCCCAAGAGTTTCCATAAATTGTGTTAACCTCCTTAACCCAGACACTATTGTCAGTTACTTTGCTCCCAATTTTTGTCCCCTTGTGGATACTACTACTACTACTACTACTACTACTAATAATAATAATAATAATAATAATAATAATAATAATAATAATAATTTGTACACATACTGCAAGCCTTGCATGCACTGCTATGGGCTTGTACATTGTAGGACATGTGTGATCTGTGGTTTCCTGTAATAGCTATGTTAGTTGGAGAGTTCCCTCCACACTCTTACTTCTATTGAATCTTACCAAGAGCTCACTTCAGCCATCAATTTTGCCTTTATGCTGATGATTTTTAGCCCAATATAAATGAGGCAACTCTTCCACATGTCTGAAACATAGCCAGACTAATGTAATATATCTCTCATTTCTTCATTATTACTTAGAATTCTCTATCTACTTCCTGGCTAGTACCAAAATAGGAAATTAAAAAGCTGTGAAATGATGAATTTTGAGTATCATATAGCCATATCATTGATTCTTGGTAGTTCACCAGGTGATAGTAATGGAAAAGTTACTTTGCTCTTTACAACTTCAATGATTTATTAATGTTGTTTTTATTACAGGAGTACTGATGTCCAGAATTTGTGGAAGAATGCTCCAGAAAATGTTCACAATATTTTTCTTATATTTGAAGAAAGTGACTCATACATTGGATCCGAGGTAATTTTGGATCTTCACTTTGTCAAAGGAATACAAATACGAAATGTTTTGAATCAGAATGAGGCCCTTGCGAAGTTGTTAGGTATTTCATCATACCCTAGTATGATAGTTTTGGAAAGGAATGGTACTCCACAACCCCTTAGAGTTGCTGATAAGACGAGAGAGGAATTTCGAAAGGCTATTCAAACATTTTTGAAAAACAAAGGTATTGAAGTTGCACTTGAACAAACCAATTCAAAAGAAAATAAGAACAGTGGTTTGAACTATGTTCAAAATGTGAGAGTGAATGAAAAACATAAGCAATCAAAAGATATAGTTTATCAAGGTGATATAGATTTGGCTGTTCAGTATTCACTTAAGCACGAGATACCATTGAAAAATGTTATTTCTGGTAAAACACTTGAGGCCCTTGGAAATTATACAAGTGTTTTAGCTAAATATTTCCCCATTCCATTAGAGGGACAAGCTTATTTACGAGCAATACAAGGTAAAGCACTGAGTAAGGATTCTCAGTTGCAAGGTAGTGATTTTCTTTCTTTTGTAAAAAGACTTGATGAAGGTTTGAAATATACATCCTTTATCAGTAACAGTGAGTGGATTGGTTGTAAGGGAAGTTCTCCTGTTTATCGTGGCTACCCTTGTGGTCTTTGGACTTTATTCCATACTCTTACAGTCAATTCTGTTTTACAACATGGTGAAGATGAAAATTTTAATAGACTTGAGGTACTTGAAGCTATGTTAGGCTACATTACACATTTCTTTGGTTGTCATGAGTGTTCACTGCATTTCCAAGAAATGGCAGCTGAATCTATGCGTTCCGATGTCTTAACACCAGATGATAGTATAATGTGGCTGTGGAAGGCTCACAACAAGGTAAATAAACGTTTAGCTGGAGATGCAACCGAAGACCCTAAACACCCAAAAATACAGTTTCCATCTAGAGACAACTGTCCAGTTTGCAGACATCCTGATGGTAGTTGGAATTATGAAGAGGTTCTAAAATATTTAAAATTTGTCTACAAAAGAGACAATATAAGAACTGTAGTTGTAGAAGATAATGAAATATCAGATGGGAAGAAATCTGAAGTTGCAGAACTCCATGGTAATAACTTTTCAAGTCTAAAAAATGCTGCCACAAGTAATCAGCGTTTAGGATGGAATTTTAATATATTTGATGTGAGTCTTTGTGTTATTTTGTATCTCGTTTCAGCATGTATTCTGCTTCTAGTTTTTCTGAAGTTCATTGTAAGAAAAAAATACAAGAAGAAGTATTATGTCCATGACTTGCTTGGAAAAGTATAAAAAACAATGATATACTTGAAAATTGTCCATTGTTCCTGAGACAGTATTTCTTTTACTTCAGTAGTGCTTCCTTAAATTAGATAGAGAGACAACATGTAATTGGTTTTCTGTATGGTGAATAATGTAATTATAACTGAGGCCCTTTGATTTGTAATTTGTTTGACCATTTGGTTTATAGAATATTTGTACATGAAATGTTGATATTTTGGATTTTTCGTTATTCTTTTTATACTATTTTAAGAAAAAAAATATAGTTGTTATGTATGTGAAAAAATGTAAAATTCCAGATTAATAGTTACAAGAGGCTGATGTCACAATGAAACTTATCTTCAGTAATTTAGCTGTATTGTGCTTCAGAGCCCAAAGACATATAATTATATAAAATATAGTAAAAGCTTTTTGGGCTTCTGATTGCTATTTTGCAGCACTTTTCATCTTTATGTTGATTATTCATTTTCCAGAAGTCATTGCATATGTACAGCTTTGTTCTTTAAGAATATATTTCTGTACCACACAAACCTTTTACTGGTAATTTTTAATTTAGTATCATCCTGACATATTTATTTTTCTGTTGAAGCTTACTTTGGTTGCATTTTCTGTACAGATAACTCACTGTTATCCAACAAGTGTTGAATTGATACACATTGAAAAGATAAAAATATCAGGTTATTGAATTTTCTGTAGCAGTATAATACATGAAGGCTATAATAAACATAAAATATGATGAATGTATAAAATGACAAATTCTGTTTTGAAAATTGTTACAATACAATGAGATAGAAAAGCATCTTCATTGCAATGTTAGCGCTCTATATTCTTTGGAATTTTATTGTTCCTGTACACAAAAATATGGGTAAATTGTATTCAAACAGATTATAAGTGATTATACTTTTAGGCAGTGTTGATGCTTATAAATGCAAAGAGATCCAGCATTGCAAGGCAGTTTATCACTAGCCACACATAGTGTAGTAGTGTAATTTGTTATCATATTATCAATGTGATAAATTCCTAAGCCACACAAAATATTATTCCCAAGTGAAACTCCTCCATGTTATGGAAGTCAAAATAGAAAAAAAAAAAAAAAAAAAAAAAAAATGTGTGTCAACTTTAAGTCACTTGGTTTAAACAGCTGTTTGTTTTATCTGAGAAACCAGTTTATTTCCAGCAAAAGAAGTTTTATGAATAGCCTTCATGTTCAGCTATTTATGGAAACTTGTAATTTTCTTCTTGTTCTGTTGATACCACACCTTTATCACCACAGAACATTTAAATATTGAAAATTTCTTCTTATTGTGATTAAAAGTATCCACTGAACACATCCTTTCAGCTCTGCCAGTGCTGTATGTAGTCAAGGTTGGGATACATTTGAATATAAATCTCGGGTAGTATTCAATGTTGTTAAGTTTTTGATGCACAACAGTTTCTGCAGTACTGACTTCACTGTAAACCATGAATTTTGCTATATATATTCCTTGTATTTTGCATTTGATGTGAACAGGAGCAAGTTTTAGTTGACATTTTGATGTATCATTGAAATATTGTCTTTTGAAAATGGTGACTGATGTGATGTGTGTTATTCATAACTTTTTATGTGCTGCAATGCTGAAGTGACTAGGTCTTCAAAAGAAATTGAACAGGGCTCTTTTTACATCATTCAAGAGCTCAGGAATGGAGGAGTTACATTGTACAATATATGTTACTACTCAAACATTCACAACAATAATTCTCACACAAATAGTGAAGGTTTAATGAATGAAAGAACATGTTTGTAGTAGCCAGTAAGTGTACTGTGGTACACTTTATAATTCCATTTATTTTACATTGTAAGTAAAAATAGTGTGTGTGTGTGTGTGTGTGTGTGTGTGTGTGTGTGTGTGTGTGTGGTTTTGATTGATTTACTCGTAGTTACATGTGTTATGAATATAATATGTAGATGGGTGGCAAGTCACCATAAATACGGTCATTGAACTGCAGACAGGAACATAGAATAGACAAACAAGTTCACTCAAATTTTAATTTTTGGCCCCAGCCTTCATTAGAGAAAGATACACATACAGTCACACAATCATTCAGAATTAACTCGTGTGCACATGATCACCATCTCTGGCTGCTAAGGCACCATAGTGGCCAGAGATATGATGGTCATATGTGCATGAGTTAAGTCTGAATGAATGTGTGACTGTATGTGTATCTTTCTCTGAAGGCTGTTGCTGAAAATTAAAATATGAGTGAATTTGTTTGTCTGTTCTACATGCCTGTTTGGCTGAATATTCATCTTTATGGTGAGTTGCCACCTATTATATTATTTACATTCCAACCTGGACTTTCCATTATTTCTATGAAATTAATTTCAAATGTTGCTAAGTGTCTTAGCTTACAAATAGCACAAGGTAATTTCCTATAATAATTGATGTAGATTTTGTCTATTGTGTATCTTCATCCCTTTTTCATTATTTGTAGCCTTTCTTGTATAAGATGAACTTTCAATATTTGTGAAACAATTTGCTCTCAAGGCTTGTCTTTTCACTCCCTACTTTAATTCCTTCCTGTCTCCATGTAAATAAACTACTATTAAAATCTTTAAGCTGTTTGAATCAGAATTTCTGTAAGAGTATTTAGGATATTTTATTTATCAACAGGACTTAAGATTATCAACATTTCATGTACACCATCACTATTGGTTATTTATCTTTTACATTATTTATATTTTACATTATTACATAATGTATGTGAAATATTACATGTCTAATTAAAAGGGTTAAGTTATTGGTCTTATTTGTAAAAAAAAAAAAAAAGTGGTCTATAGTTATATTTAATATAGTGTAATATGTTGTTGACTTTTTGAAATGATTTAATATTAATTTAAGCCTTTTCTTCCTTTATGAGTATTCGAATCATATAAACTGTGATATGTAACAGTGCCTTTTACAGGAACCTTTCTTTCCTTTCCCAGCTATCAAACATCACAATTTCAATTAAAATTTATTATTTTAAGTACCAAAGATGAACAAACATTTTATTATGAGACTGAAAATTTTGCAATGGGATAAAGTCACAGTTCTGTGATGTGTACATGTTCAAGAAGTGTTTGATACCTTTTACTAAATGGAAAACTGGTAGATTGGATGTTATGAAAAATGTAACTTTTGTATGAAATAAAAGGAATTTTTCAGTATTTATAAAAGAGATTAAATTTATGTATGTGAGAAATGTGTGCAGTATTTAGTCCCTTAACATTCATTAATTTACTTTGCAGTTGATGAAGTTTACATGCCCAGTAAAACTTGCTCAAACCAGAATTGCATACGACAAGTTCCCGGATTATATGAAACACAGTACGCTACATAAAATTTGTGATTTTGCACAAAATATAAATTATGATTGTGCACATATTTAAGCACTTTTACTCCTGCACAGCAGCGGTCCTCTTATTTTATGTTGTATAACAGAATATTAGATTATTACACTGACTGTCACTAAGTATTTGATGCTTTGTTTTTATTGTTTAATTTGTATATATTTGCATGTATATATGATTTTTGGGTTTATATTTTCATTTTACTACATATCAAGGACTGGAAAATTGTTTGAATTTCCTGTTCAAATTTGCTTTTCCATGCCATATTTGCACTATCTACATCTACATCGATACTCTGCAAATCACATTTAAGTGCCTGGCAGGCAGGCAGGCACTATACAATAGTTCCAACTGCTAAAGAGAATTTGTGCGCGCTGAACACTTCTTCAGGAATATATTTTTTCCCCTTAGGAACATAATTTTCTCCTCCTGCTGCTTCTTTTGTTACACACTCATCTTCTGTGATGTGGATTTCTATTACAATTGTTGCCAGAATGAAAGTAGTGATTTAACAGAAAAATCATCACTTCTAGTGTAGTCATGTGGAATATGAAATGTTTGTTTCCTAATTAATTCAGCAACTGCTGCATTTTCTTCACTGTCAATACTACAGAAGCTTCTTGTTCCTTGCCTCCAAACTCCTTTGTTAAACCTTTGGTGACAATTTTACAGTTTTTTCCCATAGCTGCCTAGCCATTGCAGCTTACTATGTCCAGGACATGTCTGAAAGAGCCCAGCCACTCAACTTTAACTCCACTTGCCACCAACACCTTTTTATTGTTTTCTCATATTACTGGAAGCTACCTGATAAATTTGTTCAGAGTTTCTTTCTCACTCATGTAAATTATCTTAATCATTTCATTAACTATTATCAACACATACTTCTTGTTCAACTTCATCTTGTCAGTGAAAGTGATAACTAAATTAATAGTGTAGTACAGAAGCTTTCTTCCAGATTATATGATTACGTATTAATTAAGGCTTAAAATTTGCATTCCATTTCTGCATAGTCCACTGTATGCAGAAAATTAGAATGTAAAATTTACTGAATGTTGAAACCAAACATTTATAAGATTTGACCAGATTCTCACATCTTTTAAGTTCTGCTTTGATCAAGTTTTACTGTATTAAGAAAGGATATTATACTATACACAGAAAAATCCTGCAGTAAATGTGTAATATAATGATACCTGAAAAATGTATTCAGTAATTTTTAGTTTATGTATTAGTATAATATAAAAAGGAGAGGAGGAGAAGCATTGAATAAATGAAAGGGATTGTGACAAAATCATTTTTAATGAAAACAGAAGAGAGGAATGCCTACTGACAATGTAAAATCTCCCTCAATTGTAGCATATATCAGTTACCAACATTGTATCAGTAAAACTCTTCCAATTCTGAAATGGATTTTAAGAAGTGACTTGAGGTGAATGAAACTGTTTTTTTACTCATAGAAATTTTTTTAAATATAAGGAACAGAAGTGAAACCTTTGCACAGAAACCAAGCAGGGGTAAGTCCATAATCTTTGACATGTTTTGTCAAGACATTCTTATCTTTCTATTTTAGCTCCTCTCCTTTTGCTGTCATCCCCCCTCTCTCTCTCTCTCTCTCTCTCTCTCTCTCTCTCTCTCTCTCTCTGTGTGTGTGTGTGTGTGTGTGTGTGTGTGTGTGTGTGTTAACATTGTGATACACAACACCTACAAGTTTTTGCTAGTGTTCCTGTTCTTATTTCTGTCTTGGTTTAAAGGTGTGAAACTGCAATATCTAAAATATATTGTTAGTGCAATGTTTTTAATTTTTTCTTTATTTTCTTGAGGATATTATCCATCAAAATATCTTTACTGCAATTCATTCAAAATTTCCATTTTCTTCAAATGCATTTCCGAGCATACAGAGAAAAAATGATTTTTCAAATATGTAAACCATATGAAAGTGTACAGTATTAATTTTTAAAAAGTGTGGTGTTTTGAATATGAACTGAATTACAAATTGTGATGATCTCATGTATGTGGTGTACTTGGAGAATGAAATAGAATGAACCTGTAAAAACATAAAAGCTTAGCTGTTTATTGGTATTATTTGTACAGTTATTCCTTCAGTATTTAAATCGGATTAAAAGTATTATTGTTTAGATTATATAACCAACAAAAAGGTGTTTTTGTACAGACAAAATATGTACTTACCATAAATCTTCTTCTTTGCATAGTTTTCAAGAATCTTAGGGAAAATAGCATATTCAAGAGAGTATCCATTGATGACCAATTACTTATTTAACCTAATATCATACCTTAATTGTGTACCACTGATAGTCACATAAAAAAGACACAAATGGAGACAAAAATAAATGAAGATGCAAGCTTTCAGAACTATTTTTATTCATCAGCTAGGAGAGGAGGGAAGAACATTGGAACAGAAGGGAAAAGTTATTCACAACCTAGGACATGAGGTGACTATGGGTGTTGTGTGGAAGTAGAAATAAACACATCACCTCATGATCTAGCTTGTGAATGTTTGTGGTTTAAATCTGACTGGCATAATTAAACTAGTGAGAGAGAGAGAGAGAGAGAGAGAGAGAGAGAAGAAGAGAAAAAAAAAAAAAAAAAAGGTCATTCGACTATTGGAATATTAAACCAAACTGGTAAAGTGAAAAAAAAGTCACACACACACACACACACACACACACACACACACACACACACAATTGTGGATACATGAGCAGTATCTCCAGCTGCACCAGCTAGAATGTGCAGTATAAAGCAGTAAGAAAGCCTGTTTGGACAATATTATTGTTAACTTTTTTCAGTGATATTTTTACTGTTAGCCTAGAAGATAAATGTTTCTCTGACCATGAACCATTACAGTTTACACTCCACAACACACTTATGAGGCAAATCAATAACACTAGGCATACTCGTGGAGAAGAGGGGGAGAGGTAAAAAAGATGAGTGTCTGAACCTGTTTACTGAAAGATTGAGTCAGGTAAAGTGGGATTTTTTTGTGTGAAGCAGAGATGGAATCAAGTGACATTGAAAATATGTTTGTTAATTTTTTAGGCAATTTATTGAGTTGTGGTACACTTGTTCACCATTAAGAAAGAAAAATTTCAAAAGAATCTCAAAAGAAAGTTAACAAACCGGTACAATAGTGAATGTTATGTTTAGCCACAGGGTGATCCTCATTACCAACAAACACTGCCTGCCTGTGACCGTACATGAGACTGGACAGTTTGTTGCTGGTCATTCCCACATAGAACGGTTCACAGTGCAGGCATGTCAGATGGTAAATCAGGTGGGTGCTATCGCAAGTGGCTCTGCCCTTGATCATATACACCTTCTGGGTTACGGGACTGGAGAAAGTGGTGTAACTGTGAGTCCAGATCATGAAGATGTCATCAATGAATCTGTACCAAACATTGGGTTGACAGGCTTGGATATCCAGTAAGGCTTCCTCTAAGCATTCCATAAATAAGTCTACATAAGAGGGGGCCATCGTGGTTCCCATGGCTGTTGCCTTTAGTTGTTGGTATGTTTGACCCTCGAAAGTGATGAATTTGTGGGTTAGGATGAAGCCAGCGTCAACCTCGACTCCTTTGGTCCCATCAAATTCACCTGGTCCTATTCCAAATCCCATGCCACTTTCCTCGACATCGACCTCCATCTGTCCAAAGGCCAACTTAACACATCCATCCACATCAAACCAACCAATGAAATACAGTACATCCATTATGACAGCTGCCATCCATTCCACATCAAACATTCCCTTCCCTACAGCTTAGGTCTTCATGGCAAAAGAGTCTGCACCAGTCCCGAATCCCTGTACCAGTACACAGCTTTCACATCCTGCAGCTATCCTCCTGATCTGGTTCAGAAGCAAATTACCAGAGCCACTTCCTCATCCCCCCAAATTCAGAACCCTCCACCGAAGAACCCCAGAAGTGCCTCTCTTGTCACCGGATACTTTCTGGGACTGAAACAAACTCTGAATGTGGCTCTCCAACAAGGATACGACTTCCTTAAATCCTGCTCCGAAATGAGATCTATCCTTCATGACATCCTTCCCACTCCACCAAGAGTGTTTTTTCCTCTGCCCACTTAACCTCCGTAACCTCCTAATCCATCCCTATGAAATACACAAACCACCTTCCCAACCCTCTGGCTCCTACAGATGTAACCGCCCCCGTTGTAAAACCTGCCCTATGCACCCTTCCACCACCAATTACTCCAGTCCTGTAACCCGGAAGGTGTACATGATCAAGGGCAGAGCCACTTGCGATAGCACCCACGTGATTTAACTGACATGCCTGCACTATGAAGCTTTCTATGTGGGAATGACCAGCAAAAAACTGTCCATTCGCATGCATGGTCACAGGCAGACAGTGGTTGTTGGTAATGAGGATTACACTGTGGCTAAGCATGCCTTGGTGCACAGCCAGTACATCTTGGCATAGTGTTACACCTTCTGGGTTATCTGGATACTTCCCACCAACACCAATCCTTCAGAACTCTGGAAATGGGAACATGCCCTTCAACATATTGTCTCTTTCCGTTGCCCACCTGGTGGTCTCTTTTGTGTCCCAGCCTCATCGCCACTTTTGTGTCTCGTTTCCGTCGTAGGTGTCGGTGGCCGAGTAGAAAGACCGACACAGGAATAAAGGATGCACGCTTGTGCAGGTAGGAGGTGACCAGCCAGTGGGACAGCAGAAACCAGAAACACTAGAGTAAATTAGAACGAGATATATATTTCTTAGAGACTTAGTAATACGTAACTTTTACATCGCTCAGTACTGCAGAATGCTGATACATAGTTGAGCTAGAGGCCTGCCTAGTGCATATCCGATAGCCAAGTCTTCACTGGTGCCTATCTGGTTCCAAAGTGTTAGCTGGTTCCTATCTCAGTCCCAAGTGAACGATGTTGTTCAGTGGTGGCCACGAGCAGAGTTGCAGCAGAGGGCGCTCGTGGCTGACGTCGTAAGAACGCTGCGCCGTGCGTGCATGGCGGTGCGCGGAAAAAGTAGGTGGCGCGCACTTTAGACTAGTGCGACACCACACCCCTCCCCCCCTAAACCGCCGCGTCGTTGTGGCATAGGGGTGAGGGCGACGGCACTGGGAGGAGGGCCAGGGTGGCGGCGTTATTTGTGGGACAGGCATCGTAGCAGAGGCTGGGAACGAGACGCTGTCCACGCCTCGGTATACACCTTGCGATCCTCCGGGAAACCCACCAAAACCAGGGGAAGGGTAAACGCCTCCGCCCAGAGGGACCAGGTCATCTTCTTCTGAGGTGCGTGGCCCAAGCTGGGGGGGCCCGCATGGTCCCGGAGTCCTTCTTGGTGACGCTGTCATCTGCGGCGGCAACGACGATAGCGTCGGAGGCACGTCGACGTCCATGGGGATCTCGTAGTCCGGGGACACTGTGCCCGGCAGCGAACGATGTGGCTGTGCTCCCTGGCAGTGAACTGGGTCTGGAATCAAGAGACTCGAGACAGGATCGCGTGGCCTGTGCAGGCACAATTGGTTTGCGTGGCACCGCAGTTTCGACCCCCGTGGAAGAACGTACAACATACATACTGCGACCGAGCCTGCGCTGAATGGTGCCCGGCATCCATGTTTTTCGTCTGGCAAACACCTTGTACAGCACCAGCGTCGAAACCTGAAAACGCGAAGCACCATACGAACCAACTTGGTGCAGGGGAGGCTGCAGCAGGTGGCCCTCACCCCTATGCCACGACGACGCGGCAGTTTGGGGGGGGTGTGGTGTCGCACAAGTCTAAAGTGCGCGCCACCTACTTTAACCACGCGCCGCCATACACGCACGGCGCGGCGTTCTTACGTCGTCAGCCACGAGCGCAACTCCGCTCGTGGCCACCACTGAACAACATCGTTCACTTGGGACTGAGATAGGAACCAGCTAACACTTTGGAACCAGATAGGCACCAGTGAAGACTTGACTATCGGATATGCACTAGGCAGGCCTCTAGCTCAACTATCTATCAGCATTCTGCAGTACTGAGCGATGTAAAAGTTAAGTATTACTAAGTCTCCTAGAAATATATATCTCGTTCTAATTTACTCTAGTGTTTCTGGTTTCTGCTGTCCCACTGGCTGGTCACCTCCTACCTGCACAAGCGTGCATCCTTTATTCCTGTGTCGGTCTTTCTACTCGGCCACCGACACCTACGACGGAAACGAGACACAAAAGTGGCGATGAGGCTGGGACACAAAAGAGACCACCAGGTGGGCAACGGAAAGAGACAATATGTTGAAGGGCATGTTCCCATTTCCAGTGTTCTGAAGGATTGGTGTTGGTGGGAAGTATCCAGATAACCCAGAAGGTGTAACAATGTGCCAAGATGTACTGGCTGTGCACCAAGGCATGCTTAGCCACAGTGTAATCCTCATTACCAACAACCACTGTCTGCCTGTGACCATGCATGCGAATGGACAGTTTTTTGCTGGTCATTCTCACATAGAACGCTTCATAGTGCAGGCATGTCAGTTAAATCACGTGGGTGCTATCGCAAGTGGCTCTGCCCTTGATCATGTACACCTTCCGGGTTACAGGACTGGAGTAATTGGTGGTGGAAGGGTGCATAGGGCAGGTTTTACAACGGGGACGGTTACATCTGTAGGAGCCAGAGGGTTGGGAAGGTGGTTTGTGTATTTCATAGGGGTGGATTAGGAGGTTACGGAGGTTAAGTGGGCAGAGGAAAGACACTCTTGGTGGAGTGGGAAGGGTGTCATGAAGGATAGATCTCATTTCGGAGCAGGATTTAAGGAAGTCGTATCCTTGTTGGAGAGCCACATTCAGAGTTTGTTTCAGTCCCAGAAAGTATCCGGTGACAAGAGAGGCACTTCTGGGGTTCTTCGGTGGAGGGTTCTGAATTTGGGGGGATGAGGAAGTGGCTCTGGTAATTTGCTTCTGAACCAGATCAGGAGGATAGCTGCAGGATGTGAAAGCTGTGTACTGGTACAGGGATTCGGGACTGGAGCAGACTCTTTTGCCATGAAGACCTAAGCTGTAGGGAAGGGAATGTTTGATGTGGAATGGATGGTAGCTGTCATAATGGATGTACTGTATTTCATTGGTTGGTTTGATGTGGATGGATGTGTTAAGTTGGCCTTTGGACAGATGGAGGTCGATGTCGAGGAAAGTGGCATGGGATTTGGAATAGGACCAGGTGAATTTGATGGGACCAAAGGAGTCGAGGTTGCCGCTGGCTTCATCCTAACCCACAAATTCGTCACTTTCGAGGGTCAAACATACCAACAACTAAAGGCAACAGCCATGGGAACCACGATGGCCCCCTCTTATGTAGACTTATTTATGGAATGCTTAGAGGAAGCCTTACTGGATATCCAAGCCTGTCAACCCAATGTTTGGTACAGATTCATTGATGACATCTTCATGATCTGGACTCACAGTTACACCACTTTCTCCAGTCCCGTAACCCAGAAGGTGTATATGATCAAGGGCAGAGCCACTTGCGATAGCACCCACCTGATTTACCAACTGACATGCCTGCACTGTGAACCGTTCTATGTGGGAATGACTAGCAACAAACTGTCCATTCTCATGTACGGTCACAGGCAGGCAGTGTTTGTTGGTAATGAGGATCACCCTGTGGCTAAACATTCCATGGTGCATGGCCAGCACATCTTGGCACAGTGTTACACCGTCCGGGTTATCTGGATACATCCCACCGACATCAATCTTTCAGAACTTGTAGCAGCCCTGATCGGAGACTAGTACCGATTATCAGGCGATTAAGTTTACTATCAATGGCCCTCTGTCCCCTTTATCAAAAATACACTTTATGTAGCCCACAAGGACAAGAACACATTTGGATTTCCCTACCGTCACCAAAAATAAATATTCTTTATTACTAGCAGATACATGGACAAATATGTAGCATGTCGTTGTAAGACCCTGTTGGTTTTTTAATATCCTCTGTGGTACTAATCTCTGAACTACTACAAATATCTCTGTTCCACTGAAACAATCGAGAGAAGATGTTACTATTCACAAATGCCGGATGACCACATCATCCGTACCACTTGTTAGAATGGGTAAAATTTTACTCAAGTTATCCCCCGGTTTAATTGAAGAAGTTGTCAGCTCTGTGTCGCCACTCCCGATATTGTATATCGTCAGTGATCACAGATATATAAATTACTACAACACCCCAAATAAAAAAAAAAAAAACCAACGCATCTGACATTAAAGAAAATCAATGGTTCAGAAGAACTCAGTTCGAAGGATTTCAATCGTAGTGTGTGTCCAAGAAAAAATCATGACTAATCACTCTATCATAGTTCATTTAATCGTTATCTTCAAATAGTATTATATACTAATTAAGTCGAAAAATTCTGCAATTTGACACTCTTTATTGTTGCTGCGGTCGACCAGTAATACGTCTCGGTCGCAGTAACAAATAATAATAAATTTTTAATATAGACAAGAAGTATTCCTTTTACAAATTAAGCTCGCTAATGATACTTCCAGGTAACATGAGTGCTCATTGGTCAACTATTTGTAACTACTACAATAAGTTACACCTCAAGTTTACTTTAAATTCGACCACAGGGAACGATTTATTGAAAAGAAAATGTCTTATATTTTCAATACAAATCCTGCCCAGAATCTAAATTTGCAAATACTTATCCTCACTGGTTATGCTATCTTTTTACAACAAAAACAGAAAATAACTTACAGTGCCACCACCACTTTCCGGACACCTCTCATGATTAAAATGATAAAATAAAGGCAACGGCCGTTTTTCAGGTGTGGGCGAAGTGAATCATTCAAAAGGACTGGTTTCGCACAACGCATTAGAGTCTGCCTGTTGATCTTTAATAACAGCCTAGGAAAGAAAAATGAATGTAGTCGTCAATAGGTAAGGTTTTACTTTAGCCACTACCCAAAGGGAGAATAATTATTAAACTGTTATTTTGTTCAGTAGACCTCATGCGACATCTAATAAACAAAAAACTTTTCACTTTAAAAAGAAAGTCTTTGTATCTGTCATGAAAGTAACCTTACATTTAATTACTCTTCCTGCTCTTAACCAGTGAATCATACTATTTCCATGCCTTCTTTTCAAATATGGAACATAAGCAGCATAGATCCAACTTCTCAATAATAAATAAGAGTGGAACTCCATCACACTCACAATATTTCGGACAACAAGCAGCCTCCGACAGTATCTACCATCCACACTGACTCCCAACTTCAAAAAATTGAACTATCTGCTATTCCAAAAATTTTAATAAAATCAACTTACCACTGTATTATGCAGGGTAACTATTAAATTCCATTACGAATAGATTGTAATTATACACCTGGGTAAGAGAAGTTATTAATTACTCTCTGGGCCATCAAAAAGATACAAAAAAAGTAATTTCAACCATATGCGTGAAATATAACTGTCATGACCTGATACTCCCTTGATTTATGAGTAAATTCTTGTAAAATAAGACCAAGAATTATGATCAATTACTGATGAATTACTCGTGGAATAAAACCACATAAGATACCGCATAAACTACTAACCGGCACACCTCAGTATTCAACAAGAATTCCTAAACATTAAATTACGGCACTTTACCCTTGATGCATCATCTTAAGGTGGCTGCCTTTTCCATTAATTCACCGTTTGTCTCTCCAGAATGCATCAATTCATCATGTAAATCATATTAGATGGCTGAATTACTTTTTAAAAAAAATAATATTCGACAATATTTTGGTAGCAAACCTTGACCTACAAACACATTCATTTTTTTTCCTTAACATAAAGTTTCTTTTTAGTAACACACTTCCATGCTTTGCGGGAGACCCATTTATTCTCTGCTTCCGCGCTGTCAGTATGTCCAGGGAAGCGTAAGCCATCTTACTTTGGTCAACTCCCACCACTCCAGTGCGTTAATGTGAAAACATGTAACAATAAAAAATCACTAGGTATAAATATACCATTCATATAAACAAAACAATTTCGTCAACCTAAGTTGTATAAGATATACTCTCGTTTTCTATTGTCCAGAAGTCATGACGTACAAAAAACTTCTGTACCGCTACAAACTCTGGAGATGGGAACTTGCCCTTCAGCATATTCTCTCTTCCCGTTGCCCACCTGGTATCAACCTCTGCTAAATTCAAATTCCGTCCACCATCTTTAACATCTTTGACTCGGTTCTCTGGACAGAGCCTTTGCCTCAAGTGGTAAGTCTTTCCTCTCCCGGGATTGGAATGACTCCTTACCCGCTCACTTAAAATCCTCATCCTTTCCTTTTCCCTCTCATTCACTACTCTGCCTGAAGAGGCAACTAGGTTGCGAAAGCTTGAATGTTTGTTTATATGTGTCTTCATTTGTGTTATTTGTGCCTATCAGCGAGCCTGTGCTTTGGGTAAGTCAAATAATCTTTATTTTTAAACATATTTCTTCCACCAGGAAAATCTCCTCCTAAAATAATAAATTAATTACATTTATATCTATTGTTATTCAACAATGGTATCAGGAGGTTCACTAATGCAAGCAGATGGTAATAAATCTCAACATGTTTAGTTACAGACATAATTGATGGTCTATCAAATTCAAAATAAATTTTATTTGCGATGAGTCCATCTTTCTGATTACAGTTAAAACAGACTTGTTTCAAAATTGTGTTTGGTGACTTACAACGGAATGGTCAGCCTTATCATGTCGAAACCTGTGTTGATATTTTTACCACTGTGAGTTAACATTGAAGGAAGTCTATATGCAAAATGTTAGCTGCTGACATGACCTGGAAGTCTGTAAAAACTTTTATGAAATATGACATTATTGTCGCATGGTTTCCGCACTTCCTGTTGTACAACCCTGACCTCTCTCGCTCCATTATACTAATGCCATCTAGGGACAAGGTGGCAGTAGCTACGCACCGCTCTCCTGCCACAGCAGTGAGAGATCTGATTCGCCCAGTGAAAGCGATCGTATGATAATTAATAAATACGATAATAATAAATTCGTTGAAAAATGTAGCTGATATGTTATCTACAACATCCTTTCCAAATAGCTATGAAATAGACACAAATACATATACGGTTTAGAACACGTCAAACTTTTATCTCTCGTAATTACCGCAAAAATGCAAAATATTGATACAATGTTCAAAACATAGTTTTTTTGTGCACCAAGAACATACAAGAAAAGATAATATATGACAGCCCTGCAAATCACAGACGTTGTTAGACATCTGTAAACAAAACTCAGCTGGTGATAGGAAGGAATCAGGCCTAATATCAGTATATTTCGAGGTGTGCCACGCATATTTAATCACATTTTGAAACCGTGGGGAGGAAAACTAATAATGTATGACTGATTGCAACTTGAGAATATTGTCACGGTATAGACAGGAAACTGCAGTGATTTGCACACAATAATTTTCTCTGTTAGTTTTCTGTAAAAATTCTCTGTCTAACATATGAATTTCGTTCGTCATGCCGAGTGGAATATGAAGTATCTCTACTTGTTTGTCAGGGTGAGCTCGAAATACCGCTTTTAATGAATCAGAACTTTTATGACCTGGCCATGAATCTAGAAGGAGAAAAGATTTGTTCCTGCAGAATGGAAGAAAAGCATGATGCATGAAAAGTATAACGTTATCATTTCCCATTTTTACAGACTTCGATGCATCTACCGCAAGATTGTCTGCATAGAACATTTTTGTTTGACATGTGGTCCAAAATGTCCAGTTGGTTCTTGAAGACACACACATAGTTTAGGCAGCAATGAACCATCCAGACTAATTATGGGCATTATAGTGTATGAATGGGTCAGTGCAGTCGTGGACTGCGCAATTGCCTCAATATGATTTCTCCTTTGAATGACAGCGTTCTTTTCTCACGCATTTCTGTTTGGAAACCTGACTGATCTGCATTGTAAACATAAGATTCACTAAAACTGACGATCTTATTTTTTTCAGTCATAAGAAAAGCTGTATCATTTCCATTTGAGTCACTTCATTTTCCAACCTGTTTCTCGATACAAATTTTGTTATTTTTCGTGTCACAATTTTATATGGTCTTTTGAAGCGACTAATCCAACTTTGAGAAGCTGTAAATTCTTTAGCGCCTATTGCGTTGGCAATCTCCAGCACCCAATCACGCAAAGTTGTGTCGCTGACACTCAATGACTGTCGCGACATTAAGCAACAGTACAAAAATGTAAGTGTTAATTTTATCCCATTATATGAACTATCTTTATTACAATCTATTTGGTTCGAAACTGCTTCAGATTTCTGTAACCGACTTTTATACGTTCTATAGCCTTTACTGTATACCAATGCACTTGTTTGTCTGTATAGAGACCAGAAGAAGGGCACTCAAGCGCCCGAAACCGGTCGTTAAAGTTAAAAATAAATAACCACAAGCAACTGGTTGCTGCTTTTCATTAATTTATAATTGGTAAATTGCTTAAAAAGTCACGCATTTATCTCCGTCGCAATTTCCAGTCGACTCTTATGTCGTCTAGCAACTTTCTTTTTCCACCTATACAATTCATGTTCTGAACAGACAAAGCGATACCTATTTTGAACAGTACTGACACATAGGCGTTTCTTACCACTTTCATTCAACCAATACGTCACCACTTTTTCTTTGTCTGATAATGTAGTTGTAGTTGCTGGTGTTGCTTTCGGAGATAATTGATGATGGTACATGGCACTATCACTCGAAGAGTCTTCATGTGTGCAACTTTCTTCCATTTATTCGCCGTCTATAGACTCACAGTCTGCAATATCGAGTGTTTCAGTCGTTTCTAGCCACATGTCTGTGATTTACTTGCTCATCACATAGTCTTCACGCATGTTTTCTGTTGATTGCTTCCTTTGGCATCTGTGGTATATCTCCATGCCAAGCAGCGAAATATTTACAGGGTTTGCTATCACCTGTGAGGGGAGATCGAATGTTCACCGTAAAGTGGCTCGCGAAGCATAGATGTAGATGTACAGAATATCTTTCACATCTCTAACCAGTTTCAGGACGGTATGTTTCAAAATATATACCAGAAATGTAAAGGAATTGCATGCCACAGAAATGAATATTCGTTTCCCCTTTCCACCAAAACCGTGCAATGATATTCCTCTTTAGAGAACACCGCAATAAGACAGCTGCACCTCCCCACCATGCGCGCAACAATCACAATAACAAAAGCTTTCAACTTGCCATTTCCAGGGGTGGCCAGCCATCGCCACAAGTGCCAAACAGGAAAAACAGCCATTTTCGTGATTTTTTTTTTTTTTAGGTGGCTTCCAGGTCATGTCAGCAGCTAACATTCTGCATACAGACTTCCTTCAATGTCAACTAACAGTGCTAAAAAAATCAATACATGTTTCAGCATGACAAGTCTGACCATTCCCTTGTTAGACCTGCCTAATCATCAGGTTGGTAAAAAAATTGTGCCACATTGATCGTTACAAGTTACTGTAAGAACATTGGACATTGTGCCCATGTTGTCTTTAAGAACGAAACTGATTACAGTCTGACAAGGAGGCTTTTCAATGTCATGGGACCCACCTTCTGTTCCAAATTACGCCGGATTTGTTACCTCCTCTAATAAATCTATAAGTCAAATCACATCCTTTCTTGTTACATAGAAAAACATGTATTGATGTTCTAATCCTTGTTCAAGTGTTTTGGTTGCTCTTATTACTTAAAATCTTGACCAAACCTGCGCTGGCTACCTTTTTAATACCACTGTCGCCACAGTTCTGTGTCGTTGGCCGACTGTGGTCACCACCATATAATGTAACAATTGTATTCACAATCCAAAACATTCATTGTCACTGAAAATTGAACTGTTAACTGAAACATTGAATTTGAAATGAAATATTGTTACTCCTAGATTTAAGGTCCCATTGGGATTGTTGAATTCACCATGGTGACCTCATTCAGGGAGAGGGGAGAATATGTATAAGGCATTCTAGATCTGAGTGCGAATAACTTTATTATTATAAAAATATTACAAAGAGACCGCCATTTTGTCGGTCACCGTTCCGCTGATGTGCCAATAAATGCAACTGGAACTGGACTTTCATTAAATTGAACCACAGTTGCAGCAACAGCAAGCATCCAGTCATGGAGAAACTAATAATGATGTGCCAACAGTCGGCCAGTTCTTGCTGGAATAGGCCAAATCATCATCGGCAAAGCCGCCCTGCCAATCAGATCATGCCACTGTATTACCTGATGTCCACTAATTCACACTGCTGGAGCTATGGCTGAAATGCATCACTCTCTTTTGTTCTGACATGCCTACCAGAACAGCTTCATAGCTTAGTTACATTATCTGTCCATTTCCTCCTCTCTTTAGAGATGGATCTAGGGTCACTTGAGCTACCGTCTCTCGCCCTCTTGGCAATCCTCATTACGTATTCCTCATCAGGAAATAAACCTTTATGGTTTCGTGTTCAATATCTGAACGCTATCTTTTAATTTGAAGCCCACACCGGTTTCCATTACTAACTACACCAACACACACACACACACACACACACACACACACACACAACACACACACAGGCTGCCAAGTGCTCCATTGGTAGAATCAACGGTGTTTTACAAGTTGCAACGTCTAACTATAAAATTTACTAGCTGAGCCCTGTGGTGTTACCTGCGTTTGAGTAGGCAGACATTAAAGTGTCAGGAAAGGGCATAAATAACTGCATGACTGTTTGTGATATGGTTAGCACGGAACATATAATTGTCTTGGAATGTATGGAGAGCCAAAAATCTATTGCAATACATCTCTGTAAATGAAGTTTCGGGAGTATACATAGAGATTTCTAGCTCTTGATACACACGAGCAGCCAACGTAGAGCTGCCTGTGAGAGAAACATGGGGTGGCCAGATAAATACCTGCCACTGCAAGCATTTAAAGTGGACTGGCAAGTTTGTTGGGATGATGGGAATTTATGGTATTTTGGGGGCACTATCCACCAATGCAAGTGTTTGTATTGACCATGGTCATGAACCAAGTGTTAAATCTTCATGACAATCTTTGGTTTTTGCTTCTCTTGTACCATCCATCATGTTCTGTTGTCATTGATTGTATGCTGTGTTGACAACATTGAATAAAACTATTGTTCTGTAAAGTGTGTGGTCTTTGGGCTCCACTGTACACAATAACCTTCACAGTGGTGACTCTGTACTAAAACGGTTCTACGCATTCGGTACAGTGTTGTTTCGTGGTTTTCGGCATTTTCCTTCAACCATAATTCGCTCACGCTCGGTACGCCAACAATCCTGCACCCAAGTGCAGCATGTCGATGCCAGTGCAACCAACGCCTGGACTCACACTTCCTTGGCAACCTGTGGTTTCCAGCATTCTCACGAGTGTCAGCAGTTCGCATTACACCAGGCTGCCGCACTTGTCCGGAGATTTGCCTCAGGACATTTTCACATCGCTGCAGCTCAACAATGCCGTGCCTCAGCAATGTGATTCTGGGTTTGTCACTCCACAGACACTTTCGAGTGCTCCTATTTATGCCACCCCACCCTTTGAGTGCTCTCAGCTCTTCCGTGCTTCGGACAATGCTAGCTACAATGTAGATTTTGTGCAAAATTCAAATGTACAACCGCCAACCGGGTATATTTGAGTATTACAATATGGATGACTCCACTTGCTACCTCTGTTTCATTACTTTGCTGTTTAACCATGAGGTTCTGATTTGTCACCTAGTTACCTCCCCCCCCCCCCCCCCCCCCAAAATTGGAACCGCTATGACAGTGCTAAGAAGACGATCCTGGAGCGTGTCACCTGGTCTGTGGAGGAGACTGTTCAACACATAATTGAAGAGGAGAACTTGGGTGACAAAAGTCCATCTGAACTATGGTGACGCCTTTGGCTCATGGTTAACAAGCAGTTCATGCCTGACCCCTCGCTCACGGCAATCTGGACAAGTAAACTCCCTCTGCCTATCAAATAGCATTAATGAAAAGTGAGCGTATATGCATTGCGGACCGAACACAAGAAGCACACCTGAAAATCTCATCTTGTGCAATTCGCTGTGCCAAGCGTTGCACTTTGCCCACCTACCTTCGCACGGGGCCATTTCCACTTCCCAAAGGAGATCATTGATCTGCTTGGCATTCTCCGCCGCATCGTCGCTGCAACTGCTGCCAGCACCGGAGGGCGTCAGCTCTGGAGAAGAGGACAGATCCCCCTTCCCCTCCGCACTTCCCGTAGGAACAACAACCGCACTCCCCGTATTGTTTTTTCCACACCTGCTTCAGCAGTGCGGCTAGGAAGTGTAGGTCCGCTTGCAGCTACCCAAACGAGGTGGGCAAGTTGGTCTAGATGCCACTGTCTGCCCTGAAGATTGCAGGCGCCTACCTACTCTCCAGTCTGTGAGCACCATCGCTGCTGCAGGTGCTCGTCTTTGTGTTACTGAATGAACTCTGGCGTAAACTTCCTCATCAATACTGGTGCTGATGCCTCACTTCTGCCTCCTTACTGTCTCTGAACCCTGCGCAACCGACCAACATGCTTTTTCGAGCTGACAACGCCTCGCAACTTTGCTGCTCGGGCTCCAGAAATCTCAAAGTCAGGCTCTCACCTTCGTGTGTGTTCGAGTGGGATTTTTTTAGTGGCCAGTATTGCCAAGCCTTATTTCTCTCTCAATTTCATGAACTATCTCCTGATGTCATTCGACATGCAGTGTTTCACTCCCCCTCAAACACATTTATCGAGTGTGCTCCGTCAAGCTGTGCTAGTCTTAGTGTTATTCGTATTTAGACACTGTCACCGAACTCGGTAGTACTATTGACAAGTTACATGCGGAACAAGTGAAAATCGAGCAATTACGCCGTGAACACCTCAGTGTAATTCATGAGTGCTCAGACACTGCGGCCAAACTACAAAGTGCCATTGATAATTTTAATTTAGAACACGTGCAAGTAGAACAGTGATGATGCGAATGGCTTGACCTGTCTCAGCAGTTAGCTGAAAATCAATCCGCTCTCGACTCTGCAAGACAAGTCCTCGAGCAGCTGTCTGGCCCCACGCCGCACAAATCACAGGTTAGTCATAGTGCTGCTTTGCTTAGTGTTCCGAGCAGACCCCCCTCCTACTTCGGAACTTATGCCTTCTTTGAGTATTTCTCCTATTCCTCCCCGCTCAAAAGCGGAGGACTGCAAAGACAATAGCAAGTTCTCTCATTTGTGTGCTCCACAAACTGTTGTGCCCTTGAACTCTGCACAAAACAGATGGTCGTTCATTTGTTCCTCTGTGAGTGACATTCCTGAACAAGGCCACTGTGTTTACTGTCCCCGCCTCAACAAACTCTAGTGAAGTGTCTCAGTGTCTGCCCATTAGTACTCCTTCTTCTGCTTCTCACAAATCCTCTGTCAAACATTCATACGCGCACTGTCCCAGAGAGCAGAATTTCAGCGATCGGCTCACCGGCCCTCACTGTGATGTTGGCAATGCTGTCTACCCTCCAGTTTGCGTCGCCTTGCCTGCCACTCCCTTTGCTGCGCGCACATCACCTTCCCACCCCAGCGCTCCGATTCCTATTTCTCTGACTCCGACACTCGCCGCTTCCATCTCCTTGGCGTCACGTACACCCACCTACGTGTCACCTGTGGCCAACGCAAGCACCAAGTGCTCGGTCACAGCTCAACTGTTCTGCAGTAGCCTTGTCAACTCCGGCCGCTGCCACTCCTGCCATTTTGGCGCCACGCGTGCCAACCCGTGCACCCCCAGAGGCCACCTCGTTACCTACAGTTCCTGTTTCGTCTACTGCTGCTTCGTCAGTGTCGCCGTCCTCTCTCATGGCCTACACCTACTACTTCGACTCGGCCGACTACACGTGCGCCGCATGCGGCCACTGCTGCTACCTCCTCGACGCCGCTGATTTCTGTCACACCTGTGTGTCGTGCTGCTGCCACATCCACCTGTGCCATCTGTCACTCTGCGCAACCTACCGTCACACCTGCCACGCCCTTCTCGCCCAGTTGCATGTCCTCACCTGCCTCGCAAGTAGCTGTCGACACAAACGGCATGGTTCACAGACTGCCTGACTGACAATATCCGGGCTGTGTTTTCTAAACCGTGCCCTCTGTGTCCTGAAAAACTAGCTGCAGTTGATGTGCAATTATCTGAACTACTGTCAACCGGTGTGATCGAGCGATCTTGCAGCAGTTGGGCATCACCCATTCACTTAGTAAAGAAACATTGCTAAGACTATTATGGACCGCTACCCGATTCTGATTGTCAGAAATTTTTCCAAATTACTTGCTGGATCTTGAGTTTTCTCGGTTGTCGATTGCAAGTGTACTTACCATGAAATCCCCATGGCCTCTGACGACATTGAAAAGAAAGGACATCACCACCCCGCTTGGCCTTTTCCAGTATCATTTCACGCCTTTCGTACTTAAAATGCCACACAGACCTGGCAACGGTTTATCAGTGTGGTTTTAAAGGACTTAATATTTTGCTTCGTCTACTTAGACGACATTCTAATTTTCAGCTCCTCGGTCGAGGAAAACAAAAGACATTTGCAAATCAATCTTGAATGATGACGAACACCAACTGCATCTCCCCTCAGTACAGTTCCTCGGGTACACAGTCTGGCCGGAAGGCATCACCCCTTCCCTTGACAAGGTTAACTCGGTGTAAAACATCACGTGCCTCTCCACTTACAAAGAGCTTCGTAGGTTCCTCGGCACCATTAACTACTACAGGCGGCACCTGCCCAATACGGCTGAATTTCAGGCCCCTCTTACAGATGCATTGGCTGGCAAGCACATGTCAGGTGACCGCATGGTGCCCTGGACAGACCAAGTGACCGACTCATTCAATGCACTCAAGGAATTACTTGCTCTAGCAATCACAGTTGCTCATCTGCATCCCAACGCAGAAGTTTTTCTCACTACTAGTGCGAGCGACACTGCTATCGGTGCAGTTCTCAACCAATCTCACGACGGTGTAATCTCTCCCCTGCAATTCTTTTCGAAGAAATTAAACAACGTACAATGCAAGTACTCGGCCTTTGACAGGGTACTTCTTGAAATATACGAGGCTATTAAGGATTTCCGTGCAGAACTTGAAGGTTTCCCCTTACACGTTCTTACTGATCACAAAACGCTGGTTGCTGCCAAAAAAAAAAAAAAAAAAAAAAAAAAAAAAATCCCCTGGCTGACCCCCGCCTCCTAGGCACTTCCCCTATCTCGACCACACATCACAATTCACAACAGATGTGCATTATATCAAGGGCACGTATGTGGTGGCAGATATCCTCTCTCGGATCGATCCTGTCTCTACGGTCATCGATCTCTCTAACCTTTCCACACTGCAATCCGCCAACTATGATCCCTTCTCTGACCCTTCCTCGTCCCTACATCCTATCTGCATCACCTTCTGGGCGTCACCGGAAAGGTATGTAGAGATGACTCAATGGGCAAACTCCGTCTCTTCATTCCCCGCTCACTTCAATGTCCAATTTTCCAAAATGTGCACCAACTCGCGCATCCGGGTGTCAAAGACTCGACGCGCCTGGTGCGCGAGCGTTTCGTTTGGCATGACATGAGGCGAGATTGCCAGGCCTGGACTCGCTCTTGTGTTGCATGTCAGCCGAACATGGTCACATCTCACATCTCCCCTCAGCTTGGTTCATTCCTTTCTCTGTCCAGCAGATTTCAGCACGTCCACTTGGAGCTTGTTGGCCCTCTGCTGCTGGTCAATGGTTGCCGGTACATCCTTTCCATGATCGACTGCACCACGAGGTGGATGGAGGCCACACCTCTGCTTAACATCACTGCTTAGTCCATTTATATCTACCTGGATTACTCGATTTGGCTGCCCCTTGGTCATCACAACTGACCAGGGACGCCAATTCGAGAGTGCCCTTTTCACCAATATCTGCCACTTTTGGAGCATTCGCCAGATCCACACCACTGCCTATCACCCGCAGAGCAATAGGCTGGGGAAGCCATGGCACCGGAGCCAAAAAACAGCCCTTCAGTGCCATGGGTTGCTCTGGCTCGACACCCTTCCTATTCATAATGTGCACATTGTCCACTAAATGCGAGCTTATTAAATGTTTCCAGCTTGCCTCTGATTCTGTTCATTCTGAGGCTCAGACCTTTCTGTTCCCATCAAACACTGTGCTAGTCGTAGTTCCAGTCTGTGGTTTCCGCTCGAGCCGGCAACTCTTGCAACAAGTTATGCTGCCTCCTCGATGACAGAATTTTGTTGTTCAACGCCCTACCTCCCCCTCTTGTATTACTAGATGGGACAATAGAACTCTCCATTTACATGATGCCCTCAATGTGTGCGACTGCTACTGCTGGTGACTCTTCCTCCCCCCCCCCCCCCCCCATGGCTCTTAAGAGTACTCTGTACTACGGGCAAAGGGGGGGGGGCTATGTGGCAGTGCTAGTCACCAATGCAAGTGTTTTTATCGACCATGGTCACAAACCAAGTGTTACATTTTCATGATAATCTTTGGTTTTTGCTTCTCTACAGGGTGGCCACCAAATCTTCATTTTCAAATTCATGGTTTTTTCCAGGTTAAAAATAATTATTTTCCAGATCTTCACGAAACTTAATTTTGCACAAAGGGGTTAGCAGACAACTACAATTAGTTACATATTTTTAAAACACATGTCATCTGAGTTGAAACATGTCACGTTGTAATATACACCAGTGGCGAATCCAGGATTTGTGTTGGGGAGGGGGGGGGGTTGCAGCTCATAAAAATTGTGGCATTGTACCTCAAACTGATCTAAAAGAAACCAGATCATATTATGATTTTTTCCTCATGATATTGGAGGATCTGCAGCCCCATAGTCCCCCCTCCCCCACCCGAGATTCGACATTGACACAATGTAAAGTACAGGGTGTACATTTTAAGTTAAACCAGAATAATAAAAAACAGTATATATTTAACAACGATTTCACCATTATGAACGGCTTAGGAAATGATACGAAACTTGAACAGTTTCCACCGTTTGGGAGCGGTGTGCGTGTCTAGTGCAAATTTTTAAATGGAAACTCCCATTTTTTTTTATCGCAAATTCAGATTCTACAGACCAAATCATGTACAGTTTGGTTGAATTTCTTTTCTTTTCTTTTTTTTCCCCCTATTGGCAACATATTGCACTGTAATGGTAAGAATTATTTGCCATACTGCTGAAGAAATGTACCACCCAGGAAAGAAAATAAAGGTTAATCATGTCAATGATGCTTCAGAATCCAACCAAATTATACTAGATGTACATTTCTTCCCGGCTAGTTCAATTAAGTGTTTTTTCGGCAATTTATAGCTGGTATTCAGACAAGGGCAATCTGGATTAAGGGAGGGATCACTTTTGCTATCATTTGGTAGTGTTCTGAAGCATCATGAATATGGTTTTCGTTTATTTTATTTCCTGTTTAGTACTTTTCTTCATTAGTATGACAAGTATTTCTTACTATTACAGCGCGATCTGTCATAAAAAAAAAAAAAAAAAAAAAAAAAAAAAAACCACCACCAACCAGACCATACATGATGTGGGCCTTAGAATCCGAATCTACAATAAAAAATCGGGTTCCCATTTAAAATTTTACACTTGACACTCCCCCCGCTAAGTAAATTAATGATCCTCGTAATGGTTACTGTGACTCCTCATTGGTGTTAGCCGGGCCCTCATGAAAAGCAGTTTAGACATCAACAATATGTACATGATGACTGTGTTTACTATTTATATATTACCATTAAGACTCCTATAAACCCAAGCTGAACTGTCCTCCACTTTTTCCCCAAGCTTTTGTAGTTGCCACGTTCCAGACGAAGCTCACACATTACCTCGGGTTTCATTCAACTCGCTAACTACTCTCTATATGAACCTACAATTTTCATGAATGTGTTCGTGAAGGACTACACTACATTTTCATTTTAGTTTCGTTTGTGGTAATAGTTTATTAAGAGGATATACTGACAGTTTACGAACATGCACTTACTGATGACGTTATGGAATTTTGGCATGCGAGGAACTTTTTTTCTGTTGAAGTTAGTTGAACACATTAAGTGAATGAAATGTTCAAAATACATCAAATTATCATCGTCTCCAAACAGGAACCATGTGAGAAATGTATATCTTGAGATAATATGAGTTAATCATGCAGCATTGAGATTAGCTCGCCTGTATAGTAATACCTCATCTTCAGTATTAGAGCTAAGCACAGGTTGTTACTGCATAACGTCCATACTACTTAACCCATTTAATTCATTAGTTGTAAACTACAAAAGTGCTGTGTTTCTACGTAATATTCAACTTCAATTTTTCAGTTATATCAAAAGGACATTGTAAATATCTCAATATAGAGTGCTTTATTATGTGAGTAAATGAGAACAATTCAGTTCATTAGGTAGTGAAGAGTTTCTTGGTATCTGTCATTTTCTAGATTCTCGCATAAAATCCATGATAGATTTAGTTATTTTCATTCTATTAGTGCTAGGAAATGTAACTCCTATTAGTTTTTGCAAACTGAGTAGTAGGTCTGAAACACGTTGGACAACAAGCAAAGAAATAAACATTTGTGACTAATGAAGGAATATCTGAACACTGATTAATAAATCCCTAACTTTACTCTTTTTCGTAAAAAAAATTACGTTTCCTTGAATAAAGCGACAGTTAATGAAGTTTTGCGTAGTAACCATATGGAAAAATACGCCCCTCTTTGCATGTTCTCATTTGCCAAAATATCATTTTGATACCTCTAACCGTGTAGGAGACGCACTATATTTCATGCTGGCCTCATCACCATCGGAAATGAGTTTGCTACATAAAATAAGTTTTAGCAATTTGAGTGAAAGGTAAAGATCTCCTACTAAGTTTAAAATAAATTTCAATACGTCAGGAAAATTTCTTCCACAGCAACATATGGTGTAATATGCACCAAACGAAATAACATATCAGCCCTTATTTTTTACTGCAAACTTTTCCTAACCTAGCGCTGTCTCTTATTTCAAAGCCAATATCTTACTAACTATGGCTATTCACAAAATTATGCAGATTTCGTCAAAATGCTGACATATAAGGATTATAGTAGCGAAAAAATTAAATATTTCTACCAATTAGTTTCCGCGAAATCATTTGTGAAAGATGGCATGACGTGCGCCTCTATGCTGTTGGTGCACCAAAATTCCAACCATGTTGAGGAAAACATGGCGGACGATTCAGCCTGGATATTTAGGAGCTCTAATTACCAATGTTACATCAGTCACAGCAATCGTCTATAATTATTACTAACAAACATAGGCACCGACTTTTGAAAATCTTGGGGTATGCTCAATGGCGTACCCAGGTATTTCTAAATAAATAAATACAAAGCAAAGCCAAAAACTTATACAAAACATACACGCTATTGATTCCATATCAACATCACCATCACGATTATAAGTCGAAGTCTTTTTATATTTCACTACATACTTACCCATTTTAACGATTTTCACACGCAAGACCTTAACCCTTTTAACCCCAAATTTTATTGATTTATGAACAAAAATATTTCTTTACGTATATATATAAATAATGATTGGATTAATGTGTATTTGACAGAATTTTTGATTATTTTTAGTTTTTGGAGGGAAATTTGGGATGACTACAGATGGCATCAGTGTGTAGGATATGTTTCCTTTACCGTAACTAATAACATTTTCAAACTGTTGACTACTAATTTAGACATTGGACAATTATTTAGTAATAAAGTTTTCAAATTATTTTGTTTCCTTTACCTTGATAAAATTATTTGGAAGTATTGTTGCATTTACTCCAACTTAGACATCAAGTAACAATATGTATTTTGACAATGCATTGTAGCCTAATGCTTTTTGTTTCTTCGAGGTAATGGTAGACAATCTAGTCACAATGAATTATTGGAAGCCATGCAATGTTATTTACAATCTTTGAACAATTGGTCATGGCTAGATGGACAGATAAAGATGAGGGGAGGGAAGGGGTTAAGACGTAATTCCATGCACAGGTGACACAGGTCAAAAAGAGCAGAAACTAAGGTACAACTACTACATTCAATTGTTGACAAATTATTGAAGCCTGAAAATTCAAATTAAAAAATCTATCACTAGCTGTTGCTTTTCGAGAATTTCGTAGGGCTGCCAATTAAAACACAAAGGCCTTCGCAAGTTGTTATGAGGACTGTGTGTTTACGGAATGTTTTAGCTAGAAGGGATAGGGCAGTCTTTGCAGCAAGTATGTCGGCTCACAGGTAACGTATGTGGTTGTGAAAAGGTTACCTCAAAAGATACTGGGAATTAAAATCGTAGTGTAAACAATTTCAATGTATTGTACCAAACCCACTTCATTTCTAGTTATTTAATACAATTAAAGTTTGCCGCCTTCAGCTTACAATATTGACTTAACAAGCGGAATTCCATTAACATTCGGACTATTTAGAAAACGGTCACTTCAGTCACATGTAAACGTGGATTTTAATGCGTACGAATTCAATTACCCGTTTAAAATAATCTTTTTAGAGTGGTGATATGAAAATTTTCAGTGGGGTATGCCTAGCATATCCACTCAAATTTTGGGGTATGCTTGAGCGGCCGAGCATACCCGTAGTTGGCACCTGTGCTAACGAAGCATCACAATATCAACTTTTATGGAGTTTATAGTCAAAATCAACAAAATGCTTCCGTGAAGAGATTTTTCAACATGGAATCAGACAAGCAAGATCTGAGAGGAGGGGGGGGGGGGCATCAATTACAAAAATTTCTAAAATTTAGTACAAATAAATATCGCCCTTCATTCTAGCTGCGATTTCGTAGTCGCACCTTATGATAACATCGCGTCTCTTCAACGTACATCGCGAGGAATTGAGTCGTGTGGTTGAACAACACTTCAAGATAAATACAGAAATAGATAACTGAATAAGTAACCAATAATTATAAAACTTTTTACACCACCCAGAAATACATTTGAAAATATTTTTGTACATAAAAATAAAGCGATAAATATTATTTAACCCGCGGTCACTGGCGATCTGAGCATTTTCTCACCGTAATTTTAAAACGACTGGCATTTTGTGACTTTTAAATATTAAACTTGGAGGTTTTATCTTACTAAAACTACAGGGATTACTTACTTACACTTATTAAGTACATTTCTAACTGGTCTTGTAATCTGAGCAAATAGGCTATATAGGCTATACACGCGAATGATCATTTAACTCTTAAAGTCGCGAGATCTCAAGAGTTAAAAATCCCGGTTTCTGGTTTAAATTCAAGGTTTTTTCCCAGTTTTTTTCAAATTCAAGGCTTTTTCCCGGTAGTCTAGTACCATCCACCAGGTTCTGTTCAGTCAGTGATTGTGTGCTGTGTTGACAACATTGAATAAAGTTACTGTTCTGTAAAGTGTGTGGACTGCCCATAGTAACCTCCACAGTATTAATACAGTATCTCCCTTGGCTCCACCAGTGATGATGGTGACCTGCACGATATGCCTTCTCAGGTACATGACGCATAACCTGGTGCCATTGCACTATCGTGATGCATCCAAGTTATGCATCAATAAAACAGGCACATCCACCTTTAGCTCCAACTTGTGGGATGGCACCCCTGACAGCTCTAATGAGTTTAGGAACTCTACAGAGTATGAAGTTGCATCACCTGTTGTCATCAATGTATCAATTGACATCACCTCACCAGGTACTTGAGCAATAATTTTGTTATTATATTTCTCACCGATTCCTTCTTAGGTGCCAAGATAACTCTTTTACATAACCATTCCTCATTGCTCAAGTTGTCATTAAGCTTGGAAAAACCTCATTAATTAGGTTTTCTTCCAAGCTTCAACAGTGCAGAAGTGGTTTTCAAATTTTATTAGGCCTTCCGCATCCATTGCGATGTGGCCCCTCACCAATGTCAAGGAGGTATTGAGCAAAGAGACCTCATATTAGTTTTCAGCTATAAACTTTCTACTTGTGTCCACAGAGGTGAGGATTTGAGGCTTGCATTGGTCTTGTCTGCTGCAGTGCCTTGCTCAATTACCAGCAGCATCTGTCGAAAGTCACCTGCGAGTAAGACAACTATACCACTCGTTAACATTGTTACTACATGTCTTGCAAGCTTTGGCTGAGTGCCTCGATCGCACACTTGTGTGACATCGAGCATTCATCCCACAAAATTAATTTACACTGCTCCAACAGAGCAGGGCAGCCAATGGTCTTTCTTATACTGCAAGGTTCAAAGAAAGCTTGATTACTGAGTGGGCAGTTCTTCTTCCACTGAGCAAGGTCGTGGCTATACCAGACAACACAACAGCTAGCGCATCATTCCTGTCCTTGTGCAACTGGTCCAGCAGCAAATTCAAGAGGAATGTCTTGCCAGTGCCCCCAGGTGTGTACAAGAAAAAGAGACCCCCTTGTCCGTTCTCCACAGGACTCAAAATTGGGGCAACTTGGGTCTCCAAGGCTGTTGTGTCATAACTGAGTTCCATGAGCAAATTCGTGGACAACTCTCCTGATTGTTGTGAGGTTGGCAAGTTGAAATCAGACAGCTGTTTCTCCACCATCGTGAAAACTATATCCTCAATAAGCTCAAGAGTTTAATTACAATATATTTCATTGTTGGCCTGTGATGTCTCTTGGTATTGATGCGCGATGTCTTCACATAACGCTTTTTTATATTTATTTCAATGTGCCACAGGGTTCGAGAGTCCACAGATGCTCAACATGATAGAAAAGATCTCTCTCAACTTGGCTGATGACCAGCACAATACAGTGTCCTCTATTGTAGTGTCCCAATGGCCATCATCTTCCAAAAGTCCCATTGCCTCACATGTTTCCTAGAAAGTTTCTTTCACTTCTTTGTTGATTTCTTTTCAGGGCCTGAAAACTGATGGGGGCACAGACAAGGGCCAGAAGCAAACGTACACAATAATACTCAAAATCTGTTAAATGCACCATGTAAATTCTACCCAGGGCATCCGACGCCTTCACACTTTGCCATTCCTCGACTAGGGTACCCTGCACACATTGTTTCCATTCTTTCTGTGACGTGTTCCACGTATAATATTTTGTCACATCGGCATACAGCAATGTTCTGGCCAATTTGTATGTCTGGCACAGACTCTGTAAAGTACACGCACTCTCCACTGGAAAGGTGCACCGCCAGGTGGGTCACTGTTGGATGCCTCTTGTGAAGCAGCAAGCCCAATATCTGCCATGCAGCTTCATTGCTGTTGACATATAGACCGGCTCTAAACATCTGCAATTCATCTCTTGGGTCAATATTAGCGTAGCCCTGCTGTTGCACAATAAATATTGCTGCAACTGCCTTTGTTTATGTATTTGCAAATGCATTTAATTGCATTAACTGAGTTACTGTACTCCACATTAATGTGGACATTAAATATTTAGCAAAGGAGTGACGAGTATGGAATGACCCAGCTGTTGTCCAGTACGACTTCTTGTACCGTACCTTTCAGTTTTGTTGTGATTGTATATCTCTCAATCTTGGGTGATTATCCTTTCATAAGGAAGACCACTAGATTTTGTACTTTAATCTTGAAAAGGCATGATACAATGTCATGTTGATCTGTCGGTTCCTGCAAGCATCAGTTCTTCCCTGACCTCAGCCCATGGTGGGTTGACGTGAAGGTGATAATAAGTCTGGCTGACCATAATTACGGATATAGGAGAATGAGTCCTAAGTGTATTAGTGTAGATACCTTGGAATATTGACAAATGATTATGGAAGAATGACCATCTGACCTAAGTCATTTGGATTTACATTGGCATTGTTTGCAGTTGCGTCTTGGAGATGGTCATAATTCTATGCACACAGCTTTCTTTGGTTTAGCACTATAAAATTTAGATGCTCACTCTCCATCTTCATGTACATGTCTACCTAAAACTGTGAACAAAAGTACGCCTACACCGCAATGGCAAGTTGAAGTCATGTTCGCGGACCATCAGGTGAAATGCATAGAAATCCTTACATGTAACTTTTTAGTTTGGGTTTGGTTGCCCAGTAGCAGGCTCCATTTGACGAATACCTTCTTGCCCTTTCCAAAACAATGAGTACTGTAGAGCATCATAGTAGAGGTACATGTTAGCAATCCTGGTGACAGAGTCATCTTGCTTGCCCAGAACAATGTCCCTGGGGGCAGTATGGCCAGCACCTGCGACCACAGCCACGAATTCAGCCACAGTCGGTGCTTTGTAGCGCCATGTGTGCTGCCCACTTGGCACACAATTTGCATGAATCACCACGATACAGCTTTTCTCCAGAGTTGTTTTAAACTTGTGCACCAATATGTTGTTATTGTGCAGAAATTCCTGAATTTTCTGTACAGCCACACATTCAAGTCCACGAATATTTTGACACCATCTGTCAGTCTCTCTTGTTGTCCCTTATAAAGTAAATTTGCAAAAAATTAGCTTTACCATTGGATGGAGGTAAAGGGACCCGATTTTATGGTGCACTTGGCCCTGCATAATGAAGGTCTGTGAAAACCCAGGCATAGCTAGAATTCTATCTGCTCCAAAGGAGGTAACATGAAAACATGCACTATATTTTCTTATACAATTTAGGAACTGCTGTGACTCGTCGGTGTCTCCCAAAAATAATTGAATTAAAGGATCTACCAGCTCTTCTAATGTACATACTGATACCTTGCCCCCAGAGTAACACATTCCCACTGTTTCCTCTTTCCATTTAAGTGCCCTACAAAATCTGCATGCCTTGTTCAAAAGGTCAATTTTGATGAGTCTGTGGTTACTGTAATTCAAAGTTGGATCATACTTGAAAGCACAATTTTTTATGAAAACCCAGATATTCATAGAAAATATGTGCCGACATTGAACTTGTCGAGTTGTGCAACAGCATGTTGGCATGCATGTGCTTCTTCGGCTGCCTCAGAAAACACGCAGAGATGCAGTGGGTTCAGCACTCTGCTGATGCCCAGCATCAGCTAGGGCTGCGGTTTGAGCTGCTTCAACTGCCCTCTACTCTGCCTGCTCAATTCTCCGCTCCTCAGCATCTGCAGTCAATTGTTGTTTTCTAGCTATTTTCATAGCTCTAGCACGTTTAGAGCTCCGAGATAAATTTTACTTGCATTTGCCAGGCGTTAGAAACTTAAACAGCAATACCTAATCTGAGGAACTGGTGTCGTAAAATGTCTGACCTAAACAACAAAATAACAATATATAATAAGACAGTTTATGACTCACCGCAAAGACGAGACAATGAGCCGCAACAGGAACACAAAAAAGACATACACATACAACAACTTCAGCTATCGGCCATGGCCTTCTTCAAAAATAGGAACATCCAAATAATCACACAACCATCATCTCCGGCTGCCACACTTCAAATCATGCTCTGGTGTGGAAATAGGGGAGGCTGAGGGGAGGTGTGATATGAAGGTTGTGTCACGGTGGTTGGGATGGATACAGCACAGCCTTCCAGGCAGAGCATGATTCGAAATGCGGCAGCCGGAGATGAAGGTTGTGCGACTGTGTTGTGTGCCTGTGTGATTGCGTGAATGTTCCTATTTCTGGAGAAGGCCATCGTCGATAGCTGAAAGTGTTGTATGTGTGTGTCAATTTTTTGTGTTCCTGTCGCGGCTCATCGTCATGTCTTTGCAGTGAGTCATAAACTGTCCTATTACATATTGTTAATTCCAACTTGGACTTTCCATTATTACTAAACAACAAAATCTGATAAGAAACTACAATAACAGCAATATAGTGATCAAAAACAAATGCCAAGTAAAGGAACGAAATAAACAATGAATCTAATGGAGAAACGAACTGTTGAGATCCTAAAAATGCAACGTGAACAAGAAGCAACAAATCTAATGAATAAAGAAGCTATTCTGATCCTATAAATACAAACTAAATGAATTATATTTATTGCTTCTTTACCAGGAAAAAGAACCAACCAAGTCTTACAAACCAATAAAATCACCAGAGAAACTATGAATCATTGAAATGTAACCCGCAAAGTCAATGTACTAAAAGCAAAAAATTGAATGCTATAAACAATCAAAATCACCAAAAAAACTATTATTCATTGAAATCCAAAGAAAATACAATGTTGAAGAACTCTGTTAACATCACAATGTTCGAACATCTGTAGTTGAAGGTCCAATACACGTCATCGAATACCAAGGAGAAAACAATATTTAAGAACCTGAATAATATCACAATTGAATACACATTATATGCCCTGAGAAATATTTTCATGAGTATACATTAATTGTTGCAGAGTATATTGTTGATTGCATCGTAAGATAAATAGTTCTGCATTCATGAATAGAAGACTTGAATTTAAAAAGGCTGTAAGTACCAAAACCACAAATCTGAGAAAAAACTGGAACTACATAAGGGTAAAACTGAGGATAATGGTTTGGAACACAGAACATTTCATATGTAAACTGCAGCAGATGTTATACCACCTGCCATCTGTTGAATGCATTTGCTACTACTTTTGTTGCAGTTAGCAATACTTATATGTGGAAGTTTGTGATTTTAACACACAATATGGCTTGGTATCTAGATCCCATTTTACACAAAAGTCAATGTTTTTACCTTGTCATGGTACTAAGAGCATATTTTATTTAAAGTCTTCAATTTATAGACGCACCTCCTTCATTTGTCACAACAAATGAAAATGAGTGCAGCATAAACTAACATTCAGATTTCTTGTAATTATATGTCAGTTAAACTGTATTAGCAGTATCCCAGAATCTTTTTGCAAATTCGAAAGTAAAAAAGATAACAATAACAAAGAAAAAAAACTGTAGCAGGACACAAACCATTGCCCAAAGTAATGAAAGTTCATGACATAGCGCGTTAAACCACATGGCTAAATGTGACAAATATTATGTGGCACCTCTGCTGTTGTATTAGAACCTTCTTACAACCGTTATGTATTTCTATTCATATATTTCAAATAAATGCCCTGTAATAAACATTTTGAAAAGTAGCCTATGTCCTAATCCAGGACATAAGCAATCTTTATATGAAATTTCATCTAAATTAATGCTGCAGTTTCAGTGTGATAAAGTAAAGCATAATATGTATAGGATTTTAGTTACCCTCATTAATACAATGAGACTAGTTGGCAATGACAAAAACCCTTCATATAATAACACATTTATTCTTTATAAATGCATGGCCTTTAGCAAAATCCACACTATACTAATCAGCCATTCAATTATAAATGAAAATCTTATAATTCTGAGATTCTATTGCTACAACACATAAAGCATATGGATACAGTTCATGAAGTAAATTAGCAGTAAATGGGGGCATACATTAAAATGTACACTTAATTTAAATATTAAGACGAAAATTTCCTAGCAGGAAAAATAAAATATAAAAAATAGACGAAGATTACTCACCAGGCGAAGGAGCACAGGTGTGACAGCATCACAAATAAATAAATGAATACACACACACACACACACAATCGCAAGCTTTCGCAACCCAGTTGCGTCTTCAGGCAGTAGGGAAGGAGAGGGAAAAGGAAATGATGAGGGTTTTAAGGAAGGGGGTAAGGAGCCATTCCAATCCCGGGAGAGGAAAGACTTACCTTGGGGGAAAAAATGGAGGGTAAACAAATGCACACATGCCCACACATTCACACAGACACAAGTACACCTAGGCAGACATACTGCTACAGTATGTCTGCCTAGGTGTACTTGTGTCTGTGTGAATGTGTGGGCATGTGTGCATTTGTTTACCCTCCATTTTTTCCCCCAAGGTAAGTCTTTCCTCTCCCGGGATTGGAATGGCTCCTTACCCCCTTCCTTAAAACCCTCATCATTTCCTTTTCCCTCTCCTTCCCTACTGCCTGAAGACGCAACTGGGTTGCGAAAGCTTGCTTTTATTTGTGATGCTGTCACACCTGTGCTCCTTCGCCTGGTGAGTAATCTTCGTCTATTTTTTATATTTTACTTAATTTAAATATATACTTATAAGTTGAATGTTTGCAGAATAAGTAAATAAATGCATTATGAAAAATGACAATTTACAGATATTTCCCCTACAATATATAGAAATCAAAAATTCTTATTCAAGGCTATTCCATGAATTTGTTTGGTCACAGTATTAATGTAGTTTCAATATATTGCTTGTGCCCACATGTCATTTTCATTAATCTTTGTCAAAAATACATATAGAAATTTTACACAGGTACACATCAAGTAATTAATATATATAAACAACAGAATTGTCACAGCTTTTAACATGCTGTTACATGAGATTCACACAGCTGTCACAAAATAGCAACTACACATTTTTATTAATAGCTGAGTGGATATCCTTGGAGACTCCAAATTAGGCACCATGCACAGTCTGAAAATACAAAAAAACATATTAGAATAAATCTAAACTTTTAATGCTATCACAGGTAAGGTTTGTGACTATATGGAAATACTTTTAACTCAACTACCTAAGAGAAGTGGCATATTGTTTTACATATATGGATTAAGTGAATGAAAACAATGGTAATGAAAATGTAATAGGCAATTAGATAAAATATATTTGAAGAAACTGGTTAGGATGAATTATCATGTATAGCGAGTCAAAGGAAGGATCCTTTTTCATTCTTTACAAAAGTCCAAACACTATTAGTTCTAATTCTACATGTACATGACTATTCTGCAATTTACACTTAAATTCTTGGCAGAGGATTCACTGTACTGGTACTATTTTGTGTACTAAAATGAATGCAACTATTTTAACTCTCTCTATTCTTTTTGGTGTCTGTCTAGTCATTCTCATCATATTTTTCTAATCATGAAAACTAATCAATAAGTTCTATGTCTTTCTAGTTAAATTTTTCTATTTCATTTCAAATGCCTGTAGTCAGTCAGTTACAACTCTTGGGACTGCAGTAAAAGGTGTTAGTAATGGAGGAAATGCACTTTATTGGCAACCATAGTAGAAAATTAGGACCAAGATATTTTGTGACCAAAAGGACTATCCTTTGTGATGTGTTAAATGCACAGGAAAACAATGGTTGTTGTTGTTGTTGTTGTTGTTGTTGTAGCTGCTGCTGTTACTGCTGTCTTCAATCTGAAGTTTTGATGCATCTATCCGTGCTATCCTGTGCAAACCTCTTCATCTACAAATAACTAAACAACTACATCCATTTGAACCTGTTTACTGTGTTTGTCTGTTAGTCTTCTCCTGCAATTTTAATTCTCCAGATTCCCCCAACACTAAATTGATGACAATTGTCTAGGCTTGTGAAGTTGAAGTGGATGGAGTCTGTTCAGTAGGATGAGTGAAGATCATTTTCTGGGCCACCAGTGAGCTCTTCATGGATGGATAAGAGAATGGGTCTCTTGTCTTCTTTTCATTCTTTTATCCTCACCAAGAATAAAATCTCTATCCCCTTCTCTTTACACTTTCAATAGTTCCATTGAGCAAACCTGTCTTTTGTGCAAATGACTCAACCTGTTTTAACAGGATGGTTCAATATGTAGCAAGTCAATTAGCTCAGGTGCTGTAATTAACTCAGATGGCATAATCAGATGGATGACTTGGAAAATTGGAAAGCCATTGCATACAGACCTGTATCTTAATATGCATAGTCTTTACAATCCAACTCATAAGAAAGCTATGCTGTACACTTTGGTACCCAGAGCTAAGGATTACTTCAGATGAGTACCACCTCAGCTCCAAGATTAACTATCAGATGGCAGTCTTCAGAAGGAAGTGTTTTAAATGAATCAAGGGGACCCACATATTCTGCAGTGCAGTAACTAGTAAAATCGGTAGAATCCTACACAGGCAAGGTATCAGACTAGTCTTTTGGCTTCCTAGGAAAATTAAAGAAATGTATATGAAAGAGAACCTTGGTCAGGAATTTATAGCATCCCTTGTGAGTGTGGCACAAAATTACATGGAGCAGTCTATAAGACTTGTTACCGAACATTGTCGGGCATCAGTGTCACCTGAAATACGGGGATTTAAAAAGTCAGCAGTGGCTGAGTACAGATTTTTAAATAAACATAAGAATGTGTTTGAAGGAATGAGAATAATTATTCACACTTCAAACTATTGGAACACTGTCATCAGAGGGGTGGTAAAACTCTAGTTACGTGAAAATATCATTAATAAAGAGTCCGGTTATGTACTTGGTAATGCACAGAAATGTGCTCTGGAGAAGGATAACACACAGATTGATGACTACCTGAAATTTCATCAAAAGTTTGGGGTCATACCTATATTTGATGCGGCAAAGGAAATTGAGAATTTTTATGCAAGGACTCCATCGCTAAATACTTTGTACCCACATTATTCTGATCTTTATGAAATTGTGCACGATGTACTTTGCAAACAAGAGGATGATCACTGTCTACTTAAGATTTTGTATAATGCACTGCATCTACATTTACAATGGCAGAGGGTATCTTGCAACTGATTTTGTCACAATATGACTGATTAGCAAGGAAGTTGATATATGTATGTATGATTTCATGGAGAAGCTTGTGATACTTCACAAACTACTTTATGGTGCATGTCAAAGGGTATCTTCCAAAGACTTAGACACCAACAGAGGAGACGAGTCTAGGGAGGGGAAGGGGACAATGAAGAAAGGGGGGGGAGAGGGAATAACAGAAAATGGTATAAATAAATACCCATGCAAGGTCAGATTTATAGCTAGTCCTTCAATATCTATGAATCTGCCAAAATGAATATTTATGAATTAATACTGTATACATATATGAATGTAAATAGTGTTCTAGTTATGTTATGGTTTTCAGTCAGGAGACTGGTTTGATGCAGCTCTCCACCCTACTCTATCCTGAGCAAGCCTCTTCGTCTTCTCATAAGAAGGTAACCTGCATCCATTTGAATTTGCTTACTATATTCAACTCTTGATCTCCCTCTGTGATTTTTACCCCACGCACTTCCCTCCAATGCTCAATCCACGATTCCTTGATGTCTAAGAATGTGTACTACCTATCGATCCCTTCTTTTTGTCAAGGTATGCTAGAAATTCCTTTTCTCCCCAATTATGTTCAGTATCTCCTCAATAGTTACACAATCCACCCACCTCATCTTCAGCATTCTTTGGTAACACCACATTTCAAAAGCCTCTATCCTCTTCCTGTCTGCACTGTTTATTGTTGATGTTTCACTCCCATACAAGGCAACACTCCACACAAATGCCTTCAGAAAGGACTTCCTTATGAGTAAATTAATATTCGATGTTAAAAAATTTCCTTTTTTCAAAAATGCTTTTCTTCCCATTGCCATTCTGCATTTTATATCCTCTGTACTACGACCATGATATATTATTTTACTGCCCAAGTAACAAAACACATTTACCACCTTTATTGATTCGTTACCTAATTTAATTCCTTCAACATGGCCTGATTTTCCATTACCCTTGTTTTCCTCTTCATCTCCTCCTGTTCATCTTATATGCTCCTTTCAACACACTGCCCAATTACAATGTCATCAGCAAAATGCAAGTTTTTTATTTCTTCACCCTGAACTTTAATTCCTTCTCCAAATTTCTTCTTGCTTTCCTTTAGACCTTGCTCAATGTACAAACTGAATAACATTGGGGACGGATTACAACCCTGTCTTACACCCTTCCCAATCTCTGCATCCTTTCCTGGCCTTCAAAACTCTGATAACTGCTGTCTGGTTTTTGTGCAAGTTGTAAATAACCCTCCGTTTCCTATATTTTACTCCTGCTGATTTCAGAATTTGAAAGAGTATATTCCAATCAACAATGTCAAAAGCTTTCTCCAAATCTACAAAAGCCAAAAATGTAGGTTTGCCTTTCCTTAATCTGTCTTCTAAGATAAAAGGATTGCCTCCCTTGTTACTACATTTCTCCTGAATCCAAACTGGTCTCCCACAAGGTCGGCTTCTACCAGCTTTTCCATCCTTCTGTAAATAATTCATGTTAAAAGTTTGCAACCATGACTTATTACAGTAATGGTTCTGTAATTTTCACACCTGACTGTACATGCTTTCTTTGAAATGGGGATTATGACACTTTTCCCAAAGTCTGCGGGTATTTTCCCCTGTCTCATACATCTTATGCACCAGGTGAAATAGTTTTGTCGCAGCTGGCTCTCCCAGAGACTTCAGTAGTGAACTCCAGGGGCCTTGTTTTGACTTAGGTCTTTCAGTGCTCTGTCAAATTCTTCTCTCAGAATAGTATCTCCTATTTCATCTTCATCTACATCCTCTTCCCTTTCTACAATATTGTCTCTAAGTTCACTTCCTTTGTAGAGGTCCTCTATGTACTCTTTCCACCTTTCAGCTTTCCCTTCTTTGCTGAGAACTTGTTTCCCATCTGAGTTCTTGATATTCATACAGCTGCCTTTCTTTTCTCCAAATGTTTATTTTATTTTCCTGTGGGATTTTTTAGTCTGTACTCCATTTTTACTGCATTTTTATATTTTCTCCTTTCATCTATTAAATTTAGTATTTCCTGTGATATCAAAGGATTTTTTGTAGGTTTTGCCTTTCTATCTATTTTGTCCTCAGCTGCCTTCACTATTTCATCTCTCAATGCTACACATTCTTCTTCTATTATTTTATTTCCCCCTGTTTCTGTCAATTGTTACCTAAAGCTCCCTCTGAAATTCTCAATAACTTCAGGTTCATTCAGTTTATCCAGGCCCCATCTTCTTATTTCCCTACCTTTTTGCAGTTTTTTTTTCTGTTTCAACTTACAGTTGTAGTCAGAATTTATATCTGCCCCTGGGTATGTCTTATAGATTTTGGAACCAGGTTTTAAACTGTGTCTCACCATTATAAAATCTATCTGGTACCTTCCAGTGTCTCCTGGTCTCTTCCATGTATACAACCTTCTTTCATGAATCTTAAAGCAAGTGTTTGTTATGATTAAATTATGTTCCATGCAAAATTCTACCAAGCGATCTCCTCTTTCATTCCTTTTACCTAGTTCATATTCACCTACTATTTTTCCTTCCCTTCCTTTTCCTACTACCGAATTCCAGTCTCCCATCACAATTAAGTCTTCCTCTCCCTTAATTGTCTGAATAATTTCCTTTACCTCCTCATACATTCCTTTGCTCTCATCATCATCGGCAGAGCTAGTGGGCATATAAACTTGTACTACTGTGGTCGGTGTTGGCTTTGTATCTGTCTTGAGTATGATAATGCAGTCACTGCACTGCTCATAGTAGTTTACCCATATTCCTATTTTCTTATTCATTATCAAACCTGCTCCTGTAATACCCCCAACTGATTTTGTATTTATAATCATGTACTCGCATGAATAGAAATCCTGTTCCTCTTTCCTCCAAACTTCACTAATCCCCACTATATCTAACTTCATACTATTCATTTCCCTTTTTAAGTTTTCTAACTTCCCTACTCAATTAAAGGATCAAACATTCCACGCTTCGATCCGTAGAATGTCAGTGTTGTCTTTCCCTATGATCACATCTTCCTGAGTAGTCCCTGCCCAGAGATCCAAATGGGGGACTATTTCCCTCCGGAATATTTTACTTGGAAGGATGGCATCCTTATATATTCATACAGTAGAGCTGCATGTCCTCGGGAAAAGTAAAGGCTGTAGTTTCCCCTTGCTTTCAGCCAAACACAGTAAATGCACGGAAAAGCCAAGGCCAGCTCAGTCAACCATCCAGACTATTGCCCCTGTAACTACTGAAAAGGTTGATGCCCCTCTTCAGGAACAACACATTTGTCTGGCCTCTCTGCATATACCCCTCCGTTCTAGTTACCTATGGTACAGCTATTTGTATCGTTGAGGCACGCAAGCCACCCCACCTCGGCAATGTCTGTGATTTGTGGGGGTGGATGTGAATAGTAAATGTCAATAATATAATGAGATTAGGTTGCAACTCACTGTAGAGACATCATTGAGCCAAAGACAGGCATTTAGAAAAGACAATGACACTCATCCAACTTACATTTTGGGACGTAGCCTTCAACAGAAAAATAGCTCACACACAATCATTCAGCGTAACTGATGGACACATGATCACCGTCACCGTCTGCCTGTCGATGTAGACCCTGACTTGGTCTGCGTCAGCCAGAGATGGCAGTCATGTGTACATGAAATGTGCCCGAGTAATTGTGTGTGTGCTCTTTTTCTGATTCAGGCTGTGGCCAAAAATTTAAGTTGTGTTAATGTGATTGTCTTTTCTACAAGCCTGTCTATGGTTCATCAGTGTCTCTACGAGTTGTACCCCATTTTTGTAATATAACTGACATTCCAGTTTAGACTTTCTATTGTTACTTTCAAACCAGTAAATGTATTAGATATCCTACCAAAAACCTTTATCATTCTCTTCTCTTACAGTGTGAAACAGATTAATGACAATATGACTATTAAAATTGGTTTTTCCATTTTAATATTGTATACAGTCATTTTACAGTGAACTTAATTTCAAAACATTCTCTCACATTATCTTTACTATCAAATTTAGTTGTAAAAAATAATCAATTGCACTCTTCTTCCCTTCTAAACATCAGCATTTCTGTTAATAATAACATGCTTTTTCAGAGTACTCACTCTGTGAAATTTCAATTTATCCATTTCAGAACATACTCATAAATAATTTTATTTAAACAATTGTGTATAAGAGCATCCTGACAACCTGATGGTCAACACTTCATTGTATGAACTGGTAAATAGACCTTGAAATCAATGAGACATGAGAAAATAAAACTACAATTTCTTAGCCATTTTTAGTTCCCTGTTATAATATACAAAAAACTTACTCTTATTACAGAGAATTGCTCTAATTGTCACTTACCTTAACAATATCAACACCTGTAAGATTTTTTACTACTTCTGGAACTTTACTGACAATACTGAGGACTTCACCAGTAAGTTTGGCAGCACCAACTTCACCATTTCCTGCTGATACCATAGTTATCTTTTTAGCCTGTGATAGAGGAGCAGCAACTTCTGCTGCAACCTATATTCAAAATAAAGTAAAAAAAAATATTAGGATACTGCCATCAACAACACACTTCTCACATCTAAATCAAAGCACAAAAGATTTCACGTCTGTGTCATTCTAAAAAATTATGACAATTATTAGTGATTCACTAGTGTTAACATTGTTCAAATTAATTTACAGTCAACTGTGGACTCACTTATTGTGTCATTCACCATGTCGCTTAACAAGAAGAACCTTTGGTGAAGTGGAGAATATCATGTTATACATTGACAAAAGGCAACAAGTAAGAATAACTGAAATTGTATATAGCAATTTTAATCTTCTCATCAGTGAAGCATATTTCATGGATCTTATAATAATACTTATGGGACTCCCACCACATCTGTGGTGATGTTGGGAGTTGGATTCAGGTTTTTCAGTAAAAATTGAGAGGCAAGGCTGGAATGAGATATTCCTGGAAGGTTTGAAACATCACCACAGCTGAAGCCCAGGCTATCCATGATCTGAAGGCTGATCGGTTCATCGTCATTCTCCCAGCCGACAAGGGATCCATGACCGTCGTACTTGATCGGCGGGAGTATGTGGCTGAGGGACTGCATCAGCTTTCAGACAGTACCACATACAAAGTTTGTCAAGGTAATACCATTCCTGATGTCCAGACTGAGATTCAAGGAATCCTCAGAGCCTTAGGCCCCCTACAAAACCTTACACCTGACTCCATTAAGCTCATGACCCCACCGACACCCCGCACCCCCACCTTCTACCTACTTCCCAAGATTCACAAACCAAACATCCCGGCTGCCCCATTGTGGCCGGTTACCAAGCCCCTACAAAATGAATCTCAGCCTACATAGACCAACACCTGCAACCTACTATGTGCAGTCTCCCATCCTTCATCAAAGACACCAACCACTTTCTCGATCGCCTGAAATCCTTACCCAGCCTGTTACCTCCGGAAACCATCCTTGTAACCACTGATGCAACATCCCTATACAAAAATTGTAGTGTCGCACAAGTCTAATGTGTGCGCCACGCACTTTCACCGCACGCCGCCATGCAGGCACGGCACGGTGTTCTTACGTCGTTGGCCACGAGCGCCCTCTGCTGCAACCCCGCTCGTGGCCACTACTGAACTGCATTGGCCACTTGGCAATAGGACAGGCACAATAACAGTCTTTCATCAGTAGGCAGGCCTCTACGTAGATAAACTATGTATCTGCATTCCACTAGCCTTCTGTTAACAATATATCTTGTACAAATCTAGCTTAGTGTTTCTAGTTTCTGCTGTCCCACCGGCTGGTCACCTCAGACTCTGTACCCGCACACGCATGCATCCTACTTCACTGTGTCTCTCTCTCTCTCTACTCGGCCACCAACACCTAGGACAACCGGCGGCAACGAGACACAAAACAAATATCCCACATGCCCAGGGCCTCGCTATGATGGAGTATTTCCTTTCACGCTGACCACCTGCAACCCTACCTGAAACCTCTTTCCTTATTACCCTAGCCAGCTTCATCCTAACCCACAATGTCTTCAGTTTTGAGTGCCAGACATACCATCAACTAAAGGAAACAGCCATGGGAACCAGGATGGCCCCCTCATATGCCAATTCATTTATGGGACGCTTAGAGGAAGCCTTCTTGGATACCCAAGCCTGTCAACCCAAAGTTTGGTATACATTTATTGATGATGTCTTCATGATGTGGACTCACAGTGAAGAAGAACTCCAGAATTTCCTCTCCAACCTCAACTCCTTTGCTTCTATCATTTCACCTGGTCCTATTCCAAATCCTATGCCATGTTCCTCGATTTTGACCTCCGTCTATCCAATGGCCAGCTCCACATTCCGTCCACATCAAAGCCACCAACAAACAACAGTACCTCCATTATGACAGTTGCCATCCATTCCATATTAATCAGTCCCTTCGTAGTGGGCAATGCGTTGGACTGTGAGGCTGAAGTCCCTTCCCTACAGCTTAGGTCTTCGTGGCAAACGAGTCTGCTCCAGTCCTGAATCCCTGAACCAGTACACCAATAACCTGAAGAGAGCTTTCACATTGTGCAATTACCCTCCTGATCTGGCACAGAAGCAAATAGCCAGGGCCACCTGCTCTTCCCTCCAAACCCAGAACCTCCCACTGACAGACCCTAAAAATGCCCCTCTTGTCACTGGATACTTCTTGGGACTGGAGTGGACTCTAAATGTGGCTTACAAGCAAGGATACGACTTCCTTAAATCATGTCCCAAATGAGATCCATCCTTCATGACATCCTTCCCACTCCATGGAGTGTGTCTTTCCGCCGCTTTCCGCTCTTTCACCTGGTAAATATATGTCTGCTTTAGAGTGTTTGCATGTGTGTGGGTGTATTTCTCGCATAAAAAAAATCCAGCAACTCAGATGGTTCCCACACCAAACCTATAATAGTTTCCCTTCTCAGTCAAGCACTTAACTGACTGTTTTATACTGACATCCTGAATACAGAACAAAAAGTTGTATATACAACCATATTCAATGACCATGTGTCAAACAATGGAAATTCCTGGAAGGATGCAACAATATTTTTGAGAAGGATAGGTTGCTTACTCGCCAAAGAGAAGTATGATAAGCCACAGAAAGGCACAAATAATAAAATACAAGTTGATAGTCATTGCATTTGACTGTTAAGGCCTTCATTGGTCATTGGTCACACACACACACACACACACACACACACACACACACACAAGTGGTGTCTCTGGTCTCTTGTGTGTTTGTGTGTGTGTCTAACTGATAAAGGCTGTCAAGTTGTATTCTATTATTTGTGCCTTTCTATGGCTCATCAGATGTTTCTGTGGTGAATAAACAACCTAGTCTTCTCAAAAATATTGTCACGTTTCAATGGAAGCAGGCTTGTGACACTATCCCCTGCGCCACGCCGGCAGTCGGTGTACGTGGTCTTTCGCGGCAATATTTTTATTTCCCTATGTGTGTTTTATAATTTTATCTTTCATAAGGCTGGTAGTTTAGTACTTAAAAAAAAAAAAAAACAGCAATAACTTCCAAAATTGTATTGAGTTTACCAAAGAATTGTATAATGAGTAGCTTCCTTAATTTGACTCTAAGAATGACTGTTACATGTCCCAAAAGTTTGCAACCTTCAACATGTTTTGGCTTAATGGTAGTGACCGTCTGTTGGCTTAGTAACATTTTGGTGACCTTTGTTAGCATTCGTAAGGAAAGTTCTAGTTGCTTGTCTGCCTGTGTAAGGTCAATGAAGATGTCTTGCCATCCCCCCCCTTCCACCCTTTGCTTGCCGCCCTGTGTGGTAGTGGGGACTGATACAGATGGATGGGGATACCTACAATCCTTGCTCCGTGTGCACTCTTTTGTGAATTCCTGCTCCACTGCCTAATGTGCCCTGCATCCTTTCTCTTCTGAATCTGCTCAATGATGACATTTTGGCTGGAGACAATGGTCATGTGTGCGGTTGTTGAGTGTGTTTTCTTCTTTTTTTCTGAGGAAGGCATCTTCCAAAAGCCTGTTTGCAGCCTGGGGTAGTCTGACTTACTTGACTTAGTTCCAGTCGTTCCCTCTGGAACATAGGGCTGAAACGAAATTTCTCCACCTGATGCAATTTCTGGCAAGTCTCTTCACTTCACTGCAGGTTTTCCCATCCTCTGCAGCTTCTCTCTGGTTCATTCTTTTCCAGGTGTATTTGGGACGACCGTGTTTCCTAACTCCTTGAGGGTTTCAGTCCAACGCTACCTTTTCAATAGCTTCATCAGATTTTCTTAACATATGCCCAATCCACTTCCATTTTCTTTCCTTGATTTGTATGTTGATTGGTTGCTAATTTGTCTCTCTCCAAATATCTTGATTTGTCATTACATTTGGCCATACACCGGAGACAATGGTTAATAAAAACTTGGAGCTGGTTTTTGATGTGGTTAGTCACTTTCCAAGTTTCGCAACCATACATCAGAACTGCCTTCACGTTGCTACTGAAAAGCCGGAGTTTGTTTTCCTTGAAATGTTCCTGTTTCTCCAAATGGGGTACAGCTGGACAAACACACCATTTGCTTTGCGGATGCGACTACGGACATCCTCCTTGGCGTCTTCTGTAGTCATGACTATACTTCCGAGGTAGAGGAAAGATTGGACCTGCTCTACATCCTCTCCATTAATGGTCAGCCTAATGATGGTGGTCGAGTTTATTCACATTTCTTTGGTTTTGCAAACATTTATCTTGAGGCCTGCAGCTTCTCCCTCTCTCTCTGTAACCTGGTAAGTTTCTCTTCGATGTCTTGATATCACTGTGCCATTAAGCAGATGTCGTCGGCGAAATCTAGATCTTCTAGCGTATCCCGCATCCCCCATTGCACACCTCTCTGCCGTCCTCTCATTAATCTCTTCATAACATGATCCAAAATCAAAAGAAATAATGTTGGCGAGAGAATACAGCCTTGTCGTACTCCCAAATTAACTCGGAAAGGCTCTGTCAGTTCTCCATTATGTAGTACTTGGCATTCATAGTCCTGATACATTTCCTTGATGATGTTAGTGATCTTCGTTGGGATGTAATACTTTGCAAGTGTATCCCACATGACTCTCCGATTGACAGAGTTGAATTCTTTTCAAAGTCAACGAAGATTAGGTAGAAAGTGTGTTGCCACTCTGGACTTTGTTCCAGAATAATTTGAAGAGTATTGATAAGGTCCACACAGCTTCGATGTTTTCTAAAACTCGCCTGCTCTCTCCTCAATTGCGTTTCCACAGAATCCTTAATGTGGTTTAAAATAATCCTCGAAAGTACCTTACTCAGTACTGATAATAGGGTAATGCCCCGCCAGTTGTTACAGTTAGTAACATCTCTTTTTTTTTTGTGGGTATTTTCACGATAATACCTCGTTTCCAGTCTGTTGGCAGTTTCTCCTCTTTCCACATCTCCCCTATGAGGATGTACAATAACTCAACAGTGGTGTCCAAGTCTGTTTTCAACATCTCAGATGTTATATTATCTGCTCCTGGTGTCTTCCCATTGTTGATCTGCTTCAGTGCTATCCGCTTTCGTGTGTGCATTTACATCAATGCTGGAGCTAGGATCTTGGTATTCAGTTCGTTCTTGTTCTTCTGCCTCACCACCAAGGTCTCTATTTAGAACTTCGCTAAAGTGTTCCTTCCATCTACATAATTGTTCTTCATATGTAGTGAGTATCTCCCCTTTTATGTTCCTTACTGGTCGGTTTCTCTGGAAGCTTTTCTTTGAGAGCGTCTTAGTGATTTTATAAAGTTCTTTTGCATCCCCCCTCCACGCTGCCTGTTCTGCTCTATCCATCTTCTGTGGTCTCTTTTCACACTCCTTTTCACTTCCTTATCTGCTGCTTGGTAATCAGCTTGTGCCTGTGCTTTCTGTTGCCTGGACCTGCTCTGGTTTACTCTTCCCTTGGCCTCCTTTCTATAGATGATCTTCATCCAGGTATGTTCAGACATCTAGACTTTCCTCAGGTGGTTTTTAAAGCCAAGCTGTCTCTCACTCACTTGCACAAAAGTATTTTTAACTTCTGTCCACATTTCCTCGATGTCCTTATCCTCAGTCATCTCCAGTTCCAGTGCCTGGAATTTATTCCGGAGTTCCAGCTGGAACCCTCAGCTACCTGTGGATCTTTCAGTTTACCTATGTCTAATCTTCTATTCCTTGGCTCGAATTTCTTTTTGGAAGCCACAATCTTCATCCGGAAATTAGCAATGACAAGATATGGTGGTCGCTATTTGTGTCTGCTCCTCTTCTATTCTGCACATCTTCCAGGCTCTTCCTGAACTTCCTCGATACTGCAATGTGATCAGTTTGATTTTCTGTAGTATAATCTGTGGATACCCACATTATCTTAAGATATCTCCGATGAGGAAACAGGGTCCCTCCAATTACAAGGTCATGACTTGCGCAGAAGTTTCTAAATCATTCCCCATTTTCATTCATTTCACCCACTCCATGTACCCCCATTATCTGTTCCAACCCCTCATTGTTGTCTCCCACCTTGGCATTCATGTCTCCCATAACAATGAGGATATCTTTCTTGTTTACTTTCTTTGCAGTCTCTCGTAGCAGGTGATAGAACTCCTCCTCCTCCTCCTCAATATCTGAAGTCTCTCTGGGGGCATAGCATTGGATGAGCATCACGTTTCGGACCTTCGTCTTAAATCTGGCAGTCACAATCCTACTGGACACAGGTCTCCATTCTACAAGGCTCTTCTTTGCTGCCTTGGTCAACAATAGTCCAACTCCATCCCGATGTTCCTCTTCGTATCCTGAGTATAAAAACATAATTCCATCTGATGTCTGCATTTCACTTAACTCTGTCCACCTCACTTCACTCAATCCCAGGATATCTAGCTTGTTGTTGTTGTTGTGGACTTCAGTCCGGAGACTGGTTTGATGCAGCTCTCCACAATACCCTATCCTGAGCAAGCCTCTTCATCTCTACATAAGAACGGCAACCTACATCTGTCTGAATCTGCTTACTGTATCCATCTCTTGATCTTCCTCTGCGGTTTTTACCCCACACACTCCCCTCCAACGCTAAATTCACAATTCCTTGATGTCTAAGAATGTGTACTACCAATTGACCCCTTCTTTTAGTCAAGGTATGCCAGAAATTTATTTTCTCTCCAATTCTGTTCAGTACCTCCTTATTAGTTACGCGATCCACCCACCTAATCTTCAGCATTCTTCTGTAGCACCATATTTCAAAAGCCTCAAACCTCTTCCTGTCCGCACTGTTTATCGTCCATGTCTCACACCCATACAAGGCAACACTCCATACAAATGCCTTCAGAAAGGACTTCCTTAGGCTTAAATCAATATTCGATGTTAACAAATTTCTCTTTTTCAAGAACGCTTTTCTACCCATTGCCATTCTGCATTTTATATCCTTTGTACTGCGACCATCATTTGTTATTTTACTGCCCAAGTAACAAAACTCATCTACCTCCTTTATTGCTTTGTTACCCAATCTAATTCCTTCAGCATCACCTGATTTTCTTACACTGCACTCCATTACCCTAGTTTTGCTCTTGTTAAAGTTCATCTTATATGCACCTCTCAGCACACTGTCCATTCCGTTCAATTGCTCTTCCAGGTCCTTTGCTGTATCTGACAGAATTACTATGTCGTCGGCAAAACGCAATGTTTTTAATTCTTCACCCTGAACTTTAATTCCTTCTCCAAATTTCTCCTTGCTTTCCTTTATAGCTTGCTCAATGTACAAATTGAACAACATTGGAGAAAGGCTACAACCCTGTCTTACTCCCTTCCCAACCACAGCATCCCTTTCATGCCCTTCAACTCCGATAACCGCTGTCTGGTTTTTGTACAAGTTATAAATAACCTTACGTTCCCTATATTTTACTCCTGCTTGCTTCAGAACTTGAAAGAGTTTATTCCAATCAACATTGTCAAAAGCCTTCTCCAAATCTACAAAAGCTAGAAATGTAGGTTTGCCTTTTCTTAATCTATCTTCTAGGATAAGCCGTAAAGTGAGTATTGCCTCCCGTGTTCCTACATTTCTCCTGAACCCAAACTGATCTTCCCCGAGGTCGGCTTCTACCAGCTTTTCCATCCTTCTGTATATAATTCGCGTTAATATTTTGCAGCCATGACTTATTAAACTGATGGTTCTGTAGTTTTCACACCTGTCTGCACCTGCTTTCTTAGGGATGGAGATTATAACATTTTTCTTAAAGTCTGAGGGTACTTCACCTGTCTCATATATCTTACATACCAGGTGAAACAATTTTGTCATGGCTGATTCTCCCAGAGACTTCAGTAGCTCTGAGGGAATATCATCTACTTCAGGGGCCTTGTTGCGACTTAGGTCTTTCAGGGCTCTGTCAAATTCTTCTCTCAGTACAGTATCTCCTATTTCATCTTCATCTACACCCTCCTTCCTTCCTACAATACTGTCTCGAAGTTCATTTCCTTTGTAGAGCCCCTCTATATACTCTTTCCACCTTTCAGCTTTCCCTTCTTTGCTGAGAACTGGTTTTCCACCAGTGTCCTTGATATTCATAGAGCTGTTTTTCTTATCGCCAAATGTTTCTTTTATTTTCTTGTAGGCTGTATCTATTTTTCCCCTATTTATATATTCTTCTACATCCTTGCATTTGCCTTTTAGCCACTCCTGTTTAGCCATTTTGCACTTCCTGTCAATCTCATTTCTTAGTCGTCTGTACTCCATTTTGCCTGTTTCATTTACTGCATTTTTATATTTTCTCCTTTCATCGATTAAATTTAGTATCTCCTGTGATATCCAAGGATTTTTTGTAGGTCTTGCCTTCTTACCTATTTTGTCCTCTGCTGCCTTCACTATTTCATCTCTCAATTGTACCCATTCCTCCTCTACTGTTTTATTTCCCCCCGTTTCTGTCAATTGTTGCCTAAAACTTCCTCTGAAATTCTTAAGCACTTCAGGTTCCTTCAATTTATCCAGGTCCCATCTAGCTTATAGTTATTCATTTCCTGATCACTTGTTTCAGCTTGCTGCTCTCCCTCAAGGTTCGTATGTTCCAAAAGCCAATTTTTGTTTTCCTTTTCATGCCAAAGGTCGTCACCAGTTTATCCATCAGGTTTTCTTTTCTTGTTTCGGTTTCAGTAATCAGTATTCCTTTAAGAAGGGCAGGTGATTGGCCCACCGCTTCCAATTGCCTTGGTGGGGCTGCCACTTTGTCACCCAGGCACTGACGATTTAGCAGATGTTCAGCATATGGGCTTAGCATTTCCTCTACACCCCTATTCGTGGTTTAACCGCCAGTATCAGTTAAGTGGGAATGGAAAGGAGAAAGGATGGGCTAGGGATTGGAAAGGGATAGGATACGGGATAACGATAGGTCGTTGTGGGACACACTTCGTCAGGCTCCTCCGCTTTGGCCTGTCCGGCGTGGGTGACCCTGCTGGCAGCTACGCTACCGCCGGTATAGCCCTCCGGATCCAGAGAACGCTAACCTCCTCGCCCGCACAAACAGTGCTATGTTAAGGCGGTGTCCCCAGAGGATCCTGGGGTAGTAATAGTGAGTAATGATCTATATTTTTCATAACACTGTTGATATCCCAACCTAAACTTTCCAATGTTTCCTATTTATTCCTACATTTCACAGGGAATCCATTCTTGTTGTGTATATTTGAACTTTATTAAATGAAATTCAGTCTTAACTTACACGCCATTGACATGTATATTTTCATCTGTGGAATTACAACAACAAATTCTGTCAGAGTGTTTCATATACACATTATACCTAGTTTGAATGTTACCATACATACCTTTGGCAATGTTTCAAGGAGCATATCAACCATTGCTGCTTCCTTGTAGTCTTTCCAGGCGTCTGCTTTTTTTGCCATTTGTTCTGCTTCAGCTCGAGCCTTTGCTTCAATAGCAAATGCTTCTGCTTCTCCTCTAACACGAAGAGCTTCAGCTTCAGCCTCAGCTTCAAGTATCACTCTGTTTCTGTTTGCTTCAGCAAGTTTCTCCAACCTAAACAAATTTTGATATTTAATACTTAACCTAGTGTTTCTCTCAGTTCTAATTCAAATTACAATGATTTACTTTACACATTTTACATTTAAACACATCAAAAAGAGTTTGGCATCACCTGTGTGTGCCATAAACACCTAGTCTCACACTGACATGTTCTGAAAAATTTGGCACTTTAAACTGTCATAAAATGTAAACAGACTTGCTAATAGCCCCGTATATTAAAAGCATATCCAATTCATTGAATGTAGATGATGCAGTAACATTTGCAACTTTCTTCCATACTCAGTGTAACAACAGTATAGGGCATTTTTAGACACTGTGTTGACTTTTTGGATGATGAATATCAATATTTTATCGCACACAAATTGTTGTCTTGCTTCGACAAATATGTTCATCAAGAGAAGTTGCATGGTGAATAGTCACGAGTAAGCAACAGGAATCATTTTCAAACTAGAGGTAGTATTCACAACTTGCCACATACTGGTTGCCTTAGGTCAACAACTGCAGATAACTGGTATCTGCAATTTCTTGCTCGAATGAACACCAACTAGACAGCAGCCATGATAAACCATGACTCTGTGAGGGCTACCTGGAGACAATTGTCAAACCAGACTGTACCATCAGACTAAAGCTATCTGTATTTTAGATTATATTGGAGAGCCCCAGCCTTAAACTCAGGCATCAAGACGCACAAAGATGTAGGTCCAAATTCAATAAGAATGGACAACAGAAAATTGATGGAAATACTGCATGCAAAGGCATACTATCACTCACAGTTCTGGGCAGGCATTAGAGGCGGGTTCCAGAGGCTATTGTTGCCCATCAAGAGCAAGCTCAAGGACCCACAATACACAGGTAACATGCTCCAACCCATTGCTGCACTGTTTCATCAGCATTTCAGTGAAGGATTCAAGTTTACAAACAAGAAGAGTTGATTGTGCCGGCACCATAAACAATTCCACCAATCATGCTGGTATGCATAACTGCATTGGCCTGCATGCCCCCCCCCCCCCCAATTTTTATATGAATCCAATTGAACAGGCTTGAAATAAAATGAAAAAGAGCAGTGTAAGCACATCCTGACCAACCACGAAATCTATGGGAGATAAGCAGGATTTCCGTTGATTGTGCAACTCTTTACTGGGTAAAGTTGTTACACAATGGGGTTACTTCAATGACAGTGATTTAAGCTTATGTTTGAATAGAAATGAAGTGATTTGTTGGGTTTTGTTTGCCAATAAATCAGAAGACACTGTATATTACTTTATAAACACCAATTCACCAAAGTGTAGAATGCTGTAGAAGTTTGTTTGAAGTGTGAGGCAAAAGCATTTTTTTTCCTTTTTATTTTATTTTCTTTTATTATTATTATTATTATTTTTTTTTTTTTAATGTAATGTCAAACAGGATGATTCCTGACAGTTTTGAGATTATTGTAACAATAAGTTTCATAGGGTTAGTCAGAGTGTATTGTTTGATATAGAAGTGGTGGAGTATATGTATAACCAATAAAATTTTTTAAATTGTATGTCTGTCTGTACAAGTATGTTTCGCAGAGACAAAGTGTCCTGTATTTTAAATCTCTACCTGGAGTTCTGAAGTGTAAGAATTGTTTTGGACAAAAATTGGCTTTCTTCTATTTGATTTTAGTTACTTTCATTATGATTAATTACGCTGCTAAGTGTGAGATTACCCAGTGTTGGTTTTATGCTGGAAAAATACATTTTCACAGTCACCCCCCTTTTTTTCCATTCCACATGAGCTCTTTTAATATTTGCGCTTAGAGGATTGGAGAGATGATCTCAACACTAATTGAGTAATAAATACACCCATTCTTCTCTTGATAAACTGTTAGGAAACTTCCTATCTTTTCAGTCAGATATGTCAAGGTAGCCTTTCACTAAATATTAGTTCATTTATTAATTGGAAATCCCCAATATGTAGACGCTATGGTTCTTGATTCAACATTTCTTCTTCTTCTTCTTGCTCATTTAGCACTGACTGTCCTTGCAACTGTTTTTGGGTGTGTTTTTTGAACTTGTCGATCTTGGTACACCATACAATCAATTTGTCTTTGATAGAAGCAGTATAGAAATGGCGACTAATGAAAAGTGCAGTGACGCAACGTTCATAAAAAGTGAAAAATTAAACAGTTCATCGTGTAGAAAATGTCTAAAACGTGTTGTGAAAGGAATCCTGTGTGTGAAGTGCAACTTCTGGCTACAAGAAAAGTGCGCAAAAGTTTGCTTAAAATTTATTGGCGACGATTTCCACTGGTCATGCCTAGATTGTCTGCAGGATGAAAACAAAAACTTGGCTTCCACTGTGAGAACACAGGAAGAAATTATAAAAGTGTTACGTAGTGACATTAGGGTGTTGAGGGAAGAATTATTAATGCAGAAACAAGTAAAACGAGGAAAAAATGTTTTGTGCGAGCTAGAGGTGACTGAAAAGGAAAGCTTGCGGAAGGATACACAAGAGGAAATTATTAAGGTCCTTCGTGGTGACATTGGTGCATTAAACGCAGAATTATTAGTGCAGAAGCAAGAAAATTGCGAACTTAAACGTAGTGTAAAATGTTTCTGCAAGGTAGCAGAACTACAAAAGGAATCATCTACTCAAGAAAATGACGCCCAAAAAGCACGAAAGGATACATCTGTTTGTGAAAATGGCACCCAAAAAGCGCAGAAGGATACATCTGCTCGTATTGACAAGTATTCAGTATCAACCGAAGAGAATTGCGCGGAAATTTCAAACACCGAAAATAGGTATAAGTGGACAAGTGTAACGTACAGAAAAAGGAACACGAAATGTGTTACCACTGAAAAACATGAAAAAGACGACAAAAATGATTTCCTAGTTATAGGCGATTCCTTGATTAAAAACGTGGTAGTGCCAAATGCCACAATTGACGTTCGTCCAGGTATTAGACTTCATCAGCTGAAGAAACACTTCAATAATATCAGCAGTATGCAGGATGTTTCAGTAAGGGAAATGCAAAAGAATTACAAAGGAGTCTTCATACATGCAGGCACGAATTCTCTTAAGAGCAGCACTGAAGAGGAAATCGTCAATGAAACCCAAAATTTAATTTGATCTGCCAAAAACGTGTTCAAAACATCGAGAATAGTGGTGAGTGGCATTGTTTATAGACGATCCGTCAGTGATCGACATATAGAAAGAATCAATAGTGAAATAAAGGAACGATGTAACAATCTTGGTGCGGTTTTTATAAACCCGAATAAATTTTTAAGTTACAAATGCTTGGGAAAAGACGGTCTGCATTTAAACAGGTTTGGGTGAAAAATATTGAGTAAAATGATCACAGATACATGTAGAATCGTACGGAATAAGGGAAACTAGTAAGGAATAAAGGGGATGATAGGCATTGTATGTCTACAAAACAGACAACTCAAAACAAATGTAATGCTATGATCATAATGCAAGTCAACATTTGTAGCATTAGGAATAAACTGTTAGAGTTAGAACACTATTGTAACATAAAAAATTGTGATGTATTGTGTCTGTCTGAACATTGGCTTTCAGAACACCAAGTAGACTTTTTCATACCTAATGAGTTCACTGTAGCAGATATAATGTCCAGAAATGTCAGAAAAAATGGGAGGGTAGCAATATTTACAAGAGAGTATATTACATTTGAAAAAATAGATGTAAGCTCATATTCTTCTGAACTAAACTGTGAATTTAGTTGTATAAGGCTGACTGAGCAAAATATTATAATTATTAGTTTGTATAGATCTCCAAATGGGGATGTTATTTTTTGAGAACTTCGAACAATTAATGAGGAAAATCTTAAAACTCAAAACAAATGTGGCAATATGTGGTGATTTCAACATAGACCTACTAAGCAGCAATGAAATTAACACAAAAACATTTTTAAACCTACTTAGAACATTAAATCTATATTGTACAAATAATAGTCCTACTCGGGGAACAGCCTGCTTGGACAATATTATTGTTAATTTTTCTAGAGATCTATACAATATTAGCAAAGTAGAAGAATGTTTTGCAGATCATGATCCTCTAATCCTCACATATCATTCTGCACAGTCAAATAAGGTTTATATAGCTACAGATGAAAAGTCAACCAATACATGGGTCAGGGGTCAGAAAGAAGAATGTGTGAACTTATTTGTAGACTACCTTAGCAATGTTAACTGGGACTTTGTTTATGATTTTGGTCCAGACAAAGATAAATCAAATGCTGAAAGTCTCTTTAATAACTTTTTTAATACATATATTGAAGTATGGTACTCCTGCTCACCCCTGAAGGTAAACAGTACTAAACGGAACAAAAAGGGTAAAAAGTTAAATTGGTACACAGATTATCTTGCTGGCATCAGGGAAAATATGCTATCACTGTATAAAATATATAAAAATAATAGCAGACATGACACAGAGCAATATTATAAGGATTATAAAGCTTACCTAGTCTGTAAAAAACATTATAAAGCTAACCTTAAACTAGCAAAACAAGCTATGTATGAGAATTATATAGAAGGAGCACCAAACAAGTGCAAGGCTGCCTGGGACATTATAAAACAACACACTTCCACCCAACCTCAAGATGTCTTACTTGAACCTGAAGATCTGAATCAGTACTTTACAACTGTAGTAAAAGAATTAAGTTCAAAAATTAAACAGTCAACATTAACAGCAACTGACATACTTGCTGGTCAAGTTATTAGGGGACATGAATTTCACTGGGATACAGTCACACCCACAGATAAAATGAATACAGTTAAAAAATTTTCAAACTCAAAAAGCATGGATTACTACTGGCTATCTAATTACATTATAAAAAGGACAATACACCAGATTTGTGTACCACTTGCTTACATTATTAATAAATGCCTAGCTGTGGGAGTTTTCCCTGATCAACTCAAAGTTTCTAAAGTTATACCCATATACAAAAAGGGGGAAAAACATCTCCTTGAAAACTACAGACCGGTTTCCATTGTTCCAATATTTTCTAAAATATTTGAAGCAATTTTACACAAACAGCTCAGTAACCATTTTGAAAAAAATGACCTTCTCAGTGATAGGCAGCATGGTTTTAGAAAAGATAAAAATAGAACTTCTGCAGTGCTTCAGATTGTAGACCAGACCTTAACTTCGTTTGAAAATAAACACACAGTCTCACTTAAACTATGCGATCTGAGTAAAGCATTCGACTGTATCCCCTTTGATATTCTACTAGCAAAACTACAGCATTACGGAGTAAAAAACAAAACATTAGAAATAATTAGGTCATATTTAGAAAATAGGAGACAATTTGTGTCAGTTCAACATAGACATTCCTCCATGCAGATAGTCACTTCTGGTGTACCTCAGGGTTCTGTTCTTGGCCCTTTCCTCTTCATTGTGGCAATCAATGATCTACCACTATACGTTGGGCCTGAGTCAGTCATCTGCTATGCAGATGATACGACTATAATCACCACTGATCAGGATTTAACAAGGTTACACCAGAATTCACAAGACACTCTCTCTCTAACATTAAACTGGTTTTCGGCTAACAAATTAATATGCAATCCTGAGAAAACACAACAATTAATGATGGGATTAGCTAAACAGGTAGAAAATAAAAGCGTGAAACTGTTAGGAATACACATTGACTCCAAACTTAACTGGCAAGCCCATATCGATCATATCTGTAAAAAATTATCAAGGGTGTCGTATCTTCTATGGAAATTAGCTGACTTTGTGAGTAACAAATATCTCAGGACAGCCTACTTTGGACTTTTTCAGTCACACATAACCTATGGGCTATTAATTTGGGGAAACTCATATCATATCACTGATGTATTAATGATACAAAAAAAGGTTATAAGAATAATGTGCAAGGTTGGCCCAAGAGAGCACTGCCGACCGTTATTTACTAAAATGAAAATACTGACAGTGGTAAATCTTTATATCTATGCATCACTGATATATGCTAAAGTCAACATTAAGGAATATAATACCAGAGAGGATATACATGAGCATAATACCAGAAACAAAAAGAGTATTGACATTCCCAGACATAGACTGGCAAAAACAGGGAACTCCTACAAAATAAACTGTATAAAATTATTTAATAAGTTACCACTCTCTGCAACAAATACGTCTTTTAACAATTTCAAAAACAAATAGTACAAGTGGCTTGCAGACAACCCATTTTACAATGTAAAAGAATTCTTAGATAGTTGTAGCATAGAAATAGAATTTTAATAATATAATTGTATTGCTGTAAAACTGCTTAATTAAGGACAAAATTTGTACATGAACTATAAACATTAATTAATATGGTGAATACTATTGTATGTATGTAAAAATTTGTAAAGCCTATTCCGCTACGTGTGGTCAACGGTTAATAAAGAATCTGAATCTGAATCTGCTTTTCTGTATGTTTATTTTCCACACTGAATATCATTGACTGCTTTATTTAAAAGTTAAGGGCCATAATTACATCAAACCTGACAAACTTTCTTGCTTTTAAATGTCCTCAGCATTGTCTGAAATTACTCGCACAGTACACAATTTTGTAAAAAATTCAATTATTTTGTAACTTCACACAAAAATCTTGGCATCTGATACAGAACTTTTCACAGTGCCACAGCCTAATGATCTCCTTAGCAAACTGACACTATAATACTTTTCTGCCTGTAGCAACTATAGAAAGTTTCCACTCCATAACACAGCATGAACTTTCGATAATTAGACTGATTGTCACATTATTACATTGGTACACAATCAACCCAGAATACAAGTTGAGGAATGCAGCAAGTACAATATTTGTGCAAAACATAAGTGTCACTGAAGATGGAAATTAGCAGTAATTCATTGCTGTACAGTGGGAAAGAGAATGTAAACCATACTGTCTGACATCCACCCCCCCCCCCCCTCACCCTTCCCACTGGTGTCTGAAATCATTCCGATTGAAGATATGTATGTTATTTTATTGAGGTGGTAATACTGAAATACTTAAAAACATCGATATTTTTAAACTTTTTGGAGCTGTAAACTGGAATTATGGCACATTACAGAACATAACTACTGTCTAAAACTTAGTTACCACTAAACCTAATATCTGAAACTCCAGACAGACAGATATTTGTCTGTCTAGGTTTGTTTGCGTTTGGACATGTGTGAGTGTGTGTGTATTTGTTTACCTTCCTTTTTCTCCCCTAAGGTAAGTCCTTCCACTCCTGGGATTGGAATGACTCCTTTTCCACTTCCTTAAAACCCACATCCCTCCCTTTCTCCTCCCCTTTTTTCCTCTTATCCTGAAGAAGTGACTAACGGTTGCGAAAGCTTGTATGTGTGTGATTTTATTTGTGTCTATCGACGAGCCGGTCCTTTAGGTAAGTCATCCATATGGAAAGTCCACACACACACACACACACACACACACACACACACACACACACACCACTCAAAATAGGCGAGGTTTGGGATAGAGAGGTAGGAACTGTAAGGTATGGAAAAATATATATATAGGGAAGTTATCGTAGGGTGAGGCCTGGTTGATTTCGGGATCGGAGAATGTATTGTAGGTATAACTCCCATCTGTGTAGTTCAGAAAAGCTGGTGGTGGATGGGAGGATCCAGATGGCCCGGGTTGTGAAGCAGCCATTGAAATCAAGCATGTGCTCCGCTGCATGCTGTGCCACAGGGTGGTCCACCTTGTTTTTGGCCACAGTTTGGCGGTGGCCATTCATCCTAATGGACAGCTGGTTGGTGGTCATGCCAATATAGAAAGCTGTACAGTGCTTGCAGCACAGTTGGTAAATTACGTGGCTGCTTTCACAAGTGGCCCGGCCTCTGATAGGGTAGGATAAGCCTGTGACAGGACTGGAATAGGAAGTGCTGGGTGGGTGGATTGGACAGGTCTTGCAGCGGGGTCTTCCACAAGGATATGACCCCTGTGGCAGTGAGCTGGGTTTCGGGGTGGCATAAGGAAGAACTAGGATGTTGAGAAAGTTGGGAGGGCGACGGAACACCACTTTAGGAGGGGTGGGAAGGATCTTGGGCAGGATGTCTCTCATTTCAGGGCACGAGGATAGAAAATCAAAACCTTGGCGAAGGATGGAATTTAGTTGTTCGAGACCAGGGTAGTACTGGGTGACAAGGGGAGTGCTCTTTTGTGGATGGTTACTGGTGTTAGGAACACCAGTGGATACTGGGCCACGAACGAAAAGATGTCGTGATATTTAAAAATATTTGAAATCTTAGATTTTGTAAAGTTGATCATATACCGTGCGCGGGTCTTTGATCTTTTATCGAGATTGGACAGTGCATAGCGGACGAGTGGTGGAGTTGTCAAAGACATTAGAAATGCAGCAAAGTGGATGGCAATAAAATGTCATGGAGAAACACACTTTCAGTGAACATTAAAAACAACACTTGTTGGGGGGAAAAATAAAAAATTAATGCATTTAAAAAAGTTACGAAAATAACATTAAGTTGAGATAAGTGTTTCATGAGACATTTGATGTATATGAAAGTGATTATTGTGAACATTTTGCGTTTTTATGGTATTGAAAATTGAGTTTGTTGTCAAATGCAACAGTCGGTTTCGTCTCTTTATTTTAAAATATACTATAAAATAAATGAAATAAATTGTTGCAAGAGGATCACTTACCCCGCAGAAGATCAGAGTATATCAAAGTCTGTGATGCCAAAAATATTTATTACATGGTTACAAGATTATTAAAGAAGAGTTTAAACAGCAACCAAATCACAAAGCTACGTTTACTTATAAAGCTGTGAGCAAAAAGGAAATTGACTTATACATCCTTGCTCACAATATTCATTACATCCAATTTGGAGGGTATCAATATATGTCTAGCCAAAGCAATAAATCAGAATAAAGAAACCCTCCAAGCCTTTTTTCATGATGTTTGAACCACGTGTTGGTGATCATTAAATTGTGCTCTGTGCAAAATTCCACCAAGCGATCTCTTCTTTCATTCCTTTTTCCCAGCTCTACTGTATGAATATATAAATGATGGCATCCTCTTGGTAAAATATTCTGGAGATAAAATAGTCCCTCATGCGGGCAATTACACAGGAGGATGTCATCATAAAGAAAAACAAAAAAACAAAACAGGTATTCTACAGATCGGAGTGTGGCATCTTTTATCCCTTAATTGAGTAGGTAAGTTAGAAATTTGAAAAGAGAAATGGATAGATTAAAGTTAGATATGGTGCGGATTAGTGATGTTCGGTGGCAGGATGAACAGGATTTTTGTTAGGTGAGTACAGCGTTGGTTATGCAGGAGTAAGTCTGATAATACGAAAATGGAAATGCAAGTAAGTTACCATGCACAGCTTAGTGAACGCATTATTGTAGCAAAGATAGGCACGAAGCCAACACTGACCACAGTTGTACAAGTTTATATGCTAACTAGCTGCCAATGATTATTCAGACTCTGACCATAATTTATTAGTTATTAACTGTAAATTAAAACTTAAGAGACTGTAGAAAAGAAGAAACGCTAGGAGATGGAACCTGGACAGATTGACGGAAGAAGAAATGATTGATGGCCGAGTGCACCAACGTCGGTCAAAAAGCACGATAATCAAGGGTTCCAAGAACACGGTCAAAAGTTAACCGCGGTTAAAACGTCTCTGCGGTGCACCAACGTTAATCACCGGTCAGCAAACCGTCGTCAGCCAATCGTACATTTGATCGTGATCAAGTCCGTGTAGCGCAATGGAAGGCACCCAAGTGATGCAAAGGTGTTAGTTGAGCTTACCTACATGTGTATTCTATCTTTGGTGAATGACGACAGTACCACGTGATTTGTATGTACAAGATTGTAAATACCGTAAAATTGTACGACGCTTCTCGCCGGGCTGCAGTGGTTATGTTGGCACCAATGGTAATGACGGCAACTAAGATGACCAATAAATATTTTTTCGTGACAACTTCAATTAAAACGAAAATTATTTTCTTCTGAACGGACAAGGGTACATACAAGAACATTTCAACGATAGAGCAGGTACAGCATTAATTTTGCTGCGAGTGAAACGAGCAGCAATAACATTTATTCTGTAGCTTGTGAAAAATATTAACGCAATTCTACACTTCATTGTTCATCTGTTGCCAACATAAGCACTGGAGCCCAGCGAGAAGCGTCGTAATATTTTACCGAATCCAGTCATATTGCAAAGAGAAATGATTATTAAAAAGCACCCTAAGACAGATGTATATAATTACATAAATTATGATTTATTGTTTCGAACAAATCAACACAAATGCCATTGTTGTTCACAGCGCATTTTCCCATGCACCGCATGTTCACCTGGTAACAGAAATATACAGATAACATGTTTTAATAACACGAAAGCTTTACGATTATAGTTACGGAACATCTCGTCATTTTTGATTCAAAACTTTTTCTGAATTTCATAGTTACCTTACTGGAAGTATTCATTAATTATGGCGCGGCGAACTGCTATTCCTGGCAATGTGTCGTCGCGATATATGTTACAGTTGTCACCAATAAGTATGTTAAATGCACCAGTTGCAAATGCTCTTAACGTAATCAACAGTGTGTTCATAGGCGAAATAGGGTTATTTCTATCGGTAGGAAATTCTAACATGTCATTGATTTGGTTTAACAACCACCACACTTTCTTCGTACAAACAAAATCTTTCTTCGAACTTTTTGTCACTGTACTCTTCAAAAGAGTCCCTCTTTCCACAATCACTACGTTCCGGTTTTGATCCCGATTTAAATGATCGAGGTAAAATAAATCTTTGTCAATTCCGTCTAAAACATCAAAACGCGCCGCCATCTTGATACTGCACACTCGTGTAACCCTGGTCATCTCGACAAAACCGGGCGTCAGCCGCGATCAAATTTAACCGCGATCAACTCCCTCGTTTAACTTTGATCGGTGTCGGTGCACCAGAAACTTGAGTTGACCACGGTTAAATGCCGATTTGACCGCGATTAACTTTTGACCGAGGTTGGTGCACTCGGCCATGAGAGTTTTAGAGGGAGCATTAGGCAAGGATTGGCTGAAACGGGGGAAAGTAATACAGTAGAAAAGGAATGGGTAGCTCTGAGAGATAGAACAGTGAAGGGCACCAGAGGATCATATAGGCAGAAGGACAAGGCCTAATAGAAATCCTCGGATAACACATGAGATACCGTACTGAACTTAATTGATGAAAAAAGAAAATATAAAAATGCATCAAGTGAAGTAGGCAAAAGGGAGTACAGACATCTGAAAAATGAGGTTGACAGGAAGTGTTGAGTGGCTAAGCAGGAGTGGCTTGAGGAGGAAACAAGACCATATAAGAATGTATAACTAGGTGAAAGATAGATACTGCCTACAGGAAAATAAAAGAGCCATTTGGAGAGAGAGGGGGGGGGGGGGAGCAGAGGTATGAATATCAATAACTCAGATGGAAAACCAGTACCAAGCAAAGAAGGAAAAGGAGGAAGGAATATATGGATGGCCTATAGAGAGGAAATGAACTTGAAGGCAGTATTCTAGAAATGGAAGACAAAGTAGTGGTAGATGAGATAGGAGATACTATACTGCAAGAAGAATTTGACAGAGCACTAAAAGATTTGAGTTAAAACAAGGCCCCTGGAGTAGATGATGTTCTGTGCAAACTGCTATCATTGTTAGGAGAGCAAGTCATGAAGAAATTGTCCGCCTGGTGTGCAAGATGTATGAGACAGGGGAAATACCCTTAGACTTGAAGAAGAATATAGTGATTCCAAAACCTAAGAAAACAAGTGCAGACAAATGTGAAAATTACAGTATTATCTGTTTAACAAGTCATGGTTGCAAAATACTAACACAAATTATTTACAGACGAACGGAAAAACTTGGGGAATCTGACCTAGGGAAAAATCAGTCTGGATGTAGAAAGAATGTAGGAACTCTTGAGGCAATACTCACATTATGACTTATCTTATAAGATGGGATAACAAAAGGGAAATTTACATTTTTAGCATTTGTATATCTGGAAAAAGGTTTCAACAGTGTAGACTGGAATACACTCTTTCAAAATTCTAAAGGTAGGAGGGGTAAAATATAGGGAGCAAAGAGTTATATTCAACTTGTACAAAGCCCAGATAGCAGCTATTAGAATTGAAGGGCATGAAAGGGTCGCAGTGGTTGTGAAGGGAGTAAGACAGGGTTGTAGCCTTTCCCCAATGTTGTTAAATTTATACATTGAGCAAGCTGTGAAGGAATGGAAGGAGAAATTTGGAGAGGGAATTAATGTCCAGGGAGAGGGAATAAAAACCTTGCGGTTTGCTGATGACAATTGTGTCAGAGACAGCAAAGGACCTGGAAGTGAAATTAAATGGAATGGGCAGTGTCTTGAAAGTAAGATATGAGATGAACATCAACAAGAGTAAAACAAACGTAATGGAATGTACCATAGAAAATCATGCGGTACTGAAGGAATCAAATTAGGTAATGATTCAATAAAAGTAGTAGATGAGTTTTGTTATTTGGTTAGCAAGATAACTTCTGATGGCCGAAGTAAAGAAGATATAAAAAGCGGAATGGCCATGGGAAGAAAAGCGTTTCTTAAGAAGTGAAACTTGTTAACATCCAATATTAATTTAAATTTTAGGAAGTCCTTTCTGAAAGTATTTGTCTGGAGTGTAGCATTGTATGGGAGTGAAACGTGGACAATAAGGAGTTCAGATAAAAAGATGATAGAAGCTTTCGAAATGTGGTGTTACAGACAAATGATGAAGATTATATCAGCAGATCACGTAACTAATAAGAAGATGCTCAACAGAATTGGGGAGAAAAGGGGTGTCTGGCATATCCTGACTAAGAGAAGGGATAAGTTGATGGGGCAAATTCTGAGTCATCAAGGAATCATCAACTTAGCATTAGAAGGAAGTGTGTGCGGTAAAAATTGTAGAGGGAGACAAAGGGACGAATACTGTAAGAAGTTTCTAAAGGATTTAGGTTGCTGTTCATATTCTTAGATGAAGAGGCTTGCACAGGACAGGGTAGTGTGGAGAGAGTAGACAATCTCATTCTCATAATTTAAATTTTCTGCGATGGCAGTAAATAAAATTTATTGTTGGACACATAAATGTTCAAAATCAGAAAAATTGTTCAAAAAGATTTCAATTTTGCAGCCAGTTGTTGTAAACTTCATTCCATGATATTTCAACTGGACACCTGACAGTCCTCTTCAGGTGAGACAACAAGGACTGATGAAGATGCTCTCTGCTCCACCTTATATAGTGCACTGGTGGTATTACCGTGCATGTGTTGAAGACACGGTGACAGTGACAGAAGGACCACATTGCCCGGTGGCAGGGCCCTTGATGGTGGAACTGCAAGGATCAGCTGTCTTCAATAGTGCTACTAGCCACAGTTATTGGAGTTTTCTGGCGTCTTCATCTAGAAAAAAATCTCGGAAATGACGGGATTCCATGCGTTACTCAGCTGGTGGCCACTGTCGCGGTTGATCAGATTTTCCACAATGTGTATTTCAACGGTTTCTTTTATAATGGAGTACCAGATGTTATTGTGTGCAATATTTATGTTTTATCATACTCCATTGTATGTGCATTAGAAATACAATGCTCTGCAGCTGCAGTCTTGCTAGGTTGCAGAAGGCGAGTGCAACGTTTATGTTCTGTACAAAATTCTTCCACTGTGCATGTTGTGTCATATAGGCCATATCACATTCGCAAGGTATTTTATAAATTCCCACCTTCCGTTGTATTTCTAATGGACATACAGTGGAGTATGATAAAACATCAATTTTGACCATAACAACACCCTTCTGGTACTCTATTATAAAAGAATCCATTGAAATACACATTGCAGAAAATCCGATCAACCGTAACAGCGGCAACCAGCTGAATAATACATGGAATCCCATCATCTCCGAGATTTATTCTAGACGCCGCCGGCAGGAGAATCCAATAACTGTGGCCAGCGGCACTATCTAAGACGTCTGATCCTTGCAGTTCCACCAGCGAGGGTGCTGCCACAGGCCGGTGGGGTCCTTCTGTCACCGTCTCTGTGTCTTTGACACATGCACAGTAATACCACCAGCTTGCTATATAAGATGGATCTGAGTGTGTCTTTGTCAGTCCTTGTTGGCTCACCTGAAGATGACTGGCAGGTGGCCAGTTGAAATATCGTGGAATGTAGTTTACGACGACTGGCTGCAAACTGAAAATCATCTGGAAAATTTGATTTGCCGAAAAAATTTCAAATTTCGCACCAGAAAAATTGTAGGAAAAATATTTCCTTTGGTATCAAATAGCTGTTAGCACTAAACTAAAATCTCATTTTCCAAGAAACTTCTTAAGTATCAATTCATTGTATCAAGAAAAGAACATATTCATGAAGAAGAAGATTCTCTAAATGCCAAATGCAGTAGCAGACAATATTCTCAGTCATGTACAAACAAAAGTCATAAGACATTATCAAACATAAGTCCCATTCTGTGTTTATTTGTACTTTAGTTGCACGTGTATCAAATTTGGAAAATCTGCCCAGCATTATTCACATTCCAGAATGATATATTCAATATACAGCTAAATGTGTACTGATATAAAATTTCCTGGCTGATTAAAATTGTGTGCTCTATCAACTGAGCTGTTCTGACACGTATCACAGCCTGCCCACCTGGGCTCAAACCCCTTCCTGTTCCCCCTCTCCTCCCCTCCTATCCCCTCATTGCACTGTGTTAGTCAGAGTACAACAGCCAGAGCTGACGGTTGTGTGCAAAGTGTGCATGTGTGATTGTATGCACGAGTGTGTGCATGTGTATTTCTGAAGAAGGCTGTGGCCCAAATGTTTTAAGTTACATATGTATGAGTGTCACAGCTCCATTATCGTCTTTAAAGTGAGTTGCAAAGTATTCTCACAACATTGTTGAAAACAGTTATTACTTTCTGAATAAATCTGGTTCACATAAGCTGATTTGAAATACACATTCTTTGTAGCCCTGCTTCAAAGTAATATTTATAACCAAAATAGGCTAACTATAATTTTGAAATGTTTCTGAAAACCAGCATATCTCCATCTCTTACTTATACTTCTCTGCTTCTGCAGGACGTCTTATAGTAGCTTCAAGTTCTCTTTCCCTTCGCTGAATTTCTTGCTCCTGGACTGCGATCTCTTGGCTTCGCTCCACAACAAGAATCTGCATCTGCTCTTCTTTGATGCGCTGCTTTGTCTTTGCTGCTTGTAGTTCATAAGCCAATTCTGCCTCAGCTTTCTGAAAGATATTAAATACATCTCCTTAATTCTAAATGATAAAAACACAAGGTCATTAATCTTACAGTAGGTGATGAGTAACACTTAAGTCTCATATCAATGTTAACCTAAGGACTCTAGTCTAGTCATTATACTAAAACAATAAAAATAATGCAAAGATTGGGATCTGGTACATTCAAGTAATAGCCTTTAGTCTTACACATATGTAAGTGAATGCCTCTCCCCCCATCCGACCTACACAATACATGATTGTGGCAAGAGTAATAGCATGTTTCACATGGTGATAATGGGAATGGGATGGGCAGTACAGGTTATAAGACAAAGTTGCTTACTGAGATAATGGTATGAATAAAGATGCAAATCATGTGTTGGTTCGAACGTACTGATAGCAGATGTCTGTTAAGAACTGCAACACTATGATTGATATGGCATGTTACTTCGTATGTGTGCAAAGAATCAGAAAAGATAACACAGGCAATATTAGTTTAATTTATTAGAATAGGTTGTGGTGGAATTTATATATACACCACAGCATGAAGTCAAGATTAGGTGTGACAATTTCATCACAGTTTAGTAAAGTTACCAAATATGAGTGTAACATCTTAATCGTGCTGCGATTATGAAATGTAGTGCAGCTTAAATATTAGATTAGTTTGATAGCTTATTGTGTTGCTGTAAGTTGGTGAAGTCAACAAATAAGATTTCAAGACAATGAATAAAATTTTTTATGATGTATATTTTACATGAATTGGCTTTTGAAAAGTGATTTATGTCCATGTTTTAATTAGATCATGGGTCAAAAGCAGAAGTGTAATATTGGTAGGTTCAGTATTTATCATGATTCAGTTACAATATTAAAGTAATGATGTCTAAGAAGCTGTTTAAAGAGAGAAAATGGGAGGTAGGATGATACTGAGGCCACTAAGATAAAGGGATTGCAGGTTGTATTAGAGGGTCTATGGTCATTCCTGCAATTCGAAGAAATGGAAGGGGGGCTCAAATGGCAAACATTTCCTATTTTGTAGTGAGTAATAAAAATAAAGCCCACTTACTTCCAGAACATAAAACCTCAGAGAATTACCATCACATACATATAGCAGTTTGCTGAAAATAGTCACATGCTGAAAGTCAACTGAGTTTATACAATAATACAGTTGTTTTATACACTGAAAATTTGGCTGAAAAGAGACTCAAACACAAATCTTGGCACATTTTTTCTTTCCAAACCATTGTATATTTAGCACAAATCTGAGCCTCTTCAACAAGAAAGGTGTGACTGCTTTCACCTTTCGTTAAGAAAAAGGTATTTAGGATGGTTTTTAAAATGAATGAAACAATCATTGCTCACAATTTTTTTAATCAGACGATTACCTGTTTTGGTCCACATTGTGACTATCTTCAGACTTCAATACAGTGGTAGTGGGTGGAGCAGCTTTCATCTATCACAAATATAAACCTGCTATCTTGTGTTTGTGAAATGCAACAGCTACTCTGTCTGCCAGCCCCATATTCCATCTTAGCACATTAAAGTATGTAGACCAGCAATGTAGACCAAAGCTGGTTACCATCTTGACTAATTCATTTTCAAAATATTAGCACAGCTGCTGGTATCTCCAATGAGAAATGCTATAAAAAATTACTGATTTAGAATACATTCGGCAGATCACAAGGGACCACCTGAAATTAACTGGTGTGTCACAAATCCTCTGACAATAAAACTGGTCTTAAATGCTTCTGTTGTCAACCTGACACTAACATCACAGACTCTGATGATAATTCACATATATGATTTTCAGTCTGAAGCATACCTGAAGATCAGTAATCCAGTAGGATCATATGTGTATCTTGCAGAATTCGCTCGAGTCGCTCTGAAGCATTATGTCACCCCAAGTTCTTCAATTATGAATTCATCCTTTATCTGCCTCACTGACGTTACGTCCTTGGTTGCCCTAACTCTTGCTTTAGCAATCCTTAGGAGTTGCCTGCCATCCTGTCTTCTTTCCAGTTCATCATATGCCTCTTCCAATGCCTCAGCCTTTTGTTTTGCCACTGCTCTTTTTGCCATTGTTTCTGGAGACTTTCTGTTAAGCCCAATTGGTTTCTTTTTGTTCACTTATTACTTTCTGGACTTCGTCATTTATCTTCTGGTGGTCCCTTTCCTGTTGTTACACCTGGACATCTTTTCCCACTTTTGTAATTACATTGATGTTATAACTCTACCACTCCTGTACATCCTCTGGTAATTTGACTTCTCTTAATACTGTTTCTTTGAATTTTTCTTGTAACACCTATTCCTTCAGTTTCCACCACTTTATTCTTTGTTCTCCCTGCTTGATAAATTTATGTCTTTTTCCCCACTACCATTTCATAATCGGCCAATATGAGCCACACTTTCACTGTATAAAACCTTGGTATTCTGTATTTCCTTTATGTGTTTCATTCTTTGAAAACCTTCAATATTCTGAGAACTGCCCACAATGCAATGCCATGTGAGGAAATTTATAGCCTCAGTTTACAGGCCATATGCAGAAAGAAAACACATCTACATATTTACTCTGCAAATCATTCAAGTGTTGTCAGAGGGTTTATTGAATCCTTTCATAATATATCTTTACTATTCAGTTCTGTAATAACACGCAAAAGCAGGAACACCTAAATCTTTCTGTTTTCTATCTAATTCCTTCCATTTTATAATGATGATCACGTAGTTGGATGTGAACAAAATATGTTCACATTTGGAGGATATAATTGGCGCAAGAAATTTTCCAAATAGATCTCACAGCAACAAATTGTTTCCACCCCAATTTGTGCATCATTTTTCTGAATATTCATTATACCCTCCATCGGTCCTACTTGGTGGGGATCCCATGATGTGTAACGATACCCCAAAATATGATGCACAAATGTAGTGTGGGCAATTTATTTAGCAGAATCATTGTATCTTCTAAGTGTTCTGCCAATGAAACATAGCCTTTGGTTCGCCATTCATGACTGTAATTCCTACATATTTAGTTGAAATTATATTTGACAAATTTATCATGTAAATGCAGCTTAATGGATTTATTTTAGTGCTCATATCAATTACTTCCCACTTTTCATTACTTAGGGTCAACTGTCAATTTCCGCACCATGCAGATACCTTCTCTAAATTGTTTCAATCAATGATGGAAATTCTCCACAGAGATGATAAATAATTTTTCAAAAGAGAAAGACTGGCTGTGCTGTACCGCCTATAGTCACACAAAGAAATAAATAGGATGAAGAAAGAACAAGCTTTCGGAACAGGGTTCCTTCTTCAGGTAGGAGAGAAGGGAAGAAAAAAGGAATGGGAATGGAAGGGAAAGGTAATGTATAACCTAGGTCATGAGGATGGTGTTTGAGGATTGTGGAAGTCAGAGATACTATATTTCTTCTTCGGCAATAGCTTTCTTGATCTGTGCATCTGTTCTTGCTTCAGCTTCACCAATGCAAGCATCTAAATTGTTTTACAGTTGCTTTTGATCTTCTGATAACTTTAGTAACTGATAACTGACTGCATCATCCACATACAGTCTAAGACAGCTGCTAAAATTGTCTCCCAAGTTGTTTATTAAGACAAGGAACAGTAAGGGCACTGTAACAGTTTCCTGGGGAATGACAGATATTACTTATTTTACTTTACGACTTTCTGTCAATGCTTATTTTACTGGAGCCTCTACTGCAGAAATCTCATGTGTGCCAAACCCGTGCAGACAAATTATCCATGTGGTCACACTTCTGAACAACCATGAGGTGTAAATAGTAAAAAAGGAAGGACAGTGACTGTATTGTGAAGTAAATTATTTTATCACATCAGGTCACAAATATTTGTGAAAATATGATAAAAAATATCAATAAATATTCAAATTCCTCCACTACAAGCAATGGACTACATGAAGCTAACTAGTTGAGAGTAGATTGGTATGATTACAATCTTAGATATAAAAAATATATACTAAATATTTACCTTAGTTTGGACTTCAACATCATATGCTGCTTTTTTGAGCTCAAAATCTCTCTGTGCTTTGGCAATTTCTGTATCATTCAGAAATCTGTAACACACATTAGATCAAGTACATGTGATTTCTTTTGTCATATAACAACAGATGATGCCATAAACCTTTATTGCAATTGTTTAAAAAACCAACCTGGCAGCCATACGTTCTTCTTCAGCAATAGCTTCCTTGATCTGTGCATCTCTTCTTGCTTCAGCTTCACCAATGCGAGCATCCCTCTTAACTTCAGCTGTCCTTGCCATACCCAAGCTTTTCAGATATCCCTATCAAAAATGAAGCAAACTACAGAATATTTAAAGTGACTACAAGCTACTTGAAGAACTAGAATGTCCATGGTTCTTCAAATCACAATGAGATACTTTGTGGAAAAGGAGTAAGTTCTCTATTAACACAATGCTGAAATCGAAACAGTCAAGTAAGTCTAATAGACAAGCAAATAAAGAATTTATTTCTGGTTCCATAACTAGAAGAAAAACAATTTTTAAAAGCTTACATTAGACTTACTTTTTGTTCCAACTGATCTGTAATGAGGAAATCCTGTTGGATGTATAACACAACAGAAAAAAAAAGAATGCACAATAAATACTTATGAAATATGAACAGATCTGCTAATGTACCATGTAATTGCCCTTGTGGATGTGGAATCAGCCAGAAACATACAATCTTAAGCATAGTTATATTTAAAAGGACATAAAACTTGTTCTCAAATAATAAATGTTCATTACACTTAGGTGTATATGATCATTCTTGGGCCACTGCAGCCATGGGTCACTGAAAATAAAAGCACATTTTACAACAATTATTCCAATGATCACCTTTCTGCACAAGATTTGTTCAGAAGTCAAGAATGCAGTCAATATTCACATCATGTGATATTACTAGTAACATAAATGCCTCAGTCAGTTCTGCTGAGAAATTAAAAAATGTAGTAAAAGGAGGTTCCACCAATAACTTCTTTACACTCTTCTCTAACTGAACGTTATTATGTTAAAATTTTTATGGGTTCTGGCATGTTATTGAAAGTGCATGCTTGATGAATAGTGGACACCTTTCCTGATCAAAGTGAGTAACTTTATATCTTTGTGACAGTTATTTTTTGTTTGTTTCTAGTTTCAATTACATATAGGTAGGTCTACTGAGCTGTTGGTTTGACAAAAAGTATTGACAACTTTCATTAAGGAATGAATATATTGGGAAGTAGTAGTTAGTATTCCCAAATCCTTAAAACCTGGAGGACATTTTTGAGTTCATACCACAAATAATTCTTATTGCACATTTTTGGGATTGGAAAACTTTAGGTTGGCTTACTGAGTTATCCCAGAAAATACTATTATGGAATAAAAATAAGCATAATGCCTTAACTTTCTTATTTTTATATCTGACAACATTCACAGGACAGAGAGATTTGTTTAGCCACTTACCCTCCTCCCAGTTAAATTTATTCTCAAGCTATAACACAAAGAATTTAACACTGTCAACTACTTCTGTCTCCTCCTCACATTTTAGGCATATACTGGCTTTAAATCTCTTAGAAGTTCTCAATTGTATTTAGTACATTTTTTCATGGTTTAGTGAGAAAAAAATTGACTAAGAACATTTATCATGTCCATAAAAATTTAATTAGTTGACTTTTTAATGCTAATCTTGATTTACTATTCATTACAATGTGTGTGAAATTTGCAAACAAAATATACTTGGCAACTGGTAATGTTACTGAGAAAAATTCATCAATATACATAAGAAAAAGTAAAGTCTCTAAGATGGAACTCCTTCAGAGTATATAATTGGAAAAATTTAGATGATTTGCTAGGGATAAAAAGTACAGATTTGGCCATTTACACAATTCCTAGCAGGAAAAATATATATAAAAAGTAGATGAAGTTTAATTACCAGGCGTAGGAGCACAGGTATGTATGTCTGCCTTTGTGTGTGTGCGCGTGTGTCTTTGTGTGTGGGTGTGTGTTTGTTTACCTATCCTTTTTCCCCAAAGGAAGTCTTTCCTCTCCCGGTATTGGAAAAACTCTTCACCTGCTCCTTTAAATCCACACCCTTTCCTTTTCCCTCTCCTTCCTTTCTCTTTGCCTGAAGAAGCAACAAATGGTTGGGAAAGCTTGCTTTTTGTGTGTTTGTGTTTGTTTTATTTATTTATGTTGCTGATGAAGTTTACTTACCAGGTGAAGGAGCACAGGTAGTGATAGTAACACACACACACACACACACACACACACACACAAGCTTTCGCAACCCAGTTGCTGCTTAAGGCAAAAGGGAAGGAGAGGGAAAAGGAAATGACGAGGGTTTTAAGGGAGTGGGCAAGGATCCATTCCAATACCGGGAGAGGAAAAACTTACCTTGGGGGAAAAAAAAGGAGGTAAACAAATACACACACACCCACACATATACACAAACACACTTAGGCAGACATACTGTAGAAAGTCAGTAATGAAAATGACTCGTGCAAAATTATGATTTTATATGGCTTATAAAAGGGTCTTTGTTCACAGGCTGTTCCTGGGAAAACCATGATGTTTGGGTACAAAAGTACAAATTGTGGGAATGGCCAAATCTGTACTTTTTATCCATAGAAAATCATCTAAATTTTTACCATATGTTTTTCAGATTACATTCTCAAACTATTTTTCAGTGTTTTTGGTATCTTACATCACACCACCATGAACTGCTGAGGGTGCGTGACTTGCTTGCCTTAATAATATAGATGGTCGTACCATAGGTTCAACCACAGTGCAGGGGTATCTGTCGAGACACCAGACAAACAACTGGTTCCTGAAGAGGGGTAGCAATCTTTTGAATAGTGAAAGGGGTAACATTCTGGATGATTGACAGAGCTGGGCTTGTAGAATCAGCAAATGTGGCTTTACCATGCAGCTACTGTGAAGAGCTAAATGCAAGGAGAAACTACAGACATTACTTTTACACAGGACATGCAGTTCTATTGTATGAATGTATGATGATGTTGTCTTTTTGTGTAAAGTAGTGCCACATTCAGATCTTCCAATGAGACTACTGAGGAAAATGTCATCATCAAGACAAAGAAAACAGCCATTCTAAAGACTGTAGTGTAAAATTTTCTATCTCTTAATTGGGTATGCAAGTTAGAAATTAGGAATTGAAAGTTAAATGTTAGGAAAGCATTTACTGGAGTGTAGCAATGTATGGAAGTGAAACGTGGACAATAAGGAGTTCAAACGGAAATATGATATAAACTTTTGAAATGTGGTGCTACAGGAGAATGCTGAAGATTAAATGGGTTCATTGCATAACTAATAAGGAGGTGCTGAACAGAATTGATAAATCTTTTTAGCATTGGAGTGAAGTGTGTGGGGTAAAAATTGCAGAGGGAGACCGAGAGATGAATACAGTAAGCAGGTTTGAAGAGACATGCACAGAACAGGACAGAGTAGGTCAGGACAGAGTGGAGAGCAGCTTCAAACCAGTGTTTGGTTTGAATGATCTGAAGAAGGAAGAAAGCTTGGAGTTTAATGTCCCGTCAACAGCATGGTCATTAGAGACAGAGCATATGCTCAGAATGTTTAGGTAAGGATGTGGAAAGAAATCGGCCGTGCTCTTTCAAAGGAAACATCCCGCCATTTGCCTGGAATGATTTAGGGAAATCACTGAAAACCTAAATGTGGATAGCTGGAGATGAATTTGAACCACCATCCTTCTGAACACGAGTCCAATGTGTTACCACTGCGCCACCTCGCTTCATTTGGTCTGAAGACCGCCACCACAACAACAACATATTCGTCACCAAAATCCAAAGATTCTAACATACCATACTTATAAGCAAAATTACGAATATCAGTTGTTAGCCATTTTTGTACCATGAAATGCAAATATCTCAGTAACTAATCATAGCAAATGGCTCACATTTTAACAATAAAATCTGTATACATTTATCTAGAAACACCATCTGACAATTTTTGAAAACTTTTATCCATTATGACAAGAAAAACCGAAGTGCAGCAGCCGGAGGTGATGGTTGTATGACAGTGTTGTGTGCCTGTGTGATTGTGTGAGTGTTCTATTTTCTGAAGAACGCCATGACCGATAGCTGAAGTGTTGTACGTGTGTGTCTTTTGTATGCGCTCGTCACCACGTCTTTGCAGTGAGTTGTAAACTGTCCTTACTATATTATTAATTCCAACCTGGACTTTCCATTATTATACTGTCTACAAATGTTACACAAACATGATAAGTACTGTAATGATGGAAAGTCCAAGTTGAAATGTCAGTTATATGAGGAAAGGTAGCAGCTTATCAAAAAGACAACACCAACAAGAAAACGAAAGTGGGAGTAAGGGGGGGGGGGGGGGACTCTGCACAAATTTAAATTTTCTGCTATAACCTTCACCAGAACAGAACATATGCCAATATGAGCATAAAAGTAATGAAACTGGGATGACGGCATCAGTCATCAACCGTCTACCATATGAACAACATGCCTCACTACCGGAGATAGAGAAAATCGCATTTACCAATGTGTAAGGTATCTACAATCTCAAGATCAATTCCAAAATGAATATAGGTGCGCAAGTGATTCTCCAAAGTCCATTAGTGTTTTATGGATGTGTAGTGAATTTCACTATATTTAGCAAGATTACAGTTGCTCAACACAGACATGGATGGTTAACTGTTACTGTTACTGTGAAAGCATTGACTGGTTTGGAGAGTGTCAACAGTAGAGATGTTATAGCCTACCATACTTTTAATATTATTGAACTAGGTAATAAGGATTATGGTAAATCGCATCAGACATCAAACATGCCCTTTGTATCAGAATAATGAATCGCTGCAAAATTAACGAGATGGAGTCTGTCGCCTTCTGGTATAAAGGAATTGGTGTATGTTCAAAGATAAAAATGATTGGTGATGTAACACATTATTAGCATGTGCAGCCCCCCTCCTCATTCTACAATAACACAATTAGTCAGGCACAACTCGTGCACAAGACTTGCCGCTATGGTCCAACTGGCATGTTAAGACTGTGTGTGGTGAGGAAGGAAGGGAAGTGGATGTAGGGCAAAGGTGGGGATGGAACGTTCTGCACTGCTTGGTGAAGGATAAAAGTACTGATAAATGTGAATTTGAGATGACTGGAAGGACGACATCCATTTTGATCTGATGACGGCTGACACCATCTGGGGAAGAGTATATACACTTTTAGTGGTTTCAACATCGGCTGCCTGCCAACTACGTAATGACTAGACCTCGGACTTTTAGGTTCTAAAAATCTTTAATTAGGTACCTAAAATATGTTCTATCACTTACAAAAACAGGTTCAAAAGTCAGAAAATAGATGACTAATATCTGAAAATTTATTGTCTAGAAAGATAAACAGACTGACAAAAATCCACATTATTTTATTGTCCATATCCATAACTGAAGTCACAGAAAATAATTAACACTTTCTCTAGATATTGTGTTGAGAAACTGCATCTCTTGTCTGTTAATAGCATCTTATATGCTGAGAATGAGCATTCCACGTCAACGGATGTCACCAGCATATTTAAATGGGACCGCACACTCATGTTCTGTTGATTTACCTGATAATATGTCTGTCATCTCTTCTATCAGCAGGACGCTGTTCGACTGAATGCAGACAGTGCAGGTGTTTTACACAGGCTGTTCTGACAGGGCAGGAAGGCACCCGAGGCAGATCACAAGGCTCCTCTGTGCCCTGCCGGCCCATTAGATGGTTTACAGTGAGCATCAATGGTCTGTGGAGCAGTGCAGGCTAGAACAGCCTGGCGTATGTCATCGTTGACTGACTCACGATTGTTCACGCATATAAACAAATTAGTCGGGAAGACCAGAAAAGTATTTTTAGTCATACAAATTTTACTTGACTGCACTTTTAGAAATTAGATACAGTCAGGTTCTAATATGAAATTAGGTACTTTAGGTACTAAAAATTTACACTTTTCGATAAAATATTTGCATAACGCTTAACTGGGAAGACCACTAGAGAATTTTTGGCATAATTTTTTTTAAAATATTTAATTCGAATTTTAAAATTTAGGTACAATCGGGCACTAACAAAAAATTAGGTATTTTTAGGTGCTCTAAAACTAGCGTTTTCAATCAAAAATTTGCATAATTTGTGTATGTACAACTTTTATTGCCTTTATTTAATGAGAAACAAAATAGATTTTTACTGTACCTAAAATCTGAGGTCTAGTAATGACACAGCAAGTATAGCAATATATGTGGTATCCTTTAATAGGGAATGTTTACAGCCATAAGGCTCAGTTTGATATCAATGTGTGAAGCAAATGGGCACCATTCCACAGATATGCACATATGCTTCCTAAGGCCAACTGAGTGAATTTGAAAGATGTCAAATTGTGCCAGGAAGGTCCTTTGGGAGAACTGTCACACAAGTTGGTTGTGGTGTTTCAGTTGTGCAACAGTGCTGATAGCAATAGTCATACGAACATTTTCACACCTGCAGACAAATTTATGGGCGTCCATGCAACACAGATGCCTGCCAAGATCATGATATTGTACGAGCGGAACTGGAGAGTGTACAGCATGCACACCTCTGGCCCATTTTCCACACATGCCACAGCATCAACATGCATAGCTTGACTGGTGGTATCAGAAGATCACTCTGAGGATGGAGTGGTGGGTCCTGGTCTTCAGCAATGAAATCAGTTTCTGCCTGCAAGAAAGTGATGGTTGTTTGCTAATATGAAATGGACCTGTCAAATGCTGTCTTGTATAGTGCATTCATCCAAGAAACACGGCCCCACCCCACCCCATTGTATGATAAGTGACAATCTCATTCTCCTTTGGTGTTTCTGGAGGTAACACTGACCAGCACTTAGTATCTGCAGACACATTTTTGCTATTCTTACAACAAGAAGGTGGTATGTTGTTCCACAAGGATAATGCTTGCCCACCCATTGTGCTTGTGATATTACAGATACAGGGGGAAGCAGATTTTTTCCATGTGAAAGGTGGGTTTTGCCAGGATGTTGGGTTCCCCTGCCGGCCAGCTGACAGTTTGGACGTAGTTAATGGGTTACACAAGTAGCCAAGGTTTCCCTAATGTGCTCGGAAACAGGAAGCAACTTTCTTGAATGAGTGAGGGCGGCTAACCGAGATTGCAGCTGAAATACAATATAGCCACACACATTATTCTAAAAATCCATATAAAACCAGGAAATGATGATACAGCAAATATAATTATATGAATGGATTCAGGAGACTTGGGAGAATCAAACACCGCAATTACAATTTAAATATCCCTTACAGATAAAAAGCCGACAAATTTCAGTACTATAATAATGATATTATAAGGCTTACATTTACAATTATTGTTACATAGTGTCTATCAGTAACAATTTAAGAAGCAAATGGGCAGCATTGTACCACTCTACCTATCTTAAAAGTCGTACTATGTTATTTCTGTATTTTTTCAATAAATTTTGTTTTACTCTCATGTTCAAGTCGTACCATGTTATTTCTGTATTTTTTCAATAAATTTTGTTTTACTCTCATGTTCTGCTTTTCGTTGAGAAATAATATTCTTGTGTCAAAACATAGAGTTCATCACAGAAACACAAAACATGAACCCAGCAAAGCGCATTACATTTATATATGTACTTTATTATATTTATATATTATTCTTAGTAACATTCATTTTATGTTGTAGACTGCCACTTAAATATTTCATGGCCATCTAAAAATAGCAGATATGCAGCAGATAATTTATATGTAAACAATTATAAGTATTTGTGGGCAAGAACTGAATATAATTGTATAAAAAGCCATAATAAATTAAAATTTAATTGTGTTACTATATTTCAAAGGCGGTAGTATATTTGAACAGTGAGACGCCCGCTTAATGGCTATCTGAGCAAAGAGTTGCAGTTTAAGCCATTTTTAGTTTTGTTAAATATATATTTGTTTGTTAAATGTAAACAACATTTGTAGGGAGGTGGTGAAAGCATTTAATTCTGTGATATTCAAATGTATAATATTTTGGAAAGGAAATTATATTTTAAAGATGAGGCATTGGGATGCGCGGAAGGATACAATTTTGGGAGCAGAAAGAGCACGCTTTCAAACACTTGGGAAGGGACTCTTAACTTGGACGGGGTGGTGAAAGGTTGTGACGATGGGCAGTCCGAAGCCGCATTACGAACTTGTGATCTGAAGAGATAGGCATGTGTGGACTTAGAAAATTTATGGGACTGTGACTGCAGAACTTAGTCTCTGCTTGAAAAGTGATAAACTATGCATGGTAATAGGGTCGTAGAACTGTGATAATTCAGCAATTGTGTACTCGTGTGATTACAAACTGTGTTTTATAACAAATACTTTAATCACGGATAAATTTGGAACTGCAGTGTTCGGTGGACTACACTAATTTATGAGTGATAATTTGGAACTTTTAATCTCGAATGTGCGTGATACTTATTGTGCCTCTCATGAACATTAGTAGGAGAAATATTCAATTACTTACCAATGTATAATTTAGGACCACCTCCGTGATTCATGTCTAATAAGAGTAATAAACTCCATTTATAAAGAATTACTTCGTGAGTGAATCACTTCTTTATCTTAGAATCCATTTTGTTGGTCATTCAGAGGTTTAATTTATGCTTGTTAAATATATTTTCATGTCATCATGCACAGTTTGATAGACTGGCAAAACTACAGATTAATTATTGATCTTGTGTAAAGAGACTGGGTAGCTGTTTAGGGCATAGAAGCTGACATACGTAACTCACCCCTATGAACAGAGACAACAAGCATAAACTTTTACTACCCTGAGTTATGTATTGCCCAAGTCTTATTGGCAAGTACTGATAGGAAGGTCGCAATTGGGGTTTTTTCGCCCCGGATCAGAAATAAAGCAACAGTTTTTTTGTCCGGTTTTAGTAAAATTCTGTTCAAATAGTTACTGTATATTTTGCAGTACACTCATTTAGAAGCCAAGTCTAATGCATATTGAGTGATTTGTGGGGGCTCAGAGCTTTCTAGTACAGCAGCAGTTTCATGTCTGTTATAATACGAAATTAGGAGAGGAACTGGACTCGGTATTTGGACCAAAAAAGAACGTGGTGCGCGAGTTACAAACACAGTAGTGCAGTACTTCACATCGCGGACTCAGGCGCAGCCAACAGCGGCCAGCAGCTTCGAGTACTACACAGCGCGGTCATTACATTGGCCAACGGCTATGAGAGTTCCAGGAGGCAGTCAACATACATCGGCAGCAACGGCAGTGTCACCATGGCAGAAAAACTAAGTACCAACATTGATGGTGTAAATGTGTGAGAGTCTGGGGCTGGATCTTACGTTAACGAGATGCCGGTAATTAAGCAGTCACCAAGCATGTGTGGCTCCAAAAATATTAGCGGACATGCTAGCCCGAGTTCTGAGGGAGAAAATGTAAATGGGGAGGGCTATAGTGAGGCTAGTAGTTCAGCTGCTACAAAGAAAGATGATGCAGCAGAAAGTTCAATAGAAAGAAAACTTTACATGTGGATAATGGGGTTAAAACAGATTTGAGTGGTATAAAATCAGAATTAAAAGCAGATTTGTATAATGTAAAAGGAGAAATGGGTACTGTAAAAGCAGAAGTGGATAATGTAAAAGGAGAGGTGGGTAATGAAAAGCAGAAGTGGATAAAACAAATTTCTTAACGGTCCAAATTTCAAGTATGGCAATGGTTTGATGGGCGAATTTTGTGTGCGCGAACTGAATTAATTAATGCTTATAAACTGGCCGCTGGGAGTTCTGACGGAAATCACGATGTTAAAGAGGTGATTACCAGATTATTTGCAATGGGATTTGGTGCATAGTCTGATGCAATCGATTGATGAATTTTTGAAATTCGTTGAAAAGTTGGAACGAGCATTAAAGTTTAAACCAAATCATGGTAACGGAAGAGGAAATGGTAGTCAGAATTGGAACCATAATAGTAATAACAGTAATTACGGGAACTATAGTAATAACAGTAACTTCTGTAATCAACACAATAACAATGCTAATCAGGGAAATAAATTTTATAAAGGTCGAGGCAGTGGGAATCATCAGTAGAGAAATCACAGAAGGGAACATAGTGATATGCAGTTGGGAAACAGAGAAACACCACGTCTCATGTGCGGGGATGGCGAAACAAACCGGTGATTGATCGGACACCGTAATGCGATAATTTTGTGGGAAATAGATGTGATAGGGGGCAGAAGGAAGTTGTGGAAATACGTGATATAGATAAATCCATAAAAGTTGGTAATTTAAAAAAGCGTGGCCGTCAGAGAAATCAAAATTATTTTGAGCAATTATTTGAGTCAGATGAAGATATGGGTTTACAAAAGCTATTTTGTGAAGAGAGAATGGGAGCGTTGGATTCGATACATGAGAGGATGGGTCGAGAAAGGGTCCTTAAGACCCAGCAGGGCACTAAGGGAGTCAGAACAGATGGCATACAAAGGATGGCGGCGGTGGCAGATGTATAAAACAGGCTGGTGGAGGGCAAAAAGCTCAGCCGTGAAATTTGAGCACCGGTCGGGAGCTTGTATTGGAACAGGTCGTCCGCGACGACGAAGGCAGTTCTGACACCATCAGTGCTCTTGGAACCACCAGTGTAGATAAATATGGCATTATCGAACCTCGAACGGAGTTCAATAAGCCTTGAGCGGTATACCAAATCCGGAGTGGTCTCCTTGGGGAGCGAACTAAGTTGAAGGTGGGTGTGAACCTGGGCCTGATGCCATGGTGGCAATGCACTCTTGCTCATCCTAAAGGTGGAAGGAAGGGTAAAATCGAGCCGCTGAAGCAGGCGGCGAAACCGAACTCCAGGTGGAAGCAAGGCTATTGCAGACAACTGATAGTGGTGATCGAGTGAGTCGTCAAAAAATAATGGGTAAGATGGATGGTTGGGCATCGACCGCAGTCAGCATGCATACCGACACAAGAGTATGTCATGCCAAGTGGTCAAGGGTAATACAGCAGCTTCGGCATAAAGGCTCCCAACAGAGCTGGTATAAAATGCACTGGTCGCCAGGCGTAATCCCCGATGGTGAATAGAGTTGAGACGGCGGAGAAGTGACGGCCGTGCACAAGAGTATACAAGGCTTCCGTAGTCAAGCTTCGACTGAACAATGGCCTGGTAAAGGTGAAGCAGGATGGTACGATCTGCTCCCCATGATGTGCCACTGAGGACATGGAGAACATTAAGGGATCGAGCACAACGAGCAGCCGGGTAAGACACGTGTGGGGACCACCAAAGTTTACGATCCAACATTAGCCCCAAGAATTTTGTTGTCTCTACGAATGGGAAAGGAACGGGGCCGAGACATAGAGATGGTGGAAGAAATTCCTTGCATCTCTAGAAGTTTATACACACTATTTTCTCAGTAGAGAAGCAGAAGCCGTTCGCAATGCTCCAGGAATATAGGCGATCTAGACAGTGTTGAAGACAACGCTCCAAGAGACACATCCACTGGGCATTGCAATAAATTGCAAATCATCTACAAAAAGGGACCCGGAAACGTTGGCTGAAAGGCAGTCTACAATTGGATTGATTGCAATGGCAAAAAGAGCCACACTCTAGACAGAGCCCTGTGGAACCCCATTCTCCTGGCGAAAGGTATCTGACAATACGGATCCCACCCGTACCCGGAACTTGCGATCCACCAAAAACACTTTAAGAAAGAGAGGGAGGCACCCACGAAGGCCCCATGTGTGCAAAGTACGGAGAATGCCCGTCTTCCAACAGGTGTCGTACGCGTTCTTCAAATCGAAGAACACTGCTACTGTTTGACGCTTCCTTAAAAAGTTATTCATAACGAAGGTTGACAAGATGACGAGGTGATCAGCAGCAAAGTGGTGTCTACGAAAACCACATTGAACATTAGTCAGGAGGCGTCGAGATTCGAGGAACCAGACCAACCGAGCGTTAACCATGCGTTCCATCACCTTACAGACACAGCTAGAAAGGGAAATGGGGCGATAACTGGATGGAAGATGTTTGTCCTTCCCTGGTTTGGGGATGGGGACAACAATGGCTTCACGCCAACTTGTGGGAATCTGACCTTCAGTCCTTATGCGATTATAGGTGCTAAGTAGGAAACACTTGCCCGCAGGAGAAAGGTTCTTCAGCATCTCAATATGAATGGAATCAAGCCCGGGAGCAGAAGATCGGGACAGTGCGAGAACACGGTGTAGCTCCTGCATGGTGAAGGAGACATTATAACTTTCACGATTAAAAGAGTGGAAAGAAGGCGGTTGAGCCTCCTCTACCTGTTTGCGAGGGAGGAAGGCAGGGTGGTAATGGGCAGAGCTCGAAACCTCCGCAAAGGAATGGCCCAATGTGTTGGAAACATCAGCGGGGTCCACAAGGACAGAGTTCTCGATGGTCAGGCCAGAAATTGGGGAGTGGACCTTGATGCCAGATAAACGGCGTAGGCCACCCCAGACAGCCGAGGGAGTAAAGCGGTTAAAAGAACTGATAAAAGCAGTCTAGCAAGCTTTTTTGCTGTTGTTTATAGCACGACGACATTGAGCTCACAGTCATTTATAATTGATACTATTCTCCAACGTTGGGTGGCGGCGGAAGGTGCATAAAGCATGTCGCTGAGCTCTAAGAGCGTCGCGGCAGACTGCGGTCCACCACGGGGCTGGGACGCGAGGTGGAGAAGAGGATGTACGAGGTATGGAATGTTCGGCAGTGGTGAGAATAACCTCTGTGAGGTATTCGATCCGACTATCACGGCTGGAAAAATGCTGATCGTGAAAAACAGCCTTGGAAGAATAAAGCCCCCAGTCGGCTTTAGAGATGTTCTAACTGGTGGGACAAGGAGATGATGCAGGAAGTGAATGACACAAGGGAAATGGTCACTCGAGTACGTGTCAGAAAGTGCATACCACTGAAACCAAACGGCATGCTGAGGAGTGCATCTCGCGAGGTCTATATGGGAATAAGTATGTGTTGTGTCGGAAAGGAAGGTCGGTGCACCAGTGTGTTGAGGCAGACAAGATTGAGATGTTGGAAAAGGTCCACCAAAAGGGAGCCTCTCGGACAAGGTGCTGGAGAGCCCCATAGGGGTGGTGGGCATTAAAGTCGTCTACCAACACGAAAGGTGAAGGGATCTGGTCAACGAGGTGTAGCATATCTGCCCCAGTAAGGGCGGATGACGATGGCGAATAGATATTACAGAAGGAAAAGGTGGATAGAGTGATGCGGACGGCAACTGCCTGTAGGTGAGTATGCAATGCAATGGGATGGTAATAAGACATCGTCCCGAATGAGCATCAGAACCCCTCCATGGGCTGGGGACCTTCCACAGGTGTCAGGTCGAAATGCACAGAGGTGTAGTGGGGAAAGTCTGCATGATCACATGGACGTAACTTAGTTTCTTGGAGACAAACTAGAAGCGGGCATTGCAATCTAAGGAGTAGTTTTAATTCCTCCCGATGGGAACGAATGCCGCAAATATTCCATTGAAGGAGCGCCATGATAAAAAATGAGAGAAGAAAAGAGGATAAAAAAGGACAGGCAGGTGGGGTCACCTAGATGGTCGCTGAGGACCGGACTTCGAGGGAGCACTACTATTGCTATCTAGAGGCAGAGAATCGTGTTCCATGGGTTCAACTGACACACCTGCCACCTTCCCGAGTTGATCAGGAGGGGCAGCTTCCACCGCCGGTAAAATGCCGGTTGCCCGGCTAACAGTAGTGCGTCCCAGCGAGACAGAAGATGATCGAGGCGGACTACTGTTGGACAGCGTGACGGATGAGTCACGCCTCGGCGGGGAAGGAGAGGAACTCTTTTTTGTTGGCTCTTCTGGAAGAGTGACGGTGAGAAGAGGCAGTTGACGGTTGAGAAGCCTGAGTACGTAGAAAATCTTCACGGACAGGTTCCTTTTTCGAAGTCCGGGCACCTTGTTTAGGTGCCCGCGGTTTATTAGAGGTTGACGAAGACTGAACTTTAGAAGCAACAGGAGGAAGTGGAGACGTGGAACGGGCAATCTTCGGGCTGGCCGATCGCACAACTGTGAGCGAAAGTACCTGCATCCTTAGTAGGTCGAGTGGAGGTGAGGATCTTACTGTATGTGCCCGCTGGAAGGACAGTGGGCTTTCGACTCGCCAACAACTTTCGAGCGGCAGATGTTGAGACATTTTCTGTAACCCGAATTTGCTGAATGACCTTTTCATCCTTATAAACAGGGCAGTCCCTAGAGGAAGCTGCATGGTCACCACTGCAATTAAGACAGTAAGGGGATGGAGGTGGGCAATTGCCCTCATGGGCATCCCTACCACAATTGACACATTTTGCTGTATTAGGGCAAGATTGACGGGTGTGGTTGTATCTATGGCATTGGAAACAGCAAGTTGCATTTGGTACATAAGGGCGAATGAAGATAACTTCATACCCTGCTTTGACCTTGAACAGGAGTTCAAATCTGTCGAACATCAAAAACACATTAAGAGTTGGTGTCAGCTGGTTATTGACCTTTTTCAACACCTATGTTACACCCTGATTGGACACGTAGTTTTGTATTTCTTTGCCAGACAACCCGTCAAGGGATCTCGTGAAAACTACCCCCCATGACGAGTTGAGCGTGCAATGCACTTCCACCTGGACAGAAAACGTGTGTAGCAATGTAGTCCTTATTAGTTTTTGCACCTGGAAGGCACTGTCCACTTCCAGCAACAATGTTCTATTGCACTGATGCGAACAGGTCTTAACAGGGCTAGCAATCGCATCAACATCTTTTTGAATGACGAAAGGATTTACAGAAGTGAAATCTTTACCGTCGGTTCGAGAAACAACTAGGAAATTCGGAAGATTGGGCAAGGTTTTCTTATGCTGAGGTGAATCAATCTTTCTTTTTTGGGTCAAAGTCACAGTAGAAGAGAAGGAAGTCATTGCAGAAGTGTCCCCCCGTGATTACCAGCGTCTCCGATGGCACGCTCCTTCCTAGTGGGGGCCCTCTCTGAGGGCTTTCCCGCCTTAAGTGATTGTTCACACCTACCGAGAACGGACCGAGGGACCAATCGGCATGTTCGGAAGGTACCAGCTCGGGTAATCACCCCTCCCTGGGCCTGGCCTTTACTAGTGGGTACGTACGTGCCCTACTTGTCTACCTGGGGTGGGGAATTACGTGTTACCCCGTCACCTGCTACGCATGATAATGCATGGGCCGACCTTCAGACACGCACAGGGAGGAAAGAGAGGAATAGAGGAAGTGAAGAGAAAGAAGCATCTCAAATGCCAAAGCGGAGACTAATGAGGAGGGGAAGGCTAGGAAAGTACAGCAAGGAGAGAAAGACAGAAGCAAAGGTTAGGAAAAGAAGAAACCAAGGAAACAGAAAAACTAGGACAGGAAACCACCTTGACTCGCAAATGACGCTCGTCTCCGGGCTAAGGCATGAACCGGGAGGGAAAGTGAAGCAGCCTGGGACGGAAGAAAGGCTGCTTCGGCTCGGGGCCCCATGCGCGCCATACATGTACCCACAAAAGAGCTGTGGGCCCCCTGGGGGGGGGATGGAATAATGTATCCAAAGGCAGTGCTGATACAGGGTGGCCACCAAATCTTCATTTTCAAATTCAAGGTTTTTTCCAGGTTTTCCACATTAAAAATAATTATTTTCCAGTTTTTCACATAAATTTTTTTCACAGGGGTTAGCAAACAACTATACTGCAAAGAAACTAGTTACATACTTTTAAAACACATGTCATCCAAGTTGAACCATGTCACGTTATAATACCCACCAAGCAGTGGTGAATCCAGGATTTGTGTTGGGGAGGGAGGACAGAGCTCATACAAATTGTGGTATTGTTCCTCAAACTGATCTAAAAAGAACCAGCTTATATTATGAGGTATTCCTCATGGTTCTGGGGGATCTTCAGCCCCATAGATTCCCTCCACCCCCCCCCCCCCCCCCCAGATCCGACACTGACACAATGTATAATACAGGGTGCACATTTTAAGTTGACAAACCAGAATAACTAGAAAAAAAAAAAAACAGTATATATTCAACACCGCTTTTCACCATTATGAACGGACAACAGAGGCTTAGGAAATGATACTAAACTTGAAATGTGGAATGGTGTGGGTGGCTAGTGTAAAATTTTAAATGGAAACTCCCATTTTTATTGCAAATTCAGATTCTACAGACCAAATCATGAGTAGTTTGAATTTTTTTTTCTTTCAATAGGCAATATATTGCACTGTAAATGTAGGAATTATTTGCAATACTGCTGAAGAAATGTACCACCCAGAATAGAAAAACGTTAATGATATTGATGATGCTTCAGAACCCAACCAAATATTACAAGATGTACTTTTCTTCCCGGCTAGTTCAATTAAGTTTTTTTTTTTTTTTTTTTTTTTTTTTCCCCCCCCCGGCAATTCACAACTGGTATTTAGACAAGGGCAATCTGGGCTAAGGTATCACTTTGGAAGACTGCCCAGTCCACTGTGGGGAGAGGGAGGGATCACTTTGGGAGTCATTTGGTAGCATTCTGAAGCATCATGAATATGGTTTTCATTTATTTTATTTCTTGTTTAGCACATTTCTTCACCAGTATGGCAAGTATTTCTTACTATTACAGCACAATCTGTCGTAAAAAGAATATAAACCAGACCATATATGATGTGGGCCTTAGAATCTGAATCTGCAATAAAAATGTCGGGGTTCCCATTTAAAATATTACACTTGACACTACACCCCCCTCCCTACCCAAATGGTGGAAACGGATCAGATTGAGTATTACTTCCTAAGCCTCTACCATCCGCACATGCTGGTGAAAACCATATTTGAATATCTACTGTTTCTCTGAGTTGTTCTGGTTTATCAATTTAAAATTTACATCCTGTATAATGGACTAATTTGAGTTCAAGTAGTTGGAGGATACTGTACGTTTTAATGTGAATTGCATTCGATTATGCAACATAGCCTGTTCATTTATACTAGGAGTAGACTTCCCACCAGCCGCGGTGGCCGAGCCGTCTGCGGCGCGTGAGTCACAGTCTGCACAGCCACTACGGTCAGGGGTTTGAATCCCCCCTTGGACATGGATATTTGTGCCGTCCATAGCAGTAGCTGGTTCATAAGTAGTTTGTAAGTTTAGGGACTGATGACCCCATAGTTAAGTCCTATAAGCTATACAAACATTTGAAACATTTTTGACTTCCTGATACATTAAAATACAGTCACATCTTATGAACTGGTGATTGAGAACTCAATACATGTATTATGATTTACTTTACCTTCAGGATATGAACAAACATTTCATCTCTTTCAAGTTTTCATTTAGATTGTTCATAATGATGGTTTTCAGTAGCATTGCATGTACGTATGCTTTTTGAAAACCCATGAACATATAACGAGGGGAATAATCTTTTGTGTTAACCATAAAATAAATAATTAATGCTATTACTGCTCTATGGTTGACAGGTTCTCGATGTACCCTTGTCTGCTAAGTAAATTAATTATCGTCATAATTATTACTGCGACTCCTCATTGGCGCTAGCTGGGCTCGCATGAAAAACAGTTCAGCTGTCAACAATACGTACATGATGACCGTGTTTACTATTTACAAATTACCAATGTTAGGCCAGTCACAGGAATTGTCTATAATTATTACTAACGAACATAGATGGCGACTTTTGAAAATCTTGGGGTATTATCAGTGCCGTACCCAGGTATTTCTAAAAATACAAAGCAAAGTCAAAAACTTATACAAAACATACATGCTATAGATTCCATATCACCGTCACCATCACGATTATAAGTCGAAGTCCTTTTGTATTTCACTATATACTTATCCACTTTAACGATTTTCACACGCAAGACAACCCTTTAACCTGAAATTTTATTGATTTATGAACAAAAATATTTCTTTGCGTACATCTATAAATAATGATTGGATTAATGTATATTTGACAGAATTTTTTAATTATTTTTAGTTTTTGAAAAGAAATTTGGGATGACTACAGATGACATCAGTGTGCAGGATATGTTTCCTTTATTGAAACTAATAACATTTTCAAACTGTTGACTACTAATTTAGACATTGGACAATTATTTAGTAATAAAGTTTTTAAATTATTTTGTTTCCTTTACCTTTATACAATTATTTGAAAGTATTGCTGCATTCACTCCATCTTAGACATCAAATAACGATATATATTTTGACAATGCCTTGTAGCTTAATGCTTTTTGTTTCTTTGAGGTAATGATAGACAATCTAGTTACAATGAATTATTGGAAGCTCTGCAATGTTATTTACAATCTTTGACAAATGGTTGTGGCTAGACGGAGAGATACAGATGAGGGGAGGGAAAGGGTTATTCCATGCACAGGTGACACAGGTCAAAAAGAGCAGAAACTAAGGTCCGACTACTACATTCAATTGTTGACAAATTGTTGAACCCTGATAATTCAAATTCAGAAAAAAAAATCTATTACTAGCTGTTGTCTTTCGAGACTTTTGTAGATCTGCCAATTAAAACACTAAGACCTTCCCAAGTTGTTATGAGAACTGTCTGTTTACAGAATGTTTGTTGTATGTAAGTCTTATGGGACTCAACTGTGGGTCATCAGTCCCTAAACTTACAAACTAGCTTATACTAAAGATGGCACAAACATCCATGCCCGAGGGGGGATTCGAACCCCCGACCGTAGTGGCCGTACAGACCGTGACTGGAGCGCCTTAGTCCCCTCAGCCACCGCGGCCGGTGGTGTCTTACAAAAGCCATTCGGCCATCAATGGGATGAGAGAGTCGATTTTAATTACAGTCAAGAAATATAACATAAAGAAAAAAATGATATGAAAATTTTCAGTGGGTTATGCCTAGCATACCCACTCAAATTTTGGGGTATGCTTGAGCGACCGAACATACCTGTAGTCGGCGCCTATGCTAACAAAGCATCACAATACCAACTTTTATGGAGTTTATAGTTAAAATCAACAAAATGCTTCCGTGAAGAGAGTTTTCAACACAGAATCAGACAGACGAGATCTATGTTGATGAGTATCACTGAGGGAGGGGTGGGGGGGGGGGGGGGGGGTCAATCACGAAAATTGCTAAAATTAGTACAAATAAATATCACCTTTCATTCTAGCTGGGATTTCGCAGTCGTGCCTTACTACAACATCGCGTCTCTGACGTACATTGCGAGGAACTGAGTCGCCTGGTTGAACAACACTTCAAGATAAATACAGAAATAGATAACGGAATACGTAACCTATAATTAGAAAACTTTTTAAACCACCCAGAAATATATTTGAAAATGTTTTTGTACACAAAAATGAAGTGATGAATATTATTTAAGCCACGGGTACTACCGATCTGAGCATTTTGCTCACCGTAATTTTAAAACGACTGGCATTTAGTTACTTTTAAATATTAAACTTTGAGGTTTTTCTTACTAAAACTTCAGGGATTACTTATTTATAATTATTAAGTACATTTTGAACTGGTCATCTAATCTGAGCAACAGGCTATACACGCAAATGATCATTTAACTCTTACTCGAGATCTCATGGGTTAAAAATCACGGTTTCTGGCTGAAATTCATGGTTTTTTTCCCAGTTTTCCCCGGTTTTTTGAAATTCAAGGCTTTTTCCCAGTTTTCCTGGTTTCATGGTTCGGTGGCCACCCGGTGCCAGTTGTCTGAATGGATGCCAAAATCAACTTCTGCATTGCCACCCCTAGAGGCTGCACCAAGTAGTAATATGGGTGTTTCAGCACGGATTTGTACCTGGTACTTCAGTACCGCTTGAGCTATTGATCTGTAACTGTAATTGTTTCATGTAAACCATATGCACTGTTTCAACAATAACCTTGAGTGACTTGGAAACTCTTAAGACGGCGTACTAATTTTTATCTGTAGCAGTGTATTTGTGTGTGTGTGTGTGTGTGTGTGTGTGTGTGTGTGTGTGTGTGTGTGTGTGTAAGTGAAAGAATGTATTATGGATAGTTTATAACTCAGCGCATAGATGTGTGAAGCACTACAGCAGGTACATAAAAAGCACACAAACATACAACACTTCTTCAGAAAAGAGAGCATTCACACAATCAATTCTTGCAGTCACACAACCATCACTCCAGCTGCTGCACTTCAAATCAAATCACACAGGTATAGTTGGAGAGGGGAAGGGAGGGTAGGACATAACAAGAAGTTTGCATGGCGGTGGTGGGGATGGATAAGCACCGCCTTACGGAGCATGTCTTTAATAAATAGGTGGAATAAGATGCAGCTTAGGAATGGAGGGGTCAGACAAAGAAAGCAAAGCTAAACACACACACATACACACCTGCATCTTACTTTCCCATGTATCAGTGTTGTTACACTTCACCAGGTGGCATGTACATTCTATCCCCACCCTTGCCCTACATCCTTCCCTCTGTTCCCCTCCCATTGCCTCTCAGCACAGTTACAGTTAAGAAGACAGTTGGGCCATAGTGGTAAGAGATGGCAGTCATGTGTACGAGTTATGTGATTATAATATTTTTCTCTCTGACAAAGACTGTGGCTCAAAATTTAAAATTGTGTGAATGTAATTGTCTTTTTTATGTGGCTGTCCGTAGCTAAGTGATTGTGTTTTGTTATTGTTTGCTACTTATCCTCATATTATTGACAACTAGCAGTGTAGAAGTAATAAATTATGATGTCATACCAAATGTTATTTTACTGTATTAACAGCAGAAAAGTAAGTGATAAAAATCTTTTCTTCCATTATTTTGCTGGAGTTGTCAGCAAGAAAAAGTTTCTTAAAGGTTTGAATTTGTGTGTGAGGTTCATTGCATGTTTTTAAGTGATTTCATATGATGGACAAACAAACTTACAGTGTGAGATGGAGCTCATTATTTATGATGTCTTATTTCCTGAACTATGCTGCATGCTGATGATGTCGTCATGACTGGTGAAACTAGCCCAGCATTCTATTCTCGAGCTAGTTGTTAGCCACTGCTGTCTGCCTCTTGTTACAGAACTGAATATTATGTGAGCTGGAGAACACTCAAAACCCTGCCTGAGTGGAATAAATTAATGAACTGCTGTTGTACTATCACAAATCGTTTGCATGAAGCCTCCTTGTCTCTCCAACCATTAATGGACCCTACATAACCTGAGAAGACATGAACAGAATCTGAAAAGTAATAATTGATTTATGTTTCAATTTCAGTTGTTTCCCTACAGTTCCTTATTGACCACTACAGTCATTTAAACTTATGTACTTTGGAGACCATATAATTTTTTCATATTTTAGAAGGAGGTACAGAATAATTGTTATTGCACAATTTACTTATTGCTTCTTCCTTGAATGTTTCACTTTAAGCTGAACTGTGACTAATTTTTATCTAAAAAATCACAATTAAAAACATTTGGACACACAAAAACTGCACTCTGTATGTTCATCTTATAATATTACTTAGCCTCACATACTCTTACAACTGGATAGGCTATAAAGATCACCAATAAAGTCTTGTTATCTATTATGCGAGAAAAGTAGTTTACGATCATTCCTAAATTAATAGCAAAAACATGACAGAAACACATTCTATCAAACGTACAAGATAAATAATTCATGAACTTTCCCATCAGTATTACAATGATTGAAGCACTTTGAAGAATAATTCATATTAATATATTATTAATATCAAAAAATTGAAACTAATCTGGTTTTAAATTAGACTAATCTGTTATCTATAATGCACCATAAAGCAACAAAGCCATCATTAGCAAGGGAATTAAATATAGTATCTCCGACTGCTCCAGCACAATGCATCTTGACAAAAGTGAGGAGGAAAGAAGGGGATAGAATGTTCTGTGTTACACGATAGAATGTAAAGGCTCTGATAGTCAGGAAAAATGTTGAAAATGTAAAAAACAAAAAAACTATTAAAAACAATACAAAATTTTCACAGCTGGAAGTGATATGTGAATTGGAAGGAAATATAGGATAGTGGAGGAGGAAAAGGGAGGGGGGAAGAACTGTTAGGCACGGGGTGTAGGGATGTTAAGTTACCTTAGCTCGATGGCAAGTGTGGATGTGGGACAATAGAATGAGTCGTCAGGAGGTTTTATGAAGCAAGGCAAGTTTTCTGTAGATGGCCTATAAAAAGGGTGACAGACAAGGATGCCTTACAGATGCCCATGTCTGTACTGCAGATTTGAATGTATACTTTTCCTTCAAAGGAAAAGTAATTGTTTGTTAGGATGTAGTTAGTAAGGGTTATTAGGAATGAGATATTGGACTTTGAGTCTGAAGGACACTGGGAGAGGCAGTACTCAAGAAAGGCAAGACTATGGGCAGTAGCATGTGGGATATTTGTGTATAAGGATGTGACATCAACAATGATGAGTTTGGATCCAGGAGATGGGTGGGGTAAGTGGAAATTCAGTGATGGAAGTAGCTGGTATCTTTAATGTGGGAGGTTAGATTTTGATCAATTGGTTGGATGTGTTGGTCAATGAATACCAAAATTCTGTCAGTTGGAGTACAGTAAACAGCCACAATCGAGTGTTCAGGATTATTTGATTTGTTGATTTTTGGGAGCATGTAGGAGGTAGGTGTGCAGGGCTTTGGGAGTGTGAGGAGGGTGATGGAATTGGGCGAAAGGTTCTGGTAAGGGCCATAGGAGTTTTCCAGGCACCATAGATCCTGTTGGACTTTTGGGATGGGGTCGTCCTGGAAAAACTTATAGGTGGAAGAATCAGACAACTGATGGATGAGGTGCTATCCAAAATTTTCAGGACTGGTGCTGCCATCTGTTGAACCTTTCGACTAATGGTAACCCTTTAAGTAGTTCCCATCCGCACTTACACACTGGTCCCAACACTTCTGCCACTGGTCAAACATTTTCTGGAAGTCCTGTTCTTTGAGGGTGTTTAGCACCGCCATCGATACTTCTTGAATTCTCTCTAGAGTGTTGAACCAATGGCCTTTCAACTTCAGTTACAGTTTTGAGGACAGTGCAAAATTGCAAGGTGGTGAATATGGTGGGTGGGGTACTACCACCATGTTGTTATTTGTTAAAAAGGTCTTGGTGATCAAGGACATTTGACAGAGTGCATTGTAGTGATGCAGCAGCCAGTTCCCTTGACGCCAAAGTTTGGGCCATTGGCACTGCACGTTTTCTGCCATCGACACTACAAAACAGTAGTAGACGGAATTCACTATTTGATTGGGTGGGACAAATTATTCATGCACAATTCCCTTGGTATAAAAGAAAATGATGATCACGCACTTTATTTTGCTCTTCACTTGTCTCACTTTTCTACATCTACATCTACATACATACTCTGCAAATCACTGTAAGGTGCGTGGCGGAGGATACACTATACCACTACTAGGCATATCCCTTCCTACTCCACTCGCAAATGGAACGAGGAAAAAAAGAATGCCTATATGCCTCCGTACGAGCCCTAATTTATCTTACTTTTCTTTGTGATCACTATGCGAAATGCAAGTAGGCGGCAGAAAGATCGTTCTGCAGTCAGCTTCAAACTCCGGCCCTCTGAATTTCCTCAACAGAATTTCTTTAAAGGAACGTCGTCTTTCCTCCAGCGATTCCTGTTCGAGTTCGCGGAGCATTTCTGTGACACTCATGCATTGGTCGAACCCAACAGTGACGAAGCTAGCTGCTCGCCTCTGAACTGCTTCCATGTCTTCCTTTAAACTAATCTGCTGTGGGTCCCAAACACTTGAGCAATACTCAGAATATGGTCGTACAAGCGTTTTATACGCGATCTCCTTTACGGATGAAGTACATCTTCCCAAAATTCTCCCAATAAACCGAAGTCGGCTGTCCGCCTTACTCAAAACTGTCCTTACATGTTCGTTCCATTTCATGTTGCTCTGCAATGTTACGCGTAGATATTTGAACGAAGCAACAGCATCAAGAAGCTCACTACTAATGCTGTATTCAAACATTATAGGATTGTTTTTCCTACTCATGCGCATCACCTTACATTTTTCTACATTGAGAAGTGATTACTTCACCTTTGAGGGCCAGACCTACAAACAAATCAGGGGGACAGCTATGGGTACCAGGATGGCCCCTTCCTATGACAACCTCTTCATGGGCCACATGGAAGAGGCATTTCTTAAGACACAGAAGTTGCCTCTGGTTTGGTATAGATTCATAGATGATATCTTTGTGGTCTGGACTCACGATGAAGAAACCCTTCTGAACTTCCTCCACGACCTTAACTCCTTCTCCAACCTTAAATTTACCTGGTCCTTCTCCAAAACTCAAACCACCTTCCTTGATGTTGATCTTCACCTTGCTGAGTCTCACATCCACACCTCAGTCCATATTAAACCCACTAACAAACAACAGTACCTCCACTTTGACAGCTGCCATCCCTTCCATATTAAACGATCCCTTCCCTACAGCCTGGGCATCTGTGGGAAACGTATCTGTTCCAGTTCCGAATCCCTCACCTGCTACAACAACAATCTATCCAATGCTTTCTTCTCCTGCAACTACCCTAAAGACCTCGTCCACAAACAGATCTCCCGAGCTGTCCATTTCTCTTCCTCCAACAACAATGTTCCTAACCCCAGACCACGCAGAAGCACCCCCTTAGTCACCCAGTACCATCCTAGCTTTGAATGCCTCAACAAATTCCTCAAACAGGGCTATGACTTTCTCAAGTCATGCCCTGAGACAAGACCATCACTCCAAACTGTTCTTCCCACACCACCCAGAGTAGCCTTCCGCCATCCTCCCAACCTCCGCAACATCCTTGTCCAACCTTACAACACACCAAAACCACCCTCCCTACCTAATGGTTCCTACCCCTGCAACCGATCCTGCTGCAAAACCTGTCCAATGCATCCTCCCACTACCACATACTCCAGCCCCACCACAGGAAAAACCTACCCGATTCAAGGCAGGGCCACATGCAAGACAACACACGTCATATACCAGCTGACATGTGTCCACTGTTCAGCCTTTTATGTTGGTATGACTACTAACAAATTGGTGGAGCGGATGAATGGGCACAGACAGACTGTTCACCTCGGGGACACCCAATATCCTGTGGCAGAACATGCCCTCCAGTGTAACTCCAGGGACCTGGGCAAGTGTTACACCACACGTGCCATTTGGATAGTACCAACAAACACCAGCCCCTCAAAGCTACAGAGGTGGGAACTTGCCCTCCTCCCCCCACCCTCCTGGCCTAAATCTACACTAACCCCTCCCCTTCCTCCATCCTCAGCTCACCTATTCATTATCCCTTCCTTACCTCTCTCTCTCTCTCTCTCTCCCTCTCACCCTCTCGCTCTCTGTCATTCTCTCTCTCTCTCTCTCTCTCTCTCTCTCTCTCTCTCTCTCTCTCTCTCTGCGCGCGCGCGCGGGTGTGTGTGTGTGTGTGTGTGTGTGTGTGTGTGTGTGTGTGTGTGTCCGTCCATCCATCTTTCCCTGTTAATGAAAAATGTTTTAGACAACCCCCTGCCCGTCCTACACACCTCAGCATCATTCATTTCACTCATCTTCTCTTCTCTTTACTACCTGATCTTTCCTCTTTGGTTATATTTATCCTCTCTGGCTTGGCTCAGTACATACATGCAGTATCTCTGACGTCCACACTCCCGAAACACCACCTTCATGACCTAGTTCGTGAACTACCTTTCCCTTCTGTTCCCATCCTTTCTTTCCCCCTTCTCTCCCACCTGATGAAGGAACTGTGTTCCGAAAGTTTGTCCTTTTTGTCCCCTTTTTTCTGTTTTTTCTGTTTCTTCATTTGTGTTACTATCGGCGATACAGCACAAAGGTAAGTACTGGCCAGCCATTCTATCTCGTTTCAACATATTTATCATCTCTGAGGAGAATTTTCATCAAACTGAATATGTGACTGTAGGTTTGATAACTGTGTTCTAGTGTCTGATTTTAGTTCCTTTTGACAGGCATTTTTTGTTATATATGCTTTGAACAAGTCCAAATGCTTTCTTGACTTTCTGTAATCAGTTGTGTTTTGCTATTTTCTCCAGTCCTGTTGGTTCAATAACTTCAATAACGAGATACTTAAAGTGTTTGACTCTGTTGATTTCCCCATAATTTGTTTTGAGTTTTGGAATATCTAATTTGGAGCAAATAAATTCAGTCTTCTCAAAGGAGATTTGCAGGCCAACCTTCTCTGCACATTCTTTGAGGATCTCAATTTGTTTTATGCGGTTTCTTCACTGCCACTTATAATTGCTAGGTCATCTGCAAATACTAAATAAGGGATGTTCAATTTTCCTTTACCTGTTCCTAGTTCAATTGGCTTCCAGAAGTTTTGTTTCCTTAGTTCGATATCCCATTCTTTCATTGTCTAAAACTATGTTGAATAATAGTGGTGAAATCCCATCTCCTTGTCTTACTCCTGTTTTAATTAAGAATGGTTCTGAAATTTCATCTATGAATTTAATTTTTGATTTGGTTTCTGTCACTGTTTGTTCAATTAGTTTTCAGGTTCTGGTGTCTAGTCCACATTCTTTGAGAATGTTAAATAGAGACTGCCTGTCTATAGAGTCTTATGCTTTCTTAAAATCAACGAATGTGCACACTATTGGTTAAGACTGGATTGCTTTAATTTTTAAAATAGCTTCAAGGTTAAAGATCTGTTCAGGGCATGATATATTAGGTCACAAGCCTGCTTGGTAGTCTGAAATTGTATGTTCTAGTTGTTCTTGTGCCCTCTTTAGCAGAACCACGAATAAAATTTTATAGGTCACAGGTAAAAGTGAAATGCCTCTGTAGTTGTTTACGTCTGCGCTCTCCCCCTTTTTGTGCAATGGATGAATTGGTGCACACTTCCAATACTCTGGAATATTTTCTGTCTGACAAACTTCTTTGATGATTTGGCTGATCTCTTTTAGGGAGTTTGGGCCAAGGTTCTTCAGTAGTTCACCTACAATTCCATCCTCTCCTGATGACTCATTATTTTTGAGCTTCTTAATGTGGCTATATATTTCTTCCTGAGTTGGTGCAAGTGAAGTTTCATTTATGTATTCTGGGAAGATAGTTGCGTAACTCCAAAGCACATTGTTTGCATTAAACCCATTGCAGAGGATGAAGGGGTGGGTGAACTAAGAAAGGTCATGGAGAGCCTATTTGTTAAGTGGATCTAATGGCGGCAGGGAGAGAGAGCACACAGTCAACAGGTAACGTACATGCACAGATTCTGCAGCTGCTTGTAAACTGGTGGTGAATGCGGCAAGTGAGGAATAGTAAGCAGTGCTGACAGAAATAGCTTCTTTAGCTTGCTCTCTACTAAGGTCATTCTTTTTCTGAAGAAGACAGCCATTTAATTAGAGGGAGAGTGAAGGTTTGACCTTGATCTCCTGGATACATATACACAGAGGTGTGACCCAAGTCAGTAGACATTGTTCCTCCACATGTGTTCTGAATTCCTGCAAGTTCCACTGAAGTACGAAGCCATCTTAACAGTGAGGTTTCTCCCTTTCTTTCCAGGTGTCATTTCACAGAAGACTGGGAAGGAGGGAGAGTGAGTGTGGGGGAGGGAGGGCGCAGGGTTGGTTCCTTGATGAAACTCATTGGTTGCCTCAGAAGGAACTCAACTGACATCTGCACTCTATTCAGTGGTATGAATACTGTCTGATGATTCATTACACAGGACCATGGTTGGATGATTTGACTGTTCCTATGCAGATCATTTACATTTGTTGGTTTTTGTACCCTCCTTGCATTTTGGTGATGTTCACAATGTGATTTTAATGTGAACACATTCATTTGTCTACCAAGAGGATTGGCTACCTTTATCAACTCTACTTGTGGCAACAACTAATGGTTCATCAGAAGGAAGACCGAGTTCTGAGACAAGTCATATAGGCTAGCAACTGCATTTACAGATGGCAGTAGTACATGCATCCTGCTCAATTGTCACAGTCCAAGTGCCAACACAAATATTCTGAAGAATAACTTGCCAAATTTTGAGTGACCTTAAATTACATCTTCACCTCAGGCTATGAACTGCATTTGATAATTTTACTCCCTGATTCTTCTTTTCATGTGTGAAAGCAGGACAGTCCCTGGTCCAAACTGGATGGGCTTAGAAACACCTAACACACATGGGTGTGACAGTGCCTTCATGGGCTACGGTATCACATCTTCAACATGTAGCCTGCCCATTAAAATCTGTAATGGTGTACCCACAGCATTGACACCTGAAAGAGCACATAGGCTTTTGGATGTAAGGTCTAACCTTAAGTAGAAAAGTAGCTGCAATGTACTCTGACAGCTTTGGAAGATAAATGTCAAGATAAAGAACACTACTTCTTATTGCAATTCATGATCAACCCATTTCATAGTGTTTTGAACTTCAGTCATCCTTGCACTTTCCCATTCTGTTGTGGCTCTTTTGCATCCATATCCATAATGTCCCAGCACATTAAACCACTTTAACACTTAATCCCATACAGTTCATAATTGGTGGGATATTCAACTAGCTTAGCATCCAACAGCTTTTTTTATTTGTGGAGCCTTCAACAGGTGTTTACCATTATGTAGCCTCTTCATAGATTTCAGCTGCTGTACAAGTCCATACAGAGCTTTGTAGATGTAAAATGGAGTATTTCTCAAAATAACCTTCCACATGTTTTGTAACAATAAAGTCATTATCTACTACCTGATGGGGTCCATTACTATTCTCTCTTACAATGAGAAGTGGATTAAACACATGAAATCTCCGACTTTTGGGTGTTAGTACTGCCCAACTGACAGCCAGAACAGCTGGAAGCAGAAACCAAGGATATAGGCTTTGTGGTGTTCCACCAAGCAACCAGGGAAAACGGTCCACCCAGACAGAGTCCCACTTCCCTTGCAAACATTCATACAACTGAAGTATGGCAGGTTCCAAGATGTTGCCCCCTAAATACTGTTATTTCTTAATAGCCAGGCATCACATCAGTATGCAGCACACCTAAGATTGAGTATTTATTTTTATGTATATGTTTGTATCACTGTCATAATCTGGGCAATCAAGCCAAGATGCCCATTCCCTCTGACAGACATAGTTGATTGCCACTCTGCATGGAGGTCACTGAAACATGCCCAGAGTTCATGGTGACAAGAAGACTGGTGCTGCTCACCAGTTCCCAGCTCAGAGAACACAGGTTTGATAGCCCTATACCCACACAAATAAATTCTGGGTGTCCTTAAGTTAATAAGAAACACAAAACATCCCCCCTTTCCAATCAAGATCAATAACTTCTTTGCACCAGTCAAGTTTAATAGAAATTAACTTCCAGTGTTGAATAATAGCACATAATAAACATGATACCTTAACTAAATGACAGAACCTGAAAAAGAAAAAAAAAATTGCCTCAAAAAATTTGGCTAAGTTTAACTCAAAGGAATAGATTGTCTTAGGTCTCAAAGTAAACTACAATGTTAATGTAGAAAAGAAATCGAAGGAGCCCAACCAAGACCAATCCTTAACTGTTAAGGCAGAAGTAATGTAATAATTATCGAGGGGAAAGTGGTAGCAAAAGCCTTTGATATATCAAAGGAATGAAATGAAAACTGAACCAATGACAAGTTCCAGGTACAGATGAAGATGGCTGGAAGGAAAGAAGTGTGGTTGTGGTTATTAGAGGCAGAGCACATGATCAGATTGATTTTTGATAAGGATGGGAAAGGAAATTGGCCATGCCCTTTGAAAGAAACCATCCAGGATTTGCCTGGAATGATTCAGGAAAATTACAAAAAATCTAAATCAGGATGGGCGGGCAAAGATGAAGAAACAACCATTTGTTGTCCCCAAAATAAACCCAGTCTCATATCAATCCAAATACCCATATACTGACAGTATCGTCAAAAACACACAAATCTATTAGGCTGGTCATCAAATAAATCAACAGCAAAGAATTAACAATTTTTTCCATTTCTCCTATGATTTTGAAAATATATCATACCTGGTTCAAGAACACATACTTAACAAGGTAAAATGTGTCAGTATCTCACCCAACAGTACGAACTGCACTGTGTGACAATGTTAACATTTTTATAACTATACAAGTTGATGAATCCATCGAAATCTCAGAAAGAAAGGTGTTTTCCAGCTGATTGTCATATTTCACTTACAAAAATTTTCAAGCAGGAGAATAGAATTTATTTCACTCACTCAGTAACTCGCGAATATTTTCTTCAGATTAGAAGTTTAATTTTTCATTAAAAAACTTTGAGATAATCAGCAAAACAATCCACTGCCATAGATAATCTGAAGTCACTCTTCCATTATATAATGACACAGAACAGGAGAAACATAAAAATAAAAACTACACTACTGGCCATTAAAATTGCTACACTAAGAAGACGTGCAGATGATAAACGGATATTCATTGGACAAATATATTATACTAGAACTAACATGTGATTACATTTTCACGTAATTTGGGTGCATAGATCCTGAGAAATCAGTACCCAGAACAACCACCTCAGGCCGTAATAACGGCCTTGATACACCTGGGCATTGAGTCAAACAGAGCTTGGATGGCGTGTACAGGTAAAGAAGCCCATGCAACTTCAACACGATACCAAAGTTTATCAAGACTAGTGAGTGGAGTATTGTGACTAGCCAGTTGCTCAGCCACCATTGACCAGACGCTTTCAATTGGTGAGAGATCTGGAGAATGTGCTGGCCAGGGCAGCAGTCAAACATTTTCCGTATCCACAGAGGCCCGTACAGGACCCACAACATGCGGTTATGCATGATCCTACTAAAATATTGGTTTCGCAGGGATCAAATGGAGGGTAGAGCCAAGGGTCGTAACACATCTGAAATGTAACAGCCACTGTTCAAAGTGCTGTCAATGCGAACAAGAGGTGACCGAGACATGTAACCAATGGCACCCCATATCATTACGCCGCGTAGTACACCAGTATGGCGATGACAAATACATGCTTCCAATGTGTGTTCACCGCGATGTCGCCAAACACAGATGCGACCATCATGAGGCTGTAAACAGACGTTTTGGCATTCATACATCCAGGTTCATCGTTGCGTACAACATCGCAGGTGCTCCTGTCTGTGATGCAGCGCCAAGGGTAACCGCAGCCATTGTGTCCGAGCTGATAGTTCATGCTGCCGCAAATGTCATTAAACTGTTCATGCAGATGGTTGTTGCCTTGTAAACGTCCCCACATCTGTTGACTCAGGGATCGAGAAGTGGCTGCATGATCCGTTATAGCCATGTGGATAAAATGCCTGTCATCTCGATTGCTAGTGATACAAGGCTGATGGGATCCAGCACAGTGTTCCGTATTGCCCTCCTGAACCCACCGATTCCATATTCTGCTAACAGTCATTGGATCGCGATCAATGCAAGCAGCAATGTCGCTATACGATAAACCGCAATCATGATAGGTGACAATCCGACCTTTATCAAAGTCGGAAATGTGATGGTATACATTTCTCCTCCTTACACAAGGCATCATAACAATATTTCACCAGGCAACGCCGGTCAACTGCTGTTTGTGTATGAGAAATCAGTTAGAAACTTTCCTCATGCCAAACTTGTGTGAATGCTCTGAAAAGCTAATCATTTGCATATCACATCATCTTCTTCGTGTCGGTTAAATTTCATGTCTGTAGCACGTCATCTTCGTGGTGTAGCAATTTTAATGGCCAGGAGTGTACATTTTAATAGACGGTGGAAACAGACATTTATCATAGAATGTAGAATCAAAAAACTTGATGTAGTGATAAAAGAGAACAGAGGTAATCACGATTTTTATATCATAGAAAATACTGCCACATACAATATTACTAATAAACAATGCACTACTCCTAATAGCCACAAACAAGTTTCCTTGAGAATCATACTTTACAGAATTACCAGCATTATCATGATAATGTAACAATGACAAAACAGCACTATCAATGAAGAATGACAAAACAGTACTATCAATGTCATTGCTACCAATGAAGAGTACTCCTTCAATATAGGTTTGCTAAATTAATGATAAAGTCAAGAACTTAATCAAAACACCTGCAGTTAACATTTCCTGAAATATCTCACATGATTTCTTACTTTATTTAGACAAGCAATGTCTGAAGAAAACTGCTAATCTTTATAGAAACAGCAACATCAATATCATTTAGAGGTAATAACAACCTGGGCAGTACTTTCATTATCAAGTTAGACAACACTAAAGTTATACAGTAGAACCTCGTTTTTACGCTTTTCAGGGGACTTCAGTGAAATGGTGTAAAATGCAGGAAAATGTAAAATGCAGGAAATAATGTTTTAAATGGTAAACTATGCTTACTGGATCAGCCTCGCATTTTTGTAGTTTATGTGTGATATATGTACATAATAGACATCTAAATACTCGCCAGGTAGTTGATTATACAATAAAGGTTATCCAAATTTTTACTATTTTAAGCACCAGGCAAAACTGGTAATTTTATGGGAAGTAGAAATTTTTGACGTAATTTCATTCATTATAATCGAGGAAGCCACTATTTTAAGTCCCAGGCAGAACTGGTAATTTTATGGGAAGTAGAAATTTTTGACGTAATTTCTGTCATTATAATCGAGGATGCCGCTATTTTAAGCGCCAGGCAAACTGAAAAATTTTATGGGAAGAAGAAATTTTTTACGTAATTTTATTCATTATAATCGAGGACGCCACTGCTGGGCTATAACATATCTTCAAAATTACCTGAACCGCTTCGATAGATATTGTTTGGACACCGCTACCAGGCTATGTAACATCTTCAAAATTACTGCCTTTTACCGGAATTGATTATTTACATAGTAAACCTCCTACAGTTCCGTTCTTTTTGTATTTTCTGATGTTTCATACGACAATATTAGAGAATTTATTCACATTCTCGAGTACAAACATATGCGTAAGTATTTTTGTGATGTTTGCATAGGATCGGCATCTCTCACTATTATCGCTTTTTTGAGGTTGTGGGTATTATGATACCCAACTTTGACAGATAAAGTTCTTTATTAATCAGAAATATATATCACAAAAACAACGCAACTATTTATTCTCACTTCAACAAAGCAACTGGTTCTCATTGTTTGAGTACACGCTAGCCGCTCTGGCAAAGAAGCTAGTCGAAAGACGAACTACACCACCACACATCAGCGTTATTCTCTCGTCAACAAACCATGTGAGTACACGACAGGCGCTCTGCCAAAGAAGCTAGTGAAAAGAAGAACTACATTGCCACAAATCGGCGCGTCGTTAAGTCAACAACGAAACGCGAAATATACATTTGAATAAATGCAAAGTGTCAAGAAACTCAAATGCGAATAATTTTTAAGTGCTATACTTTAAGAGGAAAGCCATGCTAGTGTCAATTTATGTACATTACGTCATTTTTCTTCACGAACATACTTTCAAAAAGTGTAAAACGCAGGAAAAGCGTAAATATGTTAATGCAAAAACGAGGGAGAATTAACATTGTAAACATATGAAATTTGACGGGACCGACAAAAAATGGTGTAAATGGCGGGAAAATGTAAAAACCGAGAATGTAGAAACGAGGTTTTACTGTATGTTGAAAATTTGGTGTGTACAATAAAATGAGTTTAACAAATATTATACACAGGTTGAACTAACAATGCATTTCAAATGTGCTTCTGGGAATACACCAATCATTTCAGGCTTCGCAGCCCACATGAATCAGCATTATTAATATATGTATAACAAACACCCAATGCAACTCAACGTGAAAGAAAATGGAATAGTAAATGTAATGGAAAGAGGAACGACAAGGTTGTAAGTGATACATAACATACAGAATCTATACACATTAAACACCTTCCTGATTCCATGCTAGCATTGTACACATTATTCAAACATTACAAATATATTTACAAATGTAAACAAAGCACCAAATGTGAAGTATGAAAACACAGTTGACACACTTAATAATGTCAAGTAATTTTATATGATGTTTAATACCCTATTCATTGGTAGTAATGTGAAATGTTCAATAGTTTAATCAGAATTTAGGGAAATATGAGAGCATATGTAAGGAAGGTGATACACTACAGACACATCTTACAAACACATATAAAGGAGCTACATGAAAGAATATTGAGTATTATATTATGAAAATGCCATATATCACTATTTATGGAAGGAATTCCCTAAATGCCAATGAAATATGCAATGAGTGACAACATCCATATTAATGTTTTGTAATTTGGAATTATTGTAGTACTCTGTTATAGTCATAATACTAAAGACAATCATTAAATTCAATGACACAAATGTTAATGTCACTTTATAGAAAGTATTTATCTTATTAGAGTGCAAAGTATATTAGGTATTGTTGTATTTCCTATTTAATTATATTTTTAGATAAAACTTTAATATTCCTAATATTTGACAATCTTTCACATACGCAGATTTATGCCAGAGTGCTTTTGTTATACCAAACCTTAATAATGTTTAAGTTATTCAATGCACATTTAATATTTGATAAATTCAACAACATAACCAACTGTCATTTAGTATATAAGGAGACTCACTGGAGCCCACTTGCTTCAGTCTTGTACCAAATTTTAAGACTGGCACAATGCCTCTCGCTGTCACAACTTTTGAGGCCGTCATTTTGCCTCACTGAAAATTATTTAGCTGTGAATTAAGAAGTTTTATGAAACTTGACTAGTGTTGCTCTGAGCATTTCAATTTTACCAACAAACACTTTACAACCACAGTATTGCTCTGGTAGCACATCTTTTAGGCAAATCTGTCATAAAACTGAACCTGATGCTACAAGCCGAAGAGTTATATCACATCCAACTATGATGCTAATGTTCAAACACATAGTGTATGAACATTTCAATAGAACTGTTAACTTTTAATTGTCACAATTAAAATTGTGGTTATGTCACATAACTGAGCACCAGATTTAAATTTAGGCACTTCAACAACCAAAGCTCACAATAACAAAACTGAACGAATAATGAGTACAGTTAATTTCAAAATTACAAAACATGTATTTAATCATAATAGAAATAATATCCAAAACATGTCTTTTGGGAAAGTCAGAATGCCTTATTTCACGAATGTTGCATTTGCTAATTTTATGTATTTTTTCTGGAACTATTATACCTAAAATTTTGAATTATTGACAGCTATTTCAGCATACAGTGTTAACTCTATGAAAATGAAGCAATCTTTCTTTTTCTTGGTGTAATGTTGTGAATTTTCAAATATGTTACAGTGTTTCTGAAAAATAACTGTCACTGGTTACTGCTTTGTGAGATAAAAAAAAGATACTTACAATGCTGAAAGTGCCAATGCTAGAAAATGTAATTAAAGTAGTTTATTATGAAAATTCACAAATATCTCTTATACCAAAATGTCCAGCATAATAAATAGAGTCATTTTCTTATTACCTGTCTTAACCTAGAAGCTTTTTATTTCTCACTACCCTTGCTTTATTTTTATTAAATTCAGCTTATATCGATTTTTGCTTACTTACACTTTGTCCACAAGGTGAAAACCTCATCTGCTACATTTTATACATCCAAGGATTAGTTAATTTTTTCTTAACTTATATTCATTCTATAAACTTGAACAGTATGCACAGTAAGCATACTAGGTACGAATGTATCCATATCCCATTCTACTTAACTGCTGGGTCTGGATGCTGATGCATCCTCTCCACTCTGGCTCTGTCCTCCCATGAGTTTCCTTCCTCTAGCTGTTGCCAGGTCATGTCCTTGAGCACCCTCTAGGTCTTTTACCATCCATCTTCAGTTCTTCCATAATTTTGTTTTTGTGTACACATCCTCTTAACATGCCTGTACCATTCCTCCTCCCCCTTTTAATTTCCATTCTCACACTTTCCTGTCTAAGGTCCTTCCTTATATCCATGTTCCTTACTCTGTCCATTCTTGTTTGTCCTTTCACAGCTTGCAGTCTACTACAGTCCCTTTCTGTCATTGTCCATGTTTCTCCTTCCTAGATGACTATAGAAAAGTAATAACTCTTGTACATAAGTAGTTTTGCTTATTTGAGAACTTCCTTATTCCAAATTAGATGTTCTATTATTTGATTCAAATTGCCACCCTCTGTAACCTCCTATTAATTTCATTTGTTATTCTTACATCACTAGACATTTATTTATTTATCCTGTGGATCATATATTGTACATATAGTACACATGATATAGGACAAGTAATTTATAATCTATATATACAAAGTTTTATAAAATTTCAAATTTTGAGATTTGAAAGAGAACAGATAAACTGCTCATTGATGAATGCATCACTATAAAATTTTACACAATAATCACACAAATAGTCACTCAAAATTTAATACAATCATAAAGACATATGGTAAACAATTGTTAATATATTTAATTTGACACTTTTCAATTCTTAATTTCCAAGAATTCTTGCACTGAATAGAAGCAGTGCTTTGTCAGAAATGCCTTTAATTTCTTTTCAAATACTGACTCTGGGGCAAGCTTTATTTGATCACTATTTGATCACTAAATAAGTGAATCTGTTTACCACCTTTTCTCCATTCAAACCAACATTCCAAATGACCCCATTGTCTCTTCAAAATACTATCACTTCACTCTTATCTTTTTTTAGTCCATACCTCTTCACACCTCCGGACTGAAGACCACAATACACACACACACACACAGACACTCTTCATGGTTGGGAAGGGAGTAAGATATGGTTGTAGCCTTTCCCCAGTATTGTTTAATCTGTAATCCAAGAAGAAATTTGGAAAAGAAATTAACGTTCATGGAGAAGAATAAAACACTTTACGATCTGCCGATGACATAGTAATTTCGTCAGAGACTGCACAGGATCTGGATGAGCAATTGAATGGAATGGACAGTGTCTTGAAAGGAAGATATAAGATGAACATTAACAAGAGTAAAATAAGGGTAATGTAATGGTAATGTCAGGAAATCAGGCGTTGCTGAAGGAATTAGATTAGGCAATGAGACAATAAAAGTGGTGGATGAGTTTTGTTATTTGGGTATCAAAATAACTTCTGATGGCCGAAGTAGAGAAGATATAAAATGCAGAATGGCTATGGGAAGAAAAGTGTTTCTAAAGAAGCAAAACTTGTTAACATCCAATATTAATTTAAATGTTACGAAGTCCTTTCTGAAAGCATTTGTATGGAGTGTAGCATTGTATGGAGTTCAGATAAAAAGATGATAGAAGCTTCTGAAATGTGGTGCTACAGACGAATTAGATCATGTAACTAATGAAGAGGTGCTTAACCAAATTGGTGAGACATGGAGTTTCTGGCATATCCTGACTAACAGAAAGGATAGATTGGTTGGACACATTCTGAGACATAAAAGAATTGTCAACTTAGCATCATAAGGAAGTGTGTGGGGTAAAAATTAGAGGGAGACCTAGGGACGAATGCAGTCATCATCATCATCAGTATTCTGCCTTAAGGCAGATCTTCACATGCAGCTCTCCATGCAGTCCTGTCATTAGCTACCCTCTTTATTTACTCGTAACTGTTTCCTATCTTTATACTGTCAACCATCTGCTATCTTTTGTGTCCTCCTCCTCTTCTTCTTCTTCTATTCACTGTTTCCTCCACAGCATTCATCAGCAGAAATCTCTTTTCATTCAATGTCCAAGCCAATTCAGTTTCCTCTTCCTGATTACTTTTAGAATTTCTCTCTCTTCACCCACTCTTCTCAATATGTCTTCATTCCTCACTTTATCAACCCACTTTATCCCTTCCATCCTCCTCCAATTCCACATCTCGAATGCTTCTAATCTTCTTTCATCCTTTTTTCTAAACATCCATGTCTCAGAGCCATATAGTGCTGCAATCCATATAAAACATTTTATCAGTCTCTTCCTCAGATTCATGTCCATACGGCAACATAGAAGCCTCCTCTTCTTATTAAATGCCTCCTTGGCAATTGATATGCAGGTTTTCACTTCCTTGTGGCACACCTACCTCTTTATCGCCCCATTATAGTGAGACATTTAAGAACTTTTTTTCCCTTCCTTCTTCTTATTCCTGATACGGAGCTTTCCTGCTCACTACAACTTATTGCAAGTACATAGAATTGTGGAAGTATTCAGCTTTTTCGTAGATTAAAATAGTTATTTTATTTGTAAATGACTGGAAATCTTCAAATTATGTTTTAGAACACTTCATACAGCTGGAGGTATGCCGATCAGTTGATCGCTAGCAGACAGCTGACATATGACAGATGTCAACTGGGGTCCAGAGATGGTGCTAACATGGCAGCAGTCATACAAGATAACAAGCCATGGCAGTCAGAACTGGCCACTACAGATTCACTGGTTGTTGGCAATTTGCATTGTCAGAAGAAAAAAGAAATACACTTTTGTTCACGACGCATGTCCAAATTGATTATTTTATCAGTTGCATTATAGCTACACAGAAGTTAGGACATAGTTGTATTCCTGGTATGGGGACATTATTTAATACAACAGGCAGAGGCTTAATTTACGATTTGGATTGCTAAAAGGCCGAACATTTTGGTGCGCTTGAGAAAGAGGTATGCCTCGATTTTCATTAAATATAGAATGGGAACTGAGCTTCTATAAATATATTCATGACAATGAAGAATAGGAGTCAGAATCCCTTAGATTGGATACTACCAAGGGTCTTACCTTTAATAATGAATCTTGTGGTTGTGTTTCAATGCTCTGTCTGGTCTTTTATTTAATCATTTTCAACATAGTGAGGTTGGTTTACATAATGATTCAGTTAATGACTGAACATCAGTGTTACTAACAGCTAGGCTAAGCTTAAAGCTGATATTTTTCCATATTAAAATTGCAATAAACTATTTTCCTTTGAGAAAACAATAAAAAGGTCATGAGTAACATAGGTGCAGTCCTGTTGGAAGCTGCTAGGTGTGATCCGATAACTAAACTAATTTTGAATGGATCCTGTGGGATTCTGATAAGCGGTTAGAATAGTGCGCAAATTATAAAGGTTGTTTAGTATCAGTAACACTACCTGTACTTCCCTAGACTGCGAATTTAGAAGATTACATAAGAAAAGGAGGTGCCAATTATCTATCAGTAATATGAATGAAATCATACTGATTACATCAAGATGATATATTAACCATAATCAATTTGGACAAAGAGAGTTAACAGTAATTCGAGTATCCAATGGAAAGATTTTTCTAAATATAGTTAGAAGTTACCAACAACTGAAGAGTCTCAGTTTAATGTGATTTCTTGTCTTATGGTTAAGGTTAAAAATGGTGGTGGTGCCATAGTGGTTTATTTTGTATTTATTTTTCTTTCATGGTAATAGGATAATTATTAAATCATGTAGACATCCGGTCACTCAAAAACTTTATGTTTCAACCCCAGGCTTGAAGAATATATGAAATTGCTTGATGTCCAAAATTTTGACATTTTTTTAAAATAAAAGTCAAACTGTTATACTTTTACTTTTCTCTTCTTACTATCACTAGTAAAAAGAAATTAAAATATTGTGGTGTATGATTGTCGGAGTGTGATATATCAGTACTGTTGTGAAATTCCCAGGAATTTAAAATCGAGAAAATATTCACAGGGAATATTGCCGGCAATATTTCCAAAATTCATAAATTCCCAGGAACTTATGATTAATTAGCCAGATAGCTCAATAAAACTTAGTTAATAGGTTTAAGGCACTAATTATATAGTTAAATCAAGCCTAAAAACTGAAACATATTTTAAGAAAAAATTATCATTAAATAAATTTCTTGGGTATTTATAATTTTAAAAAGGAAATCTCTCAAGCTAATAGGTCAATGTGGTAATTGTGTTATTAAAGCAAACACGAACACTCTTATATGTTGAAAAAAATATTATAATTGAACAATAAGTGCAGAAAAATAGCCAGAATGCAAAATGTTATAAAAATCAAAATTACTAAAAGGCCAAAGGTTTAATACAGCAACTTTTCATATTCAGTCTTTTTTAAGTTCACTAGTCACTATTACTCTCAAAGTCCATTAAATCCTCATCTTATACATTTCCAACTCCAAAAAAGTCATCATCGTTACAGTCGATCTCATCATCTTCTTCGGTCTCAAGGACTTCTAAATCTTCTTCCTGTCCTCTTGCTTTCTCTGTGTTTCTATTTCTTTCATGATCTCTTTTGGAGGTGGAGCATTCATAAGTTTCCAGTTGTGAGAAAGAAATGTCAGTTTTGCTGCTAGTTCAGAAGAAAGACGGTTTCTTTTCTTGGAATGCAACCAAGAAAACTTACTAAATGAATGCTCTGTGACAGCTTAAGTTACTGGTGCCCCCAATATTCAAATGGATACATCTGCCAAGTTGCAAGTACCTCTCAACCCCCTCCACCATCGTCCATCTCTTCCCAAAGAAACTTTCTTTAGAATAAGCCTTCCTCGTCTCTGTAGTCAGCTACACTGTCTCTTAGTTTTAAGACATCGAAACGCATCTGCTGATCACAATCACAAACAAAACCTATGGCGTCTAGTACTTCCACAGGGCCAAGCATCCTTCCCTGCATTTTAGAGTCCAGCATAAATGCTGTTAAATGGATTGGTCCAATTCCAAAGTTGTGGATGTGATAATATTAACAACTGAGTTAAGTAGATTTATCATTTTTTCTATTCTAACCCAAAACACAATGTCGTCTAGTAGTTTCTTTTTAATGGGTAGGTCTAGATCAACGTTTTCATTAATGGAAAATGTTTGGAGGACCACTTTGTTCAACTTAACCTCCTTGTTTGAAACCACATTCAGTTTCAAAGAACTGCTATCTTTGAAATAATCACCCTTTATAAAAACCAAATTTATAATATTGATATGCCATCTAGTGAGTAGCTACTAAATACTAAAATACACAGAGAGGTTTTTTATTCAATTTGTTAAGTTTTCTATTGACGTTAGTGATATTTTAGGCTATGAAGTTTATTGGTGTGAAATTTGTAAACATTAGTCAATGAAAATGGCATTTTGAGGAAAAATTATGCAAATAAACCAGCCGAAATTTATGATTTACTTGAAAATATAAGTGATTTTATTAACATTGAACATTTTAAGACATTAATTAAAGATTCTAAAACTGAAATTGATGGCAATATTTTTGAAAATAATCTTTAAAAATCATAATTCATCGCAGGAATTGAGTCTTTGAATTCTGAAACACTTCTAGTCATTTGTTTTGAAAAATTAAAAAAAAAAAAAAATACTACAGATGATGGCCAGTTGAGAATTACACCTCCAGAGGAATATTTTGTAAGTTTAGGTTTCATTTAGAGAAATGTGGGGTTTCATCTTGGTGAAAAATTGTAGCCCTAGCGAATATTTTAAATTATTTTTTCCACCAGACTTAAAGTAAATGATGTTTTGCATGGAATTAGGAAGGAAATTAATGCAGAGAATGATAAATCTTGGATTAAAATGTATGAATTTACTTACAAGGGAACCTCCCCATTGCACCCCCCTCAGATTAAGTTATAAGTTGGCACAGTGGATAGGCCTTGAAAAACTGAACACAGATCAATCAAGAAAATGGGAAGAAGTTGCATGGAACTATGAAAAAAATAAGTAAAATATAAAACCTGAGCAGTCCATGCAAAAGATAAGCAACGCCAAGCAAATTGTGAGCACAGGCGCACTGTGGTCCCATCTCTATCTTGAGAAGCTGTGGGACAAGAGGTTCTTGGTTCAAGCTTTCCTTCAGGTGAAAATTTTAATTTTCTCATTTTCAGAAAATTATTATCTGCCCGTCCAATGCAAGGTAACTGTGTCGTAGTAGGGGGACACTAAGCCTAAAACAAACATCTTACGTTTTCATTACTTTTTTTGGGAGTGATTATCACATCCACAAGAAAACCTAAATCGGGCAGGGTATAATCTCTTTACCCATTCATAAAGTGTACAAGTTACATGGGTTGGCAAGAGATTCCTATCATATGACACACATGCCGTCACCAGTGTCAAATAGATGTGTTTTCCTGCCGAGGAATCAGTTGACTTATCACCTTGAGTTCAAATGTTTTAGATTTCAATTGGAGAGGCACTTCCTTTCGTCTGCTAATTGCACGGTTTTGCGGTGTGGTTGCGTAACACAGACACTAAACTGATTACAATGAACAGATATGTCAATAAATGGATGGACAGATCATAATTTTGTGAAAATAAAAAAAAAATTAAAATTTTCGTTCAAGGGAAAGCTTGACCCAAGGACTTCTCACTCCACAGCTCCTCACGCTAACCATGGGACCACAGCAATTCTATGCTCACTACATGCTCGTAGGTCCATATCATTCGAATGGACCGTTCAGTTTTTATATTTTGCTTATTGTTTCATAGTTCCACACAACTTTTTCCAGTTTTCTCGATTGATCTGTGTTCAGTTTTTCGTGGCCTATCCACTGCGCTAACTTATAAATAAATGTGATGGGGAGGTTCCCTTGTTAGTTAGTTCCACACAACTGCTTCCAGTTTTCTCGATTGATCTGTGTTCAGTTTTTCGCGGCCTATCCACTGCGCTAACTTATAAATAAATGTGATGGGGAGGTTCCCTTGTTAGTTAAACTAGTTATAAGGTTCTTTAACAGTTAAGTGTTCAAAATTTCAAAATCTAACATTTTTCATAAATTCCCAATTTTTTTGCCATAGAAATATTCCCAGCAATATTCCCATTTTATAAATTCCTTCCCATTGGGAATATTCCCGGCCCACATCACTATATATCAGGGTTTATGAAATTTACTCATGGTACCTATTAACACCAAAATTTATAATCTGTCCAAAGATCAGATATTTATCAAGGGTGAAGTGGTTGTGTGTGTAAATAGTTCCTTAGACGTTAGCTTGGAAGAGGCATTGCCAACCTTTGAACAGCTACATCCATGACCTGATATAAAATTTCAATGCCTGGCAGATAATACCTCTCAGGTGTCATGTGAATATTACGTAACCACATCAGGAGATTTATAGATTTTCTTTTAGAATAAATACATTAGGACGACAACTGACCACTACACCATATTACCACATCTTCTTAAAAAATCATTGTTCTGTCTTTTTCTTTTACCATTCCTTTAACTGCTATTCCTTTCCTCCATCACAACATTAACAAGTGCAGAAGATTGAAATAGCACAAGGAAGTATTCTAAGTGTTCAGAGTTTCCCAGTGGTGTTCTAATTTTATAACAGTGTCCTCCTTAAATTGTCTTCATTACATTAATGTATCCATCCTCTAGCTAGAGGATAGAGTAAACATACCAAATCAACAAAAATTTGTGCTACTATCACACCTGTGCTCCTTCACCTGGTGAGTAATCTTCATCTATTTTTATATATAAAATGTAAATGAGATTTCCCCAAATTAAATTTTATGTTTAGTACATTATTTGTAACAGTATGGACACCTGTTATAATTACTCAGTCCGAAATCACTTTATTAATGAAGTATTGTTAACTGAAAGTATGCTTACAACTGAACTTGTCATATATCTCTTTGCAGAAATTGGCATATTTCAATGTAATTATTGGCGTCCTCAATTATAATTAATGAAATTATGTCGAAATTCCTACTTTCCATAAGATTACCAGTTCTGCCTGGCGCTTAAAATAGTGGCATCCTCGATTATAATGAATGAAATTACGTCAAAAAATTCTACTTCGCATAAAATTATGTTTTGACTGGCGCTTAAAATAGTAAAAATTTGGATAACCTTTATTGTATAATAAACTTCCTGGCGAGTATTTAGATGCCTATTATGTACATATGTCACAAATAAACTACAAAAATGCAAGGCTCATGCAGTAAGCATTTTTTACCATTTAAAACATTATTTCCAGTATTTTACACCATTTTACTTAAGTCCCTTAAAAAGCGTAAAAACGAGGTTCTACTGTATCTATCCCTTATTACTGTAGTTCCAAATACTTTATTCATTTCTTAATCAACAATATTTTTAATAAACCAAATTATAATAGCAACATGTAATTCATTCTGGATGACAAATGCCAAAATCATAATTTATTCTTACACCAGCCTATAAAATGTTGGAACTAACCTATGAATTTCATAAATCCACTGTGGTCAGTATTATGAACAACACGTATATCATTTATCAGTGGTGATGTACTGCACTGACCGTATTTAAACTTCAATTATCAACTACATTAATTTCTACCATGTGAATACAGAGTGCCACCATCATTTTTGTTCATCTTAAGAAGTGACTGCATACAATGAACAGTGTTAATTACGCTACAGCCGGCTTCTATGAACTAGCTGAATCACTCTGGTTCTATTATTTGTGCTAAAAATCAATGAGTATTCTGCGATCGCTTTTTGTTCTCCCTGCAACACTAAAATGTTTGTAGATTGCTGAGTTTAGATCATGAAGTTACTACACTAGAACTGTTAGGGTCATTTTATTCTCTAGGGTGGTATGTGCTTTTTTGTCCTTGCTTACAACTGCAACTCTGGAACTGGATCTGGCCAAAACAGACATACATTTATGTGTGTGTGTGTGTGTGTGTGTGTGTGTGTGTGTGTGTCAATAAAAGTATCTCCAATATAAACAATGTGTCACCAACATACCCACAATTAGAGGGCAGGTTCAACTGAGACTACAATACCGAAAGCAAAGAGGCTACAAGACGTAAAAGGTAAGGGCAGAAATATCACACAACATGCATTGAAAACTTTCAAAAAATGAATATTTCCACAGCAAACATTTGTTATAGATACTATATACATAAACCTATGTAGAATTTCTACTGATAACTTCAATGTTATCCTGCAGTGGGTAACTCACTCACTCTCCTGCCCCCCCCCTCCCCCCGGCTACACTCGTTAGAAAGTCAATTCACTGATTAAATATTTTTACAAATAACTGTATAAAAGACAAGTTTATATCTAATAATTTATATTATTTATTGTTGTAACTGGTACACTGTGTGTACGTTACATTGCTCAAGCCAACTGGGGCGATAGCAAGGCCACCTACCTATAATAATGCCTGGCACATGCTGCACGCAGCATGCAGCAGAAGCACAGCACAAAAGACAAAAGAGCAGAGCAGTAGCACTCACACAGATAGCATGCAAAATCTCAAGACAATTAGATTTACATCCTGAGCTAGACTGCAGACTCCATACATATATTTTATTTTTATTTATTTATTGTACAAGATGCATATACATACGCACAGTGATAGGTCTCTGTGGACAAAGAAGCAAAAGCGAAGAACATATGGCAAATGTATATTGTCTGTGGAAGTTCCTGATCAATTATTCAGGAGAATCTTTAAAATACACAACAGTTCAAAGATAATCACAGCTTAGAAGAAGACTTTAAAAGGAACAAAGCAACTTAGGAGACCGCGAAGCTACTATAGAAAAAATCATGGATGTGCTTTATGTGTGTAATTAAATCAGATTGATTACAATTAAGAGTAACACACTTCAATGTAACTACCAGAATATAGAGAAACTTTATATGTCTGACATATTTAATCATGTATGTGATGTAGTGTGTGCAAATGCATAGCAGTACAATAATATTCTTAAGTTATATGTTTATTTACGTAACTGTAGCAGATGTACTTAAGAATTTATGTCTGTATTGTATACAAATATGATGACAGTATCCATACAATTTTTAATGTATATGAATGGATAAATAAATAAATATGTGTTGAAAGGTTATTTACACACACAGTGTAGAATGTCCTCCGAATAGGTTACCTTTAAAAGATGGTTATTTTGATAACTGATGTGGTATCATTGGCTTATATAATATTTTCTTCTGTTTCAGACTTGATTTTAAACACTTCTTTCTTCACCTACGGCAACATGAAAAATTGATGCAAACCATTGTTTTCTTATTTAACTGCATTACCACAAAGTGTATCTTTTCATCCACTATCTCTCTTTGCAGAAGTGCAGGGCTCTATGCAAATGCACTGTTTACATTTGACTAAGGCCAGCTAGGACTCTCTGGACAAAAACATGTAATGTGAGGTCCACTCAAAATAAGGCGAAAGAGTAAAGGCCATATCGAACTTTGCATTTTGAAATCACCTTGACCAAGAAAAATTGAAGGTATGATAATGGTAACAGAGATGGGACCCTCTTTATACTATTATTCATCTGGAATTAAATATCTACATAAATACTCCATAGCACTGTAAGATGTGTGGTGGAGGGTACATCATACCACTACTAGTCATTTCCATTTCTGTTTCGCCCCCAGATATATTGACGAAAAATTGAATGCTTGTATGAGCCCTAACTTCTCTTATTTTAATTTAGTGGTCTTTATGCAAAATGTAAGTTGGTGCCAACAGAATTGTCATGCAGTTTCAAATTTGGCCTTCTAAATTTCCATAATAGTGTTTCTCAAAAAGAACATCACCTCCCATTTGGGTTTCAGAAGCATCTCTGTAGCACACTCCACTGATCAAACCCTGTCTCTGAATTTCTTCTATGTCTTCCTTTCAACCGATCTAGTGATGGTCCCGAACACTTTAGCAATACTAAAAAAAAAGAGATATCACAATAGTCCCATATGAAGTTTCCTTTACAGATGAGCAATATCTCCCCAAAATTCTCCCAATTAATGAAATTAACCAAATGTCTTCCCCATGATTGTCCCTAATGCTCTACTCACTCATTCCATTTCATTTCATATCATTCTGCAGTGTTACACTGAGATATATTATGGAATTGTTTTTCCTTCTCATCTGCATCAACTTACATTTTTTTTTTTACACTTAAAGGTATCTCCATTCACTAGAATTCATCACATCAATTAAAAATTTTGTCTAAGTCATCTTGTATCATTTAATGACACCTTTCTGCACACCACAGCACCATCAGAAAACAGCCCCAGATTGCTATTCACTCTGTCAGACAGATCATTTACATGTATAGAAAACAATACGATCCTACCATACTTCCCTGGGACACCGCTGATGACACTTTTGTCTCTGATAAACATTAGGCATTGAGAACAACTTGTGGGGTACCAGTACTTAAGATATTTTCCAGCAGCTCACGTATTGGGGAAGATACTCCACATGTTCATATATCTGTTAGCAGATTGCAGTGAGGAACTGTGTCAAACACCTTTCATGTATCAAGGAATATGCAGTCTGCCTGTTATCCTTCATCCATTACCCACAATATCTCATTGATAAAAGGGCAAGCTGAGTTTCACACAAGTGGTGCTTTCTAATGTGGAACAAAAGTTTTTCCATCTCAAGGAAATTTTCTACATTCAAACAAAGAATATGTTCAAGAATTCTACAGAAAAATGATGTGAATCACATTTGTCTGTAATTATGCAGGGCTGTTCTTTTATCTTTGTTATAAATGAGAGTCACCTATGCTTTTTTCTAGTCACTCACGACTTTGCACTGAACCAAATATGTACAATAAATGCAAGTAAATTTCTGGGCCAATGCCGCAGCATACTCTTCATAAAACTAAATTGGGATTCCCTGCAGACCTGGTGATCACTTTTTTGCAACTCTCTTAGCTGCTTCTCTACACCACGAATGCCTATTATTAGGTCCTCCATTAAAGAGTCTGGTTGGTTGGAACATCAATATCTTTGTATGAAACTCCTGTGTGAACGATTTCTTAAATGTAAAATTTAAAACTTCATATTTCATATGATTGTCTTGTATTGCCACTCCAGAATGGTCAGTTCTGACTGGATAGAGGCTTTTGACTCACTAATAAATTTTACATAAGCCCTTTATTTTAATTTAATTTTTGGGTGGGTGTCTTCTTGGCAAGATCTTTTGCTAACTTTTGCCTGACTTCATTTGGTTGTTCTTTTTTTTTAACTGAGAATACAACTGCCTTTTCTTTCTCAGCATTTTTGGATTATTATTATTATCATCGTCCCGGGCACGACGTTAAACTGCCTCCCAACCCAAAGTGTGGTGCGACCCATGCTGAGGGGTGCGTGGCACATGGGTGGATGTGTCTTGAACGGAGCCTCAGGGATACCGGGCGACCTCCCTAAGTAAGTTGCCTTGCACCACGCGGGTTTATCGTGGTGTGGAGCGTATAAATCCCCAAATCTCATAGGACTTAGATGAACACGGAGAAAAAAATTATTTTAAAAGAATCCGAGGGGCAATCTGAGACCTCAGATACTCAGACATTGGGATAAGGACCAATGGAGTGCACTCCTACTTCTCAGTCAGGGTCTAGACCTGAGCAGGAAGTGGGGACTGTAACAGAGAAGTTGGACCAGATTAGGATTAAGGCCTTTTCTGGGGCTCAGAGGAGAAAACTTGTCAAGGAAAAGAAGCAGAAGGAAGGAAAAGAATGGCTTCCTAAACATAAGTGGAGGGAATCAAAAGGGCTTCAGCCCAAGACCCCCAAAATGGTACAGAACCCAAAAGTCTCGACAGAGGATTGGAGGGTAATTAACCAAAAGGTCGTTCCGGAAGGACGAACCCTGGTGGTGGAGGTCGGAGAGAAGTCCCTGAAAGCAATGCAAGAGCAAGGCCTGAAACTGTTTTTAGGGTTCTCACAGGTCGCCGTCAGGTTAATCAAAGACCTTAAAGGCAATAATGGCAGCAAGATGGGGACTGGAAGTGCTGCAGATAAACCTGCAGCACAGTAAAGGGGCCACTGCTGCCCTGAGCCGTCGCCTGGGGAGACAGGAGGTGGACGTGGCCCTGATACAAGAACCCTATTTATACAAAGGGGGTGTATCGGGCCTAGGTGGAACTGGAGGTAAGCTAATTTATGCTAGAAATCTAAAAAAACTCCAGAACATGCATTTATGTTAGAAATGGAATACCTTTCATACCAATGATGGATTTTTGTTCCAGGGACCTGGTGACCATCAGGATGCAGCAATGTGAGGAAGGTATCAAGAGGGAAATTGTTTTGGCCTCAGCATACCTTCCTTACGGAGACAGCTCTCCTCCTCCTTTGGAAGTGAGGAGACTGACGGCCAATGCCCACAATCTATCGTGGGGCAGCAAGGACACCAACAGTAGAGGTGAGCACCTTCTTGAATTTCTCGTATCCAACAACTTGGAGATCCTGAATAGGGGTGATGAACCTACATTCAGGAATAGCAGAAGGGAAGAAGTAATTGACATAACTTTTGGTTCCATGATGATGGGAAGTTATGTCAAACAGTGGCATGTGGTCCTGGAGCCATCCTCGTCAGATCACATGTATATTACATTCAAGGTTGAAATGGGAACCAGACAGACCATGACCTATAGGAATCCCAGGAAAACGGACTGGGAGACATATAGGAGAGACCTTGACTTCAGCCTATCAGAAATTAAAACTTTGATAAGGATTCCAGCAGAGTTTTAGGAAGTAGCAGAGGCCGTAACCTCTGCTATAGTGACCTCATACCAGGACAACTGCTCAATCACCAAGAAGTGCACAAATAGGAGTGTGCCTTGGTGGAATAATAACCTGGAAATACAAAGGAAACAGGTACGAAGACTGTTTAACCTTGTGTGGTGCAAAGGACAATGGGCAAAATATCGTGAGGCCCTTGTCAATTACAACCTTGCCATCAGACGGGCAAAGGAGGCATCCTGGAAGGTATTCTGTGAGGAAGTGGAGGGCACGGCTGCTCAAGCGAGACTTCATAAAATCCTCACTAGGGTACCAACTAATCCAGGAAGAACATTGAGGAAGGAGGATGGGGAGTATACAAAGACAGCACATGAAACGCTGGAACTGCTCCTCAAGACTCACGTTCCTCAATATACTCTGGGGGATAACTCAGACCAGAATGTGATTCCTGAGAGACGACAGTTCTCAGGTATTCGCAAAGAGGACTGGGATCTGGCCAAAGAGTGTGTTGATTTCAGTAAGGTCCGATGGGCGGTGGGAACATTTCAACCGTTCAAGTCACCTGGCCCCGATGGAATCTATCCAGCTCTCCTGCAACAAGCGGGAGAAAATCTTATTAGATTCCTATGCAGGTTATTCAGGGTTAGCCTAGCAGCAGGAATCATTCCCAATGCCTGGAGGGCAGTGAAGGTTGTCTTCATTCCAAAGCCAGGGAGAATTGATCACCAAGGCCAAGGATATGAGACCAATCAGCCTGTCCTCCTTCATTCTTAAGACATTGGAAAAGCTGGTTAATGTGCATGTTGGAGAAAGGAGGTCAAGTAGGCTCCTCTACATTCAAACCAACATGCATATCAACCAGGTAAATCATGTGAGACAGCTCTCCACCAACTTGTTGGGAAGGTGGAGAAAGCACTACACTTTCAGGAGATAGCCCTCTGTATCTTCCTGGACATTGAGGGGGCTTTTAGCAACACGACCTTCGATTCCATGGTTAGGGCAGCAGAGGTGCATGACCTAGGGACCACTATATGTAGGTGGACTAGGGCCATGCTCAGTGGAAGAAAGGTAGAGGCTACCATGATGAATGAAAAAATGGTAATCAACACCACTAGGGGTTGCCCGCAAGGAGGAGTTCTTTCCCCTTTACTGTAGAATCTAGTGGTGAATGATCTCATTGGAGAATTAAACTCTAGGCAGTACTTTTGCCAAGGATACACAGATGATCTTGTCATATTAATACTTGGCAAATTTGATGACACAGTGCAGAATATGGCACAAGGTGCATTGGACATTGTGCAAGACTGGTGCAGAAAACAGGATCTGGGGGGTAGTCCTAAGAAGACTGTTGTTGTACAATTCACAAGGAAACATATCCAACACTCAAGTTGGAATCTAAAGCTTTTCAATGAAGCACTACCTGTGAAGGGGACAGTGAAATATCTAGGGGTTACCCTAGATGAGAAAGTGACATGGACCCCTGACATTAGGAATATTTGCTCCATGCCAAAAGGTACTTTAGTAATTACCAGGAGAGCTTGTGGCAAAAATTGGGGCCTGAGCTCCAAGGGTATGCACTGGATATACACCACAGTGATTAGACCCAGGATCACCTATGGGGCGGTCGTGTGGTGGAAGAAGGTAGAACAACAGGTTGCTGCTAAGGAGCTTGGTAAAGTGCAGAGACTAGCCTGCTTAGCCATAACAGGTGGAATTAGCAGCACACCAACTGCTGGGATGGAAACCATGCTGGATATGCCCCCATTACACCTTTGGGTCAAGATGGATGCAGCAGCTGGTGCATACAGGCTCAAAACTGGTAACAACTGGAACTCTTTGGGATATCCAGAATCACACACTAAAATAGTGAGTGAGGTAAATATATGAAAGATTGGGGAAATACCAGCCGACTATATTATAACCCCATACTGCTTCAACAAGCCTTTCAGTATAACAATTGGAAGTAGGGAGCAGTGGGAGACAATAATTCGACACCGTACGGGTGATATTGTCTGGTTCACTGACGGGTCGAAATCAGACCAAGGCGTTGGGGCTGGGGTTTACGGGGTGCAACCAAGACTGGAGGGCGTCATCTCTCTAGGGAAAATGGGCTCAGTATTCCAGGCCGAAATCACTGCCATCAGGGCATGTGTGGAGGAGAATTTGCGTAGGTGCTACAAAGATCGTAGCATCTACATCTATTCAGACAGCCAGGCAGCCCTGAGATCACTGGCAGCTCCTGCAACAAGGTCTAAAATTGTTGCAGAATGTCACAGGGTTCTGGTGGAGCTAGGGGAAAGCAATAGAGTAAACCTATTGTGGGTCCCTGGCCACTCGGGGATCAGTGGCAACGAACATGCCGTCAGATTAGCCAGGATGGGGGCAGAGTCTCCATTTATTGGACTGGAACCTGTCCTGACAATCACCAAGGCAATGATCAAATTGGAGCTACGTACCTGGCTCAGAGGACAGCACGTAGAATATTGGACCAAAGTCCATCAACAAAAACATGGCAAGGTAATGATGCCAAAGCCATGTTTTAAAAGAAGCTCTGCAATCTTAGGCCTGAACAGGAGAGAGATTAGACTCATGGTTGGATTGCTGACAGGCCATGGGAATTTCAAAAAACACCTACATACAATGGGAATAACAGAAGAGGACCCTAAATGTAGGATCTGTGATTACGGTGATGAAACTGCATCGCATCTAATCTTCGAATGCATTGCATTGGAGAGTAAAAGGCACAGAACATTTGGGACAACCAGACCCGAAGAAATTGTGTCTAATAAAGAACTGGTAAAGGGACTCCTTGCACTGTTCAAGGGCAGTGGTTGGCTTTACTAGATATACAGGGAGCGATACCGCACAATAAACTTAGTTTCGGTGCGGGCAGTGGCGGGTTCGACCAAGACTGTTTTGGCTTCCCTGGAAAAATCAAATCAAAATCAAATCAAATTATTATTATTATTATTAATCCATGGTGGAGCTTTTATATCCTTAATCCACTCCAGCACTTGATTTACAATTCATTTCCATTTACCCATAATTCCCCTATGTCCACTGTACTAGAACTATGATGCCCATTCATTCTCAAAGTGAGATGTTAATAATTAATTATCATCTCTTTCCAGCATAAACACTCTCCTGGCCTTCTTAACTGATGTATTAACTTTTGTAACTATTGCTGCTATAATGACATCATGCTCACCAACAACTGCCTCTACAATGATGTAATTATAAGTTTTTGGAAAATGTGTTCAATAGTAGTTTCCAAGATTGCCTATATTTGCCACCAGAAATGAAATCATGGATGACCCATTCTATACTTTATAGGTTAAAGATACCCCCAACTAATGGCAGCCATTCTTAAATGGCCGTTTTGGATTCAGCTTACGAAGTTGAAATAGGAAGTGGTCTTATGGCACATGACTTTGGGCTATAATTTCATGAACAATAAGGATATGCACTTATTCTTTACCTGCCTGTAACCATTAAAAATATGTTTGACACACCATATGATGCAAATGCTCACAACCCCAAGGGAGACATCATTTCGCAATATATGCAACAAGAGCATCTGCGATAAATGCTGTATGAATGTACTAAATGAGAGACAGCTTCAAAGGATGAGTACTACAGTTAAACATGTTTTGTGAACCAGGCATATCATGGGAAGATATGGGTCCATGGCATTATTCCTCCTATTGCTGTGTATTTAATAATTATAGAAAAATACACAAACATGAACATCATGTTATCAATATTGCCCTCACAGCCATCAGTTTCTCAGATCATTTGTTGTATCATTAACATACTTTACACAGCCTACTCCAGGGGTTGTGAGCAATTGCACCATATGACTTGTCACACATGTTGTAAACATGTTACAGGCAGGAAAAAATTAAGTCAATATCCCTGTTGTTTGTGAAGTTCTAGCACAAAATAATATGTTACATGACCCCTACCTATTGGGTAGTCAGTATAAATTTGAAAACTTGATAAATCGTGGAATAATGTAGTTAGAGAGGTATAAATTAACACACATACTTGGAATGACATGGGGTTTTATTAGAACAAAAAAAGGTTCAAAAAATGTCTGACATATGGCGCTTTATCTGATCAGGAAAGCAATAATTAGCATAACAAATTAAGAAAAAGTAAAGATGATGTTCTTTACAGGAAATGCTCAATATGTTCACCATCATTCCTCAACAATAGCTGTAGCCGAGGAGTAGCGTTGTGAACAGCACTGTAAAGCATGTCTGGAGTTATGGTGAGGCATTGGTGTCAAATGTTGTCTTTCAGCATCCCTAGAGATGTCTGTCAATCATGATACACTTGCGACTTCAGGTAACCCCAATGCCAATAATCACACGGACTGAGGTCTGGGGACCTGGGAGACCAAGCATGACGAAAGTGGCGACTGAGCACACGATCATCACCAAGCAACGCATGCAAGAGATCTTTCACACATCTAGCAATACTTAGTTGTTGTTTTTTGTTCTAATAAAACCCCATGTCATTCCAAGCATGTGTGTCAATTTTCTTTCTATCTACATTATTAGGGGATTTATTAAGTTTTCAAATTTATACTGACTTTCTGATCACCCAGTATTTCAACATTGTGAGATGAATCCAAGATAGTGCCTTTAACAATAGCCACTATAATGACTATGAAGTGCAGCTGCATCTCTTACCATTATCGTAATTCTGATCTTTCTTGGAGACCCTCTGAATTGCAAATGGGCCCATACTGCGTGACCTTACCTGGTGTCAGGAGAAATTGTGTAACACAATATTTTGCAATTTGCATGCTCATTCAGCTGTCAGTCCTTCATGCAAATTCTCAATGGGAGATCCTATGGCTTCCCTTGTGAGGTGAATTGATGTGTGATAGAACTCATTCTAATAGAGGGAGTGTGACAACACTTATCACTGTGACACTCCTTTTCTCAGCAGGGTGATACAATAGGTCTACACAAAAAACAGATGAAAAACAGATGACGCAGCCTGGATTACAAGCAGCAAGACGGCATGAATCTTGCTTCTATCTCAGTTGATCATCATGAATTTTTATGAGAAGACATTCTGTGGTTTATCATTATTTAAAGTTCAATAAAGTGAAAAGAAAAGGAAGTACTAGGTGCACCTATTCAATGCTATAAATATATTGAAAAATTGTACAGCCAAAGTTTTTCTTAAGCCTTCCCAGATGAACACGGATTATATGGCTGTTTTTGAAGAAATGGAAGAAGCCTCTGATGGTGATGATAATCCCAACACATCCTTCTCAGCTTTGTCCAGCTGCTGATTCAGATGTAACAAAAATTTAATTTACAGGGTTGCCCCAAGACCAATGGCCCAAGGAACTCAGAAAAGAAAGAAAGAAAGAAACCACATGCTGATGTCTTTTCATTTCATAAGTTTTTCCTTTCCAGCTTCAGATTTTTTTGGTAGCATAGGAAGAAGAGAGACATGAAACAGCTTTGCACTCTACATAACAGGCAGCAATAGCTGCACTGTGCCACATACTGGTAACCACTTCATGGAGCATCTCCAATATATCTCACACTTTTCTTGTCTTCCATCATTAAAAACAATTTGTGTATGTAAGAGATTCAGGTATAAAATTAAGAAATGTAAACTCACCGGATACTACATTTTTCACTGAAAAGGAGAAAAGTAAGCGTAGCTTATGACCATGAGCAAAAACATAAATTTTTAAACCAAAGAGTTTCCACAAAATTGAATGAGAAATGTTGTACATTACTGAAGATGATGAATGAATCCAAAAACAGTGTGGGGTGTGGTGGTGTGTATGAAAAGAAGCAGTTTTACTGAGGAATTACCAACCTTTGTCTTCATAAAACTTTTTAAGAGAAAATGTATGATGCCTGCAAGAGCACTGTGACGCAGGGAAAGTGTGCACCTGGGATGACAGAAGAGAGTTCTGCCTCAGCTAATTTTCTTTCATGTGGCTTGGCAACATAAATATGCAGTGCCTCACTGGAACGCGTGATTTACAAAAGCCACACTGCTTCTGCTCTGTCTCTGCTGCATGGTGCTGTGTGCACCAAGCCTCATTTGACCCACACATATTGCCTGGCATCAGCAACATGACTCAACAACAATATGGGTGAAAATGCCAAACACCATGATTATTATAACAACTGTAAAAAATTCTATAGAAAAATGAAGTCTGAATCAGCCCTTTAAACACAGTGATGTATATTCTGAACTTTTATCTTAATTTAAAAGGACGTAGGAGAAAGTAAGTGCTCCAATTCTCAAATGTTAAAATAGTTGTTTGAGTGCAAGGTAATATATAATTTAAAGGAAGAATGGGATAGGATAATGCAGATTAGAAGGCAACGCTTGAAAAGAGAATTCATTGATTCTCTTTGTAAGATTTAGAAGTGGTGTAGCCATGTAAGATTTGCTCCAATTATTGTTGAGTTATTGGATTATAAGATTCTAGTTTGACTCAACACCAGGGCAACCACTGTATTAACACAAGACAAGTGATCTTTAAAACTGTGCTCCATATTTGTAGATAGTAAATGTAATATCTCTTGCCAACTTTAAAACTGTAAAGTCAATGTACTTAGATAAAGAAGTCAATTGGTGTATGCACAACAGCACTGAGCTAGTATGTTCAAAAATTATGTGCACAAAAATTTGATTTTTTGGGGGATGATTTTTTGGGTTGTAATGAAAGAGACACAAGAGGTCAAGTGTCTTGGATAGCCCTTGACTTAGCGTCCATTTGTATACCTGTTAGGAGAGAATGGACATACTTAGCTATCATACAGTATAGAGGAAGCATTTGGCTCAGTGACCATTTGTATACCTATTGGAAAGCCAAAACCACAGTAACTATCCTACAGTATGTCTAGTCCAAGCAGATTGGGCAAATCAGTTCATTCTTTTGCTTTAAATGTGAAGTAGAATGGAATTTACCTGGCTTCAGAATAACTAACCATAACAAATGGCTCATATTTTAACTGTACATTCTGTAGACATTTATCTGAAAGTCATGACAAACTGTGACAGGCACATAAAAAAGACACACACATAACAATATTGCAGGTGTGTGCATGCACCCACCCACCCACACACACACACACACACACACACACACACACACACACACACACACACACACAGACAGACACACGTGCACGTGCGCACAAAATTGGGGAGGTGCAGGATAGAGCGGGGTTGGAAGTGTCATGTAGGAGAAAAAGGGGATTATCATAGTTTGAGGTCTGCATAATTTCAGGATCAGAGAATATACTGTAAGCATAACTCCCTTCTGTGTAGTTCACAAAAGCTGGTGTGGGTGGGAGTACCATGACCAAAGGATGGTCTACCTTGTTTTTGGCCCCAGTTTGGTGGTGGCCATGCACCCTAATGGACAGCTCGTTAGTGGTCATGGCAATATAGAAAACTGCAAGGTCATTGCAGCCCAGTTGGTAAATTACATGGCTCTTTTTACAAGTGGCCCGGCCTCTGATTGGGTAGGATAAGCCTGTGATGGGACTGGAATAGAAAGTGCTGGGTGGGGGGGATGGACAGGTCTTTGAGTGGGGTCTTCAGAGGGGTATGATTCCTGTGGCAGTATGTTGTGTTTCATGGTGGCGTAGGGATGGACTAGGATGTTACGGAGATGGACAGGCGAAGGAACGCCATTTTAGGAGGGGTGAGAAGGATCTAGGGCAGGTTGTCTCATTTCTGGGCACAAGGACAGAAAATCAAAACCTTGGCAAAGGATGCAGTTTAGTTGTTTGAGTCCAGGGGAGAATTGGGGGACAAGGGGATTGCTGTTTTCTGGATGGTTGGTTGGTTTAATATGGACGGAAGTGTGGATGGCACCATTACTGAGGTGGAAGTTAACATCAAGGAATATGGCACGGTGGGTTGAGAAAGACCAGGTGAAGTGAATCTGGAGGAAGGAGTTGAGCTTTTGAAGGAAAGAGTATAAGATGTCCTGGGTCCTGAGTCCAGATCATGAAAATATCATCAATAAATCTGAACCAGACGAGAGATTTGGGGTTTTGGGATGCTAAGAGGGATTCCTCCAGATGGCCCATAAACAGTTGGCATAGGAGGGTGCCATCTGGGTGCCTATGCCTGTGCCACAGAAAGTGTACCATCAAATACATGGCACAGCCATGGGCACCCACATGGCACCCTCCAATGCAAATCTTTTTATGTGTCATCTGGAGGATCCTTCCTAGAATCTTAAAACCCCAAACCTCTGGTCTGGTACAGTTTTATTGATGATCTATTAATGATCCGTATTCAGGGCCAGGTTACGTTATACCCTTTCCTTCAAAAGCTCAACTCTTCCTCCCCCATCTGCTTCACCTGGTCTTCCAGGTGGCATTAAACATTTCTGGATGTTAAGCTCCACATCACTGTTGGCTCCATCCACACTTCCATCCATGTTAAACCTACCAACCACCAATAGTACCAACACTTTTGACAGTTGCCATCCCATCCACATCAAAAAATCCCTCCCTTACATGCTACCCACCCGAGGATGGCATACCTGCAGTGACAAGAACTCCCTTTCTCAATATGCTGACAGTCTCACAAAGGCCTTCACAAACAAACTACCCCACATACCTATTTATCAAACAAATCTCCTGTGCCATATCCCAACATACCCTAAATCTTCCCTCTACTACCAATAACCATTCACAATGCTCCCCTTGTCATACAGTACTACCCTAAACTTGAATGACTAAACTAGATCCTTCACCAAGGTTCATAACCCAAGAAATCTGGATCCTCACACCTACCACCAGCTTTCCTGAACTACACAGTAGACAGGTACCCTTAAAGTACATTCACTGATCCCAAAATTTCCAGACCTCAACCTTTTTCTTCACACGCAATAGTTCCTACCCCCTCTGTCCTACATCTCCCCCATTTTGTGGTGTGTGTGTGTGTGTGTGTGTGTGTGTGTGTGTGTGTGTGTGTGTGTGTGTGTATTTTGGTTTAGTTTGACTTTCTTCTCCTTCCCTATCTCCCCACACCATTTTTAACCTGCATCTCGTCTCACCCATCTAATAAGTACATGCTCCGAAAGCCCATGCTGTATCCATCACCACCACTGTGACGCAACCTTCCTGTCTCTCCCTCCCCTTCCCTCTCTTATTCCCTCACTGCAGAATGTGGCATCTGGAGACGATAGTTATGAGACTGTGAAGTATGATTGTGTGAATGTTCTTTATTTTGAAGAAGGCCTATGGCAGATAGCTTAAGTGTTTGTATGCGTGTGTCATATTTATGTGTCTGTCAAAGGTCATTTTATCTTTGTGGTGAGTTGTAAACTGGCCTTATGATATTGTAAAACACTATTTTATCATTTTAGAAAACTGGTGTGTATTTAAAACCACGATTTCTGATCAATAAACTTAAGCAATTGAAGAAATATTTTGAAACTGAGTTAATGATTTTTCAACTGTGTTAACCTTCCAGAGGACTCATTGTTCTTTCATGAGTATGTGCATGAGAAGCAGGGGGCCCTGAGCTAATGCAGTCTTTCTTCATTGTTTCCTCCCTGGACTGCATATCCTTTCCCTTCCCCTCCCCACCATGGGAGTGGTAACTGTAGCAGTTTGGCCCCTCTGTTCCAAACAAGCAACCAACCATCAATTGAGTCAATGATCTCTCTAACAATGAAAAACCACTTTGGGATCAGGCTAACATTTTGTTCGGGGGGGGGGGGGGAGGAGGAGCAAGGGGTTGCAGAGAGCCCTCCCCCCTTAAATGTTTGGATTTACACTAGATAAAGTAGATTTCTCCTATTAATAATGAGATTTCTTAATAATACGTAAGATTCTTAATAATATTTATTTTTGATTTTGATTAAAACCTACCAAGTGCAGCAGTGAAGAAGTGAGTAAAAGCAAAGGAAGATTCGTGTAACTATTATGAAGCTTCAACTCTTGTAACAAGGAGTAGATAGTGAACAGTTCAATAACATTTGTAAATCTGTGTAACTGTAAAGATAGTATAGTTGACAATGGAAAATCTGATTGGAATGTCAATAATGGAGGGTAGTTAACAACTCTTAGTAAAAATATTTGCTGAGCTACTGGCAGGCACGTAAAACAGAAAATCACATTCACACAAAATCAGGGAACACGACAGAGCAATCTAGCCAATACCTTTGCTTTGACCCATCCGTGTAAACTACAATAAATTCTAAATGGCAGTTTAAAATGTATCAAATGGTGGTCATATGTATAACTGTCTGAGTGATTATGGAAGGGCCAAGGCTAAAAATTTAAGTAATGTGAATGTGATTTTCTGTTTTACATGTCTATCGGCGACTCATTGAATGTCTTTATGGTAAGTTGTTAACTACCCTCCATTATTGACATTCCAACTTCTTTTTCCATTATCAACTACATGGAAATCATTACAGCAATACAGATTTTGAAATGTTATAAAACATCAAGCAATGAGTGCTATCGACAAGGGATCTCAAATTGATTATGTATTTCTAGATTTCCAGAAAGCTTTTGAACCCGTACCTCACAATCAACATTTAATCAAATTGCGTGGTTACGGAATATCGCCCCAGATTTGCGACTGGATAGGGAATTTCCTGTCAGAGAGGATACAGTTTGTAGTAATCGATGGTAAAGCATCAACTAAAACAGAGGTGATATCCGGTGTTCCATACAGTAGTGTTATTGTTCCTCTGCTGTTCCCTATCTGCATAAATGATTTGGGAGAAAATCTGAGCAGCTCTCTTAGGCTGTTTGCAGATGACATCGTCATTTATTGTATAGTAAAGTCATCTGAAGATCAAAACCAACTGCAGAACGATCTAAATAAGATATCAGTATGGTGTAAAAATTGGCATTTGACTAAATAATGAGAAGTGTGAAGTCGTCCACATGAGTGCGAAAAGAAATCCATTAAACTTTGTTTATAAGATAAATAAATCAAATTTGAAGGCAGTATGTTGTTGTTGTGGTCTTCAGTCCAGAGACTGGTTTGATGCAGCTCTCCACCCTACTCTATCCTGAGCAAGCCTTTTCATCTCCTCATAAGAACGACAACCCACATCCACTTGAATCTGCTTACTATACGCGTCTCTTGGTCTCCCTCTGCGATTTTTACCCCACACACTTCCCTCCAACGCTAAATTCACAATTCCTTGATGTCTAAGAATGTGTCCTACCAATCTATACCTTCTTTTAGTCAAGGTATGCCAGAAATTTCTTTTCTCCCCAATTCGGTTCAGTACCTCCTCATTAGTTACGCGATCCACCCACCTAATCTTCAGCATTCTTCTGTAGCACCACATTTCAAAAGCCTGTATCCTCTTTCTGTCCACACTGCTTATCGTCCATGTTTCACTCCCATACAAGGCAACACTCCATACAAATGCCTTTAGAAAGGACTTCCTTAGGCTTAAATCAATATTCGATGTTAACAAATTTCTCTTTTTCAAAAACGCCTTTCTACCCATTGCCATTCTGCATTTTATATCTTCTGTACTGCGACCATCATTTGTTATTTTACTGCCCAAGTAACAAAACAAATCTACCTCCTTTATTGTTTCGTTACCTAACCTAATTCCTTCAGCATCACCTGATTTTCTTACACTGCACTCCATTACCCTAGTTTTACTCTTGTTAATGTTCATCTTATATGCACCTTTCAGCACACTGTCCCTTCCGTTCAATTGCTCTTGCAGGTCCTTTGCTGTATCTGACAGAATTACTATGTCGTCGGCAAAACGCAATGTTTTTAATTCTTCACCCTGAACTTTAATTCCTTCTCCAAATTTCTCCTTGCTTTCCTTTATAGCTTGCTCAATGTACAAATTGAACAACATTGGGGAAAGGCTACAACCCTGTCTTACTCCCTTTCCAACCACTGCATCCCTTTCATGCCCTTCAACTCTGACAACCGCTGTCTGGTTTTTGTACAAGTTGTAAATAACCTTACGCTCCATATATTTTACTCCTGCTTGCTTCTGAACTTGAAAGAGTTTATTCCAATCAACATTGTCAAAAGCCTTCTCCAAATCTACAAAAGCTAGAAATGTAGGTTTGCCTTTTCTTAATCTATCTTCTAGGATAAGCCGTAAAGTGAGTATTGCCTCCCGTGTTCCTACATTTCTCCTGAACCCAAACTGATCTTCCCCGAGGTCGGCTTCTACCAGCTTTTCCATCCTTCTGTATATAATTCGCGTTAATATTTTGCAACCATGACTTATTAAACTGATGGTTCTGTAGTTTTCACACCTGTCTGCACCTGCTTTCTTTGGAATGGGGATTATAACATTTTTCTTAAAGTCTGAGGGTACTTCACCTGTCTCATACATCTTACACACAATGTGAAACAATTTTGTCATGGCTGGTTCTCCCAGAGATTTCAGTAGCTCTGACGGGATATCATCTACTCCAGAGGCCTTGTTTCGACTTAGATCTTTCAGTGCTCTGTCAAAGTCATCTCTCAGTATAGTATCTCCTATTTCATCATCATCTACATCCTCTTCCCTTCCTACAATAGTGTCTCGAAGTTCATTTCCTTTGTAGAGCCCCTCTATATACTCTTTCCACCTTTCAGCTTTCCCTTCTTTGCTGAGAACTGGTTTTCCACCAGTGTCTTTGATATTCATAGAGCTGTTTTTCTTATCGCCAAATGTTTCTTTTATTTTTCGGTAGGCTGTATCTATTTTTCCCCTATTTATACATTCTTCTACATCCTTGCATTTGCCTTCTAGCCATTCCTGCTTAGCCATTTTGCACTTCCTGTCAATCTCATTTCTTAGTCGTCTGTACTCCATTTTGCCTGTTTCATTTACTGCATTTTTATATTTTCTCCTTTCATCGATTACATTTAGTATCTCCTGTGATATCCAAGGATTCTTTGTAGGTCTTGCCTTCCTACCTATTTTGTCCTCTTCTGCCTTCACTATTTCATCTCTCAATTTTACCCATTCCTCCTCAACTGTTTTATTTTCCCCTGTTTCTGTCAATTGTTGCCTGAAGCTCCCTCTGAAATTCTTAAGAACTTCAGGTTCCTTCAATTTATCTAGATCCCATCTCCTTATTTTCCTACCTTTCTGTAGTTTCTTCAGTTTCAGCCTACAGTTCATAACCAACAAGTTATGGTCAGAGTCTATGTCTGCCCCTGGGTATGTCCTACACTTCAAAACCTGGTTCCGAAATCTATGTCTTACCATTATAAAATCTATCTGGTATCTTCTGGTGTCTCCTGGTCTCTTCCACGTATACAACCTTCTTTTGTGATTCTTAAACCAGGTGTTTGTTATAACTAAATTATGTTCCGTGCAAAATTCTACCAGGCGGCTTCCTCTTTCATTTCTTTTGCCCAGACCATATTCACCCACTATCTTCCCTTCCCTTCCTTGTCCTACTACCGAATTCCAGTCTCCCATAACAATTAAGTTTTCCTCTCCCTTAATTGTCTGAATAATTTCCTTTAGCTTCTCATATATTTCTTCGATCTCCTCATCATCGGCAGAGCTAGTTGGCATATAAACCTGTACTATTGTTGTCGGTGTTGGCTTCGTATCTATCTTGACAATGATAATGCGATCACTGTGCTGCTCATAGTAGTTTACCCGCATTCCTATTTTCTTATTCATTATCAATCCTACTCCTGTGATACCCCCAATTGATTTTGTATTTATAATCCTGTACTCACCTGACCAGAAATCCTGTTCATCCTGCCACCGAACTTCACTAATCCCCACTATATCTAACTTCAACCTATCCATTTCCCTTTTTAAATTTTCTAATTTTCCTACTCGATTAAGGGATCTAACATTCCACGCTCCGACCCGTAGAATGCCAGTATTGTCTTTCCTGATGATCACATCCTCCTGAGTAGTCCCCGCACGGAGATCCGAATGGGGGACTATTTTACCTCCGGAATATTTTACCCGAGAGGATGCCATCATCATATGTTCATACAGTAGAGCTGCATGTCCTCGGGAAAGGTAACGGCTGTAGTTTCCCCTTGCTTTCAGCCGTTCGCAGTAGCTGTGTGGCAAAGCCACATTAGCTGATGTTACAAGGCCAGCTCAGTCAATCATCCAGACTGTTGCCCCTGTAACTACTGAAAAGGCTGCTGCCCCTCTTCAGGAACCACACGTTTGTCTGGTCTCTCCACAGATACCCCTTCGCTGTGGTTGCACCTTTGGTACGGCTATCTGTATCGTTGAGGCACGCAAGCCACCCCACCTCGGCAATGTCTGTGGTTCATGGGAGTTACATCAGACTTAAACTGAAAAGAACACGTATATAATGTTGTGGGAAAGGGGAACCAGAGACTGCATTTTATTGGCAGAATGTTTAAAAGATGCAACAGAACTATTAAAGAGACTACATACACTACGTAAATTTGGAGTATTGCTGCCCAGTGTGGGATCCTTATCAAGTAGGTTTGATGAAAGCCATTGAAAGAGTCCAAAGAAGGGCAACTCGTTTTGTGTTGCCACGATACAGGGGAGACAGTGTCACGGAAATGCTACAGGATCTGGGATGGGAATCATTACAAAAACAGCATTTATTCCTGCGGCATGCTCTACTTACAGAACTCCAATCACCAACATTCTCCTCTGAATGCGAAAATATACTGTTTACTCCCACATACATAGCAATTATTCCCATACCTGTCATTCCTACATTCACTTTTCTGCCGTATTCTTTGTATATTTTACCTGTGTTATTTATTATTTATTTTTTTATTTGTTTATCAAATTTTCCTTCACTCATCTACCAGTACTACACAATCCATTACGTTTTAATCCCTTCCATGGATCATTTCCCTTGGCTTAAGAAGCATTTTTATGTAGCGTTACTTGTTTGTGCATACTGTAGCGTATCCTTGCTTGTTTTAATGTGATTTTTACATGTATGGGCATGTTTGAATACATTTTACATATTTATGAGCAATCTGTCCACACTTATAGGTATTGGTGCATAATTTTTGCATGTCAGTTCGTCGTTTTCCGAACCAGTACGTGATTTTGACTGTTGGTTCATAGTTTTTCATACTGGTGCATAATTTTTTTGTACAATTGTGTGATTTTTTTGTACTGATACGTGATGCTGTCAATTTTTTACATATTTTCATGTGTCCTTTCTAGCTATCCAGGACCCCTCCCTACCTCCTACCTTCATCCGCCTATTTCTCCATCATATCCCATTTTCTATTTTCTAACAACATTCCTGCTCCAATGGATCCCTGCTGCATCTATTTGCACCAGTTCAGAAGAGTTTCCCTGTCCTTGGTCAAAACCCAGTCCCACATTCTATTTTTCCAATCCTGCCTAAACCATGGAATCCCTCCCAATGGCCATTAAAATTCCTTTCTCTGCATCCCATCCCTCTTTCACAATGACCTTCAGCTTTTCAGTTTCCACCAATGCTTGTACCTCTCACACCTGGACTCCAAAAACACATCTCTCTGCCACAGGCAGCCATGAACCACCTCTACTCCCTCCAAAAGATATTGCTAATGTGCAATCCCCAGTACATAAATCCCATATCCCAAATTGAATCCCTTGCACTCCAGCAGTTGGATGAGCATTCCAGACACCATCTTCATAAATTATCCAGCCTGCTGACATCCTACTGCTGCCTTGGAGCAACACTAACCAACACCTTTCCCACCCAAAGTGTTCTTCCCTGTGAACCACTCTTAGCACCTACACGTTGCCTCACGGACCTTTTCCACTTGCCACATCCCCCAAAACTCCCCACCAACAATTCAAAATTCCCAATTCCTAAACAATCCCAGAATACTGTTTTCAACCTTTCTGATAAAACCCTCAACCCCACAAAAGTTTCAGTCCTATCCAAAGGTCTCCCCTTCAGCCCCACACCAAAATTCAACTGCATTGGACTCGTCAAAGACCTCCTCTCCTGCCTTTGCCACTAATCCCTCCAATCAAAGCCAATCTAATTCCAACACTGAACTCTGCCTCTCCCAATTCATACCACCATCCAACCGTGACCCTCCATCACTCCTCCCTAACCACCCTCTGGTCACATTCCAGGAATGCCTCACATCTATCTTGGCATCACCATCCTTCCCCAAGTCCCTTCCTAAGAACACCAACCTTTCAGCAGAAGAAAGGACAGCCTTCCACAACCTCAAAACAGATCCCAACCTAATCATTGTCCCTGAAGACTAGGGTTTCATAACTGTTGTAATGAATCACAATGATGACATGACAGAAGGCCTTTGCCAATTGTCTGATTCCTCCACCTACAAGTTGTGCCAGGGTGACCCCATCCCAAAAGTCCAAAATGACCTCCAATCCCTGCTAAAATCTTATGGCCCTTTCCAGAACCTCTCCCCCAAATCCATCTTTGCCCTCACAGCAACATCACCCTGCACACCTACATTTTACATGCTCCCAAAAATCCATAAACCTAACAATCCAAGACGCCCAATTGTGGCCGGTAACTCTGCTGCCACAGAAACAATTTCAGCCCTTGTTGACCAGCAACTCCAACCAATTATTTGAAACCTAGCCTCCCACATCCAAGATACCAACCACTTCCTTCACAGACTCTCCACCATCCCCATCCCTTTACTTCCTGGCACCTTAATTGTCACTGTTGATGCCACTTCACTGTACACCAATATCCCACATGCCCATGGTCTTGCTGGTCTCTAACACTACCTTTCTCAACATCCTTCAGACTCCAAGCCCAATATCTCATTCCTTATAACCGTTACCAATTACATCCTAACAAACAATTACTTTTCCTTTGAAGGAAAAGGACCTCATTCCTTATAACCATTACCAATTACATCCTAGCAAACAATTTCTTTTCCTTAGAAGGAAAAGTATACTATCAAATCCGTGGCGCAGCCATGGACACCAATATGGCACCCTGCTATGCCAAACCTACTTATGGGCTGTCTAAATGAAACCTTCCTATCTTCCCAAAACTCCAAACCACTGTTCTGGTTCAGGACACCCTATCCTTGTTCCTTAACAAACTCAAATCCTTCTCCCCCATCAGTTTTACTTGGTCCTTCTCAACCCAGCAAGTCTCCTTCCTGGATGTTAACCTACACCTCACTGATGGCTCCATCCACATCTCTGTCCACATCAAACCTACTAATTACCAACAGTATATGCACTTTGATAGCTGCCACCCATTCCACATCAAAAAATCCCTCCCATACAGCCTTGCTACCTGTGGACAGCGAATTTGCAGTGATGCGAAGTCCCTTACCCATTATACAAAAGGCCTCAGAAAGGCCTTCACACACTGACATTAACCTCCTGACCTAGTCCACAAACAGATTTCCTGTGTCATATCCCCACACACCACCAATCCTCCATTCAGCCTAGTAACCAGTCACAACAGAGTGTCCTCCTTGTCATCCAATACCACCCTGAACTGGAACAACTAAATCACATCTTTCATCAGGGCTTTATCTTTCACCATGACTTGAAATGAGAGACACCCTACCCAAGATCCTTCCAAGCACTCGTTAAGTGGTGTTCTGTCGCCCACCCAATCTCCACAACATCTTTGTCCATCCCTATGCAACTCCCGAACCCAACCCCTTACTATGGGGGTCATATCCCGGTGGAAGACCCCAATGTAAAACCTGCCTAATCCACCCACCCAGCACTTTCTATTCCTGTCCCGTCACAGGCTTATTGTACCTCATCAGAGGTCTCGCCACCTACGAAAGCAGCCATGTGATATACCAACTATGCTGCAATCATTGCACAGTGTTTTATATCGGTATGATGATGAACCAGCTGTCAATCAAGATGAATGGCCCACCACAAAACTGTGACAATAAGCAAGATGGAACACGCTGTGGCACAGCATGCAGCTGCAATCACCCTAGCCTCAACCTAATATAACTCCCCATCCCTGCACCCTATGCTTAACATCTTTCCCCACCTCATCCTTCCCTATTCATTATCCTGTATCTCATATATAAAAAGAATCTACAAAAACTGAAGTCAGTTGGCCAGACCAATCTACCTGGTTGATTTCCTTCATTTTTGTTTTAAACAAAAGGTATTCATCCACAGATTTATGATCAAGTATCAGAATTTACATAACTCTTGCCTTCTTTTTTCTACACTCAAATGCGATTTCCTTCTGTATATTTCTTATGGGGATGTCCTTGCTGTAAACTATAAAGTCTGTTGGTTAGGCCATTCTATCTGACCAATTTCCTTCGTATTTGCTCTAAGCGAAAGGGATTCATTCACAGATTTGTCATCGAGTATCAGAATTAACTTAAGTATCTCCATCCTTTATTTTTATTCAAATGTGTGGTATCCTTCTGTCCTTGCATTGAATATTTTAATTGGTTTGTTTTACGAAATCTTCAGTTTTAATTAAGGTGTTGTGTTGTTGTGGTCTTCAGTCCGGAGACTGGTTTGATGCAGCTCTCCACAATATCCTATCCTAAGCAAGCCTCTTCATCTCCACATAAGAACGGCAACCTACATCTGTCTGAATCTGCTTACTGTATCCATCTCTTGGTCTTCCTCTACGATTTTTACCCCACACACTTCCCTCTAATGCTAAATTCACAATTCCTTGATGTCTAAGAATGTGTCCTACCAATCTATCCCTTCTTTTAGTCAAGGTATGCCAGAAATTTCTCCCCAATTCTGTTCAGTACCTCCTCATTAGTTACGCGATCCACCCACCTAATTTTCAGCATTCTTCTGTAGCACCACATTTCAAAAGCCTCTATCCTCTTCCTGTCCGCACTTTTTATCGTCCATGTCTCACTCCCATATAAGGCAACACTCCATACAAATGCCTTTAGAAAGGAATCCTTAGGCTTAAATCAATATTCGATGTTAACAAATTTCTGTTTTTCAAGAACGCTTTTCTACCCATTGCCATTCTGCATTTTATATCCTCTGTACTGCGACCATCATTTGTTATTTTACTGCCCAAGTAACAAAACTCATCTACCTCCTTTATTGCTTCGTTTCCCAATCTAATTCCTTCAGCATCACCTGATTTTCTTACACTGCACTCCATTGCCCTAGTTTTGCTCTTGTTAATGTTCATCTTATAAGCACCTTTCAGCACACTGTCCCTTCCGTTCAATTGCTCTTCCAGGTCCTTTGCTGTATCTGACAGAATTACTATGTCGTCAGCAAAACGCAATGTTTTTAATTCTTCACTCTGAACTTTAATTCCTTCTCCAAATTTCTCCTTGCTTTCCTTTATAGCTTGCTCAATGTACAAATTGAATAATAATGGAGAAAGACTACAACCCTGTATTACTCCCTTTCCAACCACTGCATCCCTTTCATGCCCTTCAACTCTGACAACCGCTGTCTGGTTTTTGTACAAGTTGTAAATAACCTTACGCTCCCTATATTTTACTCCTGCTTGCTTCAGAACTTGAAAGAGTAATTAAGGTACACAGTTCTTTTTGACCCAACAACACTCAGCAGAACGAGCTCTTTCATTTGCGCTTTTAAACACTTGCGCTGACTGAATCTGAAGACAGCTATGCATGAACAATAATCTTTACTTACATGTTTCCCAACTTTTTTGTCATTACACTAACAGTGCAAAGTATTTTATATATATATGTTTTACCTCAGAGTGCAAGTCCAAACATTTCGAGGTGTGTGTGTGTGTGTGTGTGTGTGTGTGTGGGGGGGGGGGGGGGGGGGTGCTCTCTACAACACCTGTCGACCACCCCCCCCCCCTTCCCCAGTGTCTGAGGTTGACTGTTTGGGACAGAGGGGCCAACTGTTAAAGTCATATCACTCTCATGGGAGGGAGGGGAAGGAGTAACAATAGGAAAGTAGGGGAAGCAAAAGGAAATGTAGTCCAGGGAGGAAACAAGGAAGAAAGACTGCATTGGCTTGGGTCCCCCTGCTTGCCATGCACATACAGGTACTTGCAAAAGAACAGTGAGCCCTCTGGAGGGGTAACACAATTGAAATATCATTAACTCAATTTCTCAACAATTATTATTGTTAAGAAATCACATTAGTAGTAGAAAATTTCCATTTTATCTGGTGTAAGTCTAAACATGCTACCTACATGATAACCTCTAGACACCACATACCTACACTTTTATCAGCTTTCCTATTTTATTATCCATTTTTCTGGCAATATTTTTTACATTTTCCTTCTTTTATCAGTACATGTATATTTTGATCACACAACTATGTACACACTCATTCGGCTTCTTGGCACTACTTAATGTAATTGCAGGTCACTAGTATCCTTACGCCTGTCAGAAAATGGAGCTCACAGACGTGTGTGTGTGGCATTACTCCACAGTTTTAAATTTGACATGGAGTAATGCTGCGCTTTATTAGAGCATTTGTTTTTGTTACAAATTTTAGGTGATTAGTGCATATTTTCATTAATGCTGTATTTATCTTTAATTGCTAGTGTAGTATTTTCCTGACAGTTGTATATTATTATCTGGCGTATTACTGTTCTTAGATCTGACATCTGAAGAAGACAAAATTGTTGTAACCTAGGTAACGGTCTAATTAAAACCATTTGATCAAAACTGGTTGGCTGGTATTTATTCTAAAAATTTATATTTGAAGATATTTGTTGATTTTAAGTATGCAACTAGAAATATCATGTAGCTGAGCATCAATGTTTCTCTTATAGTTTATGAGATGCTTGAAGACTCCTAGGAGAAACTATTTATTCTATGACGCTTGTAATTTACCACATTCATTAAAATACTTTTAATTGTTCATATATTGTACGTAATATGATTCAACATAATCAATACAATGCTTACACAAGACATCAATGTCTCCAAACCGCCAAACTGATTTAAAATGACATTTGAATCCAGCAGAATTTACACATTATATAATGTATAGCTTCTTCATTCAGCAGTTTAATCACAGTGTAACAAAAAGTTCGTCGGCGTGATGGTGATAACCTTCAGCGTATCTGCGAAACTCATCGTTCATATAATGCGTTACAATATCCACTGCTATTTTGACGAGGAGAGGATAGGTATCATTTTTTGATCAATATTATTAATCCATTGACAAGTACTAGATTACTTCATTAACTGGTATGTAAGGTTTAATTTTAAACCCGCAACACAGACCTAGCAGGCAATATTGGAAACAGCTGTTGATTCCTGGTAATGGCACGACGTCGCTGTTAGTCAATTGGGTGATAGACTACAATATCCAATGAGATTTGCCGATTTCTTACCAGTACTACATTTGTTCATGGAAATGTGATTGACTGTTCTCGTGGTCATAAGTGATTAGCACTTGTAAGACTATTTCCATAAGGGAAGTCCATTTCACTCTTATACATGAAACACAATCTTCCTCAGTAAGTTTAATGTGTCTGAAACTAATTGTTATGTGGATTATCTAAATAATATTGTTTACTATGAAGAGAAAGCAACTGTCACCATGTAAAATATCTCAAGCTTTCCCACAATTGGTCGGCTTCATTTCCTCGATCCAACAGCTGTTGCCAACATAGCTATACCGCACCTGTGTCGTGGACTGTTAAATATTACCGGTATGTGTCAATGTTGTTAATTGTGTTTCAGTTAGATTCCTAATAAGTTTTCATTATTCAATTAAAGGTTAAGAAATAAACAAAAAGGTCAGCTGTATGAATTTTTATGCCTACCATTTGATGATTCGCTGAAACAAGGACATTAAATCTACTAACCTCAAAGATAGAGCAGCTTGAAAGTTCTCTCTAATAACCCATTTACAATTTATTTACCCATTCATTTTGAATTCTATTTCTAATCAGCGTCCTGATTGCAATAAATAAATGAGAGAGAGGGGGAGGAGGAATAGAGAATGGGGGAAAGAAATGGATTTAAAAAGGGGGATGATGTAGATGCAGAGAGGAGGGGGGGAGGAGATAGGTGTGGGATATGAGTGAGTAGTGCGAAGGTGATGGAGAAAGACAGAGGGAGGAGGAAATGGACAAAAGAAGTGGGGAAATAGAGGAGGGAGGAAGGGATAGTCAGAGGTAGAAGAATATATATACCATACACATTAACTACTGCAAAGCGTTGCCAGGTTTGCTAGTATGTGTTTTCTGTTCTTACTGCACTGAAATTACCTGTTTCCTTTATATTAACCCTCTGATTCCTAAATCTTACAGTGTTTATCCAGTTGTTAGAGAATATTTCAAAGTTTTATTGATATACCAATTCTCCAAAATTCTTGATCAAATGTCATGCAGTGAGCTGGATGAATCTTATGAAGTATCCTTTAGTAAGAAATAAAATCAGAATCCATGTCCCAATCATAAAATTTGTTGAAAGAGTGCAATTGTTTCTCTTTACTGTGAATTATCATCATAAGATAATGATAGTGATGCCCTTCCATTTTTATTCTCATTCTGCATGCAAATACTACTGGCTACATTAGCAAAAGCCAATGAGCACAGTAATCATGGATAGTACTAAGCAATATCACACAGCCAGACCAAAATACAGAATTAAATTTCTGCCAAGAAGAAGGATATAGTACTTTAAAATTTGAATAACAACTGTAATGCATTGTCATTCTGCATTGAGAGACATCAATATCTTTCAGTGTCTATATTACATTGAGCTTTATGTTTCTACACAAACCATTTTAAAAGATGTAAATGGCATATATACTACTGAAACACGCACACTGCTTACTGGCAACTGTACAATCTCCATCAATGCATATTTACAAATGCTGAATTTCAAGAAATAAATTATTTAAAATAACTGCCCAAATGCTACAAATGTGCTTATAAAGACATTAATCCAGCTCCTCTTTAACTGCTGCTACTCATGCCATGGTAAACCATTTATCAGAACAATTCAACAAGGAGTTATGTAACGTACCTTTGCCCCCTTGAAGCATAAGACAAAGCCAACAAATTATAGTCAAAACAAAATGGAAGGTACCTAAACTACTTAATAGTGCTTAAAATTGAATTGTTTCAGGTAAATATTTAATGCTCTCCAAACACATATGCTATTCACTTATAGCTATAAAAAACCATGCATCAAGTTCACTGTAACAAAATTTGGCTATGTATCTAGAATATTAATCATTTATGGGGACAACTTATATGAGTGGCTAAATAAGACAGCCTTACAGGTTATTAAAAATAAATTAAATGTACTCACCTCTTCATCTCTTATGTCTTTCAAGGTATATGACACAACAGTAATTCCCATGTTCACAAGATCTGATGAAGCAACTTCAAAAACTTGTCTGCTAAACTTTTTCCTGTCTTTGTATATTTCCTGAAAAAAAAGTGGATAATATTTTAGGAGGAGACTTTTCTGGTGGGAAAAATATGTATAAAAATAAATTTTGTTTGACTTACCCAAAGCACAGGCTCGCCGATAGACATAAATAACACAAATGAAAACACACAAAAACAAACATTCAAACTTTCGCAACCGTTGGTTGCTTTGTCAGGAAAAGAGGAAGGAAGGAGGGGAAAAAGAACAGGATGCAGGTATTAAAGGAATGGATGAGGCGTCATTCCAATCCCGGGAGTGGAAGGATTTACCTTAGGGGAAATAAAGGAAGGTAAACAAATACACACACGCCCACACATATACACACACACACAAACACACCTAGGCAGACAAATATCTATTTTTATATTGGCCATAAGCCATGTTCTGGTTACATTGCAAGGCTTTGGTTACAAATACCCAAATATACTTTTAAAATATTGCTTTAGCATTCAAAACTGAAAATGAAATAAATCTAACGAATATTCAAAAATAATTTCTGTGCCGGTACCAAATGAAATTAGTTAAAACACAAGTGGTTTTAGGACATTTTGAATTAGCGACTGTCAATAATTGTTGGACTATTGTTTTTATGTGCTGCAGTGGATACAATGGTTTCTGTTGGATCACTGGAGTGAAGCACTGTTGGACTTGGCTAGCACTTGGATGGGTAACCGTCTGGTTCTATCCAGCAGTGTTGGCAAATGGGAAGTGCACTAACCCTTGTGAGGCTAATTGAGGAGCTACCTGATTGAGAAGTAGTGACTCCGGTCTGGGAAATCGACACAACAGCCGGGAGTGTGGGGGCGCTGATGGTGTCCCCCTCCATACTGCATCTGGTGACACCTTTGGATGGAGGATGATTTGGTAGCTGTTCAGTACCGATTGGGCCCTTGGGGCCCAGCCAAAACAAATTTTAATTCTTTGCCTCTACTTTAGTTTAATATCTTTAATAGGTATTGAGACAAAATATGTCTCTAGTCTTCGTTTAATTGATATTTAATTTTATTGTTGTTAAGTGGCCCTGATATACAGTTTAAAGACCAATATTTCTTTCAATATACAGATCCAGTTAGCACAGTGGTCTTTCAACTGTAGGTCAGGACCACATGCAGCTTGAATCAAGCAAAAGGGATCTGAAGATTTCAGTCATACTTTATAATAAAATGTAACTAGAGAGCAAGAGGCAAATACAAAACTGTAAATTAATGTTAACAACTCATTAAGAAACAATTTTACCTGCTCAATAACACAACACAAGAAATTTATATTGTAAGATGTCATTAACTTTTATTCAAACAAGCTAACTTGTCATTAGCTGGACAAAATAAGGAAGAAATTTCTGAGAATGTACATTTGGAGTATAGCCTTGAATTGAAGAAAAATGTGGAGAGTGAGAAAAACAGAATAGAAGAGTGCTTGAGTATGATGACATAAAATAATATTGAAAAACAGGTGCATTGAAGATACTTAATAAGGAAGTTCCCCTATATAATACTTGAAGAATGTAACACATGGAAAACACTAACAAGAAGAAGCAGCAGAATGATAGGAGTTCATTAAGGCATCAGGCAATAACCTCCATAACACTAGAGAAATGTAGAGGATAAAAACTGTAATGGAAGTGTGGCATCTCAACTAAATAGACTGTATCATTACATAACAAACTGCAGACATATTTCTGAGGACTTCCTCTCCAAAGTTGGCGCCAATGCTTAAAAGTTGTCTGTTTTGTAGTTGTGTAGTGGACAATAAAATGCAGTCTTCATACGAATGTGGTGTTTATTTAGGGCATAGAACCCTAGGAAATCCCATAGTGGTTACACCTAATATCGAAAATTGTGTTTTTCATTCACCTGAAGTGTTTCCGTGACTAATGCACTGGTTTTTTCGCTGAAATACAATGTGCCAACATTCAGCGAGAATGACGACTTCACTGGTCCAACCGCCACTTGGTTTTTACTTCAGACCTCATTCTGTCACAGGTGTGTCTATCCCTCTGGGATCAACAAGGGCTTCATCAACATCATCATCATCATCATCATCATCATCATCATCATCATCATCTCCACTGCTTCCAGTTTCACAGTTATCTCAAGATATCTTTTTCAACCAGTTAGGTTAGGTTCTCTCACAATGACTTGGGTTTCATTATGCCTGATGTACTATCGAGTGTTCCGCCCCTATTCAGTATTCACAGACATTCACAGACAGCATTTCTCTGCTGCTGCTTTGAACAATTCTAATAGTCACAATTTGAACAAAAGACCTTCAACTGCTCTGCCATGCATGCTGGGGTATCACACTGTGGGTCACACGGTTGGCCAACAAAGTTTAATTTCATGCCATGACCGAACATTTTTCTTGCCTTGGTGTACAGTGACGTTGCTCAAAACGCAATTTCAGACTCTTCTACGAACTCTTCTTGCAGTTCTGAACAGTTTTCTCATGTCTTAAGCACACCTATTTCAGCGTGCGCAGTGAACATTACAGACAATGCACGTTTCGCGCAACCACCCCTCGGAAGTGCTTTACATGTGCCAACCCTGTGTGCAATGGCAGTGCTTTTAATGTGCGGCCATGTGCCGCATCACATGATGCATCTTCTGTACCGTGACCACAAAAGCCATTCTGTAAACACACACACACACACACACACACACACACACACACACACACACACACATGCTCACGACTGACACATTCAGACACTAGCGTCCAACCTTTCAATGCATTGTTTTGACGCACAATAATTGGATTTTTCAGTACCACTGGGAACCCTGGCCATGCCGTGAGGTTTCCACGCCCTACCACAACAGGTATACACTGATGCTGCTATCACTGACATGCAGGTCCAGACATCGGATCCACCACCTTCGGTGCCATCTGGTCGTCTACCTAAACTGCCACCATTTTCTTTCAATGTGCCAACCACTTTGATTGCACTGGTGGAACAAATCTTGATAAAATTTTAAGGTGCTTCTTGTCAGGCTCCAGTGCTCATGTTGGCAACAGATGAACAGTGAAGGGTAGAATTGCATTAATATTTTTCACAAGCTACAGAGTAAATGTTATTGCTGCTTGTTTCACTCTCAGCAAATTTAATACTGTACCTGCTCTATGGTTGACAGGTTCTTATATGTACCCTTGTCCGTTCAGAAAAAAATAATTTTCGTTTTAATTGCAGTTGTCATGAAAAAACATTTATTGGTCATCTGAGTTGCCATCATTACCATTGAAGCCAACATAACCACTGCAGCTCGGCGAGAAGCATCGTACAATTTAACCCAAATCTTTGATCACTATTCATTGGATGATGCAACCATATACAGAGGAGTAAAAAAAATATATCTACTGTTTAAATGTCCATAACTTGCAAAATAATTGACGGAGTTGTCTCTCATCTTCGGTAGTGTAATAGTTTGTAGTTCCGGCAATCACAGCACAAGCATTGAATTGCATTGTTTTGTTTTGTCAGATGACAGTCACCGGATAGTCAGTGTCTTGTTCTTAGTTGCACTTAGTTATTCGAGTAAGCATGTCTGGCACAAGGCTTACATTCAATGAAAGGAAGTCAGTTTTTAAGTGGTATTTTAAGTACGAAAACATTAATGAAGTTCAACAGCAATGGCGAAATGAGCATGAAACAGAGCCACTGACACGTTTAACCATTCGTCGCATTTGAGACAAATTTGAAGCCAAAGGCTGTGTTAAAAATTTACACAAACAACGATCTGAACAATTTGTAACAGTAACAAGTCCAGCTAACTCCTGTCATATGTTACAACAATTAACCCACTCACCACAGAAGTCTGTGAGACAGTGTGCCCATGAAACTGTAGTGAGTCGCACAAGTGTTCGGCAAATTTTGAAGACAGCAAAGTGGAAGTGCTACATCCCATGACTGCTACATGCAATGAATGAGGACGACCCAGATCATAGAATGGAGTACTGTGAGTGGTTTACTAACATGGTGTGCAACAATGAAGAGTTTGCAGAGATGATTGTGTAGTCTGATGAGGCACAATTCAAAATCAATGGTACACTAAATCGCCATAAATGCATCTACTGGCCTGCCGAAAATCCGAACAAAGACAAATAGACAAAGCCATGAATTTTCCAGGTGTAAATGTGTGGTCAGGGTTGTCTTACTGGGGCTTGATTGGGCTATTCTTCTTTGACAGCACAGTTACCAGTGAAGTGTACCTTCAGAAGCTTGACATACATTTTATTTGCCATTTGACGCTTGTATGGAGGTGGAAGATTTTACTTTCAACAAGATAGTGCCCCAGCCCAGTACCAAAATCATGTTAGGGCTTATCTTTATGAAAATCTACCAGGAAAATGGATAGGCCGTAGAGGTGCTGTGAAGTATCCACCACTTCGCCAGACTTAACTCCTCTGGACTTTTATCTGTGGGGAGCACTAAAGGACGTAGTTTATTGACAAAGGCTACACACATTGGATGAACTTTGAGAATCCATGGTACATTTATGTGCAGATATCCAACTGAACTCGATGCAGTCAGTAGTTCGTGCTGCAGTTCAGCGGCATCATTTGTGTGTGGATGTTAATGGTGACCATTTCGAACAGCTACAGTGATATCTTTAAGTTAGACTTTAAGCTACACTTTCACCAAAAATGAGACAACTCCGTCAATTAGTTTGGAAGTTATGGACTTTTAAATAGTGGATACATTTTTTGGACCCCTCCACATTTGCACCTCATCACCCACCTCCACGAACACATCAACCTGATCTGCAACTTTGTGATTTTGCCACTGACTGCTATGTGATTGTCTAGTGCACCATACTCAAGCATGTTTCTCGCACTACAGATGAAACCATCAGATAAATCCTTCATGACAAACACCTTGCACCTTGGTGATAAGAAGTCTTCACAGCTGTGGCACCAACTTCTACTGCTTGTGAACGAGCAGTCGAGGAGGGCAACACATCTGTGAAGACTGATTCGACTCTTACAGCAGTTTGGTTCAGAAAGTTCCCCTTCAGCCACCCAGCGAGTGAATCAGGATCGCCAACAGGGCCTACAAGGCCCACCTTTGAGAAGCTTGCCTCAAATGACATGAGCCTCCGCTGCATCTCACCTTCCAAGCACTGGTTGAGGTCGCATCCGCAATGCAGAAAATGCACATAAGACACCTGGCTCTGTACGTTGCATGCACACTGTCCAGCTCCAGCTTTGTCGCCTCCTTCACCGGCACTGGAGCTGCCAGCAATACTTCTTGCGAGTTGAATAACGGTCTTCACCACTGATTTATTGTCCCCAGGAGCTGCTTCTACTACTTCCACAGTAAGTTTGGTGACACCGCTGTGAAACAATCGAAATGCTGATCGCAGAATGTTCTAGGCGCTGACTCGTGTGCTGACACGAACAGGGGCCCCACACTCTTCACTCAGTCTGTGACTCCTCACCCATCGGCAATCATTTATATCTTCAAGACTCTGCCTCAGGTACACATTTTCTTGTGGACACTGGTGTGGAAGTGTCACTCCTCCCCTTGACCATGTTCATAGGCCAGCTCTGCCCAAATCACACACTGCTTCAAGCTGTCAATCCCACTCAGCTGATGTACTCATGTTATACGACCTTCACCATTCAACTGTCATCAAACTGCAAGCTCGAATAGAAATTCCTAGTGGCAAACATCCCCGAGCCCATCGTGGGCATCAATTTCTTGACACACCACAAACTATCACCAGATGTAATGGGCCACTCAGTGTATCAACACCCTACAGACATGAATTTCTCATGTGCTTCATCAAGCTTAAACACTAATTACTCGACCACACACATGCAAATGCAACTTTTTCTCAAGTGCATCAATATGGCAGATCAGATTCAGCATTTTATGTGTAAGTGGTTCGCAGAACATGAACAAGTGCTTCATCTACACAATGAAAGGGATGAGATTGGTCACCGTCTGAATAATATGGAATCACAACTGGTCTCTGTGTTACATATGATCAAGACACGTCCTTGGATAATCGCACTGAAGTTAGTACTTATGCTCCCTCTGCGAGTGTGATCAGTGGTATTATGCAGGCACACAAATTTGATGGTGTACTTGACAACTCTGTGTTCCCAAGCTGCTCCTACAGGGACACGTACAAACAAAACTCAGTTGCCACATCAATGTCATGTTTGGACTCGCTGGCAGCGCTCCCCCCCCCCCCCCCCTCTCCCCTCACAGCTACCCCTTGCCCTGCTAGCATTCTTAACTCTGCCCGCAGGGTGATCTTCTTGTGTTTTTGCTCGTGCCAATGCCACCTGCCAGTCCTGTGGCTGGAACTTTAACTTCTCCACCTCGCACACTACCACTCCCTTATGTCACCTTGACAAACTACATCAACAACATTTTTCTCAATCTATGGTCGACAGGTTCACACTCAGCCATCTTCTGCACATGGGTCAATGTCCACTCACCTAAGCTGGTGGCCCAGCGCTAGTACCTCTGCGCCTCAGCAACTTTCGGTTGCCCCGAACTCTGACAAGTCTTCTCACCGTGCTTCACAAAAACCCACACTCCCGCACACACGAGCTTGACAGTCATCCCTAAGGGTACTGTACACAAGCTACGCCTTACAGATGGCTCTCAGATCTCCAGTAAACCATGATGACTTTTCCCAGAGAAACTTGCCACTGTGAAACAATAGATTGCAGAACTTTTGTAGGTCAGTGTAACTGAACTTTCCTTCAGTAACAGGTCTTCCCCCAATCATTTATTCGACAAAAAAGACAGCACCTGACATGTGTGGTGATTCTCATAGACTCAACACCAGGAGCAATGTGGACAATTACTCTGTTCGTAACATAGCCGATTTCACACGTCTTGGACCGCAAATGTGCTTATCACCAAATTCTGACAGCCCCAGAGGACATTGAAAAAGCTGCTATCACAAGGCTCCCTTCGGATTATTCCATTACCTTTTTATGCCTTTCTGACTTAAAACTGGGATTCAGATATGGCAACACTTCATTAAAGAAGTTCTCTTCCAGTTAAAGTTTTGCTTTGCATATTTGAACGACATACTTGTGTTTAGTTCCTCAGTCAAGAAGAACAAGGAACACATCAAAATTCTGTTAGACACCCTCGCCACTATTGCACTGACTTGAATGACAAGAAGAGACGATTACACCAACCATTGGTGCTTTTCTTCAAATCTACTGTATCCACAGAGGACATGCTCCGCCACCCAAGAAAGTTGATTCCATCAAAAACCTAGCCCGCCTTCAACATTCAAGGAACTTACATGCTTTCTGGGCACTATTAATTACTATCAGCATGACTTGCCAGGTGCAGCTGAACTCTATGCCACCCTCACAGATTCTCTTGCTGGCAAACAAATGTCTAGCCCACACCCCATACTATGGACTCCCAATATGACAGATGCTTTCTCTGCACTTATGGATCTTTTGTCTAAGGCTTTTACCAGTGTCCATCCTCACCCGAATGTTGTACTCCTCATCACAACTGAAGCAAGTGACACGGCTATTGGTGCTGTCCTCAGCCAGACTTAACAGTGACATGTCACCACTACAATTTTTCTCCAAAAAACTGAATAATGCACAAAATAAATAGTCAGTATTTGAACAAGAGCTACTCATGGTGTATGAAAACATTAAGCACTTCCACTCTGTGAGTGACAGATGACACTTCTTTATGTACTCGCCCCAGGTGGCTGTCATTTGCAACCCGCCCGCGGGTCCTCCACCCCACCAGTTCCACTATTTTGATTACAGTTCACAGTTCATCACATATATGAGATGTATCGAGGGCACAGACAATGTCATGACCTGTTTTTTTATCACGTGTTGATGGCTACTCGTTACTATTCTCACGATTCTGCACTCTGCTGACAATCAAAACATACATCTCATATCTTATCATAGTTCCTATCTCAAGCCGATACGCACCACGCTCCCCAAAGCCATAGGTGAAATTTGGTGCAACAAATCCAGAGGTAGGCTTCACCCATTTTCCCCGCACACTCTCCAGCAGGAGGTCCTAAATTCCACAGACTGATACATCTAGGTGTCAAAGCCTTCACCATTTTGGTTACAGAATAATTTTCTGCCATGACATCAAACATGACTCCCAAGCTTGGGAACGCTCATGCATTCCTTGTCAAAAATCAAAATAACCACTCACACCATGCCCCTCCCCCTCCCTCCCCTTGGCACCTTGCCCGTACCAGCTGGTCATTTCCAGCATGTCCACACTGACTTCGTGGGACTTCTTCCCCTGTTGATGGTTTCTGTTAACATCCTCTCGGCCAATGACCACATGACTCAATGGGTCAAGGCTACCCCTTTGATTAACATTACTGTGGAAACTGTTGCTTGTGCTATCATACATTCGTGGATATTGAAATTCAGCTGTCCTGCTGTCGTCGCCACTGACCAAGGCTGGCAATTCGAATCATCCCTTTTTAATGGCATCTGCGAATTGTGTGGCATATGACACATTCACACCACCAACTACCACCCCCAGAGCAATGGTCTGGTGGAGGCAGTGGCAGCAAACACTCAAAGCAGCCCTCCTCTGTCATGACACCTTGTGGACTGAGGCATTACCTTTTGACCTTTTGTCTTACTCAGACTATGGTCGCATACAAGGAGGACCTACGCGGCACAGTCACGGAGTTCATGTATGGATGACCATTATTATTGCTTGGGGAGATAGTCCACTCCAAACCACGCCAACCTGTTGCAATCCAGGAGAGTGGGCAGCTCCACATCCATCTTTATTGCCCCAAAATCAACCCCCTTTTCCATCAAGAAAACCCCACCCCCCTGCCCTTGGGTCCCTTGCACACTAGAGTCCTGTGAGTTTTTCATGTTCTGCAAAGGCACGGTATGGTCTCTGCTAAAGCCACCGTACACTGGCACCCATTGTCTGCTTTGATGTTCACAAAATACCTTCGACACCCTCGTCAAAGGCTCTCTGGGCACAGTCTCCGTAAATCAGGTTAAACCTGCTCATGTCAAACCAACAACTGGTATCCCTCTTGTCGAGGATGTTGACAGGTGACTCATCACGCATGATGCACCTGCTGCCAACACACTGATGAGTGCTGCTCAACAGTCTAATACTCCTGGGTCTTCCTTGCTGTGCTCATACAGCTCTCAGACTAGCAATAGACACCCTAACTCCTCCGTTCAGCAGCAACTGCCCTCCATCGAGTGTCCTTCCTAACTTTTCCTCTCCATTACTGAGTCTGACCCCTCCCACCACCGCCACGCTATTCAACAGTTTTGCTCGCCAGCCTCTCTCGTCTTCTCCAGCTATTGAGTATGCTGTTCCCATTCCCCCCCCCCCCTCTCTCTCTCTCTCTCTACACACATCTCGATCATTCTATATGATCAGTCACTCTTTATCCTCTATCTTTCTGTGAGTGCTTTGCCATTTCCTGAGCCCATCAAGTGTCAACTGATTAAGTGCTTAAGTCTTCCCAATCAGGTCCACTTAGAAAGTGTGCATGTGTTCATGCTCCCCACCAGTGAAGTGCTCCTCTCCCCCCCCCCCCCCCCCACCCTCCAGGTTTGCCGACACATGTTCTCTCTTTTCACTCATCCAGACTGACAAGTGCAGGTCACCTGCCAGTTTTCAGTGGAGGAGGACCACTCACATGTCAACGTGACCCTTTGATTCCCATACTGAACAATGTCATTGAACTCATAGTGATGCATATGTCACATGTTACTTCAGACACCAGAGTTGCCCCTCCCCCCCCCCCCACCACCACCACTCGCCCCCATCTCAAACCCACTACGAGTACTCCTTACTGCAGTGGTGGTTGTGGGGGGGGGGGGAGGAGGAGGGGGCTGTGTGGTGGCGAAACTAAATTGACTATATCGATACATAACAAACTTCATACATATCTCTGTATTCAGCTTCTTTGGGGACTTCCTCTCCAATGTTGCCACCATTGCATAAAAGTCCATTCTATCCTTCATAGTTGTGAACAATAAAGTGCAGTCTTCATATGAAAGTGATTTTCATTTAGGACACATAACCCTACGAAATCCCATAGAAGCAAGGATTGGAATACATACAGTAAACAATTAAGGTGTATGTACTATTCTGAAATGAAAAGATTAACACACAGGAATTTGTGGTGGAGCCCATCAATTTAGTCATAAAGATTCATGACTCACATTACCACAGCATAGTTAGATAATGTACAGTGTGTGTAGGAGGGGGGGGGGAGGGAGATATATTTTAGTGTGCTTTCCAGTACTGACAACACACAGATATTAACAAATTGTACCAGTCATCTACTTAGGCATAAATTTCAAATGGAATGCACATTACAGACATGGTCATCTACAAATACAGAAATATGGAATATGAAATTAGGCCAAGGGTGTTGTAATACAGTTGAAGAAAAATGGTATTCAAAATATTTTGTAAACATTTGTATTTTTGTTTAACAACTGCATCTGGGTTCTGTGAAAGGTACACTGGCACATCTGTTATTATTTCTTAAGTATTTATGTGTAATTTTATTTTTGACATGTTCTACATCCAAGAGGATCTACTCACTATGAATCAACTGGTATGAAATGAACATCTAATCTAAACTTCGCAAAATGCTTGTAAGTATATATGTTACAGGCCAAACCTGATGTTAGGATGAACTGGTTTCGCCTAGGCCAAACCAGTTCTCCCTACATGCGATACGACAAACCAGTTTAGCCTAGGTCGAATCAGTTTATCCTAGTCAGAATTTACATGCTTAAGGACAAACTGGTATATTCTATTCTAGGGTGACCAGATGTCCCATATTTTACGAGATCGTCCCTTATTTAGCTTAAGTGTCTTCTTGTCCTGACAAAATAAATACAGGATGTAGATTGTCCCGTATTTTATTAACCGTCCCATACATTTTGAAATAACGTGTGTCAACAAGATGTTTCAGTATTTCCACATACCTTTCATGTGTGTTGAAGAACCAAGAGACTTTTCAGACATTTCTGAAGTGGAATACTAACAGGTAGTATAAAAACCAAATTGCCATTCCTTCGAACTGGTTGTTGATAGAAAAATCAGGTCACCCTATCCTAGTCTCAACTAATTTTGCCTAGTCGGAACGAATGTCGCTGCCTGTGTGAACGAGATATCCCCGAATCAACACTGGCTCACTGCCTGCGCGAATGGGGAATGCCCGAATCACCTCTCGCCTGCCCATTGCGCAATTTAACCACTCTTCGCTCGCCCTGTTCATTAGTTTTCAAAAAATGTTCAAATGTTTGTATAGCTTATGGGACTTAACTACGGGGTCATCAGTCCCTAAACTTACAAACTACTTATGAACTAACTAAGACTAAGGACAGCACAAATATCCATGCCCGAGGGGGGATTCGAACCCCCGACCGTAGTGGCCGTGCAGACCGTGACTGTAGCGCCTCAGTCCCCTCGGCCACTGCGGCCGGCATTAGTTGTCATCGACGAGTGAGCGTGTTAAGTTTCTGGTTGCGTTTAAAAGAGTTTATTATAATCCTAGTATAATTGCACGGCATTTTATCACGGATGGCCCTTCGTGTAGTAGACAAGCCAATCAAAAGCTATGGAGAGAAAAGTTTTTGGAGGAAATTTTGCAGAGTGAACACAAAAAGTCTTCTCATTATTATGTGTTACCGGCAGATGAATATGAGGATTTGGTTAAACAAGCAGAAGATGTGGAAAAGCTGTAAAAAAGAACATCATTACAGAAAAGAGGACTGCAACGATTTGCTGTTTTGAAAATTGGTGATGTGGAAAAAAACTCATTGCAAGGTGTGAGGGAAATATAAAATACTTTCTTCCAGCTGATGAACTTTATGATGTGACTGACACAGCTCACGTGGCTGTGGGTCATGGTGGCCGTGATAGGATGTTAGCCGAGACATCAATAATATATGCCAATATCACAAAGGAAATGATAGGCCTCTATTTATCAATGTGTGATGTTTGTTAAAAAAAGAAGACAAAAAAGGGAAGGGGGCTAGTTTCAAAGCCAATTCTCCATTCGGAAATGAATAGCAAATGCCAAGTCGATTTGATTGATTTCCAAACACAACCAGACGAGAATTTTAAATTTATGCTAGTCTACCAAGACCATCTCACAAAATTTGTTCTCCTTCTTGCATTAACATCAAAGAGGGCTGAAGAAGTGGCTTATCACTTGAATGACATATTCCTAACTGTAGGGACACCGTGCATTCTTCAATCTGATAATGGCAGAGAATTTGTCAATAATGTTATACGAGAGCTCGCAAATCTTAGGTCAAAACTGAAAATTGTGCATGGAAAACCAAGGTACAGCCAAAGTTAAGGTTCTGTTGAACGTCCCAACCAAGACACAAGCATACCACTCTGTCATAAAACAATCACCTTACAAAGCAATATTCGGAACCGAACCTAGAGTAGGACTTTCCACTTCCTCGTTGCCTCAAGAAATCATTAATGATATTCAGGATGAAGATGACCTAAAGAAAGCAATCGAAGATAGCAGCAAAACTGAACAATACGAATACAGTGACAATGTTGACATTGTGAAAATTGACACAAACAACATTGAAAATGCTAGAAAAAGGCGACAGAAAATTTACAAAAACAAGAAAAAAAATGAAAGCTTCAACTGACATATTCCATCCAGCAGCTAACATTGGAGACAATGTAACCATTCCTATTACAGATGTAGACAAAGGTAGAGGTGACCTTCAAAACGTAATTGGAGTAATACTTCAAAAGAATGATGAGGGTCTGATAACACCAAATATGGCGTAATTGAAAAACATTATTGCAGGTATAATTTTATTACGATTTCCCATACTTTTATGTAAAAAAAAACATGGTTGTAACTTTTTTTTTTTTTTTTTTGTCTGATTTTGACGTATGCATTCAGAACTTTTTAGATGTGGGAGATATTAACCAGGATATTGAAATATCTTTAAGGACTGCACAAACATTCTATTGGATCAGGGCAAGGCTTCGTGAAATGCAGCTGCATGAAAGACTGTACAACAAACAAATGCATTTGTAAGAAAAACAAAGAACTGTGCAATTCTACGTGCCACCAAAGTAAACCTTGCAAAAATAAGTAAATAAGCAAATTTCAGATAAAGTGATATCTGTGGATGATTATGCTGCAAGTTGATACAGATGTGAAATTACTGATTCGTTAATAAATAACTTTTATAAATCACATTCACTATTCTATTTATATTCCATTATTCACTTTGCTTTGTAAAGCTTATAGAAGATACAAAGTAGGCAAAATTAGTTCAGACTAGGATGTACCTGTTTGTCCTAAAGCATGTAAATTCTAACTAAGATAAACCGATTGACCTAGGATAAACTGAGGTCTCCTATCGTTAACAGGATGAACTAGTTTGGTCTAGGCTAAAATGGTTTGTCCTATCGCATGTAGGGAGAACTGGTTTGGCCTAGGCGAAACTAGTTCATCCTGAAATCGGGTTTGTAACATTTATAATTACTGTTACAAATCAATTAATCTATTCACTCAAACAATACAAGACCACTTCATCAAGCAATTTTAGTGTAGCAACTTTGAGACTGCTGAATGTGGAATTAATTTGAAGCATAACACTCTACACTAAGTTTTCTGAATGGTGCTATTGGGGACATGTAACATAGGTTACCAATTAATAATAAGAACATTTCATACATAGACTGACATGGTGTCCCCCATATCAGTATTGATGGGACAATAATGTTTGATGATTACTGATTAATGTACTGTTGGGGTTTCCCAATAACATTCAAATTTATCATGATATGACAGTAAGCAGATATTCTACCAAGGAAGCTTTGGCATTACAAAGAGATCTTCTGACAAAATACCCACATGCCACCTCAGCAAGAATGACAATGTTGCTTTGCCACCACACACGTGCTGCTCTCTCTGTCCAATATTTTCAAATTTATCATTTCACAAAAATATTTTAAAAAAATATAAAAGCAGTTGCTTACCTCAACAGTCATACTTCCCATAATAGCTCTCTGGTGTCCTTCTAGTGTAACTAATGCAATGTGCTGAATTTCATGTTCTGGCTTGCCAAGAAATTGTTCACAGGCTGCAAGTAGCATTTCTTCATTTTGGCCTTGTATTTTAACCTTTTAGGGAAAAATCATTGATTAGTGCAGTTCAACATGTAATATTACCCATATATAATACCTGAAGAAATATATACACAAAACAAAAATTACAGCTAGAAAATGTGATGATTAGACAGCAATAGCAATGAAAGATTTTCCCTAGAAATGGAAGTATATTGTTTTCAATATAATAAAACAATGGTGCAGAGTAGTACAATAGATTTTGCAGCTTTTATAAAAGTCAATGACAATTACTTACGAATATTAGACCAATCAAGAGGCATTCAACGATAATGATGATTCACAATTCTCTTCAAACATTTATTTATGCAAGAGATTCCAAGACAGAAAGATTTTCAGGGATTTTTCTAACTGGTACTCGTGTAAAATTTAAGATCTAAGCCGTGTCATCCAAAAAATAGTATAGTATTTTGTAGAAGTGTAGACAAGTAGTGACTACGCATAATCCATTGTACATGTTTTAAAGTAGGTGTCACAATCTCTTATTACTTGTATTATGTCTTATTACATGTAAATTCAATGTGCGTTTCAGGAAATATGTGAGAGAGGGGGGAAAGGGCCAATTAATATTTTTCATATGGCAGATTTATTCACTATGCCACTGTGACCCTCATGTATTTCTGCAACTTTCCTTGAACAGCAATGTACAATTCAACTGATCAAAAAAATTGACACTAATAGGACATTTAACTTTTACTTTCTTCTGTTGTACCGGTGTAGACTTTTCCCCCTTGTAGCGGGGGGGGGGGGGGGGAGGCATTCAGTTCTAAAGTACAAACAGAACAATTGTGACTGACAAAACAAGAAGAGCAGGAAGGCAAAGGAGAATGACAGTGAGCCGGTGTTGTTTGTTGTTGCAAGCTGCTTGCCTTTGGCTGTTGCCACATACAACGCCGACCGCCCGACTGCTCAGAATGTTTTATGAATTGTGGCCACATCAGTCTCGGTAGGCTCGTCGTCATTGGCAGGTGAAGGGTGGGGGGCTGAACAGATGACACCTCACACCAAGCCTCAATACGGTTTCCTGCAGCCCTCGAAATTTCAAAAGCTTCAGCGAAATTTAGAACATTGGGCAACAAGGTTTTCTTTTTGCGAAGTTGCTCCCTCACTTCTCTATCGAATGCAAGATGAATAATCACATTCCTAACCATCTAATCAGTGTACGATTCCTTGTGAACTTTGGACACGAAATTTCAACGATGACTGAGGTCATGTAATTCAGTCACCAATGCTCGATACGATTGTTGTGGTTGTTTGTGGCATCCGTAAAATTCCACTTGAGAAGCTACAACATGAGTACACTTGCAGTAATATGACAACGGCAACTGACACATCTGATCAAAAATAAGAGACACAGGATGTTATAAGGGAGCCAGTTGACACAGCAATTGATAGATCCTGGGGGAAACCCAACGAGAGGAATAGGGCATGACAAAGAAGGGCATCCTGAACTCCAAACACCTGAATGTGTTGCCGCAATCGCTTTTTGTAGGCCTCCCTCTCTTCTGCAGTCTCGTCATATGCAGGAAAGGGTGGCGGGTAAGAGACTGAGGGTGATGTCTGAGAACCTGTGGGGTGTGTAGGCTCGGAGATAGCCAAAGCTAAAGACTGCAATACCCAAGTTTGAATATCCAATGCTGCGCCGAGAGTCTCCTGACATTCAACCAGCCAGCAGAGCACTTCTGCGAGTGTCAGTTCTGTCATTGCGAGCAAAATGTTCAAATGTTTGTAAAGCTTATGGGACTTAACTATGGGGTCATCAGTCCCTATGCGAGCAAAACAACTAACGAAATAATGGCAGAAAAGGCCAAATGCGTGGAATCGTGACACACTCATCGGAAATGTGTTGTATTCTCATAAATACCACTGTAACTCCAAGAGCTTTCATCGGCTGCTAACTAGTTGTCTCCTGCAGGTACCCAACAAAACTAAACAATTCCTGCTCTCCCCACCTCATGTTAGTCCATGGCGTGCTGCTTGCAATTGTCCTGCTCACGCCTCTGGTGGCGAGCATCAGAAGTACGCTGACAGTGCACACTATTTGAATGTGCACTCACGCTCGCTACCTCACAGCAGCTACACTCAAGACAGATACACTTAAATCTAGATATGATGTCAACAAGTTTCTCTTCTGCAGAAACTTTGTATAACCACTGAGAGTCTATATTTTATATCCTCTCTGATCCACCATCTTAAGTCATTTTGCTGTGGAAGTAATAAAATTCATTTACTACTATTATTGTCTCATTTCATAATTAATTCTTCCAACATAAATTGACTTAATTCAACTAGATCCTATTAAATTAATTTTTTATTAGCAAACCAGAAAGTTTTTATGTTTTTTCCCTTCCACGATTTATTGTTGTTGTTTTCTACAAATTAATACTAATTTATCCAAGAGGACACCATTAGAGGTGCATATCCTCAGGAAAAATTATAGATGTAGTTGCACCTTGCTTTCAGCCATATGCAGCACCTGTATGACAATGCCATGTTGGTTGATGTTATTAGGTCATAACACTCAATCATCCAGACTGTTGTCTGTGCAACTGGAAAGATTGCTGATCCTCATCAGGAACATCATGTTTATCTTGCCTCAGAACAGGTACCCTCCACTGTATTGTTGGTATATTTAACTGTATCCTTGAAGCACATAAGCCAACCCACCAACTGCAAAGTGCATGGGTTCTGGAAAGAGCAGGGGGGAGAAGATGGGAGATTACAGTAGATTAAATGTTGCAACTGAAATGTTGTTTGTTTTGAAATTCTCCACTTACAGTGTTACTGCAAACTATTTGGCTAAAAATAGGGAGTGAAGTTTGAACATTTAGAATTTATTGACCAAATTAATGGAAAACACTACAAATATCTATCTGTACCTTTTTCCTCTTCTCTTTAAGAATGTGTAGACTGATAGCTATTTTGATTAAAAAAAATTAAATAAAGAAAATCACACATTCCTGCTCCATGAAATAAAATCATGGTAATTCTACATTCTTTATAACTAAACTGCAATGTAATGACTGTATAATAATAACAACAATATTTAAAAAAATGTGAATGAAAGTGCTTTCAAATGCAAGCATCAAAAGCTGAACAACAATAGCTGTGCAAGCTGTACTTCAATCCAACAACCAGATAAACAAGTTTACAAATTCTAATAAAATATGGAAATTTATAAAATGTTCTCACCTGTGCAATTCCGGTGACAGAAATGGGCACACCCTGGCTGGTGTAGACTGTGGGGCTTTCAACTTGAAGTGTCATTGTATTCAATGAAATCCTAAGCATAAAAAAATATTCTGAAAAACTATTATTTTCTAGAATCGATTACTGGTTCTAGTTATAATGATTAATGTATATATATATATATATATATATAACATAGGCGTGAATTTAATAACAGAGTAGCTACTGTATAAACTCATACAGTTCCTTACGTACAGGTGAGAGTACAATCTTCTGTAAGAATATTGCAAATTAATTTCTAGAATGCATTATGTTGGGGTGAGAGTACAATCTTCTGTAAGAATATTGCATATTAATTTCTAGAATGCATTATGTTGGGGTACTGGGAGTGACGGCAGTATCACTATTTTTTTTATTATTATTTATTTGCCTCTTAACCATCCAGCCATACACACACAAATACTACCACCAAGGTTCATTACATGGTTCCAAAGAAATCCATGAATTCACTTGACAAGAGGTTCAATAATAAAGGACTATGCCCACTACAATTTAAAAGTAAATGTATGGGCACTACTATTACATACATGCTGAAGAATCAGAACAAGAATTTAGTTACTCATGTTGCACCAGACAGCAGTCAGCTAAGTGCATTACTGGTCTGCCCCACTAGTCAACATCAACAATCACCATTAAGAGCAACATGCACATGATTAATGTGAATTTGACAATATGGAAAATATCTATCAGTGCAGTGGATCGAACAATGTATCATAATATATACCTGTTTTAATATACCTTCAATCTTTATATGAAAAAAGCATGCAGCCAAACAGGGGATGAAGTAGATAAGCACTGCACTTAAGGTTAAGGATCAATAATAGCAAAAGTTTACCTGCTGATGAGTTACAAGGGACAGTATCAAGATTAGTTAAAGTAGAATATAGCTCAATGTATGAAAAGTGTAAATGAACTATACACAGAACTCTTTTGTTTTCAGTTTCAGAAAATAATACAAAAGTGATTTTTTTTAACAATAATGAGAGTAGGATGTCCATAGGAGCTCTAAAAGGAGGTCATATATTAGAACAAAGAAGCATGCATAGGTGATATGATGATATCTATCTGTTTGGCAACATGACACCCAAGTCTTTGGTACCAGTGCTAAAATCTATTATGTTATTTGTGTGGTCTAAAGAAAAAACAAGATATATTAAAAACATACCAGGCCCATAAAAATTGAGAAACACACGCACACACACACACACACACACATTCATTTTAATTGTTGATTCGAAACCTGTGTTATTAATCAGTTTCATAACTGTAACATGTGCACTAACACAGTGGTTGAGCAGTGAAATATAAAACTGTTGCTACCCTGCAACCAAGATTTTTTGCAGAAAGATCAATGCTTCGTATTGTGGTTGTGATCTAATTGTCTCCTGTGTCTTTCCCTAGTTCCATTTTAATATTAAAAATAACTATAAATACAACGTTTCAATTACTTTAAGCTACAATTTACCAAACTTAGCACACAATTAAAGAAGCATTTTTATTCTTTAAATAATAACAGTTTTCACTCAAATATGAGAGAACGCTGACAAAGATGTACACATTCTTCAGAAGTTGCAAGACCCCCAAAAGAGAAGAGGACTTTGCTAATTTGTTACCCCCCCCCCCCAAAGGTTAAAAATACATTGCTCTCTTTAAATACACACACAAAGCAAGAAATATCATAAATGGTTACTATGTAGTTTCATTATTTATAGCTGAAAAGGTCTATCAGACATGGTGACTACATTGTTTATAGTTGACTTTTCAGTTGTTTGTGACACATCATTTCCGAAGGCGAGCACGCACCCTCACTCGCTCACACACACACACACACACACACACACACACACACACACACACACACACAGAGAGAGAGAGAGAGAGAGAGAGAGAGAGAGAGAGAGAGAGAGAGAGAGAGAGAGAGAGAGAGAATCATGAGTAAGCACAAATATCTGTGGCTATCAGTACGATTTAAACTTTTACATAAATACAGGGTGTGATCAATAAGCAGTAGGATTGAATTAATTTAATTTTTTTTAATTGAACTAACTGATACAAATCCTTAGTATTCCTTGAAGTAGCACCCTTGTGCTCCACCACAACACCTGTGATACAATTCCTATTGTATATACACATTCTGGAACAAGCTTACCACGATCCTCTTAGAGACACTGTCACAGCATTTTGAACATCATCTATGGAGGCAAATCTCTGTTCCTTGAAGTCTCACTTGAGACAGGGAAAAAGGAAGTAGTCCACGAGTGACAGACCTGGACTGTAAGGGGAGAGAGGCAAATGGCAACCATGTGCTTGGCCAAAAGGAAGTAGTCCACGAGTGACAGACCTGGACTGTAAGGGGAGAGAGGCAAATGGCAACCATGTGCTTGGCCAGGTGTTCCAACACCTAAAGATTTCAGTGGTATAGAGTACTGTCACAGTAGTCCAAGCGGCGATATCTGCTGCACTCCAAGGATGCATCTGTGCAACCTTTCAAGCACTGTCACATGAAATTTAACATTTACAGTTTGTCCAGGGGGCACAAACAGCTGGCGAAGCACACCACAATAGTGAAAAAAGCAGATGAGCATGGTTTTGACTCTTGACTTGCTCATTTTGGCTTTCTTCAGACGTAGGGAATTGGTAATGTGCCACTCAGCACTCTGGCATTTGGTCTCTGGGTCATACGCTAAACACCACAATTTGTCACTGGTAATCATATTGTGAAGAAAATTTTTTTGTAGAGGGTTTAGAATTTCCTGGGGGAATCTGCATACAGGATGAAGTATTTGTTTGTCACTCAGGATTTTAGGAACAAACTTGTCACACACCTTTTGCAGGGCCATATCCTGAAATACAATTTTTTGGGTGGTACCCTATGAAATCCAATCATCAGACAAATGTTTAAGGTCTGGTTGTTGTCCAGGAGTACCTTCACTTTGGCCACATTTTCATCAGTTCTGGGCGAACAGCATACTGGTCACACTCAAGAGCTCCTACCACTCTTAACTTGGTTGAGTAGCTCAGGGTAGAAACCCCGTAGGTATCCTTAATCATTCTGAGGGTCTCCATCACAGTTTTCTCGAATTTCACACAAAATTTGATGGCTAACCACTGCTCAAGTCTTTTCTCTTTTTTGAAACACATCCATAATTTTGCTCAGAGGCCCGGAAAAATTTACATGCTCACTCTTCACTTGAATGCAGGTGATTGGAAAAATATCAGTCTCTGTTGTAGACTCCGCACTATCACACCCAGGCAGTCCGACCCCCCTCCACAAATGAAATTCAGTCCTACTACTTATTGATCACACCCTGTATTTAAGTCATCTCTCAATGCACCATGTGCAGTGATAAAATACAAGACAAATTATTAGAAATAATAAAGAGAAATTACTACAGTTGGTAAAATGTATGCACACTGGTGAGCCCAAACATCATGACTGCCCGTTGAGAGACAATATTACTTGGTCGAGTTGCAAGCACATGTTACAGTAAGGAAAGAATATAAGCAGAAAAGAGACACTTGGGGAATCAATCAGGCAATATATATATACTTATGCCAATGATTTTCCCTTATATCATGAACAAGGGAGGAAAATGCTTATTTTTAATATAATTATACATGGAGGTATAGATCACACGGTACTTTGTTGTAGACGTGCACGAAACAAAAAATAAATAAATACAAATAAAAATCTTGAGTATGTAGCCATTAAGACATAAATTGAAGAGAATGCTTTTATATATGTTGCTCTAATGTTACCTTCTGTACCACACATTTAAATTTCCTATAATAAATATGTAAACAGCAAAAACTAAAGTGCTGCCAACTTCCGATCTGCTATCATAAAATTCAAACACTAAAGTAACAATGTTTTGTGACATTCCATTCTAGAGACATCCATGTTTAAATGGTTTATTAGGAGTAATACATATATGCCAAGCAGATACCATACCATTACTACTGTGTTGATGATGTTGTCAGAAGTGGACATCAATTTTATCATAGTAATACTGGTATCCCCACCCGACAAGTTTGAGAGCATGCCAGAACACATGGACTATAATGGTGGCTGTTTGACACTGCACGTAACCTGTGAGCGCTGTCACTGTCACTACAGTGTAGCGCACACACACCTACCGTGCAGACCTATCCATGCTTGCCACTGCGCTGTATACGGCACGGAGCTGTGGCATACTCCTCAGTCGTGTCTTGACTGCACGGTGTGGTATCTGCAGCTTGCTACATTATTGTTTTCTGGTTCTTACTTGGCTACATCTTGGTTACAATTTGGTTTTCCCTTTTGACTGGCAGTCCTGCCTTGTTGTAATGATTGTCTGTCTCCACCATTTGTGTCATTATGAGTTGGCTGTTTGCAGTGAATCTACTCTGGCACCTACGGTTGGTCGGTTGGTCAGTCATTCTCTAGTCACTCCTGATCTGGTCCAACTTCAGTCTTAATAAATGGCAATGAGGTAAAAGGTTAACGATGGCTCATGGTCGGGGGGGGGGGGGGACGCGTAAATCATGGAACAGCAATAACAACAGCTACTCCTTCAGCAGCTACAAACGGACTTACTATGACAGAAAAATAAACTTTTGGTGGAACGCTTCCATGTTCAGGGTTCACAACCCATTCACATGGTGTTCACTTCACCAGCGCATTTCTGTCCATTTGCATTTCCACCATTTAATGACACCAAAGGAAATTGGGAAACTTATTTGCAGTAGCTGAAACAGCATTTTCCCACATTTCAGGACTCTGATGACTCCCTACAATGGTTGCTCTTTCTTTCTCGAGATTCCGCAGAGACATTTTTCTTACTAAAGAAGTTTGCTTTCCTTTCCAATCCGATGGCACTAACATTCAAGGAAATATGTGCAATGCTGTCAAATTATTATTCGCAAAGATTTCACATTTTTCCATCACATCTTGAATTCCATCAATACTACCGGGTCAGTCATATCAGTTATGGGCGATGGATTTGCAAGGACTGAGTTGACATTGCGATTTTACTTACTCCAATCCGTCTGGTAAACCTCAAATGCAGACTCGGTGATCCATGATGTGGAGGTCTAGTTGGCTCCCAACCGAGAAGTGCGTAAGGAACACTCTTAAGCCTTGGTGCACTGGCATTGTTGTGATCCATTCCCATTTGGCGTGACAATGGTGTCTTAACAGTCACAGTCACACCTCATCAGTGTAAGCAACAGGGTCTCCCATCTTGTCCTGATTGTTTTACAATGAACCAATGGGCAGACCTCCCAGATCACTGGCACACTGTAACCATTGTGAAAAAGATGTGCATCTCCATTCTGTTTGTCTACAGGCATCGTGACATTCAAACTCAACCCCTCAATGTCGTCAAAGGACAGTACACAAATTTGAGGTGATTATTTCCCAGAGTGATGCTAGTGCCACCAAATTGTTTATTGATCTCATGATAGTAAACCATGGTGTTTGCTTCCAGGTGGACACAGGAGTGACAGTTTCCCTGGTGAATCTCTCTATGTATGGCCATCTGCGCTACCCAGTGTTGGACCTGCCATCCTGCAGGCTGGTCGCGTATGGTGAAAGCTCTATCCCTCTCAAAGGTTACTTATCCACTATAACAGCATACAGAAAGGTCACACGACAATAACACTGTTGTCAATAGCTACTCAGCTGGAAACATATTTGGCCTAAATAGATTCTCACTGTTTGGGTTCTACTCACGGATGAGGTGTAGGTTGTTTCCGACATAGTTTCCTTCCTGGAACTCAACAATCTTTGTGCCTCATTTGCATCTCTGAACCAGGCCTGGAGTGCACTACCAATTTTGAGGTGCAGATTACTTTACACCCAGATGCAGAGCCCCTTTTCTGCCGGGCATGTCCCCTACCGGTCTCCTTACAGATGGCTGTGAAGTTTTAACTCTTACTGCTTGCACTAAGCTGGGATAATTGAACCAGTCAAAATAAGTGTATGGGCCACACCGATGGTAGTAGGAATAAATCCAAACAGCTTCCTCTAACCCTGTGGAGATTTTAAATCAACCATCAGTGCTCAGGCACATGTAGAAATCTATCCCATTGCATGTCAAGAAGACCTCCTCACAAAGCTTCATCATCATCATCATTAGAGACTGATTATGCCTTTCAGCGTTCAGTCTGGAGCATAGTACCTCTAATAAAATTCCTCCATGATCCCCTATTCAATGCTAACATTGATGCCTCGTCTGATGTTATGCCTTTCACTTCAAAATCATTCTGCACCGAATCTAAGTACTTTCTTCTTGGTCTACCTTGACTCCTCTTACCCTTCACTGACACGCTCATGAGTCTCTTAGGTAACCTTGCTTCTCCCATGTGTGTAACATGACCCCACCATCTCAGTCTGTTCGCTCTAACTGCTTCATCTATGGTGTCATTCCCAGCTTTTCTTTGATTTCCTCATTATGGACACCCTCCTGCCATTGTTCACATCTATTGGTACCTGCAATCATTCTTGCTACTTTCATATCTGTAACCTCTACCTTATGAATAAGGTAACCTGTATCCACACAACTTTCACTCCCATACAACAAAGTTGGTCGAAAGATAGAGCAGTGCCCTGCTAACTTAGTCTTGGTACTGACTTCCTTCTTGCAGAAGAGAGTAGATCTTAGCTGAGCACTCACTGCATTAGCTTTGCTGCACCTTGATTCCAGTTCTTGTGTTGCCATCCTGTGAGAAAATACATCCCAGGTACTTGAAACTGTCTACCTGTTCTAACTCTGTTCCTCCTATTTGGTACTCAATCTGTTTGAATCTCTTTCCCACAGATATTACTTACGTTTTGGAGATGCTGATCTCCATATCATAATCCTTGTACCTGTGATCGAGCTCTGAAATATTAGTTTGCAACCTTTCAATGTAATCGGCCATTCCAACTAAGTCATCCGCATATGCGAGACTGCTTATTTATTTTGTTTTCACCTACTTTAATCCCGCCCTGCCAGTCTACTGTTTTCAACATATGATCCATGAATAGTATGAAAAACAGTGGTGACAGGTTACAGCCTTGTCTTACCCCTGAAACTACCCTGAACCATGAGCTTAATTTGCTGTCTACTCTAACTGCTGCCTGACAGTCTACGTAAAGCCCTTTAATTGCCTGCAGACGTTTGCCTCCTATAACATAATCTTGAAGAACTGACAGTAGCTTCCTCCTAGGAACATGGTCATAAGCCTTTTCAGATCTATGAAACATAGATACAATTCCCTGTTACACTCATAGCACTTTTCCATTACCTGCCGTGTAGCTAAAGATCTGGTCCTGACAGCCTCTAAGAGGCCTAAACCCACACTGATTTTCATCTAATTTGTCTTTGATTACTACTCGCACTCTCCTTTCAACAATACCTGAGAATATTTTGCCTGAAACGCTAATTAAAGAGATACCTCGATAGTTGTTGCAATCTTTTCTATTTCCATGTTTGAAAATTCTCCAAAATATTCCCTCCATCTGCCCAAGGCATCCACAGGATTGGCTAGCAGCTTTCCTGACCTGCCCAAAACACTTGTTAATTCCTTCTTCCCTCCCTTTCGAAGATTGCTAATTACGCTCCAAAATGGTTTTCCCGCAGCTTGGCCCAGAGATTCTAGCTTGCTTCCAAAGTCTTTCATGATTTCTGCTTGGATTCTGCAATTATCCATTTGGCTTTGTTTCTTTCTTCAACATAACTTTCTCTGTCTGCCTGATTTCTAGTATGGAGCCATTTTTGATATGCCTTCTTTTTCTTTTTACAGGCTGCCTTGACTGTGTCATTCTACAAGGCTGTCTGCTTCTTCCTACCTTTACACACTAATGTTCCAAGACATTCTCTAGCTGTTTCTAGTAGTGTGTCCCTGTACCTTGACCATTCCTCTTCCAGTGACTGTAAATCATTACATTCAACTAACTGGTACCTTTCCAAGATCATTGTTATGTATTTGTGCCTAATTTCCTTGTCTTGAAGCTTCTCCATTCTTATCCTTCTACACATGGACCTGACTTTCTGCTCTTTCGGCCTCACAAAACCAATTTCACTGCAGATTAAATAATGATCAGTATCATCAAAGAACCCTCTGAAAACACGTGTGTCCTTGACTGTCTTCCTGATTTCCTGGTCTGTTATTGTATAATCAATGACAGATCTGCTTCCCCTTCCTTCACAAGTATAGCGGTGAATGTCCTCATGCTTAAAGAAGGAGTTTGTGATAACTAAACCCATACTGGAACAGAAATCTGAGAGCTGTTTTCTGTTCCTGTTGGCCTCCATATCCTCTCCAAACTTACCCATAACCTTTTCATAACCTTCTGTTTGATTTCCTATCCTGGCGTTGATATCACCCATGAGTAAAACACATCCTTCACTCTAGCAACTACATCACTAAGTGCGTTGTAAAATCTGTCCATCTCATCTTGATCTGTCCCTTCACAGGGTGAATACACTGCCACAATCCTAATTTTCTTACTGGAGATGGCTAAAACTATCCACATGAGTCGTTCATGTACATACCTTATTGCAATTATGCTGATGTAAAATCCTACACCCCATTGTGCTCTTCCTACTTTAACTCCTGACAGGTAGACCTTATATTCTCAGACTTCGTCCTCTTTCTCTCCCCTTACTGTAACTTCTCACTAACAGCTAAAACATCTAACCCCATCTTACTTGAAGCCTCCACCAGCTCTACCTTCTTCTCATTGTAATCCCCATTGATATTAATAGCTCCCCATCTCATTCCAGATCGTTTGCCAAATCGTATCTGAGGAGTCCCTGGTCAGCCAATTAGAGGTGGGACTCCATTACCTCCAAATGTCCGAGGCATTTTGCTCTGATTGTTGCCAGCATGATATTGAAGTGCCTGGAAAGCAGGTTGCTAGCCTTACTTGCACGGGGTCCCACTGGGTTTTACCCCTAACGGTTGAGGGACTAACCAGTGGATTTGGTAGTCTTTGCCATCTGAGCACAAAGGTAGCCGTGACTCAGAATATGTCCAAGATGCCCAACCTTTTTCCAAAGTAACTGGTATCCCAACTGTCAGGACCACTTACTTGGCCACTCATACGTTGCCCATTGTGGTTCATGAACTAGGACATGACTACAGGAACCCACAACATGAACCACCTCGTCAGAGGCAAATAATTTTCTAAGATCGACCTTGCTGACACATATTTATAGATCCCATTAGAAGAACAATGACAACAAATTACATTAATACGCCCTATGGCCTAAAAAAATTATGAATGTTTGTCCTTTGGGATCTCTTCTGCACAAACCATCTTCCAGATATATCTGTAACAGATAACCATTCTCATCCACAGTTGTACCAACTACTTTGATGACTTCATTGTCACTGGGGCTACATTCTAGGATCATCTGCATAGCCCCTACACTTTCTTTACTATGTTACACAATGCAGGGCTCTAGTGTTGCCTATATAAATGCCTGTTTTTCCAGGAACAGATAGAATACCTTGGCCACTTGCTCTCCAAAGACGGGATCAGCACCTTGAGTGCAACGATTCAACTGTAGATGCTCTACCATGCGCCCAAAACCTACGCAAACTGCAGGCTTCCTTCCGCAAGCAGCACTCATTAAGCATGCACTCAGCCACCTGTGAAAGAAGGGCATTCATTTCCGGTGATCAGGTAATGATGTTGGTACTGAACAACCAATAGCCTATGCGTCCAAGACACCCACTCAAGCTCTCACAAGAGAATGGTCAGTCTTGTCATGCATTGATTTTTTTAGCACTGTTAGTTAACATACATCTGTATGCAGAATGTTAGCTGCTGACATGACCTGGAAGCCACCTAAAAAAAGGCTTCTTTTCCTGCTTGGGGATTGCGGTGACGGCTGGCCACCCCTGGAAATGGTGAGCCGCGAGCTGTTGTTATGGTGAGCGTTGTGCGCATGGTTGGGAAGTGCGGCCGTCTTATCGCAGCGTTCACTAAAGAGGAATATCGTTGCACAGTTTTGGTGGAAAGGGAAAAAGAATATTCGTTTCTGTGGCATGCACTTTCTTTTCATTTCTGGTACGTATTTCACAACATACCGTCCTGAAACTGGTTAGTGATGTGAAAGATATTCCGTACATCTACATCTATACTCCGCATACTGCTTCATGGTGAACATTCAATCTCCCCTCACAGGTGATGGCAAACCCTGGAAGTGTTTTGCTGCTTGCCATGGAGATATACCACAGACGCCAAATGAAGCAATCAACAGAAAACACGCGTGAAGACTATGTGATGAACACCCTCATTCAATGGCAAAAAACATATTGAGGCAATTGCGCAGTCCACGACTGCACTCACCCATTCATACACTACAATGCCAATAATTAGTCTCGATGGTTCATTACTGCCTAAACTATACGTGTGTCTTCAAGGATCAACTGGACGTTTTGGACCACGTGTCAAACAAACAATGTTCTACACAGACAATCTTGTAGTAGATGCATCGAAGTCTGAAAAAAATGGGAAATGATAATGTTACACTTTTCATGTGTTATACTTTTCTTCCGTTCTGCGGGAACAAATCTCTTCTCATTCTAGATTCGTAGCCAGGTAATAAAAGTTCTGATTCATTAAAAGCTGTCTTTTGAGCTCATCCTGACAAAGAGGTAGAGATACTTCAGATTCCACCCGGCACGATGAACGTAATTCAACCATTAGACAGAGAATTTTGCTGCCAGAAAACTAACAGAGAAAATTGTGTGCAAATCACTGCAGTTTCCTGTCTATACCGTGACAATATTCTCAAGTTGCAATCAGTCGTACATTATCAGTTTTCCTCTTTTTCCTCCCCACAGTTCCAAAATGTGATTAAATATGCGTGGCATGCCTTGAAATATACTGATATTAGGCATGATTACTTCCTAACACCGGCCAAGTTTTGTCTATGGACGTCTTTGCTTGTATGTTCTTGGTGCACAAGAAAAACCTTTGTTTTGAACATTGTATCAATATTTCGCATTTTTGCGGTAATTACAAAAAATAAAAATTTGACGTGTTCTAAACCGTATAAGTATTTGTGTGTATTTCATAGCTATATGGAAAGAATGTTGTAGATAACATATCAGCTACATTTGTCAACAAATTTATTACTATCGTATTTATTAATTAACATACGATTGCTTTCACTGGGTGAATCAGCTCTCTCACTGCAGAGGCAGGAGAGCGACGCATAGCTAACGCCACCTTGTCCCTAGATGGCATTGGTGTAATGTAGCAAGAGAGGTCAGGGTTGTACAACAGGCAGTTATAAGCACATAAATCATGTGACAATAATGTCATACTTCATAAAAGTTTTTACAGACTTGTAGGTCATGTCAGCAGCTAGCAGTCTGCATATAGACTTCCTTCAGTGTTAACTCACAGTGGTAAAAATAGCAACACAGGTTTCGAACATGACAAGTCTGACCATTCCCTTCTCGGATAGAGAAGGAAGCATTGACAATCATCTATGTGGTTAAGAAATTCCATGTGCGCCTTTTTTGGGCCAATTTTACCCTCATTACAGACCACAAACCATTGGTAGCACTCTTTGGGCCACACACTCGGCTCCCAGAGCAAACAACTCAAAGCTCCAGCGTTGGCCTTTATTTTTTTTTTTTTCTTAGTTCTTACAATTACACCATTAAATACAAGCCTACTGCACAACATGCCAATACAGATGCACTTTCTCACCTATCCACACGACGAGACCCAGCATTTGACCAACAAAAATCTACTGTTTCCACATTTACCGCAAATGGCAAAATACTTGGATGGTTTTTCCATCACAGCCAGTCTCATTTGTGGCGGACACACACTGTAACTTTATCTCATAAAGGGTCATAAATCAAGTTCTTCATGGCAGGCCCACATACTTCCCAAAATCAGCCAATTTACACCCTGGGAATGGTCTCATCTATCTCTTTAATTGAAAATCATTGAGAATGTTCTCTTGCTAGATGTAGGGGGTGATATCTACTGAGCCATCATCCAAACTACCTTATGCCCCCAGGCCCTCTATTTCCTCCATTGTGGGCATTGGGGTGTGTGCCAAATGAAACCCCTACCCAGGACACACATCTACTGCCTGGAACTGAACAAAGACATGGATACCATTCTCTGCTGCAGTTAAACATGTGCTAAACACCAGGCTGCTCTGCCTCAATCTTTTGGCCTTTGGCCTCCTCCATGTCAATCCAGGTACTGCATTCGTGGGCATCTTTCTGGGATCTATGTGGCTTATTGTCACCAATGCATATTCCAACTATCCCTAAGAGGTCAGTATGGTGTACATCACCATGGCATTCATCACTCTCTTGTATTAACTTATGTTATTCCTTTTTAATTATATGCAGTTAACATTATGTTCATGTTAACTTTAACACAGCTCATGTAATCTGAGTTACATTTATCTTCTGATGGTGACACCCTTAGTAGTGTCAAAACCTAGGTCAATAATATCAAAAGTACCTGTAACTGTTTATTAATGTGGTATATTATTTTTAATGAGTCTGTTACATTTCTGAATTTCGTAAAATCATTAATACATCTGTTTGCATGGTTCGCATTATGATTCTCTGTACAGCCTAACTGATGTAGCAAGCTCTCTTTTTTTTTTTTTTTTTTATTCGAGTGCCAGTTACCATACCTCAGACAGTGTTAATTGACAGCTGCTAGTAGTGAATAGAAGTGCAGTAGTGAATAGCAAACACTTATTTAGTTTTTATCTGTTATCACAGTTTAATTCTTAAATTCAGCAATAGAAAATCCAGATTGGAATGTCAATAATAGAGGATAGGTAACAACTCTGTGTAAAGATGATTGCTGAGTTGATAATATCATTCACACAACTTAAATTTTCAGCCATGCCAGAAAAAGAAACGTATACATTCGTACGTAACTATGCACACACACTCACCATCTCCGGCTGCTCCAGTGGTACAAGCATCTTGACAGTGAGTGAGGAGGGGAGTGTTTTGTGTACAGCTGTGTTCAGCTGAATGTTGTGCCATGTTGCTTTTGGCTGCAGTTTGAAAGTGGCCCTTCATCCAGATAGACAGCTGTTTCTTGTCATGCTTATGTATAATGCTGTGAAATGACTGCAGCAGAATAGGTATATCACATAACTACTTTCACAGTTAGCCTGGCCTCTGATGGGAGTAGGATAAGCCTATGACAAGACTGGAATAGGGAGTGTTGGTTTGGTGGATTGGGCAGGTTTTGCATTGGGCTTCTTCTACAGGTATCATATCCCTATGGATGGTATTGGAAGTTGCATTGGGATTGACCAGGATATTGTGGATGTTAGGAACACACAATATCTCCAAATATCTCTTTTATTTTCCTGTAGGATGTATCTATTTTTCCCCTATTTATACATTCTTCTACATTCTTGCATTTGCCTTGTAGCCACTCCTGCTTAGCCATTTTGCACTTTCTGTCAACCTCATTTGTTAGTCGTCTGTACTCCATTTTGCCCTTCCGCTGTGGTTGCACCTAAGCAGTGCCGGATTACCCATAAGGCAGAGTAGGCAGCTGCCTAGGGGCTCCCACCTATATAACAGTGAGGATTTTTTTAAAAACACTTTTGCATTTTAAATAATAATTAGTTGCCTTTTCGTTGCTTGCAGGCAAGTGAAAGAAAATATATATGATAGGAAATGGGTCCTGATAGTTGAGTATGAGGAGTACAAGAAGGTCACGTGGGGCCCTTCTTAGTCTTCAGCAGAAGTTGTCCACACCAAAGTTTATTGTAGCTCGTAAGCGGCTATCTTAGGGTGGCCAGATTTAAAAAACCACGATACGGGACACATATGGACACCTTAGATTGTGCCAAGTTAAGGACCACGCGGCCACTCGCGTCTTGAGTTTCGAGCCCTCCCTCGCCATGGGTGTGTTTTGTCCTCAGTCTAAGATATTCTAAGTAATTTATAAGTCTAGGGACTGAAAACCACAAAAATTTCGTTACAATTTTTTTGTCATTTAGGAGTTTGGTATTTTCCCATAGATTTTTATAATAATGAACTCATGAAATATTTTGAAAACGATTTCTTGTTATAATTATTTCATTTTCACACTAAATATTTTGTTTTCACCTCCCATAAAGTATTTGTTGTGGAGCAGCATTAGTGTCAGGTAGACCTAGCACATACCAACTAATGAGCTAAAAATTTTTTCACCAGTTATCTTCAAGTGGAAGTAAGTTGAAAAAGGGAGACCTGTTTTTACTAACTCATATCACAATTCTCAATTAATTTTTTGTTCACATACATTTTTGATGTGGTTCAATTCCTAGAAAAGAAACTGTTTTTCACATCTTTCTTTCAAATTTTTTCGCCAAACTCCGGTAAAGTTTTAAGACTTTACTAGACAGATTTCCAACAAAGAAGATATTTGAGCTGAACATGGTTTCAGCATATGAAATGGTTAAGTCCATTTCACCATATAACTGATTAATGTACAGTGAAATGAACATGAAATCAAACTCTTTACCAAAGAAATTCGAAAATTGAGTCTTATTCACTTTGAGTTAAAGCCTATTTTCTGTATTGTTTGAATATGACCCCATTTTTCTCCATTTGGTTACACAGTAGATTCTTTGAAAACACGTTATTTCCAAATATATGGGATGGTTAGTAAAATACGGGACAATATACGTCCCTTATTTACTTTGTCAGACCAGTTGAGCTAAATAAGGGACGCTCCTGTAAAATACGGGATGTATGGTCACCCTAGGCTATCTTACACGATGGCTGAACATGTTAATTAGTTAAAATGAATGCTTCAATTGTGGAATACCGCAATTTTATTATTATAATTATTATTATTATTGAAACTTCCTGGCAGATTAAAATTGTGTGCCGGAACCGGGACTCGAACCTGGGACCTTTGCCTTTCGCGGGCAAGCGCAAGGAGGCGAGGTACTGGCGGAAGTAAAGTTGTGAGGCGGCATCGTGAGTCGTGTCGGGGTAGCTCAGTCGGTAGAGCGCTTGCCCGCGAAAGGCAAAGGTCCCAGGTTCGAGTCCCAGTTCCGGCACACAATTTTAATCTGCCAGGAAGTTTCATATCAGTGCACACTCCGCTGCAGAGTGAAAGTTTCATTCTGGATTATTATTATTATTATTGATTACCTCAATTTTATTATTTTTATTATTATTACCAATATATTATTGTTGTTTGGTGGAAAATTAGTTACTTATTAAGGGATGAATTTGAATTTGGATTGCCTAGGGGCCTACACAGGGCTTAATCCAGCACTGCACCTACGGTACAGCTATCTGTATTGTTGAGGCACGCAAGCCACCCCAACTTGGCAATGTCTGTCGTTCATGTCTGTTACTACAGGGATCATATTTTTGTGGAAGATGCTGCTGCAAAACTGCCCAATCTACCCACCCAGCACATCTTATTCAAGTCCTATAACAGGACTATTGTACCCCAGAGTCAGGCCACCCTTTAAAGAAGTCATGTGAGTTACCAACTCTGCTTCAATCATTGCACAGTGTTTTATATTGTATACAACCAAATAATAAGGGCAGTTTACAACTCACTGTGAAGACATAACAATGAGCTGTGACAGGCACATAAAAAACACACATTCATACAACAGTTAAGCTATCAGTCATGGCCTTCCCCAGAATATTCCCTATAAGTGGACAAGTGGTCACTCATTCAGCTGAGTCCGAGCATACACACGGAGGGAGGGGTTGTCAGTTTTGCTTTTTACTGGTAGCTCCAATGTTAAGTGCATTATACAGCTACTTATGGAGATACCATACAGGGCCAGAAAACATTCCACAGTGCACTCAGTATAACTGATAATGTGTGCAGTCATCTGCAAGTAGTACACACATTGACATCAATCATACCTATTTCTTGGGTTCTGAGGTAACCCTCAGTTCATACCAGCAGCTGGTGGAATTTGTACAAGCTGCTGGCCTCACTCACAAGGTTCAAGTGGATATATACAGAATCTTCACTTCTCACTAATTTAACACCATTGCATTTCTCGTGTCTACAGGACTTCTGTCAACAGTAATGTTACATTTGAAAATGCTGTTCATTATATACGACAAAAACACAAAGTCATCTTTCTTGATTTCAACCACAATGAATAGGTTCTTTTGCTTGCTTCTTTATTTACTACTGCTTCCATATTGGAAACAAATGAACAACATTTGAGAAACGTTTTCTGATTCACTTTCTGAAACTAAGTCAACCAATGAGATGAACTGACTCATGAGACTCAAGAGATACTATTTGTGGTGTCGCACAAGTACAAAGTGCGCGCCACCTACTTTCGCCGCGCGCCGCCATGCACGCACGGCGCGGCGTTCTCACGACGACAGCCACGAGCGCCCTCTGCTGCAACTCCGCTCGTGGCCACCGCTGAACGACATCGTCACTTCGGACTGAGATAGCAATGAGTTAGGACCTTCGTAATCAGATAGGCACCAGTGAAGACTTTGCTATTGTACAGGCACTAGGCAGGCCTCTAATAACTATGTATCAACATTCTGCAGTACTATGTAAATTCATTCTGTGCAATATATATCTCTTTCTAATTTACTCGAGTGTTTATAGTTTCTGGCTGCTCCTCTCCGTACCTGCACCAGCGTGTCGGTCTCATTCCACTCGGCCACCGACACCTACGACGAGGCTGGGACACAAAAGCGGCGACGAAGTTGGGACACAAAAGTGGCGACGAGGAGTGATAGAACCTTGGACCAGCCCGCTTGCAGCAGCCAGACAGCAGCAGTCGGAGCACGCAAAAATTGCTCCCGCCCACCCACCCTTATTATAAGATTTTTGGGGGAACATATTCTGTTACGTATTTTGTGGACTTTTTTGTTGCAGAGCGAGTCCTCTTTCATATTGCATTTGTGTTTTGTTATAAGTTACTTGTATACGCGGCGCCTAATCGGTCAGCATGGCCACTACTCCGAACCCAAACTTAATGGAAATTATTCAGTTACAGACGGCGCAAATAACACAACTTCTCCAGGCTGTGGCCCAGCTCACAGCGCAAGCAGCTAACCAACAACACCAGCCGCCGCTTCAGCAGCCCACACCAGCCGCCGTACCGCTCCCTACGTTCCGCCAGTACAACGAACGTGAGGAAGAATGGAGCGACTACTTCGCACAGTTTCAAGAACTCGTCGCGGCTCATCAAATTACAGGTCAGAGAGTGAAGAACCTTTTCTTATCGATTGTGGGCCCCCAGACCTTCGTACTATTGCAGAAACTATTCCCTCACGCATCTCCTCGTGATGTAGACTTTGAACAAATTGTAGATGCACTGAATGCTCATTATGAGAGAAAAGTTCTTGTAGCCGCTGCACGATACCAATTTTTCAGACTTAAAAAATTACCGCAGCAGTCACACCAAGAGTGGATTACGGAATTGAAGGGCTTAACCCGCCAATGTAAATTTACTTGCTCTTGTGGACTTTCTTATAGTGACGTTATGTTGCGAGATGCGATTACGCAGAATATTCAGGACCCCCGAATTAGAGCAGCAATTCTGAAACAGTCTGACCCCTCATTAGACAGTGTACTGCAGCTTATTGAAGCGCATGATACTTTTGACTTAGCAGATGTAGAAATGCAAAGCCACAGTGTTAATTCAGTGCGCCGTAACGGACGCTTTCCTAGCCGTAGTTCTCAGTATAGCACTAGTGATTCTTATTTTTCTACCGGCCGTGCTGAACAGACAGTGAACAGTAGCCAGAGTAAAAGTGCGACGCAAAGGTCGCCCCGTAGTGTTAGACACAGTAATTTGCATAACGGGCGCCAACGCTCATTTCAGAAAAATGTTCGTAAGTCTTGCCCCCAGTGTGTGTCTCGCCACAAACGTGCTCATTGCCCTAGTCGCAACGCAACCTGTTATCAATGTGGCAAATCGGGACATGTGCAGTCTGTGTGTATGCAAATTAAAAACTCAAAGAGCAGTAACGTTAGAAACGGTGCTTCGCAAAGTGCGAGAACAGTTCATTCTGTAAATGTTATACGGGCTGTGGAATTGAACAGTGCTTTCCTTGGATCTCAATTGCAAGAAAGTAGTTCTGCGCCTATGGCAAAACTATATAGTGCACCACGTAGCAAGCGCCAACGAGCGCGTAAAACAGCGCAACGGAAACGGGTTCGGGACAAGCAAAATGACTATGAACAGTGCATTCCTGTAGTGAAAATAGTGCCTTCTACAACTTCTAATTGTAATAGTGCCCAGTACTGTGTAGCTAGTGACAGTATAATTGGTGTAGCTACTCAAAGTAATTTTAGTGCAGTAGCCTCGCATTGCGCGGACGCCGATCCGGCGGTAGTGTCATCTAGTGACAGTGTTGTTAATCCCCTGTGTGCCGAGTCTGCGCCGCTTACTTCACTACGCGGCCCGCGCAAGCGCAGTAAACAAACCGTAGCAGACGTTGCCCACATTCGCGCACCTGTCGAGCGCCGCAAGCAAAAACTTTTTGTGAATCTTTCCATTGACAATAAGACTGTGCAATTTCAGCTCGACACTGGTTCCGCTGTTACCTTAATTAATAAAGATACTTATGAACTTCTGGGTTCTCCAAAATTATCGCTGTGTCAACAAGTGTTAACAGCTTATACCGGTCAAAATATTCCCGTGCTAGGAACGTGTAGCCTGCCCGCCTCTTTTCAAGGTGTAACAAAAACAGTTGCTTTTGTTGTTCTTCAGGCCAAATCGACACAGAACATTTTTGGACTAGATGCTTTTGACTTGTTTGGTTTATCAATTCAAAGAGATGTGCTTCAAATTTCGTCAATAGTGCCTCAGGATAAAATCAATGCATTGTGTGACAAATATAGTGACTTGTTTTCGCCGGAACTAGGTTGTGCAAAAGACTTTGTGGCACATGTAACTTTAAAAGAATCTGCAGTTCCAAAATTTCGTAAAGCTAGACCAGTGCCTATCGCCTTGCGTGATACAGTTGCCGAAGAACTTAAACGTTGGCAAGATAGTGGGGTGATTTCTCCTGTTTCTGCGAGTCAGTGGGCCTCGCCTATAGTAATTATACCCAAGCCATCAGGAAAACTTCGTCTCTGTGCGGACTTCAAATCAACAGTGAACAGTCAAACAATTGTAGACACTTACCCTCTGCCCAGACCTGAGGAACTGATGGACAAATTAGGACAGTCTCCCTTCTTTTCTAAGATTGATTTAGCAGAGGCATACTTACAGATTCCACTTGATGACGAGTCAAAAAAGTTTTTCGTCATTAATACTCACATGGGCCTTTTTCAATTTCAACGCCTGCCCTTTGGCAGTTCTTCCGCTCCCGCTATTTTTCAGCGTTTTTTTGGAACAGCTGACAGTTTCTGTACCGTGTTGTTCGAACTATTTAGATGATATTGTGGTATCCGGACGTACAGTTGAAGAACATTTAGCAAACCTGGAGTGCCTTTTCAAAGTTTTGACTGCAGCAGGTCTACGTTGTAATAAAGCAAAGTGTTCGTTTTTTCAAACTGAAATAGAGTACCTGGGCCATGTGATTAATGCCCAAGGAATTCATCCCTTACAGTCACATCTTCGAGCAATCAAAGACTTGCCTCCTCCTAAGAATGTGCATGAATTGCAAGCAGTAATGGGAAAGCTTAACTATTATTTCAGGTTTATTCCCAATGCCTCTCAGATTGCAGCTCCACTGCATCACTTACGTAGGAAGAATGTTCCTTTTGTATGGTCTAAAGATTGTCAGGTTGCCTTTGACAAATTAAAGTCTGCACTACTCAGTGATGCATGTTTGATTCCCTTTGACCCACAGAAGCCTGTAGTGTTAGCAGTTGACGCCTCGTCGTACGGTCTGGGCGCGGTAATCTCACATCGCATTGGATTTCACGATCGTCCTATTGCCTTTGCATCCAAGCTACTGACGCCGACGCAACAGAATTACAGTCAGATAGAAAAGGAGGCCTTAGCAATCATTTACGGCGTCACAAAGTTTCATCATTATCTCTATGGCAGAAAATTCTATTTGTTGACTGACCACAAGCTTCTCACGTCGTTGTTCTCACCCACAAAGCCGATTCCGCCACGTACGGCACAAAAGCTTCAGAGATGGTCCTTGATATTGTCTAATTATCAGTATGAGATTTTGTACCGACATACCACTAAACATGCTAACGCGGACACACTTTCCCGACTTCCGGTTGGCCAGGATGTATCATTTGATTCTTCAGAAATGGCATGTTGTCAGATAGACTCCAGAGATGCTTCCGCTGTCGCAGACTTTCCTTTGAACTCTCGTCGGGTTGCACAGGAAACAGCTGCGGATGCAGACCTAAGTGTAGTAGCACATTTTGTTCACTCAGGGTGGCCTGCCAGGGCCAAAGACATTGATCGGCCTCTGGTTCGACGTTATTTTGCACAACGTCATGCATTATCTTTAAGTCAGGGTGTTCTGTTGTTACATACGGACAACGACCAAACAAGAGTGATAGTTCCCTGTTCCCTGCAACGAGAAGTGTTACGCCTCCTGCATCAAGGACATTGGGGTATTGTTAGGACAAAGCAACTGGCCAGACGTCATTGTACCTGGGTTGGTATGGACGCTCAGATAGAGATCATGACGTCACAGTGTACTGTTTGTGCGGAGCATCAGGCGGCTCCTACGCAACGTTTCTCAGACTGGCCACGCCCCAAGGGACCATGGCAACGTTTACACATTGACTTTGCCGGACCTTTCTGGAACACGCGCTGGTTAATTGTTGTAGACGCTTTCAGCAAGTTTCCTTTTGTGATCGCCATGAACTCAACGACAGCTTCTAGTACAATCAGTGCCTTAACATCAGTGTTTTGCATCGAAGGCTTGCCTGAAACTATTGTCAGTGACAATGGACCTCAGTTTGTTAGTGCGGAATTTCAACAGTTTTGTCGTGTGAATGGTATTCAGCATATTACCACTGCACCTTTTCACCCTCAGTCCAATGGTGAAGCAGAACGTTTCGTTCGAACATTCAAGTCTCACAGAAGAAGATGACCTGCTCCCTCTGGGCGGGGGCGGGCGCCCTTCCCCAGGTTTCGGTGGGTTCCCTGGAGGATCTCAAGGCAGATGCCGGGGCGCGGACGGCCGTCCCACCAGTAACGCCCCCGCCCAGGCCCTCCTCCCAGTGCCGTCGCCGTGGCCCTCAGCCCTACGCCACGACGGCGCGGCGGTTTGGGGGGGAGGGGTGTGGTGTCGCACAAGTACAAAGTGCGCGCCACCTACTTTCGCCGCGCGCCGCCATGCACGCACGGCGCGGCGTTCTCACGACGACAGCCACGAGCGCCCTCTGCTGCAACTCCACTCGTGGCCACCGCTGAACGACATCGTCACTTCGGACTGAGATAGCAACGAGTTAGGACCTTCGTAATCAGATAGGCACCAGTGAAGACTTTGCTATTGTACAGGCACTAGGCAGGCCTCTAATAACTATGTATCAACATTCTGCAGTACTATGTAAAAGTTAAGTATTGTTTCATTCTGTGCAATATATATCTCTTTCTAATTTACTCGAGTGTTTATAGTTTCTGGCTGCTCCCCTCCGTACCTGCACCAGCGTGTCGGTCTCATTCCACTCGGCCACCGACACCTACGACGAGGCTGGGACACAAAAGCGGCGACGAAGTTGGGACACAAAACTATTGACATAGGCCTCTTTTCCATTGGCAATGTGTCAGTGATGAATAACAGCAAATTTAATATTAACAATGAAAAATCCAATTGGAAATGTCAATAATGGAGAATAGATGACAAAACACCGTAAAGAGGCTCGCTGAGCTGCTGGCACGCACGAAAATAGATAATCACATACACACAACTTAAATTTTCGGCCATGACCTTTGTCAGAAAAAGAAACATCCATTCACGCAATCACTCAGGTAACTATACTCACACAACCACCATGTCTGGCCACAAGCATCTAGACAGTCTAGATGCTTGTGGTGCTGGAGTGGCCGATCATGGTGGTTGTGTGTGTATAGTTACCTGAGTGATTGCGTGAATGGATGTTTCTTTTTCTGACAAAGGTCATGGCCGAAAATTTAAGTTGTGTGTATGTGATTATCTATTTTCATGCCTGCAGCTAGGCAAACATAATATGTTCTATTTAAAGGAATGGGCACATGCCACTGTGCTAGAAGTTCCCACCTATGATACTGGATGGTATTGATTGTCTCTTCCTGTACCAAAATCATTGTGCAGGTGGCATGTGTCCCTTTCCCGGTGGGCCTGTCAATTTTAAACAGGGCCCTGCATTGTTAGGTTTATTAAAACTATGATGATATTAAATTTACAATCTAGAGAGAGATGGTTTAACTTACCGAAAGCACAGGCTCATTCACTGATACACAAATAAAAACACACACAAAGACAGAAATTCAAGCTTTTGCAACCATTAGTTGTCTCATCAGGAAAAGAGGAAGGAAGGAGTGAAAAAAGGAAAGGATGCGGGTTTTAAGGGAGTGGATAAAGAATCATTCCAATCCCAGGTGTGCAAGGGCTTACCTTAGGGGAAAAAGGAAAGGTAAATAAACACACATATAAAAACAAACACACCAAGGCAAATATTTGTAAAAAGCAAAGAAGTTGGACAAAGATAACATTTGAGGCAGAGGCTCTGTCCAGAGATCAGAGGCAAAGATGTTGTTGAATGGTGGATGAGAATTTCAATTTAGCAGAGGTTGAGACCAGGTGGGCAACGTGAAGAGAGAATATGCTGAAGGGCAAGTTCCATCTCCGGAGTTCTGAAAGGTTGGTGTTGGTGGGGAATATCCAGATAACCCGGATGGTGTAACACTGTGCCAAGATGTGCTGGCCATGTACCAAGGCATGTTTGGCCACATCGTGATCCTCATTACCAACAAACACTGTCTGCCTGTGACCGTTCATGTGAATGGACAGTTTGTTGTCGGCAATTCCCATATAGAACGCTTCACAGTGCAGGCATGTCAGCTGGTAAATCATGGGGGTGCTATTGCAAGAGGCTCTGCCATTAATCGTGTACAACTTCTGGGTTATAGAACTGCAGTAAGTGGTGGTGGGAGGGTGCATAGGGCAGGTTTTACACTGAGGGCGTTTACATGGGTAGGAGCCAAATGGTAGGGAAGGTGATTTGGGGATTCCACAGAGATGAACTAGGAGGTTATGAAGGTTAGGTGGGCAGCAGAAAGACACTCTTGGTGGAGTGGGAAGGATATCATGAAGGATGGATCTCATTTTGTGGTAGGATTTAAGGAAGTCGTCGTATCCTTGCTGGAGAATCACATTCAGAGTCCGATCCAGTCCCGAATATTCGGTGACAAGAGGGGCACTTTTGGGGTTCTTCTGCAGAAGGTTCTGGGTTTGGGGGGGATGAGAAAGTGGCCCTGGCAATTTGCTTCTGTACCTGATCAGGATGATAGCTGCGGGATGTGAAAGCTGATATTAGGTTATTGGTGTACTGGTTCAGGGATTCAGTACTGGAGCAGACTCATTTGCCATGAAGACCTCAGCTGTAGGGAATGGAACGTTTGATGTGGAACGGGCGACAGCTGTCATAATGGAGGTGATGCTGTTTATTGGTGGGTTTGATGAGGGCGGATGTGTGAAGTTGGCCTTTGGGCAGATGGAGGTCAACATCAAGGAAAGTGGCATGGGATCTGAAATAGGACCAGGTGAATATGATGGAACCAAAGGAGTTGAGGTTGGAGAGGAAATTCTGGAGTTCTTCTTCAGATCATGAAGATATCATCAATAAATCTATACCAAACTTTGGGTTGACAGGCTTGGGTATCCATGAAGGCTTCCTCTAAGCATCCCATAAATAAGTTGGCGTATGAGGGGGCCATCCTGGTTCCCATGGCTATTCCCTTTAGTTGTTGGTATGTCTGGTTCTCAAAAGTGAAGAAGTTGTGGGCAAGATGAAGCTGGCTAGGGTAATAAGGAAAGAGGTTTTAGAAAGGGTTGCAGAGGGTCGGCGTGGCAGCATGAAAGGAAATACTGCATTGCAGTGAGGCCCTCGCCGTGCGTGTTGTTTGTGTATTAAGAAGTGGCATCAATGGTTACAAGGATGGTTTCGAGAGGTAACGGATTGGGTAAGAATTTCAGGCAATCGAGAAAGTGGTTGGTGTCTTTGAGGAAGGATGGGAGACTACACATAATTGGTTGAAGGTGTTGGTCTTTATAGGCAGAGCTTCATTCTGTGGGGACTTGGTAACCAGCCACAATAGGGCAGCCTGGATAATTAGGTTTGTGAATTTTAGTAAGTATGTAGAAGGTAGGGGTGCATGTTGTTGGTGGGGTCATGAGGTTGATGGAGTCTGGTCAAAGGTTTTGTAGGGGTCCAAGGCTCTGAGGACTCCTTGAAGCTCAGCCTGGACTTCAGGAATGGGATTGTCTTGACAAATTTTGTATTTAGTGTTGTCTGAAAGCTGACTCAATCCTTCCGCCACATCCTCCTGCCGATCAAGTACCACGGTTGTGGATCCCTTGTCGGCTGGGAGAATGATGGAACGATCAGCCTTCAGATCATGGATAGCCCGGGCTTCCACTGTGGTGATGTTGAGAGTTGGATTAAGATTTTTCAGGAAAGACTACGAGGCAAGGTTGGAAGTGAGAAATTCCTGGAGGGTTTGAAGAGGGTGATTTTGAGGAAGAGGGGATGGGTCTCACTGTGACGGAGGATGGGACTGTTCCAGACAGGGTTCAATTTGAATGATGTCTTGGGGAGCTGGATCATTAGGAGTAGGATTATTTTTCATTGTTGCAAAGTGATATCTCCAGCAAAGATTATGAGTATAGGACAGTAAATCTTTGACAAGGGCTGTTTGGTTAAATTTGAGAGTGGGGCTAAATTTTAGGCCTTTGTCCTATCCAAGATTTCAGATTGGAAGAGAGTTTTAGAAGAGAGGTTGACTACTGAATTGTAATTATGTGTATCTGTCAACGAGCCTGTGCTTTTGTTAAGTTAAACCATCTCTTTTTTTATACATATTTTTCCTACCAGGAATGTTTCCCATAAACTCTTTCATATTTGATGTTCCTACCAACTGATAGGCCATTTCATATTGCTTATTTACTTTTAATAATGTTTAGATAATCCACTGTGTACTCAGATATGTATCATAGACCTTAGTTTATGTTTTTACTATTGTATAAAAACGTTACAGTATCAATTTAGTACGTTTATCTCAGAAAACTGTGTGGTAACTGTGTTCCAATGTTGCTGTAAGTCCTATCTGTTACATATCACATGGATCATTTCCCTACAATAGACCTAGAGTTAAGAAGTGTCTTATTCATCATTCCTCCTCCTCCTTCACCTCCACCACCACCACCAGCACCGCTACTACTACTACTGCTGCTGCTGCTGCTGCTGCTGCAGTCCAATAACAGGCACCTCCTATGCAATCAAAGGTAGGGCAACATGTGAAAGCAGTCGCGTGTTTTACAAAAGGATCATGTGATCTACAAACTGAGTTGCAACCACTATGCAGCCTTTCTACATGTGCATGACAACTAACATGCTTCCTATCAACATGAATAGCCATCAACAAACTGTGGCTAGGAGACAGCTGGACCATCAAGTTGCTGAGCATGTCACTGATATGATATGGCTTACTTACAACTGGACCCTTCCTACCATCACCATCATCTTTTATGTTGTACAGGTGAGACCTCTCCCTACAGAATAACCTATGTTCCTGCAATCCCCAAGGCCCCCACCTTTGTTATTTCCTTACCTCCACTACCTCTGCACATCATCGCTCTCACTTGAGCCACACATATGCCTTGCATTCCGTGAACTACTCCAGTCTTTCTCCCTCTTTCCTTCCTCCCTATACCTTTCCTTCCACACCTCCTTACGAACATGGATACAACCGGCATGTCCTGTCCTACATAGTTCAAAAGCACACACTGCCAGACAGCAGTAGAATCTATCCCTTTCAGAATATTAAAATAGCATAACATACATTTTTGAGTGCATTTAGAGTGAATAATGAGCTTTGAAACTATGGATAGCAACACACACACACACACACACACACACACACACACACACACACACACACACACACATGCCATGCAAACTAGTACAATACTTATATTATGTAAATTGTATTGAAATATATCACAAACCTTTGAACACACTGAATAGTTGGCCACACAAAGGCTCTGCCACCAGGGACAAGGAGAGGTTTATTGTAACAGCAACCTAGAATTAGATACAATCGTCGTTATGTTGAAGTAACAAGTGATTTGACAGTTTCAATACTCAATTAAAAAACACTGAGGGTTAGCTTTTTATGACTGCAGTTCGGAAATGACCAGTGACATTAATACTTGAAAAAGCATCAACACTTATCCACCAGTAGTTGAACTTATTTTTCACATAATGGTAAATATTTCTGTCATGCATTTTATTAGAAACAAAAATACTTTCTCCGAGCAATTTTCAGTCTCCTCCTCTATTAATATTTCACATTTGTAAAAATAAAAATCTACAATAACTGATGTAAATTAATAATCATGTTGATTATGTTGTGCACACATTCAAGTTATGCGCTTCTGAAAGTTTTGTATTATTGCTTCAAGAGTTTATATGACAAAAAAAGCACTATGATATTTCATACATTTTATACTAATAATGGAAAGTCCAGGTTGGAATTATACAAAATAATAAGAACAGTTTCAACTCACCACAAAGACACAACGATGAGCTGCGACAGGCACATAAAAGACACATACATACAATACTTAGGCTATCAGCCTTGGACTTCTTAAAAAAATAGAAATTTCATGCAATCACAAAGACACACGACATAGTCACACAACCATCATCTCCGGTTGCCGCACTCCGAATCACACTCTGTGCTGTGGAAATGGGAAAGGGGAGGGGGGAATACAAAGGCTACCTCACAGTGGTGGGGATTGATACACAAACACAAACACATACACACCCCAAAGGAAACAGAAGAGGTTTAGAATAGAGGGGATAGGAACTGTTGGGTGTGGAGAAAAGGGATGTTATCGTAGGTTGAGGCCCGGATAATTTTGGGATTCGAGAATGTAACTCCCATTAGTGCAGTTCAGAAAAAACTGGTGGTGGGTGGGAGGATCCAGATGGCTTGGGTTGTGAAGTAGCCTTTGAACTCAAGTGTATTTTCCACTGCATACTCTGCCACCGGGTGGTCCATCTTGTTTTTGTGCACAGTTTGGCAGTGGGCACTCATCCAAATGGACAGCTGTTTAGTGATTGGGCTGTAAGGGAGGGTTTTTTTGATGTGGAAGGGATGACAACTGACAAAGTGTAGGTACTATTGGTGGTTGGTAAGTTAAATATGGACGGAAATGTGGATGGAGCCATCAGTGAGGTGGAGGTTGACATCCAGAAATGTGGCATGGTGGGTTGAGGAAAACCATTTGAAGTTGATGGGGGAGAAGCAGTTGAGGTTTTGAAGGAAAATCAACTAACCAAATAATCCTGGATGCTCAATTGTGGCTTGATACTGTGCTCCTACTGAAAGAATAACCGGACAACACCAGTTGGGATTTTTTGCGATCTCTGTAAGGGAACAGTTTTCTGGAGACACCTGAAGTGGTCAATTGTGCACATGCGTGTGAAACATTATGTGTTTTGACAGCTACTGAGTCGTGGTAGTTCAGAGGGTAGTCAACAGACAGCAGCACCTCTCATCTCTGAAACCTCATATATATATATATATATATATATATATATATATATAGGAGAGGGAAAAGGAAATGATGAGGGTTTTAAGGAAGGGGGTAAGGAGCCATTCCAATCCCGGGAGAGGAAAGACTTACCTTGGGGGAAAAATGGAGGGTAAACAAATGCACACATGCCCACACATTCACACAGACACAAGTACACCTAGGCAGACCTACAGTATGTCTGCCTAGGTGTACTTGTGTCTGTGTGAATGTGTGGACATGTGTGCATTTGTTTACCCTCCATTTTTTCCCCCAAGGTAAGTCTTTCCTCTCCCGGGATTGGAATGGCTCCTTACCCCCTTCCTTAAAACCCTCATCATTTCCTTTTCCCTCTCCTTCCCTACTGCCTGAACACACAACTGGGTTGCGAAAGCTTGCGATTGTGTGTGTGTGTGTGTGTGTGTGTGTGTGTGTGTGTGTATTCATTTATTTATTTGTGATGCTGTCACACCTGTGCTTCTTCGCCTGGTGAGTAATCTTCGTCTATTTTTTATATTTTATATTTTTTATATTTTATATTTTATTTTTCCTGCTATGAATTTTTCGTCTTAATATTCGTATCATATATATATATATATATATATTTGAGTCATTCAGGCAACAGAGACACATTATCTATTTAAGGTAGCCAAGCACATAATTGTTGTTGTTTGTTGTAGGGGACTAAATAGCTCTGTCATCATCTCCTGTTCTGAATGAAGTGTCTAAAAACAAAATACAGAACACACAGAGGGAAAAAAAAGCTACAAAATGTACAGAGCTACACTGTACATGTTGCTAACACATAAAAGGAGGACAGACATGAGGAGAAACCGAGTCACAAACTGAACGAAAACTAGAAAGAACAATACCTTAGCTGGCTGATCACAAAGACAATGAAGGATGAGCCAGCCATCCTGCACACATTACAATCGCCAGGCAATTTGCACGAAAGTCAGAAACAGATTTAAGAGTAGTGGAGACCTGTCATTTCACATGAGAGTACCCACCACTAAATAGAATGGTAAAAGCCAGCTGCATGGCTGAAATCCAAAACACTGTCAGCCACTGAGGTTTTGTCTTGAAGAATTAAGGGTAGTGCAGCAGGCAGATTAAAAGACTGCATCAGGGCAGCTAAAAGTGGACAATTCAACAAAACATGGATCACTGTCAGAAGGGCGCAACACCGGCACTCTGGCGGGCCCTCTCTAAGGAAAAGGTAGCCATGCTTGAGCCAGTATGGCCAATACACAGGCGACAAAGGATAACAGACTCCCTGCGAGAGGCCCGTAGGGAGGACTTCTATGCAGCCATAGAGAGCTTTATGGCACGAAGCTTGTTGGGCGTGCTCAAAGTAGACCACTGACTCCCAAGCAGTAAAGACCTTGCGACATAACCATCTGGGGTATGAATATCGAGGGGCCAGGAGGTGGCATCCTTCCTGGCCAGTCGATTGACCTGCTCATTACCTGGGATGCCAACATGGTTCGGGGTCCACACGAAGGCTACTGATCTGCCAGAAGTAGTGAGCGTGAAGATTGAGCTTTGTATAGATCACACCACAGGATGGGTAGGGAAACACTGGTCAAGGGCTTGTAGGCCACTCAGGGAGTCACTGCGGATGACAAATAACTTCCTGGGGCACCTTTTAGGTGGTCAAGAGCATGTGATATTGCTACCAGTTCTGCAGTTAAATGCTACAGCTAGGAGGCAAAAAGCATTGTTCAGTGTGGTCACCATGCATAAAGGCATACCCAAACTCTGCCATCTATTGAGGCGCCATCAGTGTAGATTATATCAGTGCCACGGAATGCATTGAGAGTGGCCAAGAACTGCCGATGGAGAGTTAGTGGTGAAACCAATGCCTTCGGGTCGTGAGACAATTCCAGGTGGAGCTGCAGGCGGGGTACGGACCAAGGGGGCATATGGGATTGGTAGGAAAGAGCAGGAGGGAGAGGGAGTAACTCAACAGAGGCAAGGAGAGTACGAATCCAGACCGCGATCGGAAGACCCGACCTGGGCCAGCAAGTTGGTATGGAAGATGCAGCAGCTGGAAAGATGAGCCCACTATTTGGATGGTGTGGCGAAGCATGGACATGGGCCACATATGAGAGAAGCAGTTTTTGGTGACAAAACACCAAAGGAAGGATCCCAGCTTTGGCAAGCACGCTTAAGTACAGGGCTTGTAGGACAGTCCCCGTTGCGAGCCGGACACCACTGTAAAGGATAGGATCAAGAAGCCGCAATGCAGAGGGAGCTGCAGAACCATAAACCAAGCTCCAATAGTTGAGCCGTGACTGTAAAAGAGCCTTATAAATCTGCAGTAGTGTTGCACATGCAGCTCCCCAAACAGTGTGGCTAAGGCAGCGTACTATGTTCAGGTATCGCCAGCACTTTTGTTTAAGCTTACGCAGATGCCGGTTGTCGAAGAGCATGCCAAGAAAGTTATGCGTCTTTTTGGCATGAAGCAGTTGACCAGCCAAGAAGAGCTCTGGATCTAAGTGAAGAGCCCGACGACAACAACTCGTGTCTTAGAAGCCAAGAACTGGAATCCATGCACTGAGGCCCATGAGTGTGCTTGTTAATAGCTCCCTGCAGGTGCCTTCAATAATGCTCATGCTTGTGGAGCTATAATACAGGCATAAGTCATAAGCAAATAGGGAGCAACATACCGATGAGCCTACTGTAGCTGCAATACCATTTATTGCCACCAAAAACAGGGGGACACTGAGAACCGAGCTTTTTGGAACACCGTTCTCCAGAGTGTGAGCAGAACTCAAACAAGTGCCGACCCTGACATGAAAGGTGCGGAGGGATAGAAAGTTTTGGAGAAAGATTGGAAGAGCACCCCGTAGACCCCATTTGTGTACTGTCGCCAGTATGTGGTGACGCCAGGCAGTGTCATATGCCTTCTGAAGGTCGAAGAAGACGGCGATGAGGTGCTCATGCCGAGCAAAAGCTACACGAATGGGTAACTCTAGTGACACAAGGTTATCAACTTTTCAGAATGACCCTGGCGGAAGCCCCCCCCCCCCCCCCTGTTGCTGAGCCAACAGTCCCCTATCTTCCAGGATCCACATGAGCCGACAACTCACCATATGTTCGAGAAGCTTGGAGAGAACATTGGTGAGGCTAATCGAGTGGTAACTGTTAGCCGCCTGTGGATTGTCACCAGGTTTTATCACTGGGATGATGATACTTCCAGCCATTGTGACGTAAAAACACGTTGAGCTCAGATACAATTCAACAAGGCGAGTAGTTTATGTCGAGATTCTGCTGACAGGTGGTGATGAAACTGGTTGTGAACGCGGTCTGGTCCAGGGGACGTATCAGGGCATCCAGCAAGGGCATTTTCAAACTCCCACTCATCAAATGGAGCGTTGTATGTCTCCTGGCAGTGTGTAGGGAACGATAACATTCACCTCTCAGCTTGCTCTTTAAGGGAACGGAATTGTGGGCTATAGGCTGCCATTGCAGAACAACATTTGAAATGTTCTGCCATGTGCTCTGCGATTGTGGTGGGGTCAGTACAAAGAGTACTCTGTGATTGGAGACAGGGGATGCCAGATGGTGGGCGGTGTCCAAATATGCGTCGCACTTGCAACCAAACTCAAGATGGGGAGGTGTGAGAACCTATGGTAGCAATGGACTGCTCCCAATAGTCTTGCTTATTCTGCCGGATTGGACACTGAGCTCAAGCCCGGAGACGCTTAAAGGCGATCAGGTGTTCCACCAAAGGGTGGCATCGGTGGCACTGGAGTGCTCACCGACATTGCCGAATTGCCTCCGCGATTTCTGGATTCCACCCAGGCACCAACTTCCATCAGAGCAAGCCACGAGAACTTGGGACTTGGCCTCAGTGGCAGAAACAATGGACGCAGTTACTTGGTGAACCGCCATATCAATATCTCCGGGAAGTGGAGCAGCTACCACAGCAGCCAAGGTGAATGCCGACCAATCTGCTCTGCTGAGTGACCATTGGGATGGGAGATAAGCCGGTTGAAACTGAGGCAGAGAGAGGAGAATGGGGAAGTGGTAGCTACCACATAGATCGTCATGTACCTTCCAGCTGAGATGGGGAGAAGGCTCGGACTGCAAATGGAGTGGTTAACTGCTGAGTACATGCCGTGTGCCACACTGAAGTGTGTGGGTGCACCTATGTTTAGAAGATAGACGTCCTGCTGTGCCAGTACAGTCTCAGCATCCCTACAACGGTGGGAGACCTCAGTTCCACCTCACAAATTGGGGTGGGCATTGTAGTCCCCCAGGAGGAGTAATGGTGGGGGGAGTTGGTCGACCAAGGCAGCAAAGTCAGCGGGAGAGATGACCTCATCCGGGGAGAGGTAGAGAGAACAGATGGTAAGTTTCCTCATTGCCCGGATTCTGACAGCCACCGCCTCAAGGGCTGTGGAGGAGAGGCACAGGGGCACTGGGGACAGTAGAAAGGACATAAATACAGACACCACCAGAGACTCTGTTGTAAACGGAACAGTTCTGATAGTAGCCCCGAAGGGCAGGTGTTGCTGCACAGGAAATCAAGTTTCCTGTAATGCCAAGCAGAGCACAAGGAATCGGTACAACAACTGGTGCAGCTCAGCTAGACGATTGAAAAACCCTCTGCAATTCCATTGAAGAATTTGATTAACTCCTTGCTGGAAGGCCATGATGTAGGACAGAACATCGTTAGTCCAAAGATTTGCGGTCTGCTACGTGTTGCGCATCTACATCAGCTAGGAGCATTGGCTCAAGCAGCTTAGTGAGGGCCAGATCCTCGGGAGACCCAAAGATCTCCACCTCACCTTCTGAGGCAGATGTTGCAGGGATCTGTCTTTGAAGTCACTGAGGCGTCCTTCTTCTTGGGCATTTTCTTTTTAGCTTCTCGCTGCCCTTTTTTAGTTTTAAGGGCTGGGAGGACTTCTCACAAGTGGTTTCAGGGCCTGATGTCGACCGAGAAGCCCGTCGACTAGGGGTGGGTGGATCCTGCAGCCTCTGGCTGGGATACCCCAATTCACTTGTGGAAGCCTCGGGAGGGGGTACCACAAGGGACCCCTTCCGGGTGAGAGGGGCCAGGAAAGACTGTCGTTTCTCTGGCTGGGGAGTGGGGACTGGAGTCCCTGATGGTGGGGTGGATATTGCTCCCACAGGTGTTGGGAGAGCAATGGACGAAGATGTTCCCCCACCCATTGAGGGGGCAATAGAAGGTTGTTGGCCCATGGGGCCCATGGATGAAGAGAACACTGGTACCGTTGAACTCAATGAAACTGGTGTCACTGTGACTGCGGCAAAAGATGTCATCTTTATAGGACGGAGTTGCTCATACTTTTTACGTGCCTCAGAGAAAGTGTGCCAGTCCAGGGTCTTTATTTCCATTATTTTCCTTTGCCAGTGAAGAACAGTGCAATTTGGCGAGCATGGTGGATGATGTTGCCCACAATATACGCAAATGGGAGGTGGGGTATATGGGATGTCTGGGTGTGATGGCCACCCACATTCCCTGCAGTTTGGGCTGGAAGTACATTGGGACGACATGTGCCTGACTTCCAGCACTGGAAACACTGCTTAGGGGGAGGGACATATGGCTTTACATCACACAGGTATATCATTATCTTGACCTTCTCAGGCAGTGTATTGGCTGCAGGTTCGCTCGCAACTCTTCATCGGTCTGGGAGAACGGATCTCTCTGATAGATTAGACTCTGGACCGTGTTTAAAGACTTGTGTGGCATGATACTCACCAGGATATCACCCAGCTTATTGCAGGCAAGTGATGCCCGCAATTGGGCTTGAGATGCTGTCTGTATCAGTACAGTCCCACTTTTCATCTTAGAAAACGACGCCACTTCGCCAAACTTGTCTTCAAGATGATCGACAAAGAACTGTGGTTTAGTGCACATGAACGACTATCCGTCAGAACGGGCACACACCAGATATAGTGGCGAGTATGGTTCGGATCTATAAAGGCCCCTACGTTTCTCCCATGGGGTGGCAAAGGAAGGAAACGTTTTGGGGTCATACATCTTGCATTAAATTCTGTCTTGCCACGCTTAGAGACACCAGTTCTGTGTCCGGCAACGCTATTATTGGCTCGTTTCATTCTCATCCCATGAGTAGCCAGGGATCTAAAGGTCCATCCAGGCAGAGCCCTACTTGCCTGGGTAAGCCTGATACAACCGAGGTGCGGCAGGTTCCTCAGAGGAGCTCACTAATGACTGTTCAACCTCAACAGCCATGCACAGCCGGCACATAGCACACCTTGAGATTGAGAGGGTTTTTTTGTTTGGGGGGGGGGGGGGTTCTACCATCCTCGTGACCCAGGAGATTAAGCCAAGATCCCCAAGCTCTGAAATGTACAATGTTCCACCGTCACGCTGAACGATGGTCGTTGAAGCACCCACAGAGCTTACGGTGTAGCGGACTGTTAGCACCAGGACCCCGGGTTCGCCAAGCCCATACTCAGCAAATTAATGCTGAGCCCTGAGGGTCACTGGAATTTGACACAGTGCAGACTTCTTCACTTTGTATTTGTGGACACCATAAGGAGTTTCCCAGAACAGACTGTTCTTACCTTTTATGTTATGTTGACTGATAGGTTTTATCTAAGAAGACCACTGTATTTTTAACATTTTTAGTTATACTGACTCCTGTTTGTCTCAACTAGATGTATTTTATTTTATGCATTTTACCATTCAGTTTTAACACCTTTTTATCCATGAAGGTGGTCTATTGACCGAAACTGATTGATATATAATGTTTTTAATAAACAGCCGGTGGTTTTAAAAATGCATTTTATGAAATACATTACGGCTGTTGACACTCGCCTCACCAAAGCATTCTATCTGTTGTAATTGGCAATTTTAACCCTTTCAGTAATTTTGAGACAGCATCTGTGCCTCTGGAAAACACCTATGAATGCCTGATGTGTACCTGAATTTCAGATGTTCTGTACACATGAATATATGTATCTTAAGGGCTTGTATCTTGCCTGTTAATGACATAGCTTTTATGCAGCATAACTGCAGCTATAGTGATCAGCCTATTTTGAAGGCAAGGTCATCAATGAAGCACAACATTTACCACTAAAAAGCTTGTTTCTTACTGACACAAATGAAGACCTAGAAAAAAGTACACTCTTGGATGAACTAATTCATTATATGAATTATATGAACAAATAGTGTCTGTGGTCCAAATTCAACCAGTTGTGTTTGCAAAGTCATGAAAATTAAAATAATAATAATAATAATTTAATTGGAATTTATTGAGCAGTGTAAATTTATAGGTTTCATGTAAATGTTATGAGAACAGGCAAAATAAAGGGCAAAGAGGAAACATGAGAGAATGAAATACACAAACGAGGGAATTAATTGCTTTATTAATTGAAATTATTGTAATGAATCTGAATATATGTGTTAATACTGCATTCATAAATGAATTGTTTAGTTATATGTAAAAACTATGTTTAAAAGTTAGGAATTCAACATTACAGGGATTAAAAATTTGGAGGGTGTATGCCACCTTTAACAGGTTATATGGCAAAACATATGGAGAATTTGGGGTACCATCCTGAAACTTCGTTTTCTTTTTACCACTGTTAATTTTTATATTCACAACATCTATGACAAACTGCCTTTCAAATTATGTATGTTTCATTGGCCTTCTTGTATTGATTATTATTAAAAATCTTTACCCTCAGTTTCGTGTCAGTGTATTTATATATCAAATACTTCAAAATGCTAATACTTGCACACTTACCAAATACTCACAATATTGGATATGGTTGATATTAATCAGGCAACAAGCTGTATGTAAAGGTTTATTAGGAACCTTGATCTAAGTTTGAATAACAATGTTTTCTGGATCATGTAGACAGTAAATTAGACAGTAAATACTACATAGGTAGAAATATGAGATACAACTCTGGCATGCAGTGAGGGGAGATGGAGACCGGAAAATGAATAGAGACGAGGGGAAAAGGCAGACACTTAGGATGCAGACATGAACCAGAAGGTGGTTTAGGATTGTTAGGGGGGGATGTCACGTAAGGAGATGGGAGAGTAGGTTACCTTAGGTTGAGGCCTGGATAATTGAGATATTGTGTGCTAGGCTGTAAGGAAAAGGGGGGGGGGGGAGGGGTAGGATTCAGATGGTGGCCAATGAAATCAAACATGTTATGCTTGAATACATGCTGTGCTAAAGGATGATCCATCTGCTCTGGGCTACAGTTTTTTAGTGGCCATTCTTTTTTTTTTTTTTTTTTTTTGTTGACAGCCCTGATGAAGGATGTGGTTCAATTGTTACAATCTGGGATGGTACTGGGCGATGACAGGGGCACTCCTTTTTGGTTGCTTTTTGGTGGTAGAAGAGGTAGGTGCGTGTGTGTGGCGAGCGGGGGGGGGGGGGGGGGGGGGGTGCATATGTGCATATCACACGGTGAATCTGTTTATGGACTAGTTCAACGGATAGTGCTTGTCTTTGAAAGCACTTCCGAGATCTTCAGCATATTGGGCAAAGGAGTTCTACTCACTGTAAATATACTATCCACATGTACCCAGACTGTATAAGAGGGAAGCTGTCAACATTCATAAATTCATGAAAGAGGTGTGAGGGGAGCCATCAACAAGGTGGAGGTTAAATCCAGAAAGGTAGCAAGCTGAGTTGTAGAATACCAGGTGAAGCAAATGGGAGAGACGGAGTTTGAGGATAAGGTGCCGTGAACCGAAATCCAAATCATGAAAGCATCAATGAACCTGAAACAGACCAGGTATTTGTGGTTTTGGGGTCCTTGAAATCTTTCCTCGAGATGGTTCATAAATAGATGCAGCAGCTGGAGTGGAAGTCATGTTTTCATGAATTTTGCCTGTATAATTATGTCAGTGTGTGTGTACTCTCTTTTCTAATGAAGACTGTTGCCAAAAATTAAAGTTGTGTAAATGTGAATGTCTTTTCTATGTGTGTATCTGTGGCTCAACATTAGTTTTTATGTTGAGTTGCAACCTATTCTCGTTATTACTGATATTCCAATCTAGAATTCCACAGTTAATATTACCAAGATAAATTTATTCACCAATTACATCACACATTGATCACAGAGATTACATGGAGTCCATTCACAATTGTCACGTGGAATACAACAAACAAATAAAAAATTACAAGTCACAATATAAGACTGCACAAATTGTACGATTTCCTTGGTGTGATCAAAGAAAACTGTACCTGATACTGATATGAGGCCCATAATCAGTAATGTCATTCGGTAAGGTTATCCATATTCTGATTCCGAAATGCATGAACAAAAGTGTGTTCCCTCCACCCTCCCTCCCCCCCTCTCCACTACCATTTTTTTTTTTTTTTTTTTTTTTTTTTTTTTTTTTTTAGAACTGACACTTTTATACATACCCCTAATACTAAGTAAACTCTGATACAATACAAAATTTGATCCTCATGAGACAGTTAAATGGTTGAGAAAATATAGTTAGACAAGGATTGCTGACAGTGGGTACAAAAGCAGAGCATAAGTAGTTTTAGAGCGCACAACTGCTGAGGTCATTAGCGCCTGAAGCAAAACTGAGATATACTGAAGGATAATAAGCCTATATGAAAACAGCTAATACATAGGGTAAAATATAACAAAAGGAAGAGCTAAATGTCCTTTGACAAATTGGTCAAGTTTATAAAATTCAAGACTCGAGCAGCAGCTCTTGCGTCATTACCTAAAATTTCTTCCAGTGTATTCGGTAGATTCGGTGCAATCAAAACAGTAGTACAATTTGGACAAGACAATAAAACATGGTGCACCGTCAGCAGGTGACCACAGGAACGTAACAATGTGGGGTCACCAGTTAGCAAGTGGCGGTGGCAGAACCGGCAATGTCCGATCTGCAACCGGGCCAAGATGACTTCTTCTTGTCGCGAGTGGCGTGAGGAGGTCTTCCAAGCCACCGGGAGCGGTTTAATGGTTCAAAGCTTATTATTTGTAAGTGAGGACCACACATTTTGCCACGACGTTATAAGGCAACAGGAAAGAGCCCCTCGAATATCATTCGATGGAACACAGTACGTAGCTGTCCGAGGTATGAGAGTTGTAGCCTTGGCCGCAGCATCAGCAGCCTCGTTACCAGGCATGCCTACATGGCCAGGTACACACAGCTGTTGAACACAAGGGCTGTTGGCAGCTAATTATTGAAGGGAGCAGTTAATTTGGTGCAGAACAGGATGGGCCGAAAAGGGATCTCGCAGACTGGATGCCGCTGAGGGCATCAGAGCAGATGACATAGGAAGGACAATGGTGTCGGCGGATATATAGTACAGCCTGATAGAGGGCAAAAAGCTCAGCTGTGAAATTCGAGGAGTGGTCATTAAGCCTGTACTGCCTCTCCGGGGGACACTACCTTGACGAAGCACAGTCTGTGTCGGTGGAGAGGCTTGCGCATCCGTGGGAAGCTGAGGGCTATACAAAAGGTAGAGAACCTACTGCCGGAAAGGCCTCAGCTGATGGATCAGACTAAGAGTGTCCCACAACGTACGGTCTTCCTTATCCTCTCCCAGTCCTTTCCCAACCCAAGGTGTGATGCGATCCGTGCCAAGGGGTGCGTGGCACATGGGTGGATGTGTCTTGAATGGAGCCTCAGGGATACCAGGCGACCTCCCTGAAGTAGCCTTGCATCGTGCGAGGTTATTGTGATGTGGACCATATAAATCCCCAAATCTAGTGGGACTAAGATGAACATGGAGAAAGAAAGTATTTTAAAAGAAGCTGAGGGGCAATCTGAGACCTCAGATACTCAGACATCGGGATCAGGACCAATGGAGTGCACTCCTACTTCTGAATCAGGGTCTAGACCTGAGCAAGAAGTGGGAACCGTAACAGAGAAGTTGGACCAGATTAGGATTAAGGCCTTGTCTGGGGCTCAGAGGAGGAAACGTCTCAAGGAACAGAAGCAAAAGGAAGGAAAAGAATGGCTTCCTAAGCATAAGTGGAGGGAATCAAAAGGGCTTGAGCGCAAGACCCCTAAAAAGAAACTGCCTCAGGTCGAAGGGGATACACAGACCCCCTCGACGTCAAAGACAGGTGGCAAGAGGGTTAGGGAGGAATCTAAGACTCCCTCCTCTCTGGACAAGTGTGATCCTAAAAGGCTGAGGCAGGAAATAGGAAAACAGACCTATAGTACTGCAGTCTCGGTCTTTAGAATGGCAGTTGTCCATGAAGGATACCCACTGGTGAGCATCACCTCGCAGCTGGAGCAGCTTGTGCAGATGGCCCTCTTAGAAGAGATTGGATGGGGGGGGGGGACGCTGGTCCAGGAGCCAAATTCAGGAGGATCTATCTAGATCGTGGTGCCCTCATTTTTGTCTGTGAGGGGGAGCACTAAGTAGAATGGCTTAAGGACAAGGTGCCCATGATATCCCCGTGGGAGGATGCAAAGCTGCTGGTCAAGACAGCAGCCGAACTCCTGAAGACCGCAAAGGTATCAATATGGGTACCAAAGATCCTTAAGGATGTGTGTCCAAAGACTCTGTTTGAGAAAATAAGGGTCCAGAACCTAAAAGTCTCAACAGAGGATCGGCGGGTAATTAACCAAAAGGTCGTTCCGGAAGGACGAACCCTGGTGGTGGAGGTCGGAGAGAAGTCCCTCAAGGCAACGCAAGAGCAAGGCCTGAAACTGTTTTTAGGGTTCTCGCAAGTCACCGTCAGGGTAATCAAAGACCTTAAAGGCAATAATGGCAGCAAGATGGGGACTGGAAGTAAAGGGGCCACTGCTGCCCAGAGCCGTCGCCTGGGGAGACAGGAGGTGGATGTGGCCCTGATACAAGAACCCTATTTATACAAAGGGGGTGTATTGGGCCTCGGTGGTACTCGAGGTAAGCTAATTTATGCTAGAAATCTAAAAAAACTCCAGAACATGCATTTATGTTAGAAATGGAAGCCCTTTCATACCAATGATGGATTTTTGTTCCAGGGACCTGGTGACCATCAGGATGCAGCAATATGAGGAAGGTATCATGAGGGAAATTGTTTTGGCCTCAGCATACCTTCCTAACGAAGACAGCTCTCCTCCTCCTTTGGAAGTGAGGAGACTGACGGAAGCCTGCCATCGGCAAGGTGACGAACTGTTGGTGGGATGTGATGCCAGTGCCCACAATCTATCGTGGGGCAGCAAGGACACCAACAGTAGAGGTGAGCACCTTCTTGAATTTCTCCTATTTAACAACTTGGATATCCTGAATAGGATGGGTGCTGATGACCATGATGTTGAGTGCCCTAAAGCCCCAATAACAACAACTACTGAATAGGGGTGATGAATCTACATTCATGAATAGTAGAAGGGAAGAAGTAATTTGGCATATCTTTTGGTTCCATGATGATGGGCAGTTACGTCAAACAGTGGCATGTGGTCCTGAAGCCATCCTCATCAGATCACATGTATATTAAATTCAAGGTTGAAATGGGAACCAGACAGACCATGGCCTATAGGAATCCCAGGAAAAAGGACTGGGAGACATATAGGAGAGACCTTGACTTCAGCCTATCGGAAATTAAAACCTCGATAAGGTATCCAGCAGAGTTTGAGGAAGTAGCAGAGGCAGTAACCTCTGCTATAGTGACCTCATACCAGGACAACTGCTCAATCACCAAGAAGTGCATAAATAGGAGTGTGCCTTGGTGGAATAATAACCTGGAAATGCAAAGGAAACAGGTACGAAGACTGTTTAACCTTGCAAGGCGCAAAGGACAATGGGCAAAATATCGTGAGGCCCTTGTCAATTACAACCTTGCCATCAGACGGGCAAAGGAGGCATCCTGGAAGGCATTCTGTGAGAAAGTGGAGGGCACGGTTGCTCAAGCGAGACTGCATAAAATCCTCACTAGGGTACCAACTAATCCAGGAGGAACATTGAGGAAGGAGGATGGGGAGTATACAAAGACAGCACATGAAACGCTGGAACTGCTCCTCAAGACTCACTTTTCTCAATATACTCTGGAGGATAACTCAGACCAGAATGTGATTCCTGAGAGACAACGGTTCTCAGGTATTCGCAAAGAGGACTGGGATTTGGCCAAGGAGTGTGTCGATTTCAGTAAGGTCCAATGGGCGGTGGGAACATTTCAACCGTTCTTTCCAGCTCTCCTGCAACAAGCGGAAGAAAATCTTATTAGATTCATATGCAGGTTATTCAGGGTTAGCCTAGCAGCAGGTATCATTCCAAATGCCTGTAGGGCAGTGAAGGTTGTCTTCATTCCAAAACCAGGGAGAATTGATCATATCAAGGCCAAGAATATGAGACCAATCAGCCTGTCCTCCTCCATTCTTAAGACATTGGAAAAGCTGGTTAATGTGCATGTTGGAGAAAGGAGTTAAGTAGGGCTCCTCTACAATCAAACCAACATGCATATCAGCCAGGTAAATCATGTGAGACAGCTCTCCACCAACTCGTTGGGAAGGTGGAGAAAGCACTACAATTTCAGGAAATAGCCCTTTTTTATATGGTCGTTCCATTTTAAATCACTCATAATGCCTACTCCCAGATAATTTATCGAATAAACTGCTTCCAGTTGCTGACCTGCTATAGTGTAGATAAATGATACAGGATCTTTCTTTCTATATATTAGCAGCACATTACATTTGTCTACATTGAGATTCAATTGCTATTCCCTGCACCATGCATCAATTTGATGCAGATCCTCCTGCAATTGAATACAGTTTTCCATTGTCACAACCTCTCTATATACTACAGCATCATACACAAAAAGCCTCAGTGCACTTCCGATGTTATCTGCAAGGTCATTTATATATATCGTGAACAGCAACGACCCCACGACACTCCCCTGTGGCACACCTGACATCATTCTTACTTCAGAAGACTTCTCTCCATTGGGAAAGTCATTCTGCATTCTGTTACCTTGGAACTCCTCAATCCAATCACATAATTGGTCTTATAGACCATATGCTATTACTTTGCTCATTAAGCATCTGTGGGGAACTGTATCAAACACCTTGTGGAAGTCAAGAAACACAGCATCTATCTGGTTGCCCATATCTATGGCCCTCTGAGTCTCGTGGACGAATAGCGTGAGCTGGGTTTCACATGATCGCCTTTTTTGAAACCCATGCTGATTCTTACAGAGCAGATTTCTAGTCTCCAGAAATGTCATTTTATTCTAACATAATACATGTTCCAATATTCTACAACTGACCAACGTTAGAGATATAGACCTATAGTTATGCATATTTGTTCGACGTCCCTTCTTAAAAACGGGGATGACCTGCGCCATTTTCCAATCTTTCGGAATGCTACGCTCTTCTAGAGATCTATGGTACACCACTGCAAGGAGGGGGGCAAGTTCCTTCACATCCACTGTGTAAAAACGAACTGGTATCCCGTCAGGTCCTGCAGCCTTTCCTCTTTTGAGCAATTTTAATTGTTTTTCTATCCCTCTGTCAATTATTTCGATATATGCCATTTCGTAATCTGTGTAGCAATCTAGAGAAGTAACTACAGTGCAATCTTCCTCCGAGAAAGAGATTTGGAAAAAGTCATTTAGTAATTCAGCCTTTAGTGTCATCCTCTGTTTCAATGCCATTTTCATCACAGTGTGTTTGACATTAGACCAAAATTTCTTAGGATTTTCAGCCAAGTCAGTACATAGAACTTTACTTTCGAACTCGTTGAACGCCTCTTGCATAGCCCTCCTCATGCTACATTTCGCTTCGTTTAATTTTTGTTTGTCTACAAGGCTTTGGCTATGTTTATGTTTGCAGTGAAGTTTCCTTTGCTTCCATAGCAGTTTTCTAATTTGATTGTTGTACCATGGTGGCTCCTTTCTATCTCTTACACTCTTGCTTGGTACATACTCATCTAACGCATATTATATGATGGCTTTGAACTTTGAACACTGTTCATCAACACTATCTGTACTTGAGATAAAACTTCTTTTTTGAGCCATCAAGTACTCTGAAAGTCACTTTTTGTCACTTTTTCCAAACAGAAAAATCTTCCTACATTTTTTAATATTTCTGTTTATGGCTGAAATTATCGATGCTGTAACCGCTTTATGATTGCTGATTCCCTGTTCTGCATTAACTGTTTCAAATAGTTTGGGTCTGTTTGTCACCAGAAGGTCTAATATGTTGTTGCCACTAGTCGGTTCTGTGTTAAGTGCTCAAGGTAATTTTCAGATAATGCACTCAAAACAATTTCATTGGATTCTTTGTCCCTGCCACCCGTCGTAAACGTTTGGGTCTCCCTGTCTATATCCGGTAAATTAAAATCTCTTCCCAAAACTATAACATGAGCGGGAAATCTACTCAAAATATTTCACAAATTTTCCTTCAGGTGTTCCACCACAACAGCTGCTAAGCCAGGAGGCCTACAGAAACATCCCATTACCATATTTGAGCCTGCTTTAATCGTGACCTTCACCCAAATTATTTCACACTTCGGATCTCAGTCTATTTCCTTCGATACTAGTGCACTTTTTATCACTATAAACACGCCTCCCCCTTCACTGTACAGCCTATCTCTGTGGTATACATTCTAGTCTGAGTTTAGAATCTCATTACTGTTTACATCTGGTTTCAGCCAACTTTCCGTCCCTAGTACTAATGTGGGCATTGTGACTGTTTATTAATGAGAACAGTTCTGGGACCTTTCTATAGACACTCCTGCGGTTTACTACTACATCGATCTTTTCATTTCCTGTTGTGTTCTGCTTACTGCTACCTTGTTGCGACTCAGGAGGCGTCTTGTCGGGCCTAGGGAGGGAATTCTCTAACCTTTAAAAAAAAAAAAAAACACATATGAACACCAAACGTACTCTGCTGCCCTTGTAGCCACTTCCTGCATGTAGTGCACGTCTGCCCTATTCAGGGGAACCCTACATTTCTCCACCCGAGAGCGGAGGTCGAGAAATTTGCACCCTAGATCTCTGTAGAATCGTCTGAGCCTCTGGTTTAAGTCTTCCACTCTGCTCCAAACCAGAGGACCGCGATCGGTTCTGGGAACGACACTACAAATAGTTAGCTCATATTCCACCCCGCGAGTGACGCTTTCAGGTTTCACCAACTCTGCCAACCGCTTGTATGAACTGAGGATGACCTCCAAACCCAGCCGGCAGGAGTCACTGGTGCCAACATGAGCAACAATTTGCAGTCGGGTGCACCCAGTGCTCTCTATCGCCGCCTGAAGGACCTCCTCCACATCTCAGATGAGACCCCCGACAAGCAGAGTGCACACTGGCCTTCTTTCTGCTATTTCCATAAGGGGCTCCTTCACCTGTCTAACATTGGAGCTCCCAATCACTAATAAACCCCTCTCCCAAATGGCCTGCTCAGACCCTGCTGAAGGAGTGGCCACATGTTCACTCACAGACAGAGTGGGCGACCCCACATGGCCAGCCTCCACATTGACCTTTCGCCCCGAGCGACTGAACACCGTTGAACCAACCACACCCCTTGAGGAGAGGGAGGCTCAACTGCATCCGACGCAAAGATGTCCCGACAGCAGGGACCGTGGGTGAAGCATGTAACACCTGTGGTGTCCCATGCGACGCACCAGAGCCCCCACTGCCACAACACTCCAAGGCAGCAGCCTGAAGATGGCTGACCGCAGCCAACAACATGCTTAGCTGCTCGCGAACAGTGGCCAGCTCTGCCTGCTTACATATGCAACAGTCATCCATCCTATCAAATCAACAATTGCCTGTAGAGTGTTAAGTATCTTGTTACTGGCATGAGTTTATAGACATTGACACTGCTCAGCCCACAAATAAATCACGATAGTTCGCTCCTGCTTAGCTATAACTCTGCTGGTGCTGCTCAAGTGCCCAACACTACCAAATACATGAGAATAAACTATTAAAACAGTAGCACTAACGAAATCTGACAATTATGTGGGAATAAACCTCTTAAAACAGAAGTACTAACGAAAATGAAGAACTAGACTGGCAAATTAAATTTGACACATATTAAATTAAGATATTTAGCTCTGTTCACGATGTGACACTGGCAAAAGCTGGCACTGGACTCACTGGACACTGAACTTACTAGTATATGAACAGTTTAAAGAGAGGTGGAAGCTAATGGACAGACCAGAGTGTGTAGCTTAAGATTACTGAATCAAGATTTGTTTCTAAAGTGATTGCAATATTTAGAAATGACAAAATGTCTGCTTTATAAATGTAAACGAACAATAAAACAGTGCTCACTATTCGAATTGAAATATCCAGTAAAATTCTAGGTTTATCCATCCATGTACGGTTATAATATTAAAAATACATGACTACACCTACAACTTCCTTTTTAAAAAAAAATAATAATAATAAGCAACATTAAGTCTAAAGTGACAGTCTTTATACTAACAAGGGGAGATCGCAAATTTAATCTTGTTTTAAAGAGTTAGAACTTTTTCCCCATACCGTTAGTTTCTTGCGAGCAACTCTGGCCAGACACTCATGTAAAACAAAAGATATTTTTAAAGGATATAAATACATGAAAATCTAACATAAGGTGCCATATTTGACGAATTTCGTATTTATACTTCCATGTTACAAAAGTTTGGATGGTAAATGAAACCGTGCATTAAAGATATCTCCAAAACTTGAATTTTAAGATGATGTTTATTTTAGTAAAGTACCTAGCAGTGCGATAATGATGAATAAAAACTTAAACCTTCAGAAAATGTTAGCTCAATAAACATATGATAGTATGCCTTTTCAATAACACATGTAAGTTAGCACACACAACCATCAATATTAGTCACTTGAAAAGAGAGAAAGTAATTACAGTGGTGCAGTCACGGAGAATTGGGAGGGGGGGGGGGGCTAATGGAACAAACCCCCCCCCCCCCCCCCACAGCACCTCCCAGATTTTTTAAATTTTTTAAACAGGCTGGCACCGGAAATTTGAAATAGTACACATCTAATAACTCACAATGTAACTATAATTTGCCAATCACAAGTTAACGAGACAATGGGTTGCCAATGTGAAGCCGCCACTGAGAATGTGGTTGGTTGATGGGCGGATGGGATCAAACAGCTAGGTCATCAGTCCCACTGAGAACATGTGCTACTGTTACTGAGAGTGGTTTTAATGCCGCCGTGACCAGCTTTGATGCTGCCACTATTTTTACTGCTATGCTAAAGTAACAACTGATTGTTCCTATGGTGCCACAGCAAAACAGTCGTGCGCACTAAGATGCCCAGCTGCAGTATGAGTGGCCATTCCCCGTCGGGGGTTCGAGTCCTCCCTCAGGAATGGGTATCAGTGTTGTCGTTTGCAAAAGTTACTTAAGTTAGTGTAAGTAGTTTGTTAGTCTAGGGAATAATGACCACCATAGTCAAGTCCCTTAGATTTACAAACATTTGATTTGAGCAGGTCCGTGGTTTCTCCGAGTGGAATCTTATAAAGGTTGCCTATATCTACAAACAACAACAGTCTTGTTTTAGTTCATTTTTTTACACATAGAGTCTGATTTTAATTAAGCAGTTATAACATCAGCAAGCTTCATATATTTTTGATAGGGAATGATAAGAAGCCTTTACCATTAATAAATTCAGTAGGCTTTATTTATTTTTTTTGAGTCCCCCCCCCCCCCCCAAGAACCAAATCCTGGCTGCACCACTGATTAATTATACCTACTTTGGTAAAAATCACTACATTAGACATAAAAACTTCAGTCTTCGGCTAATGCCAAAGCAGGGATGTCACTTATTGCAAAATCAGTGCATTTGGCACAGGATTTAAATTTTACTTGCCATCCTGGCAGCCTCGCATGAGAATGTTGGCAATCATGTAACACTGACATTAGCCAGTCGCGTTACAATGAAAATGTTTTGTCATGAAATCTTCGTTCTACGAAGACAATTACTTTCACTGAGTGGACAAGGGTATATACAAGAAGCTGTCTACCACAGAGAAGGAACAGCATTATTTATTTACCTCAAGCACTGTAAAAACACCAATCAAGTCATTGTATGTGGATTTCTAAGAATATGAACATCTTGACAAAGATTTTCTACCACGTTCTTGATGTAGCTAACATAACCACATAAGGTGGCCGGGGTGGTTTGTACAAAAATATTTGCCAGTATATGAAATATATAACTGCCAACGCATCTGAATAAAAGTTTAATTTTGTGTCCTATAGTTGCTGGCCTTGAACAATGTGGTTCTATAGTAATACTTATACGCTACACATAGGCGATGTTACAATAAACAGACCCATACTATTACAAAATACACTGATTCATGGTTTCAAAACCTCACACTGTACAGCTTCATTTGTTCCAAAAGCATCAGATGTTTCATTTCTGCCATCTCTAGTTTAAACTCTGCCACAATGACAGTGTACGAGAGAATCAGGAATATGTAAATGGCGCTATGGAGGATGTGATTGCTTCTACATAGAACAAACAGGTAGATTTTTTTTTTTTTTTTTTTTTTTTTTTTTTTTTTTTTTTTTTACAATATTCATGGATCACACAGGAAATCACAATAGGACAACCTTTGGTGAACTTTGAAGATCATCCAAACATACAGTCTGTGAGATGAATCATCATGAAAATTATGCATTGGGCACCAAAAGGAAAAACTGAATATGTTTGAAAATATACACATATATAAAAGTTGGAAACAACACAATAAATGAATTTTTAATGACCAACTACAATCATTATAATATTATTTTTATAATTGTTAAGCTCTTTAAATTCTTATTAAATTTTCATAATTAAGCTGAACAGTCCCTACTGCAGTAGCTGGTGCACAGCAAAACGGTAACTAATACTGGTGACAATAAATAGGTATCACTGAATATGTAATTATTCACTAGTTTAATGGTGTAGATGTTGTGTATCATGTTCAAAGTTTTAGATGTCACCCCACAAGAATGTCACCCTCCCCCTCCATATCACTTCATGTTAAAAATATGAGTAGTTGATGCCATATGTTTTAAATATTCCTTTTGATAAGGAGATAAGATTCCACTTACAGACACTCCTCTTAGATGCTTGGTAAATAATTATAGCAGTAAAAACTGTCCTGATCCAATTGTATATAGGAATACTTAGTGAGGTACTGTATCAAAATTTTAATATATATAACACTCCACCTAATGTTGTAAGTAAGTGACACACAGGTTTTACATACATCCATCACAGATTTTGAGTAAATATTTAAGGCCAAATTTGAACAGTATGGAAGAATAAGTGATATTTTCTAAATAGTGTACGATACATTTATTTTAGTGCTATACTATGGTTAACTTTAATATGTGCAAACAGTTAAATAAGAAAGAAAAATTGAAATGATCTGTTCAAGTTGGAGGAGGGATCATTGTACAAATAATTGCTGAACACTGCAACACCATCAAATGACAATTTGCTGTGTAATGCTGTACTGCCACCTAGTGACTAGGCTTGTAACTGTAAGCAGAGCCTCTTAAACAGAGTCTCTGGAGTCTGTTCATTATTTTGATAATGTCTTGTGGAGTACTACACATATTAGTGATGTTTATTTAAGTCTTGAGATGAAAGAAGCCATTTTCAAACTACAGCACTCACCATAAGTGACCACAAGCTTGTAGTTATTTTATGTAAATGGTATGTATATTAGGCAAATAAGAGCTTTTGTAAAAATTTTATATGCAGTTGTTACATTCTTCCTTGTATATTTGTAGATGCATCTGAAGCTAGTTGTGCAATAATAAGAAATATATATATATATATATATATATATATATATATATATATATATAAATATATATATTTTGTAGAAAAGTGGTCTTTGGCTTCCTTTCTTTATCAAAGCAGATCGCACCCCAAAGATGTGCGAACTATACAGTTGTGATTCACACCCAATGCCGCCAAATCACTCCCTATAATCATCCCAAAATTTCCAAATCTTATCTCAAATACCTCAACACAGAAACCAATCTTACTTCCACAGATATTTCCCAGAAACCCTAACTCCTAACCTAGTCTTACTCATCCCAACAAGGCATCTTCCTAGATTACCATTTTTTACCAAAGCTACGTCATTCGCCAGTCAAGACTGGACAGACTGTGTCAGTATTATAAGGTTAAGTTTATACAAACATACAATAATAAATCAAATACATGATTAGGACAGAGAAAAGTTCATAGGCACAGATAATAATAATGATTTAAAGTAATTTTTAGCAAGCAGATGTTCTCTTGATTCACTCTAAAGTGCATTGTTCAGACCGTCCAGTTTGCTGTTTCACTGTCGAAGAATTCACTCACACTGTATAGTGGTTTATGGCATAAATATTGTGAAATCTTCCTTTTAAATTTCTGCAACTCCATGGACCGTAGCTCATTGTTTAGGTGGTTGAACATTTTAATAGCCACTGCTGAAAAACTGTCTCGAGTTTTGGAGAGTCGACAGCTTGGAATGTCTATCTTACCCTTATTTCGTGTATCGTAATTGTGGAAATCACTCCTGTTTGAGAATGTTTCCTGATTTTCCTTTACGTACATCAGGCATGAGTATACATACCGACTGAAGATAGTCATCACTCCTAGTTGGAGTTGAAGATTGGCTTGCAGTGAATGTCTTCTGCTGGCCTTGATGTTGATGTTGACCTTTACCTGAAGGATGGCAACACGAGTATGTTTATCCATTTCAAATTTATCAACCATCAACAACACCTCCACTTCAACAGCTATGGCTTCTTGTCTCCAGTATGAGTAGTATCTCTCCTTATGAGTATTACTCACACAGCAGCATTCAAAGAGCAAAATTAACCTTCTAAGACCATACAGAGAAGGACCTCTTGTACCTAGTTTCTCCAGTGACCTGACACCTCCCTCACACTCACCATCCAGCCACAAAGAAGGACTCTTCTCATGAACCAGAACCATCCAGACATAGAGCTATTCTATCACATTCTCTACCAGGAATAACCCTGTCAGTCCCACATTATGAAATCAGCTTTGGAAAAATTAAAATATAATGTTTTCTGTATTAATACATTGCAGTAAACATAGAAATGTGTGTTTTAAAATTTTTGTTCGAACTATTGATTTTTTTGTGTAATGTATTTCATGCACAACACAGACGTTTGTATTGAGGTGTTTTATTACTTGGAGGTTATTTTGTTGATAGTTGACACTGCCAGATCAATAATGCTAGCATAATCTTCACCACAGCACCAAAGACAAGGCAATTCACTGCTGGAATAAAATAAAAGGAACCACATTCATACTCACACTCTCAGCCACGTACAGACAGCAACACAACATAACCTCCAAGATGGATAAATTAATACCTCAGTAGTGGATAAACACCATACCAAGTGGCAAAATATCTTACTAGAAGCATGTCATTCATCAACAAAAATGCAACTTTAAGGACTGATGCACAAAATACGGTATAAATCAACTTTTAATATGTTGTTGTCCAGGAACAACACTGGAAATAAAAGGGTTAACTACCTCTCATACTGCCCAGAAAAGAATATCCTACCCATTATCTTCCCCACTTTTTTCCACAATGGTATTCTACCACACACCAAAGCCATATAATATCCTTGTCTATCCTTACTCCACACCTGCTCCGAACACCTTACTTCATTGCTCAATATCCCTGCAATAAACCTAGATGTATGTGTGTAATGGAGGATAGATAATAGCTCACCATAAATATGTTAGTTGAGCCACTTACAGGCATGTAAAACAGAAAATCACATTCAAACAACTTAAATTTTCGACCATGGCCTTCATCAGATAAAGAAACACATACATTTGCACAATCATTTAAACAACTATACACACACAACCACCACCTGCCTACTCCAGTGGTACCAAATCTAGCACTGAAGCAGCTAGAGACAGTGGTTCGTATGTGCATACTTTTCTGGGTGATTGTTTGAATGTGTATTTTTCTGATGAATGCCATAGCCAAAAATTTTTAGTTGTGCGGGTGTTTTAGATGCCAGTCAGCGGCTCAGTAAATGTCACTATGTGAGTTGCCATCTATCCGCCATTATTGACGTTCCAATCGGATTTTCTACTGTTAGATGTACGGCCTACCACATACATCCTACCACTCCCTTCCCACAGGCATTTCCCATCCCATCAAGGGCAGGGATGTTTGTGAAAACAATCATGTGATGTACAAACTAAGCTAAACCACTATGTCCTTTCTACACAGACTTGATAACTACCAAGCTGGGTGTCTGTATGAATGGCCAGTGACTGACGGTGGCCAAGAGACACCTGGTTGCTAAACATGCTGCCCAAAAACTTTAGACTCTTCAATGACTACTGCACAGCTGGATCCTTCCTACCAATACAAGCTTTTGAATTGCTTGGATGGGATCTCTACTTACTGTATATCCTACATTCCAATGATCTCACTGGTTTCAACCTTCACTAGTCATTATCCTGCACCATCTCTCCCCTTGCCTGCTCACACTCCCACCCTACCTACACCAACCATTCATTCAAGATCTTCACCAGTTTCTTCTCCTTCTCTATCATTCTCTTTTCTGACCATCTTTCTCCCTGCCCCCTCCCCCTGGCCTACACTATAACTAATAGCCTCTCCTGCCTAGGCCTTGCACACACTGCTTGACATCACTGGTATCTACCATCTCACCTGTAACCCGTATCCCTCCCCTCCTCATGCCAGCTTGTCTCCCCCCACCACTGATTGCTGCTTTCATAAGAAATGTTTGCACAGTTGCTGGAAATAATGGTGAAATGTGTAAGTTGTGCTTGTGTGTCTGTATTTGGAATGAAGGCTCTTTGGGCCAAAAGCTTAAAGAGTTGAGTAATCTTAGTTGTGTGTTTGCATCTCATGATAAACTACGAGTGAATAGCAATCTACATTTTCATAATATTGTCACTGCAATCTTCAAATACCATATATCCACCTTCAACTAGGCTATCAGAGCCTTTTATTACCCCTCTGAAATTGAACAATGTACACTTTCTCTCCATCTACACCTCCTTTTACTGTGTCTCCATTTACCTAACTAAATATCCTCTCCACCTCCTTTTACTTTGATTACTGTTAAGATCACTTACAGTAATTCACAAAATGCATCATTTATTTCCCACTGAGTAATACCTCAGGTTTTGAAGCAATTTCACATTTAATGTCCATATGTCACTGCATAAAATAAATTTTTATATACCCTAAATGTATTATTTGAAAGTAATGCATGTGCTTGTATTGATTACATCAGGTTGAACCTCTCAGGTTTCATTCCCCAGTGATGGCCTTCCAGCATCATATTAGGAAGCAGCCTTTGACTCCTTGAAATGATTTTGAACAGCACATACAACTCACTGCAAGCCTAGTCTTGCTCACTGTTCTGTACACCAAGATGGTTCATTTGCTGACAGTGACAGTGTACTTGCTCTGTTGTGGTTCAATGGCCGTTTATGTCAGCAGTCCTTGTGCCCCTGAGGTCCAGTGTAGGAACAGATAGTGAGTGCCTCATCACTCATTACAGTAGTGTGTCAGCATCCTTGGAGATCATATCAGCAGACTTACTTTTTCTACAGTTGCAAAAAGACCTGGCTTTTGTTTTATTAAGATTTTCAATAAAATCTGTAATTCTTCCCTATTTTGAATGCTCTGGGCTTTATCTTCGATATATCTTTAATGCACCATGTGTTAATCAGTTACAATTACAATGCATCACTTTCTGACTATATAGAATTATCATCATCTTACAGATGGAAGACCATGCATTAACATCCCATCAATACAGTGATCATTTGAGCTGGAGCATGTGCTCTGATAGTTTTTGTCAGGCATAGGGAAGGAAAGTGGCCGTGCCATACAAAAGAAACCATCTCGACCTTTGCCAGCAGTGATTAAGGAAAATCATGAAAAACCAAAATCATGATGGCCAGAAATGGATTTTAATCACTCTCCTGCTGAACATGAGTCCAGTGTTATACCACTGCTCTACCTCAGTCTGTATAATTGTTTTAAAACATTTGTAAGTCAAATTGTCTGTCTGCTTTCATAGGCAGTGCCAACATACATTTTATTTCAAAGGACAAGCACACACACATAACTGTAGTCTGTGTGTGTTATATAATTATAATGTGTATTCTGTTTTTTTTTTTTTTTTTTTTTTTTTTTTACTCCAAGCTGAACCAATAACATGTATGGCCTGAGCCACAGCAGGTTGCTGCTAAGGAGCTTGGTAAGGTGCAGAGATTAGCCTGCCTAGCCATAACAGGCGGAATTAGCAGCACACTAACTGCTGGGATGGAAACCATGCTGGATATGCCCACATTACACCTTTGTGTCAAGATGGAGGCAGCGGCTGGTGCATACAGACTCAGAACTGGCAACAACTGGAACTCTTTGGGATATCCAGAATCACACACTAAAATAGTGAGTGAAGTAAATATAGGAAAGGTTGGGGAAATGCCAACCGACTATATTATAACCCCATACTGCTTCAACAAGCCTTTCAATATAACAATTGGAAGCAGGGAGCAGTGGGAGAAAATAGTTCGAAACCGTACGGGGCATATTGTCTGGTTCACTGACGGGTCAAAATTAGACCAAGCTGTTGAGGCCGGGGTATATGGGGTGCAGCCAAGACTGGAGGGCGTCATCTCTCTAGGGAAACTTGCCTCAGTATTCCAAGCCGAAATCACTGCCATCAGGGCGTGTGTGGAGGAGAATTTGCATAGGTGCTACAAAGATTGTAGCATCTATATCTATTCAGACAGCCCTGAGATCACTGGCAGCTCCTGCAACAAGGTCTAAAATTGTTGCAGAATGTCACAGGGTTCTGGTGGAGCTAGGGGAAAGCAACAGAGTAAACCTATTGTGTGTCCCTGGCCACTCGGGGATCAGTGGCAACGAACATGCCGACAGATTAGCCAGGATGGGGGCAGAGACTCCATTCATTGGACCAGAACCTGTCCTGACAATCACCAAGGCAATGATCAAATTGGAGCTACGTAAATGGCTCAGAAGACAGCACGTAGAATATTGGACCAAAGTCCATCAACAAAAACATGGCAAGGTAATGATGCCAAAGCCTTGTTTTAAAAGAAGCTCTGCAATCCTGGGTCTGAACAGGAGAGAGATTAGACTCATGGTTGGATTGCTGACAGGCCATGGGAATTTCAAAAAACATCTACGTACAATGGGAATAACAGAAGAGGACCCTAAATGTAGGCTCTGTGATGAAACTGCATCACATCTGATCTTTGAATGCATTGCATTGGAGAGTAAAAGGCACAGAACATTTGGGACAATCAGACCCGAAGAAATTGTGTCTAAAAAAGAACTAGTAAAGGGACTCCTTGCACTGTTCAAGGGCATTTGGTTGGCTTTACTAGACATACAGGGAGCGATACCGCACAATAAACTTAGTTTCGGTGCGGGCAGTGGCGGGTTAGGCCAAGGCCATTTCGGCTTCCCTGAAAAAATCAAATCAAATCAATGGCCTGAGCTGCTAACTTTGACTTTGGTTTAATTTTAGCTACCTTTTGACTATGCTGTGAACATGTTATTCAAAGCATTTTAGTGATTTCTAAGAATTTAATCATTCACAATCTTTTGAAACTTGATAACTTTTGTTTTGCGATTTTAAAGGAATGCGTGAGGAATATAATTTGGCAGCCAAACACTTTTCTGATTTACAATGTGGTTACCCTACACTTGCACTGGAAGTCCCTTTTAAATGTCTTTAGAAACTACAAAAAATGCTTCTGATTTTGGCTCTTTGGGGTACTGTCCTTTCAATGTAAGGTAAAGCAATCAACAATGCAAAGACTAGTTTGAACACCACAGGGTTTTAATAGGCTTGGTCCTGTTTGGGGATGGTATGCCACTGACTTCCTCTGACCCTTTAACTTACCCAGCCAGTAATAGGGGAACCTACAATTTAAAATAGGTTTCAAACCATGGTGTAACTTGACATTTTCCATATTAACAACAATGCAAGATTAGATTATAGACGGAACCATGAATGATGGTGGTGGAGTTTAGGCTTGGTCTGTGAATCTACATCATGTATTCGTTGGCAGCCAATGAGTGTTCAGTAATGTTGTGAATGCTCTGCCAAAATTAAACTTGATTTTAGTGACTTATTTAGTGTATTTTAGTCTATTTGTTGCAAGCTGTCATTGCTGTGGTGTTGGCATGTTACAAAGAAGAGCCACTATTTGTAGACTATAAGGTTTGTTCAAGCTTAAAGCTTGTGTATATGTGTACTTCAACTAATACTTGAAACCAGGAAAGATGCTGTTGTCTAGACAGGCACAACCTGCCACTTTTCATGTGTACAACTATAGATTATGAATACGACATTTACTAAAGATTTGGAATGTTCCAGTTTAATAAAAAGGTATCTTCATATAATATGAGAAGACATGCATTCTTTTATTGATTTTTTATTTTATTTCTCTTTTCGTTTAGTAAATTTACTAATTTATATCTAAAAATCATCTACTGAGTAGAAGGAGATACTATTTAAAAAGGCTTCATTTCTTTTTAAATGGTAGTTGGCAATCTGACAAGATTTTTGATACTATTTGGCAAGTGACCAAACATTTGTAGCCGCATAATTCATCCTTTTAGGGGCCAAAGTTAGATTTAACCTCAAATAATGAAGATCAGCCTTTCTGCTAGTGTTGTAGTAGTGCACACTAGTATTATTCTGATTACACACTTTTGTGTGATGAATACTTTTTTACTCAGTGACGAATTACCCCAAAATATGATTCATACGAGAGAAGTGAATGAAAATAAGCATAGTATGCTAGTTTATTGATATGCCTACAACCAAAATTTTCAATAACCCTAATAGCAGTAGTAGTTTAACTCAAACATTTCAGCACTTCCTCAAAGTGTTGTTTTCCAATCCAATCTCTCAACAATGTATACACCTAAAATTTTTCAATATTCTATCTTAGCTACAGACTTCTGTCTAGAGTCTATGTTTATTATAGGTACCATGCCATTTACTGTACAGAACTGTATATACTGTGTTTTATCAAAATTTAATAAGAATTCATTTGCAGAGAAACACTTAACGATTTTCTGAGAGACATTATTACAATTTCATCAGTTAATTCTTGTTTGTCAGGTATTACTACAATACTTTTAACATCAAACTTTTATCCATTATGGATTAGGAATACTGCGACTGTGGTGAAATGAGGTATCTTGAATGACAGCAACCAGTCGCCTGGTTGCTGTCATTCAAGTAATCTAACTTGTATCATCAGAAAAAACCACAGCTTTGCACCTCCCTGAATATAGAATGGCAAGTCATTAAAATATATTAATAACAGCAAAGGACCCAAAACTGATACCTGTTGGACCCTATTCTTGGTAACTTCCCAGTTTGAGAAAACAGCTGATTTTTGTGAGAAGTGGAGGAAGTGCAAAGTGACTGATAAAAATTTCAGGAGTGAATGGACATACAACTTTGGTGTGTTTGCATGTGTGTGTGTGTTTGCGCGCGCGCGCGTGTGTGTGTGTGTGCGTGTGTGTGTGCGTGTGTGTGTGTGTGTGCGCACGCACGCTTGTTTACCGTTCTTGTGTTCCTCCTAAGGTAAAAGGTAAGTCCTTCCACTCCCAGGATTAGAATGACTCCTCTTCCACTTCATTAAAACCCATATCCTTCCCTTTTTCCCCTCCTTCCTTTCTCTTTTTCTGAAGAAGCAGCCATCGGCTGCAAAAGCTTGTATCTTGTGTCTGTATTTTTATGTCTATCTACGAGCCTGTCCTTTGGATGAATTTTTTACTAATATATATGCGCTCAAAAGTTAATGATGTTCAAGAAATTAACATTTTTGTGTTTTCATGCTGTAGCTTGGGTACTTGTAAACATGAGATTTGCACTTTCAGAGCAATTGGTTTCAGTAAAGAGCATAGTGTATGCTCCTGATATCAATTTTATTTGCATGTATCATCAAATTTTAGTAGATCTGCAAATAGATTGTCCATGAAATCAACTGTAGATGGCAAATATCTCCAAGTACTACTGGTTTCAATAAACTAGCACTATGGCCTACATAAAGAAAAATCATAAAGGGTACTTTAGAATGATTACTGAAAATATATTACAGAGAACAGTTGTTGAACATCAAATATGGGTCACAGGAAACATCTAACCAGCCTCTGCCTTTATTATTTACGAGTCCATCCTATTTGTAAAGGACTAAGTGAAACTTTTGGTAACATTACAACTCTCAACCAAAAGAGATGCAAAAGAAATACTTCGGGGTGCTGTTTTCTTACTGTTGGTCCACAGATGAAATCATTCAGCAAATCACATATTATATCACCTTGTTACAAAATAAATCTGACATTAAGTACTTGTAGGTTTGGTTGACTCACTTTCAAATGTGTGTATTTTATCAAGACTGAAGAAATGTGGCAAACGAGCTCATAATTAAAACATGAGAAACATTTGTAATACTTACAAAACTCAATTCAGAACAGTATTTTATCAGAAAAGTATTTCACCAACAATAACATTATCCAGTAGTCTACCTAAACATTGGGAATAGAATATTATCTTCAATGTTGGATAGAATACGTCATATCACGGGTATACCATTCTTTGCATTAAACAGAAACAAAATAAAATCTGGTGCAAAACATACAATCAGTAACCATAAATGATGTGCTCAGGCAAATTAGAAGCATTTGTCTACACATGGCAAACATTCTAGTTCAAATGCTAGTATCACACGTAATTTTAAATTTGTCATGTTTACAGAAAGCAAGAAGGAAGATCAGAGTTTAAGGTATGGTTGACAATGTGATCATTAAGTGGCAGAGCAATTTCAGAAAATGATGGCCAAACTACTTCGGCTCATCCGACATGTTGACGACGTCATTGGTCAAAGCTGAGGGATGGTATCCCGGTCTTCAGATATGCCACTATTTCTAGATAACCGAAGGTGCTTAAATTGTATGACACTTCTCGCCGGGCTGCAGTGGTTACGTTGGCACCAATAGGAATGACGGCAACTCAGATATCAAATAAATGTTTTTTCGTGAAAGCTTCAATTAAAATGAAAATTATTTTTTCCTGAATGGACAAGGGTACATACAAGAACCTGTCAACCATAGAGCAGGTACAGTATTAACTTTTCTGTGAGTGAAAAGAGCAGCAATACCATTTACTCTGTAGGCTAGCTCATTAAAAATGTTAACACAATTCTAAACTTCATTGTTCATCTGTTACCAACATAAATACTGGAGCCCGGCGAGAAGTGTCGTAAAATTTTACCACGAAGGCAGACCAAAGCTGCCACCCACTCGAACAACAGTCCAGTGTGTTAAACAGTGCACCACCTCACTTGGACATGTTTACAAATTAAGATCTTTCTACTCATGTATAAAGCAGAGACAGTGAGGAATAAATGTGTAGAGACAGTAAGCATATTTTGATGTCAGTTTGTTATGTGGTATACCTTTCTTCTTAATATTATATGATACTGACAAAAATCTATGAGAAAATGATGGGACAAATGTTAATGCCACCAATATCATCTATGAACTATACAGTGGCAAGAGGATGACAACACTCAATTTCGAATTAGGCGTACACAATGCACATAAAGTAAATAAATTGTTTCTATATAAAAATAATAGATTCAGAACCAATTTTCATATTATGATATAAACCTCCCTCTGAGACTGCCTACAGAGAAGAGGTAGAGAAACTGAAAAATCTCAAGGCATTTAAGTGGCGCAATTAACATACATTATTATTTCTCTATAATTTAATTGAAATTATGGCTAACTGGAAGTAAATTTTATGTTAGCGACCGAATGCGCAGGTTTCGTCTTTGTAAGAGTATAGAAAGTGTTTGAAAATAAAATTGCAGAAGACAATTGAGAGGAGCAGCAGACTCCCCCCTACTATATTATTTTTGTCCAAAATATAGAATTAATTTGATCCAAGCGTACTTTTCACAATCACTAGTGATAGTAGTATTGCACTAAACGCAATCCCGATGTAAATACTGATTGTTAATATGGCCCGATCCGTAATAATAAAGAGTAGGTCTACAAAATAAATGTCAAATTAATGCATAAACATATCTATTACTGCTTCTCTGTGCCTAAAATTACAGGTAATAGATCTTCAAACAGGCAAGATTGAAGTACACAATGCCAGTTGATATCTTCAATGACATTATTGGATCGGATATAAATTTCTCTAGCAGGAAGGACTGATCAACTGCTACCGTTCTAACTATACACAATGAGCATCGAATGTGACAAATTATCTTGCTACGACAATCTGCGGAAATTTCAACCTATTTAACTTATCTTAAAAACTTCACGTATTTCTTTCAATATGACAGACAAGGGGTTAAAAGAATAATTATATTTTTCCACTTGAATGTTTGTCAACAGAACTAAAGAACAGAGAAAGGTAACATAACTGACATAAAATCGAAACTATAGACACTTCTTGGTTTGGGAGGTGGATGTAAACAACGATAGACTTTTATAACTCTGTAGTAAACAAAATTATCATTCCAAATGCTGCCTTTATATCAGTAATTGTCATAGCGTCAGGTAAACTTCAAGCATATCAACGATTACGTATATCAGATGCCAAACAAACGCCACGCCCACTTTTCTCACCTGAAATGACGAGGGCCTCATTTGGCCCGCAAGTTACAAAACCCCACGTCATGATGCAGAATGAGAAAGATGAACTTCTGTAAAAACTAGTGGCTGCCTGTCGCAGATATGGCAGACTTATTAAGTCTCGAGGAAAACCATTTTAACAAATGGCGTACTCGTCAACGGAGCTTGCGCAGAAAGCGACCGCCAAATTCGAATTTAAACAGGGAAGTCAACATGAGTGGCTTATGAAAATCACCTATACAGAAAACTGTATGTTTCTTTTACTGTTAAATACGCAAGCTTCGTTCTACACAGACAGTTCTTTCATAATTTCGCAAAATATGTCATTTTATTTCCTATACAAAAAGTTTTTAATGGCGGTTAGGAAACAGCATATTTTCATTGTTAATTCGGTATTGTATCTTCTAGTACCTAAGACGAATAAAGTGAGATAAGAATTACTACTTCTATGCCAGCACACAATGTCAGTAGAGTAATTTTAATTTTACAGTCGTAAGTAAGTGGGATCAATGACGTCTGAAAAATCGGTCCATCCTGAAAATTGAACAGTGCTGATAGTTATACAAGACTATGAACCATGATATATCTTGTCTTTCTTGGTATACGTTAGGACACACGTCCCGTTACTTAGAATATGCCATAAAATTTCAAACATTATTGTTATTGTGGTCTTCAGTCCGCAGACTCGTAAGATGCAGCTCTCCACACTACCCTGTCCTGTGCAAGTCTCATCATCTGAAAATGCGTTCGGCAACCTACAACCTTTTGAATCTGCTTACTGTATTCGTCCCTCAATCTCCCTCTTCGATTTTTACCCCACACACTTCCTTCTAATGCTAAGTTGATCTACCTATCTAATTTTCATCATTATTCTGTAGTACCAAATTTCAAAAGCGTCTATCATATTTTTGTCTGAACTCCTTCTCTTCCACGTTTCACTCCCATAAAAGCTACACTCCGGACAAATGCTTTCAGAAAGGTCTTCCTAACATTTAAATTAATATTGGGTTTAACAGGTTTCGCTTATTTAGAAATGCTTTTCTTCCCATAGCCATTTTGCATATTATATCTTCTCTACTTCGGCCATCGGAAGTTATTTTGCTACCCAAATAACAAAACTCATCTACTACGTAGTTTTACTGTCTCGTTACCTAATCTAATTCCTTCAGCATTGCCTGATTTTCTGACTTTGTATTCCATTACAGTACCCTCGTTTTACTCTTGTTAATGTTCATGGTATATCTTCTTTCCAAGACACTGTCCATTCAATTCAATTGCTCCCCCATATCCTGTGCAGTCTCTGACAAAATTACTATGTCATCGGCAGCCTGGAAAGTTTTTATTTCTTCTCCCTGAACCTTAATTTCCTCTCCAAATTTTTCCTTGCATTCCTTCACTGCTTGCTCAATGTACAGATTGAACAACATTGGAGAAAAGCTAAAACCCTGTCTTACTCCTTTTCCTACCTCTCCTTCCCGAAACTTGCCCTTCGACTCTAATAACCACAGTCTGGTTTTTGTATAGGTTGACTATAACTCTTCGCTCTCTATATTTTACCCCTGCTACCTTCAGAATTCGAAAGAGTGTATTCCAGTCTGCACTGTCGAAACCTTTCTCCAGATACACAAATGCTAAAAATGTAAATTTCCCTTTCGTTATCCCATCTTCTAAGATAAGTTGTAATGTTCCTACATTTCTCCTAAATTCAAACTGATCTTCCCTGAGGTCGGATTCCATAAGTTTTTCCATTCGTCTGTAAATAATTTGTGTTAGTATTTTGCAACCATGACTTTTAAACTGATAGTTCTGCAATTTTAACATTTGTCTGTATTTACTTTCTCTGGAATTGGAATTACAATATTCTTCTTGAAGTCAGAGGGTATTTTCCATGTCACATACATCTTGCATACCAGGTGGAACAATTTCTTCATGATTGATTCTCCTAACGATATCAGCTGTTCAGAAGGAATATCATCTATTCCAGGGACCTTGTTACGACTCAAATCTTTCAGCACTCTCTCAAATTCTTCTCGCAGTATTGTATCTCCTATCTCATCTTCTTCCACTTCGTCTTCCATTTCTAGAATACTGCCTTCAAGTTTATTTCCTTTGGATAGTCCCTCTGCATATCAGTATTCCTTCCATAGTACCGTTTTCCCTTCTTTGCTTAGTACTGGTTTTCCGTCTAAGTTCTTGATATTCATACAGCTTCTTTTCTTGTCTCCACATATCTCTTTTATTTTCCTGTATTTTTTTGCTTAGTTATACATACTTCTACGGTTCTGCATTTATCCTCTAGCCACTCCTGCTTTGCCAGTCTGCACTTCCAGTCAATCTTATTTTTCAGACGTTTGTACTCCCTTTTGCCTTATTGCTTATTTAATCCTCTGCGGCTTTCACTACCCTACCTCTCAGAGCTAACCAATCTTCTTCTACTGTATTACTTTCTCCCTTTTCAGCCAATCCTTGCCTAATGCTCCCTCTGAAACTCTCAACCACCTCTGGTTACTTCAATTTGTCCAAGTTCCATCTCCTAACATTTCTACCTATCTGCAGTCTCTTAAGTTTTATATATTCACAGAATATGTGACATCAACTGCAAATGAGCAATGCTGAAAATGTGAACCCAGCCGGGATTCACACTTGGGTCTTCTGCTTTCTAGGCAGTTGCGCTGACCACTACACCACCGGGGGACACAGTGATCATCACACCTGCACGGACTGCCTAAGCACGCCTCCTGTCAGATACAAATTCCCAGTTTGTAGCACTTACTCTTTAGGGAATTAGTTTCATAATTACGAGTTTGAGTACTTTGGGCAGGGTGAAGCTGGGGATTTGTATCTAAGAGGAGGTGTGCTTAGGCAGTTCTTGCAGGTGCGGTGATCACTGTGTCCCCAGTGGTGTAGTGGTCAGCGCAACTGCCTAGAAAGCAGGAGACCTAGATTCGAATCCTGGGTGGGTACACATTTTCAGCTTTGCCCATTCACACTTGATGTCTTATATTCTGTGAATATGAAAAAATGACAACTGCAGGGTCAGAAGTAACGTCTGTTCTTTTGGAACAGATGCCACATGTATGTATCTTAAGTTTTAATCTGCAGTTCATAACCAATAAGTTATGGTCAGAGTCTGTATCTGCCCCTGGATATGTCTTACAATTTAAAAACCTGATTTCTAAATCTATTCCATTATAAAGTCAATCTGGTACCTTGCAGTGTGTCCTGCTCTCTTCCACGTATACAGCCTTCTTTCATGATGTTTAAACCAAGTGTTAGTGATCATTAAATTGTGCTCTGCACAAAATTCTACCAAGCAATCTCCTCTTTCATTCCTTTTTCGCAGTCCATATTCACCTACTACATTTCCTTCTCTTTCCTTTTCTACTACCGTGTTCCAGTACTCCATTACAGTCAAGTTTTCGTCTCCCTTAACTTTCTGACTGATTTGTTTTGTCTCCTGATACATTTCTCGATATCCTCATCATCGACCAAGATAGTTGGCATATAAACTTGCACTATTGTGGTCGGTGTTGGTTTTGTGTCTATCTTTGCTACGATAATGCGTTCACTACGCTGTTCATAATAACTTATGTGCATTCATATTTTCTTATTCATTATCAGGCCTACTCCTGTATTACCACCAACTGATTTTGTATTTATAACCCTGTACTCATCTGGCCAGAAATCCTGTTCATCCTGCCACCGAACTTTACTAATCCCTACCATATCTAACTTTAACGTATCCATTTCTCTTTTTAAATTTTCTAACTTACCTACTCAATTAAGAGTTAGAAAATACCATGCTTCAATCTGTAGAATGCCTGTTTTGTTTTTCTTGATAACGATATCCTCCTGAGTAGATCCCGCCTGGAGATCCAAATGGGGGACTATTTAACCTCCAGAATATTTTACCCAAGAACGCCATCATCGTATATTCATACAGTACTGTAGAGCTGCAAGTCCTTGGGAAACGTAACGACTGTAGTTTCCCCTTGATTTCAGCCATTCACAGTAACTGCATGGCAAAGCCATGTTAGATGATGTTACAACGCCACCACAGTCAATCATCCAGACTGTTGCCTCTGTAACTACTGAAAAGGCTGCTGCCCTTCTTCAGGAACCACACATTTGTCTGGTCTCTTCACAAATACCCTTCCGTTGGGGTTGCATCTATGGTACGGCTATCGTTGATGCATGCAAGCCAATGTCTGTGGTTCATGGGGGTAGTTCAAACATAGAGTAGGAAATAGGTAGGCACTAAATAAGCAGCCCTAAATGACCATGAGTGCTGGAAGTAAATTTAGATCTACTGCTATCGAGTTATATAGTCGAATGTTGTTACTGGACGCCATGATCATAACATGCTTATTTATTTTTAATACTTAAATTACAGGGCGTTAAATCCTGACCCCTCTGGGCTCGTGAAGGTCGCAGATGGTAGTTGTTGCGAGTATGCAATGCTGCCACTAAATGTCAGGTGCAATGAGTTCATGATGGAAAAATAACTGGTCAGCTTGTTACACACTCTGTATATATTTGCTGTCTGATGAGACAATACGTAACATGAATTTTACTTCAATAAACGTGAATATAAGCGATGACATGAAGTATGGACACATTACAGAGAACTCAAGTTAACCTTGTTAAGGCCAATTCACACTGTCCGTCACGTCACGTCCCGTCACCGAACGTCAGAACATTCCGCAATGTATTTCTAAGGCCGGATCCACACATTGGACCCAACGTTGGCGCCAACAATGTTCGTCCAATGTGTGGATCTGTGAAATAGCGTTGGAACCAACGTTGGCGCCAACGTTGGAACGGATCCGTTGCTTGTCGGTATTTCGACCAAACATCAAAGGACGTTGGGCCAATATGGGTACGTCGTACACACATTGGCGCCAACCTTTCATTCTGTCTTTGTCGTCTGCTCATCTCGAAACTGTTTCTTTCTTCGTTCGTCCTTTGTCGCTGTTTTAAAGTTTCGAAATGTCTCTGTAAATATTAGAACTGCATCAGAAAGTGATTTATTTGTGAAAGAAACATCAAAAAACGAAATGCCGCAGCAAAACTTAGGCATAAACTGTGTAATTAAAAACTTTTTAGACTTTCAACACACTCCATTACTGAATTTAATTTTTAAAATTAACAGTACAGTACTTAATATTTCCTATCACGTTTTAAATATTGTTTGGCAAACTTCAAGCACTACCAGTGATATAAATTACATGGTTATTTTTAAAGGGAAGTGGAGGCTTCTAAAACTGTCTCCTTTACCAATAAATCGAAGCGTAATACCAAAAGAATAGCATCCCTCCAAAACATCTTTCTTTTTTATTTTTATTTCAATCATTTAAAGTAGCAGGTGTACGTTTTAATAATGTATCCTTTACTTTTAGCATATTTTAAAAGTTAATGATTTCGTACCATAATTAATGTTTGGGAGGAAGTCATACAACACCCCATCTTTTACGTATGTTTCCCATTTTGGTTTACAATGACAAAATGTAATTATTCACACTCAAAAGCGTTAACGCATTGGCCGCTATTAGAGCGTCAGATATGTTTACATTGGCTCTCGACGAATTCAACTGAATGTCGGCCCCATGTGTGGACGCTGTCTCAAAAATATTGGCCAATGTTGGCGCCAGCGTTGGTACCAATGTGTGGACGCGGGGTAATGGTGGCATTCACACAGACCATCACGTCACGTCAACGTCACATCAAGCTTTCTCGAGAAGAATGTTTTGACGGAACAGTTGTCTGTTAACGTCAGAAGTTAACCTATTTTCGTCACATTAATTACATGTTGCAGTCGACGGTTGCACTGTTTATATGCAAATGTGTCTTGTTAATCTTTATTCTGTCGTTATACTTCGTTTTAGGGGTAAATCTCAAATGTTTCATGATGACGTAAATATTTTTCTCAATTGAGTGTCCCCCTAAAATCGAGGTCTGATATCTGAAACCAAAAAATGGTTTATGTTACGTAGCATTGTAACAGGAAAGATTGAAGCAAACTGTTTGTTTGAATAAGATTGTAATTTGATTACGCATTTTTCATTAAACATTTTAAATGAAAAATTGAGTTCTAATGAAAGACAAAAATTCAGTTGTTTACAACGGTATTAACAATGACAGCGGGCAAATCGTAATGGATAAAGTAAACAGACGCTATTTACGCTCTTATAAGTATTGTTTGATGTTTTCATATGTTTATTTTTTTCGCTTGAAAATAGATGTCGATGTTTTGAAATGTTGTTTCAGTTCCCAGTAAGTGGGCCAAAAACATACATTGTAGAGTTTTCTTTGGGCGTCACTAAAATGTTCAAATGTTTGTATAGCTTATGGGTCTTAATTACAGAGTCATCAGTCCCTAAACTTACAAACTACTTACGAACTAGCTAACACTAAGGACGGCACAAATATCCATGCCAGAGGGGAGATTCGAACCCCCGACCGTAGAGGCCGTGCAGACCATGACTGGAGCACCTCAGTCCCCTCAGTCATCGCGGCCGGCTTGGCCATCATTAACATTTAGCATTGTTGTTCCCTCAATTATAGTGTTAAACTATGATTTTCTACATAACAGATCGCCACTCATAACCTCACTTTCAACATCGCGTATTGAGATGGGTGAATTGACGTGACGGACAGTGTGAATACAACTTGACGTGACGGTGCCGTGACATGACATTGACATGACGGACAGTGTGAATTGGCCTTTATGGTAATGTAACAAAGAGAATCGTATCTGTTAAGTAAAAGGTCCCAAGTTCAAGTGAGTAATTATTTTTCTTATTTTCACTAATGACTAATTATTTTTCGTATTTTCTTTTCAGTGCCATATTTTCTGTCATCAGGAAATCATATCAAAATGTGAATAATTTTCTAATGAAAATGACATTTTATTTTTTACTGAGTGAAACTATTTGATACAGACATATGTACACTGATAATAGCTACTGCAGAACAATTCCCAATTTTCAGTGACGAGAATGCTGAAACGAAATATTCTTGCAGCTAAAAATGAGATTTGGCAGGAAAATTCATTAATAGCTCTAGTATAATTCGCACATGCTCATTTTGCCACAGATGATATATAAAATACCCAGAAAATATATCTGCTGTTGATTGGCATGGCTTTCTGCATATTCTGTACAGCCTTTGGAATTGTTACATCTTCTAAATTTTTACAGTTAATATATGGAGAAAGCTCTGCTGAACAACTGCATGTGCATTCTTCTGGGTTATTTGATATCTCTTCTGATTTCTGCCAATGCCTAAAAATCTCGTCTTTTTTTCATCCTTCTGAGGAGAAACAAGCATGTACGAATTTCACTAATATTATTGATGAAGTTTCATAGCAGATTAGTCTCAATTCATTCTGCAATGGAATTTCGTTTTAGCATGTAGGCTACTCCCTTGAAGAGTGTAGATCCAGATCTCTTCATTATAATTTTCAGTTCACTGAAAATATAGGGCTGAAATAAAAGTAAGTAAATGAAGTTTCCAGACTGCAGTTTTGTATACGGTACCGATTAATTGCAAATAAACTCTCGTCGTTTAGCCACCAGAACAAGCCATGGTTTGGGAAAACAGATATGTACAGAAGTTGATTTTGTGCGATAAACGCTTATATTTATGTTTATTGAAAGAAAATTATACATTGTACTATCTGACCCAACAGAAAACACATACAGAGGGTGTAACACATCCAACAATGTCTCAAATACATCGCCCTTTTTTTCACATTATGAAAAGAACAACTCGTTGAGCTTGACATCCAGTGGCAGCACCACACACTTCGCGACTCTGCTCTCTGCGACTGCGATCTACGCAACCCAAGGAAGCTCAGGATTTAACATAGAGTCCTAAAAATTCCGTATTACACATGGAGGTAGGAATATAGGGAGATGGCGCTACGTATCCTTATACTCTAAGCGTATCCCAGCCGTACTACGCTTTGAATCCATGGTTGCCATGACACAAAACTTAGTTTTTACAAGGTCTTTGCAGGGTGCAAGGAGATTAGAATCTCTGGAGATGCCTAACACTGAAAAAGTTAAGGCAGCCTGGAGGCACTCCAACATTTGTTTGTGCCCCTAATCATTTGTAGTTATAATCAATGAAATGTATGTCATATGTAAGTAAATACTCCAATATGACTGCCAATTTAGTGACGTGACGTAAAGAGGGCAATATCTTTGTTTTTGGCACAAAAGCGTGGCCCTTCTGGCTTCAACCAATCCTTGCCTCAACATAGATAACGCCAACTCCCTTTATTCTAACCTCCATGGCAGTGTGTTATAGCTGTTTCTGTGTTTACAGTCGCTAATTGCAACATATGAACATGTAAAGTCCTCATACTGGTTGTTTCAAAAACGAAAAAAAATCGCGGTTATTCCTTTTAAAAATAGTTGTTACTACAATATTACGAATCATAAACATGGGTTCTTTCTTTAGCTAATCTGTGATCGTCAGATAAAATAATTCGATTGAGTGAACAACGCCAGATTTACGAGCACAGTGATGATATCTTTTCTTTGTGTAGTAACTTTCATTAATATTCGAAATAGGTTTTGCTGTCGAAATCATTGACTTAATATAAATCAAATTTATATTTTATTCCTTATTCATTCGTAAATAATATATTAAGTAGGGGAAATAATTTTCATCTTTAGTAAATTGAAAAGAGAAAAATATGCTACATTACAACTTGTATAAGTTCTTTCACAATAGCAGTGGTTAAATCACACATTAGCGAGGCAGTTTACACATGAAATGGTACTTCCTTCGATTTCGCGTCACAATCAGAACTATTCTACACATAAACATCACGCACATAACCATAACAGTGCAAAATCCTTCCAAAAACGAGCGACAAGCATACACAAACAATGTAAATACAGCAGTGTTTCGGTCGGATTAAGATGGCTACCCTTGGCTTCAAAGCTATGGTGTCAGAGCTCCTCGATTTATTCTTACCTCCATGGTAGTAACACAGCCGACGCTAGTACTAAACGATACATCTGAGGCAACTCCTATGCAGCAACGCCACAAGCGCGATTATCTAAAACTACGAACTGCTTCATGTAGACCTTTTAACACGATGTATGGCAGATATTCCTTGACGCGACAATAGACAGCAATAAAACATGAAACACGAAGAAAACCGAGCTCCTCTATTCGTTCAATCATACCACACAAGAGCCTGAAGGAAATTGATTTCCTGGAACGTCATTCATTTAAATTATTTCTTCGAGCTAAAGGTCTCTATTTAAGGCCAATTCTTCGATTCCATGGTTAGGGCAGCAGAGGTGCATGACCTAGGGACCACTATATGTAGGTGGACTAGGGCCATGCTCAGTGGAAGAAAGGTAGAGGCTTCCATGATGAATGAAAAAATGGTAATCAACACCACTAGGGGTTGCCCGCAAGGAGGAGTTCTTTCCCCTTTATTGTGGAATCTAGTGGTGATTGATCTCATTGGACAATTAAACTCTAGGCAGTTCTTTTGCCAAGGATACACAGATGATCTTGTCATAGTAATACTTGGCAACTTTGCTGACACAGTGCAGAATATGGCACAAGGTGCCTTGGACATTGTGCAAGACTGGTGCAGAAAACAGGATCGGGGGGTTAATCCTAAGAAGACTGTTGTTGTACCATTCACAAGGAAAGATATCCAACACTCAAGTTGGAATCTAAAGATTTTCAATGAAGCGCTACCTGTGAAGGGGACAGTGAAATATCTAGGGGTTACCCTAGATGAGAGCTGACATGGACCCCTGACATTAGGAATATTTGCTCTAAGGCAAAAGGTACTTTAGTAAGTACCAGGAGAGCTTGTGGTAAAAATTGGGGCCTGAGCCCCAAGGGTATGCACTGGATATACACCACAGTGATTAGACCCAGGATCACCTATGGGGCGGTCGTGTGGTGGAAGAAGGTAGAACAGCAGGTTGCTGCTAAGGAGCTTGGTAAGGTGCAGAGACTAGCCTGCTTAGCCATAACAGGCGGAATTAGCAGCACACCAACTGCTGGGATGGAAACCATGCTGGATATGCCCCCATTACACTTTTGGGTCAAGATGGAGGCAGTGGCTGGTGCCTACAGACTCAAATCTGTCAACAACTGGAACTCTTTGGGATATCCAGAATCACACACTAAAATAGTGAGTGAGGTAAATATAGGAAAGGTTGGGGAAATGCCAACCGACTATATTATAACCCCATACTGCTTCAACAAGCCTTTCAGTATAACAATTGGAAGTAGCGAGCAGTGGGAGAAAATAGTTCGAAACCGTACGGGGCATATTGTCTGGTTCACTGACGGGTCGGGGTTTACGGGGGGCAGCAAGACTGGAGGGCGTCATCTCTCTAGGGAAACTGGCCTCAGTATTCCAGGCCGAAATCACTGCCATCAGGGCATGCGTGGAGGAGAATTTGCGTAGGTGCTACAAAGATCGTAGCATCTATATCTATTCAGACAGCCAGGCAGCCCTGAGATCACTGGCAGCTCCTACAACAAGGTCTAAAATTGTTGCAGAATGTCACAGGGTTCTGGTGGAGCTAGGGGAAAGTAATAGAGTAAACCTATTGTGGGTCCCTGGCCACTCGGGGATCAGTGGCAACGAACATGCCGACGGATTAGCCAGGATGGGGGTAGAGGCTCCATTTATTGGACCGGAACCTGTCCTGACAATCACCAAGGCAATGATTAAATTGGAGCTACGTAACTGGCTCAGAAGACAGCATGTAGGATATTGGACCAAAGTCCATCAACAAAAACATGGCAAGGTAATTATGCCAAAGCCTTGTTTTAAAAGAAGCAGGAGAGAGATTAGACTCATGGTTGGATTGCTGACAGGCCATGGGAATTTCAAAAAACACCTACATACAATGGGAATAACATAAGAGGACCCTAAATGTAGGATCTGTGATGACGGTGATGAAACTGCATCACACCTGATCTTTGAATGCATTGCATTGGAGAGTAAAAGGCACAGAACATTTGGGACAACCAGACCCGAAGAAATTGTGTCTAATAAAGAACTGGTAAAGGGATTCCTTGCACTGTTCAAGGGCATTGGTTGGCTTTACTAGACATACAGGGGGCGATACCGCACAATAAACGTAGTTTCGGTGCGGGCAGTGGCGGGTTAGACCAAGACTGTTTTGGCTTCCCTGAAAGAATCAAACCAAATCAAATCAAGGCCAATTCACACTGTCCGTCACGTCACATCAGCGTCCGTCAGAACATTCCACAATGTATTTCTAATGGCGGCATTCACACTGTCCCTCACCAGACCATTACGTCACGTCAATGTCACATCAAGCTTTCTTGAGAAGAATGTTTTGATGGAAAGGCTGTCTGCTAACATCGGAAGTTAACCTATTGTCGTCACGCGAATTACATGTTGCAGTCGACGATTGCACTGTTTATATGAAATTGTGTCTTATTCATCTTTATTTTGTTGTTATACCTCATTTTAGGGGTAAATCTCAAAAGTTTCATGACAACTTAAATATTTTTGTCAATTGAGTGTCCCCCTAAAATCGCGGTCGGATATCTGAAACAAAAAAAATTATTTTTGTTACGTAAGATTGTGACAGAAAGACTGATGCAAACTGTTTATTTGAATAAGATTGTAATTTGATTACGCGTTTTACATTAAATAACATTTTAAATAAAAAATTCAGTTCTAATGAAAGACAAAAATTCAATTGTTTACGACGGTATTAAGAATGTCAATGGGCAAATCGTAATTGATAAAGTAAACAGGCGCTTTTTATGCTCTTATAAGTATTGTTTGATGTTTATTTTTTGATTTGAATACAGATGTCGATGTTTTGAAATGTTGTTTCAGTTCCCAGTAATTTGGCGAAAAACACACTGTAAAGTTTTCTTTGGCTGCCAATAACATTCTATTCCCTCAATTCTAGTATTAAACTATGACTTTCTACATAACATCGCAACTCATAACTTCACTTTGAACATCGCATATTGAAATGGGCGAATTGACGTGACGGACACTGACAGACAGTGTGAATACAACTTGACGTGATGGTGCCGTGACGTGACGGACAGTGTGAATTGGCCTTTAATGTGAAGTTGTCATTTTTTATTAATTCTTTCTTTTTCTCTTACGTAGTTAGTATGTAGTTGTGTCAATACTGCTTTGAATTACAGACTCATCACTTTCTTGTATTAAATACCAAAGTTTGTGTAACTAAGGTCCAAACTGCTTGGGTTATCGTTCCCTAGATTCACACATTAATTAAATTAACTTTTATGCCAATGACATCATCCACACAAATGGCCAAGGGAGGACTCTGTCAACTACTGATGGCAGCAGCAGTGCAATTCGAGACATGGAGCCTCAGACTGCGTGGCAGTTTTATATTACGACACTTGCTTGCAAAAGTATATGTTTATCTAAATTTACATTTAAGGCCTATTCACACTGTCCATCATGTCAACGCCACATCACGGAACCATTATGTCAAGTTGTATTCACACAGTACATCACGAAAATTCGTACATACCAATGCTGAAAGTGGGGTAATGAGTGGCGATTTGTTATGCAGAAAATAATAGTTTAACACTGGAATTGAGGAAACAACACCGTTAATTGTTATTGATGGCCAAAGAAAACTTTACAACGTATGTTTTTCTCAACTTAGGGTGGTAAAGTGCTGGGATGTGAAGCAACACTTCAAAACATCGACATCTATTTTCAAGCGAAAAAAATAAACATACGAATGCATCAAACAATATTTATATGAGCATAAATAGAGCCTGTTTACTTTATCCACTATACCATGACGATCTGCCTCCTGATATTGTTAATACCATTGTATATAGCTGAATTTTTCTCCTTCATTAGCACTGACTTTTTCATTTAAAATGTTATTTATTGAAAACTGCGTCAAGAAATTACAATATTATTCAAATAATGTATTTGCTTCCGTCTTTTCTGTTACAATATAACAAAACACAAACCATATGTCGGTTTTAGATATTATCTGACCTCGCTTTTAGAAGGACAAAAAATTGAGAAAAATATTTAAGTCGTCATGAATCATTTGGAAATTACCGCTAAAACAAAGTATAATAATAAAATAAAGATTAATAAGACACATTTGCGTGTAAACCGTGTAATAATCGACTACAAAATGAAAGTCGCGTGACGAAAATAGGTTAACTTCCGATGTTAGCAGATGTCCGTTCCATCAAAACATTCTCCTCTGGAAAGCTTGACATGACGTTGACGTGACGTGACGGTCTGGTGACAGACAGTGTAAATGCCACCATTACCACGTGCAATGTTCTGGAGGACGGGTATGTGACAGTGTGAATTTCCCTTTATGCAGCATTTTGCAAAAAGCACACATTTTTTTAGAGCTGTCACAGTAAATCTTCAAATTAAGGCACAAAAACGACATATACCATTCGTTGGAGTTCGACTGTGACCGGAATGAAAGAATTGAGTCCCAGGGATCCGCAACAATTTCGGAACTTTGTGAGGAAGGACGTGACTTGTTTTGAAGAGCTGCTGTCAGTGAAGAACAAATGATTGCTGACATAACTTGTTATGATAGAGGGATCGGGTGGGTTATACAAACAAAATTCCTCCCTGTATGACTGAATTATTACTCAACGACTCTCTATTCCCATTAATTTCTAAAGTATGAAGCAACCAATATAAGAACTCCTTTTCATAAACACATAGTATAAAAGTCTCCTGGCACAGAAATATTGTTTTTTGTTTAATCACTGCAGTTATGTAAATCTACTAAATAGAAAAACGAGAAAAACGGTCAAAATCCGTAACAGGGAAGTCTGAAATCTGTACTAAGCACGAATGTCATACACAAATAATAAACAGAAAGCTTTTGCACATGTTAGTGCTGTATAGTGCGCATGCATGAATTCACGGGAGTTCAAGGGGAATTACATGACGATTCGCTGCGACAGGCATAGGAGAGCCTGCAACAGGCGACAGACATCTATTGGTAGATCATGTGGAACTACCGCAGAACCATGATTATTAGCAGACACTTTATCCGCTCGCTTGTGTAGAGACTAGTTCTCAACTCCCATGAACAGGCGCATGCGCACTAGGCAGCGCTAACGCGCACATGTGCAGAGGGTGGTGCTGCAGAAAGCTTCCTGCTTGTTATTTATGTATGATACTCGTGATTAAGACTGATTTCAGACTTCCATGTTGCGGATTTTGCCGATTTTTCAGTTATTATTCATAAATGCAGTAATTAAACAAAAACAATATTAGTCTGACAGCAAACTTTTATATGAGGTTTTTATTAAAAGGAGTATTTATGTTGGTTGCTTCATACTTTAGAAATAGGCCCAGCACGGCTGCTGCTGGCAGGTTGACCATACTTTCCCTATACAGAGCTTTAAGCGAACACAGTATAACATAGACAGACTATACCGCCTACGACAGCGTACAGGCCGGTACAGACATTGAAGCCCGGCAGAAACGGAGTTGGACCGATAAATGCGTAGTAGTTCAAGTGGCGCTCGCCTTAATTACGTTGTCATTTGAATCCCTTAGAACAGGAAAAAAAATTACCATATTTTCCGCGTAGACAGGTGAATACTGAAGGAATGCAACAGTGTTCTTAGCAAGTACAATACGTATTGTGCTTGTATAAAAATAATAATTGAAAGTATTGCTTTTATATGAAATAAAAATTGTGACATGAAAAAGTTCACCTGCCACTTTTTTGGTTTTGTGGTCAGGAAATCTTCGTCAGCGAGAAAGTTTTATATAATTAAATGAACTTTTCTTTTTATTTAAACAACTTTTTTATAGCTCCCCTGATTTTCCCACAAATTTGGATACAATAGAGCGGTGGAACTTTTCGAATTCTACTCGTTACTTTTAGCGAGCTTGCCCACCAGTGAGCACAGATTCTGTTGCCCACTCACCTTGTACTTTGTGACCAATATTGACAAATATTTGTAATTTGGGATACAATTTTCGGTATCCAATAATTATGACTTAACACTTTTTATTTATTTTAATACTAACTAGCTGAGCCGCACCGGCTTTGCACAGGAATCTTTAAACTATGTTAACTCAAGAACTACAGAACATATTGTGATGTGGTTTCTTTCAATTTATTCAGCATAATCCTGTGTTCAACGTATGCTACATCAATGCCAATACGAAAACGAGAAATAATTGAAATAATAATAATGTAGAGTGGTTTACCACTTCCGCACATTCGTGACCTTTGCAGCGTATACTATGAGGCCTGTGCCAAAGTACATAGTATAGAATTGTAGAACTCACAACGATTTAAGGGAAAAAAGACCCCGAGATCATATGTTCAACTTTTACAGATCTCCCACAATCATTAAATCTGTATTCTTAAGCCATCTGGTACCAGCGCTAAATGATAAATGTGTGTGTGTGTTTATTTGTTATTATTTTTTTATGTAGATGTTTGTGAGTTCTGCAAGTTTACACTATGTGCACTTGTTTAGCTCTTATAGTTTAGGCTCAAGAGCTGACTAAAGTGCAGAAGCGGTAAACTATTCTACGTTATGATTCTTATTTTAGTTTTTTTTTCATATATTCGTTTTGACATTATATATAACCTAAGATTATCTCAGGATTCTAAAGAAGAATATTTTATATAAAGATTATCTCAGGATTCTAAAGAAGAACATTTTATATAATATTGTATTTGTTATCCCTATCTGAAATTTGTAATAATTTATGGCAAAAATAGATTGTCAAGAAGGAACTCCTTAAAATATATGAAAAAGGAATTAACAGACAGCGAACTCAATGAAATACCACAGCTGTGGCTGGCTGGCGCTCAGTCGCCATGTTGGTTGGGTGTCGCGCTCTCAGCTGTCTTCATTTCACCGTCATTGTAAGACCTCTCTATGTTATTCTGTGCTAACTGTGTTGTCAGCAGAATAGAAATGATTCCAAAACTGTAATTTACAAAAGGCACCTCAATGTCCATTTAGTTTTCACTGGCACAAGGGACATTCATACTGTGAGAATAGGACATGCCAGTCATAACGTCTATTTGGAGGCACCATCCGCAACGTTGTATATATCTGACATGTCGAACATAGATCTATTTGATGCGCCACTGTGGCCGTGTAGTGAATTACGATGTTTCATAATACGTAGCACATTGTGACCGGAGCTCATGTACATAGCAGACATAGAACAGAAAGCAACTCTAAGCATTACGTGTACGGTGCCGTGTTTACTTCCTACACACCTACCTGTCATTCGTAGACAAGACGTTTCTTTAGTAGAGACACACGGCAACCACAGATAAACAAATTGAAAAGAAAAAAAAAGTTCAAATCTTTTTAAATCTATCGGAGCAAACTTAGTGGTCATCAGTCCGCAGCTTACAAACTACTTAAACTAAGGTAAACTAACCTAAGGACAAACACACACATCAATGCCCCAGGGAGGACTCGAGCCTCCGACGGCGAGCAACCGGCGCTCCGCAGCGAGTTGCCTTAGACCGCTCGGCTACTCCACCGCGGCAAACAAACTGAAGTGATCCTGATTTACGGCAAATGTAAGGGAAATGTTGACACTGTCGTTACCATGTATGCCGAACGTTTTCCAGAGAATGTTCAATCTAGTTCGTTTTATTACAAGGTTGTGAATCTCATGTTTGGTGGCAGTGTACAGTGTACAGAAGTGGAAGCGAAGCAAACCAGCTACAGAGGAAGCTAATGAAACAGTAGTACACCGCAATTCACGGATAAGCGTTTTGCAGTGACACCGTAATTCTGGTATTTCCACTGTAATATTTGTAACATATAGCACCGACAAAGGTACAATCCATATGACCATACCACGTATCACAGCATCAAGAACTGCATGGAGACGATTTCCAAAACCGGATAGTGTTCTGTTAATGAACACTTCAACAAATGCAAACTACCCTCACATTCTTTGCCGAGATAATTTACTATTTTCCTCTGAGGCAACCATCACAAATCATGGAAGCGTTAACCAGCATAACTTGCATTAATGGAGTGTAGACAATCCCCACTGGTTACGGCAACTCGACCGTCAGCGCCCTTGTTCAGTTAACGTATGATGTGGCATCACGAGGAACCAAACCATATTTTATTGACGGTACGTTGAATGAACGCAAATATGGAACGTTTTTGGAACATGAACTACCGATACTTCTCCACGATGTTGCCCTGGACGTTCGGCAACGTATGTGTTTTCACCATGATTGATGCCAGCACGTTACGCAAGTAAAGCACGTGAAGTACGAGACCGTGTTTATACTTATCGGTGGATCGGCAGAGGTGACCCTGTTAACTGTCCTGCTAGGTCACCTAATATGACGCTAATATATTTCTTTCTGTGGGAATATTTAAAAGGTGTGCCTTGAAGACATGATCGACCGCATACGTAACGTTGTGCTGAGGTTCTAGAGATATATCGTGTGTACAGTCATTTGCAAAACTGGTCAGTACCATATCCGAAAATTTAGTTTAATTGGAAAAGCAGAGGAACGTTCGCTTCGAGCCACAGACACAGAGGCGCATCAGGTAGTCCCCTGCTCGATATGTCGGAGGTATACAAAATGTGCGTGGAGTGTACAGTTAAAAGTCATTGATGTATTGGCTGCGCTGTTGTCGAGCATGGAGGTAGGGTCGTCCGTGACATCGGATAGTCAATGAATATTGAGCTGAATGTTGTAAATTACAGTGGTGTATCCATTTCGATTCCGCTTACTACAACGCAATATGCTTAAAACGAAATGTATGTAGTTTTTGTTGTACAATCGCAATCTGCGATAAAAACCGGAGGTACCTATTTCACGCGGTGCCGCACTGCAGACTGCTAACGAAGATATGAGCATATGGTATAGGTTCTGAGATCTGTGACTGGCTGGAAGACTTCCTCTGTGGTAGAACGCATACGCTGTTCTCGACGGCGAGTGTTCATCAGAGATGAGTGTATCGTCAGGCGTGCCCCAGGGGAGTGTGATAGGACCAGTATCAAATGTTTGTACAGCTTATGGCACTTAACTACGGGGTCATCAGTCCCTCAACATACAAACCACTTATGAACTAGCTAATACTAAGGACGGCACAAATATCCATGCCCGAGAAGGGATTCGAACACCCGACCGTAGAGACCGTGCAGAACGTGACTGGCGCACCACAGACCGCTCGGCCACTACGGCCGGCGTGATAGGACCGCTATTATTATTTTCTATCTCTATAAATGATCTGATGGACAGAGTAATTTGTAATTTGTGGCTGTTTGCTGATGATGCTGTTATGTATGGAAGGATTTCGTCTTTAATTAACTGTAATAGCATACTGTTACTGTCCGTAACATTGCAGAGCGATATGAAATGGAACGAACATGTAAGGTTAGTTGTGAGCAAGGCGGACAGCCGACTTCGGTTTATTGAAAGAATTTTGGGAAGATGTACTTCATTCGTAAAGGAGACCGCGTGTAAAACGCTTGTACGACCATGTCCTGAGTATTGCTCAAGGGTTTGGGACCCGCAGCAAATTAGTTTAAAGGAAGACATGGAAGCAGTTCAGAGGCGAGCAGCTAGCATCGCCACTGTTGGGTTCGACCAATGCACGAGTGTCACAGAAATGCTCCGCGAACTCGAATGGGAATCGCTGGAGAAAAGACGACGTTCTTTTAGAGAAATTGTGTTGAGGAAATTTAGAGAACCGGAGTTTGAAGCTGACTGCAGAACGATCTTGCTGCCGCCTACTTACATATCGCATAGTGATCACAAAGAAAGGTAAGAGAAATTGGGGCTCGTTCGGAGGCATGTAGGCATTCTTTTTTTCCTCGTTCTATTTTGGAGTGGAATAGGAAAGGAAATGCCTAGTAGTGGTACAGTGTATCTTCCGCCAAGCACCTTACGGTGGATTGCGGTGTATATATGCAGATGTGATTTTTTTGATCCGACGTATAGTTTCTGTGATATTTGCATGTCTTCGCTGCGGTGGAGTAGCCGAGCGGTCTAATGCGTCTCGCTGCGGAGCGCGAGGTTGCTCGCCGTGGAGGTTCGAGTCCTCCCAGGGGCATGGGTGTGTGTGTTTGTCCTTAGGTTAATTTACCTAGGTTTAAGTAGTTTGTAAGCTACGGACTGATGACCACGCAATTTGGTCAGATAGATTTACAGACATTTGAACATTTGCATGTCTTCAGTTGAAATGAACACCCTGTATTTCTACGCCCTAGAGAACGGAAAATAAATCTTTAAAATGGCCTTAGTAACACGTTGTTTTGAAAACAGAAATTTGGTTTAAACACTCTCCCCAATCCATTGAAATATTGATGGCACTGACATAATACTGATCTGCAACGCAGTCTGGGGTACGGTTAGTTTGGAAGGTGACAGTCTGATTGTGAGTAGAGGTGGCTACGGTTTCATGGTTTCGAAACCAGGTTTCGATACACACAACAGTTCCAGTGTTTCAAAACCGGCATCTTTCACGGTTTCGAAACCAAGCGGTTTCAATCCGTTCTGTATCGGATCACATTCGCGGTCGATTGTCGATACACTGAAACCGTTTCTTCCTGTCGGTTTCACGGTATCGTGTCGGTTTCACGGTTTCGTGTCGGTTTCACAACACCGGTGTTTCAAACCCCTTATGCAGAAACGCTGAACAGACTAATGGTATCGAAATGTGGTGTTTCATTTTACTGAAGCTCCACACAGATACACATATAACTTACTAGTATATAAACCATTTAGCCAGTGTCAAATAGTAGTTGACACTCTTGAGTCTGCAGCTTATGATTATTGATATCAAGATTTGTTTGCAAGAGACTGCTGTATTCCGAAATGATATAATGTCTGCTTTATAAATGTAAAAGAACAATAAAACAACGTTCACTATTGGCATTGAAAAACCAGTTAAATTCTAGGTTTATCTACCATATTAAAGACACACGAGTGAAACTACAATCTTTAAAATAAGATACAACATGAAGCCTGAAATGACATTTTTATGTTAACAAGGGTAGATCGCATATTTAATATCGTGTTAAAGAGTTGGTTTCTTATGAGCGAAAACGAAGTTACCTACTGTCGTTATAATTTTTCGACAATTATGTTAAAAGAATTGCGGCGGTGGTATAACGGTCAAGACGTACAAGTGGTGAACTTGAATCTTACTTTAGTATTTTTGTAATTCCATAGCATTACTTGTGATTATTTAGTGTGCACTGTATTCCCTATAATTTATTTAGTATGTATAGAAAGTAGCATTTATGATCCATCACTGTAATATGCGTACCGTACTGCAGTTTGTGAGTTCCTAACGGGGTAAACTTTTACCTACCATACCGGCGGCCTCGTGTGACTATGTTGGCAACATCAACAACACGGGAGAAAATCTTTATCAACATGTTCCGTACAGACCAAGAAGTAAATATATACTCTATGGTTGACAGGTTCTTGTATGTACCCTTGTCCACATAGTGAAAAATATTACCCTCCTAGAACGAAGATTTCATGACAAAACATATATTGCTTCACGGTTTCATGGTTTAGAAACAGTGTTTCGAAACCACAGATGGTACGGTTTCATTCGTTTCGAAACCGTCAGATGTTTCATCACTTTTCCCATCTCTAATTGTGAGTCGGCGAAGCTAACTTAAAAAAAAAAAAAAAAAAAAAAAAAAAAAAAGAAGAGAGAGAGAGAGAGAGAGAGAGAGAGAGAGAGAAAGAAAGTTCAAATGTTTGTATAGCTTATGGGACTTAACTAGGGGGTCATCAGTCCCTAAACTTACAAACTACTTATGAACTAGCTAACACAAAGGACGGCACATATATCCATGCCCGAGGGGGGATTCGAACCGCCGACTGTAGTGGCCGTGCAGACCGTGACTGGAGCGCCTCAGTCTCCTCGGCCACCGCGGCCGGCCTAACTAATGTGAAGGAAGAATGTTGTGGCATAAAACTGACTGGTAGCGAAGCCTTATATTTACGTCCGCTCGATACTGAAAAATGCAAAGGGCAATGGGGGAGGGGTGCAATACGAATTTAGAATAGATCGTCCATTCCTTATATGTAAAAATTAAATTCCCGTTTGTTTTTAAAACTATGTTGCTGGATGGTGCGAGCAACGCTTCGCTTTTAAGTCCCTATACTCGGGAATGGGAGCGTGCATGGGCGTATTGATCACGGCAGCGTTCCAGCGCGCTGCGAAATGAGGTTAATAAAGGCGACGATGGAGTGCGGCCTCGTGGCGCGTCAAGCGCGCGTGTCTGCCCAACACTGCTGCGTAATAGCGACACCAACAACACCCTAAATGTGGTCACAAAGTGCGCGGCACCCAACGGAAAAAAGGCAGGGAACTGCAATGTACCTGCTGTTGTTGTGGACTTCAGTCCGGAGACTGGTTTGATGCAGCTCTCCACAATACCCTATCCTGAGCAAGCCTCTTCATCTCCACATAAGAACGGCAACCTACATCTGTCTGAATCTGCTTACTGTATCCATCTCTTGGTCTTCCTCTGCGATTTTTACCCCACACACTTCCCTCCAATCCTAAATTCACAATTCCTTGATGTCTAAGAATGTGTCCTACTAATCTATCCCTTCTTTTAGTCAAGGTATGCCAGAAATTTCTTTTCTCCCCAATTCTGTTCAGTACCTCCTCATTAGTTACGCGATCCACCCACCTAATCTTCAGCATTCTTCTGTAGCACCATATTTCAAAAGCCTCAATCCTCTTCCTGTCCGCACTGTTTATCGTCCATGTCTCACTCCCATACAAGGCAACACTCCACACAAACGCCTTCAGAAAGGACTTCCTTATGCTTAAATTAATATTTGATGTTAACAAATTTCTCTTTTTCAAGAACGCTCTTCTACCCATTGCCATTCTGCATTTTATATCCTCTGTACTGCGACCATCATTTGTTATTTTACTGCCCAAGTAACAAAACTCATCTACCTCCTTTATTGCTTCGTTTCCCAATCTAATTCCTTCAGCATCACCTGATTTTCTTACACTGCACTCCATTACCCTAGTTTTGCTCTTGTTAATATTCATCTTATATGCTCCTTTCAGCACACTGTCCATTCCGTTCAATTGCTCTTCCAGGTCCTTTGCTGTATCTGACAGAATTACTATGTCGTCGGCAAAACGCAATGTTTTTAATTCTTCCCCCTGACCTTTAATTCCTTCACCAAACTTCCATAAGCTGATGCTAAATAAATGTCACTTCCACGTAGCAAGGTCACAATTACAAAATTATTAAGTTCAACACATTAACAGATTGTCGTAGGTTGGGTGTATCTCGTAGAATCTGCTTCGCTTGTAAAGTTCTCCACATGCCTGAAATTCGGGTTAATTTGCGTGCTGGGTGATATCTTACAGACCTACATCACTTAATGTGAAGTCAAAACACAAGTCGCACTTTTCATAAAACTATATTCAATAATACATTACATTGTTGATGTGCATACTGACATACATAGTGACTGCCCAAAGACAGCCTTAATAATGACGCCCCGAGTCTCTCTGCTCGGATCCTTATATACTATTTTGACATGTGACAACCATACATATTATTGTTAGAACCAGGAAGTTATACATTTATCATTAACAACGGATTTGTTGCAAGATATACTTAATATTGGTAAGTAGAGCATTAAATATTTATTCTTTTAAATACGATCACTTTGATAAGAAATGGCACAATTAAGCTATATATGATAACATATATTCGAACAATGGAATTCATAAAGACGTCAATAACATTAGAATTATGTTATGAATATAATTCCTAACATGTACAGATTTACGTTTTTGCAAGCTTAATTATTGACAGTTTCTTTTAGTTCTATAAATATCATAGTTTCCAAGTAATGCTTAAAAGCTGACCATGTGGTCATGTTGGTTTCGGGTTAAGTCTTCGGAATTCACATAATAAATTATTGCCAGTATTACATTAACACATCAGACGGCATTTTAAGTCCATGTACCGAGTTTGATGAGAATCTAATATCATTTAATATGTTTTCTGTTACTATCTGTTATTTCTACATGTGCTTACTTTACATTCCGGAATACAGCTTTAATATGCAATAACTCTGCTTCCTATCAATGGATGAACATTAACTGAGTAGTTATTAGTTTCTGTGGTGTGTTTACAATCGGGTAACATTCTTAAATCAAAGTTATGTGATATCTGTAGATCAGCATAGGGCTAATACACAGGGATTTTCTTACAAGAGTTACAAATTGTATTGGTGTTGCCTACATGCAAATGTACATTCTTTAGGCGTTTCCTTAAGTGGTCTTTTACGTCTCAGAACTCAGCCGTGATCAACGATCAGACAAGATCATTCATTTTATTCTTTTATTCTCCAAAACGTCATCGCTCTTTGACTTTTCACTGGTTTTCTTACAGAATTATTGTATTAATGCTTTTTTTTATCTTCAATACTGTACCAACTTCTGTTGTTCGTGCTGATGCTCCTTTAGTTATTTCAGAATTTTGTACCGGTGCAAAGCACCCTTATCTTTTTTGTTAAGGGGAACACACATAGCGATTATGCTTTGATTCACCAATTATCACACCGTGCACGAATGCGATAAGGGATACAGCGTTTAGGGTATCCTTTGGCCTAGTGATCAGAAGAAGACGTATTATTTAGCTGTTCTACAGTAGGAGGTGAAAATTTAAACAGTAGGCACTTCTTACAACCCAATTAAATGAATTGATTGAATTTTTGTTGGTTACGTGTGCTCTAGGATGGACATTATACGGCTATTAAGAGCACCATTTGTTGTCTGTGGGTTCCTAAGAAATACGCTGAAAACCATAATTTTTGGATATTAAAGTTACGAATTGTGATAATGCCACTTCTGTACTTTCTACGTCTATACTTTCTATTTATTTCAAATCGTCGAATTTTTTCCCCATTTTTTTGATTAAGACAGTAAATTTTAATACAAAAAATCAATGTCTTTTTAAGAAACGTTTTCAATGCTCGCAGTTTACATAAAATCAATACTTTACAAAATTATACCTTGTTTATTTAAGATGCCAACTGACGCGTGAGAAAAGCCGAGCAGCCTGTGGACTGCGCGGCCGCTCCCGTAGAAGGTTCGCGTCTTCCCTCGGGAATGTGTGTGTGTGTTGTCCTTAGCATAAGTTAGTTTAAGTAGTTTGTAAATCTAGGAAGCGATGAAGGAGGAAGAAAGCTTAGTGTGTAACGTCCCGTCGACAGTTCGGTCATTAGAGATGGAGCTAACGCTTGGAGTTTTGGCTAAGGGTGGGAAAGGAAATCGGCCATGCACTTTGAAAGCAACCATCTCGGCATTTGCCTGGAGTGATTCATGGAAATTACAGAAAATCTAAGTCTGGACGGCCGGAGGTGGATTTGAACCACCGTCCTCCCGAATGCGAGTCCAGTGCGATACCACTGCGCCACCTCGCTCGGTAGGGACCGATGACGTCAGCTGTTTGGTTCCTTGGGTTTACAAACATTTGAATACTTGAGATGCAAACTCTTTATAATTAAGGCATAATCTGTCACCATCATAGCTAATCCAACATGGCGTTCTTCCCCCATTGTAGTTCTCAATCAATTTTTAATTCTCTCAATAGCGCTGAATGACCGCTCTGCTTGAGCGACATTAACAGGCAAAGAGCAGAAAACCCGTAATGCTACCAATGAACTTGGAAATATTAAAATTGTATTTCTGAAGAGTACTGAGAAGACGCAGAGGACTAAATGACTCAGACCCAAAAGTAACTGCAGGAATCTTTCTTAATCGCAAAATTTTTCGTTTAAAATCCTGCTTATTGACGTCTACGCTGTACAGTTACGCCATGTTTTGTACGAGCACTGATACTGAATAATCTTATACGCTTATATAGTTCCATAAGAAACCAAATGTGTCCTTCATGTTGTCTATGGCAGCACACCTTAATTTCCTACAAATATATCTAGTATAACATTGAAAACATTTACTTTAAAACTGTCCCCTGGACTCAGGTTATATCTTCTTCTCCCGTTTCCTTTACGTAAAAAGCGTTTACTTTCGGCTTTACGTTTTCCTCTGCTGCGAATCCTTACATTCAAGTTAGTTGATATGCCAATATTTTCTGCTTACCTGGTAACTTTCTGCATAACTATTGTCCCAACTATGTCTTAATTATTTAAATCCTCCACTAGATTTTTAACAAAGGCACTATTAACTTTCATGAAGCACAATGTTAACTGGGGTAGGTTACGGTTACGTAAATCGTCGAAGAAATTAAGAGTTGGCGGCCGTAGTGGCCGAGCGGTCTGCGGTGCGCCAGTCACAGTCTGCACGGCCACTAAGGTTGGAAGTTCGAATCCCCCCTCGGGCATGGATGTTTGTGTCTTCTTTAGTGTAAGGTAGTTCATAAGTAGTCTGTAAGTTTAGGGACTGATGACCCAAGATTTAAGTCCCTTAAGCTTAGCAAACATTTGAACATTTGAAATTTCAGTTATCGCACTGAAGACATCAAGACACACTGAAATGATTTTGAATACTCCTGAATGTGCTTTAGTCCAGTAACGTTAAAGTTAAAAGCAAGTTCAAATGCCCTTCGTAAAAAAAATTAAAAAAATGCCAACCGTCTTCTGTTAATATAAGCGCTTGAGTTACCTGTTATAAACCTGTTCATTACAGTCTGAAAGCGGTAAACCGTAAGATTTAAGCTTATCACAAATCATTTTAGCGATAAACCAATGCCGCGCGCGAGTAGCCGAGCGGTCTGGAGCGCCACGTTGCGGAATGCGCGGCCTCCGCGTCGGAGGTTCGAATCCTTCCTCGGGCATGAATTTTGTTGTTGTCTGTAGTATAAGTTGGTTCATAAGTGTAAGATTAAGGACTGATGACTCCGCAGTTAAGTTCCATACGCTGTACATACATTTGAACATCTGATAAACCAATCTGTCTTCTGTAAACAGTCGACAAAGTAGAGAAAAAACTCTAATTCTATATTGATTTTCTTCATGAAGTGCAGTATAAAAGCATGTTGCTCTGTTTTGGCTTCATCGGGAGTCGCATATACTATAACACAAAAGTTTTTAATACGTTCTGAAAATAGTTTGGCGAACAAAGTCTCCAGCTACTTCATACATTCACTTCAATATCCTGTTACAGATAATGATTCGTGCATTTTCCTCCTCGTTTACGTCGCTTCAATACTTCCTAAATGCTCTTTCAGAACTGGATAAAACTTCGTCAAAAACTCAAAGCCGCCCATAAAACGGTCATTTCGACCATCTCAGACTAAGTCACTATCACCTATCAAAGTTAATCCTCTTTCCGAGAGGAAAGCAATAGTTTCGATTACGCGATGCCGTACTTCGGTCCAATATTGCTCTTCTCGTCAAATGTTTCGTTCTAGAAGATTTTCAAATGTTCAAATGTTTGTAGAGCTTATGGGACTTAACTAGGGGTCATCAGTCCCTAAACTTACAAACTACTTATGAACTAGCTAATACTAAGGACGGCACAAATATCCATGCCCGAGGGAGGATTCGCACCCCCGACCGTAGTGACCGTGCAGAACGTGACTGGCGCGCCGCAGACCGCTCGGCCACTGCGGCCGGCAGAAGATTTTCCATGGCTGAATTATTATGAGCGCATTTTCTAATTTGCGCCTTTCTAAGTAAGACGCTTTGTGATCAGAGTTGCGTTCATTGTTTACTTACTTTTAGTTTTTGCTTCTTCTAGCCTCTTGAAAATCCCAAGCCGTTACCTAGAGCCAAATATTTGCAGACGTCCGTGCTTCGCGAAAATAATTAGCAAGCAAAGCAGTACAGTTATTACTTTTCTCTGATCCAAACAAGTCAGACCCTTTTTGAAATTTCCTCATCTTTAAAGATTTGATGAAACACACTTAAAGGGAAAGGGTGATTACTTTTCGCTCCTACGACCATTATGTTGGTGTTTCCACAGGTCCCTCCGCTGCCTCTAAGCTGCTGAAGCGCCTACTTCACTCCACAGACCGTCATAGAAACCTAAAAGCTTTTTATTCCCTGTCGATCTAGCCGTTAAAACATGTTCCGATTCTGCAGTGATTTCGTCACTGTAACTTTCTCTAATATTATCACTACCGATAACAGTTTGACGTTTCTATATGTACTCTTCAAAGCAAATGCCACCTTTATTAACGTCTCTTTCTTGATGGACATGACTCCTTCTCTACACTACCGATGCTTCTAAACGTCTTTGTTGTATATTAACAGCTGCAAAATTTTGAAAAATTGCACAACTTTTTGTACGACGTAATGTAGTCAGGCCCGGCGGTTCCCACGTGTCAAAAATCAAATCTTTAAACAGTGTGCTTTTTTCGAAACAAGGTGAGAAGCGTTATGAAACTAAAAACTCACGCAGAATGAAAATGAGGCATTTTCGATTTTCACAAACAATGGAAAACATGTAAGGAAAAATAACTTGATAAAACGATGCGGGGTGGTCCTATGTACCATCAACAGTTTTTATAGCGTAAAAATCGGAAAAGTTATTTTTCTTTTTTCCCAGCCATCCCCGCGCGGAACAATGTAAATAAATTTTACTTCAAATCAAGAGTGGATATTTTTATCCACTCTCAAGTGTTTGAGTGGCGACAGCTACCGCAGTACCCACTTCAACCGCCTAGCCTGAATGTAATGTGTCTCTGAGAATCCTGCTCCCGCCCATGGTCTTTCTTAATTAAGGAAGCCTCAGCGTCATCTCTTTTTAGCATTACTTTTTCGCTTTTGATAGTCTAATCCCGTTGAAGCAGTGTAACAGTTTCTTCCACACAGGTCATTCGTTTCCTTTACAACGAACCTCATAAAAACTGTCTGATACAACGATAATGAAATGTAACTTGCTACACAACCACAAAGAAACGGAGAGCGTGCAAAATGACATTTAGTTCAAAAAATGTTCAAATGTTTGTAGAACTTATGGGACTTAACTACGGGGTCATCAGTCCCTAAGCCTAAAAACTACTTATGTACTAGCTAAGACTAAGGACGGCACAAATATCCATGCCCGAGGGGGGATTCGAATCCCCGACCGTAGAATGACATTTAGCTCGACTGACTTCTGAACCCTACGATGTCAAACCACAATACAAAGAAAAATACAACAATAGAAGCCTTCTCACGTCTAGTTGCTCAACTAACTCAGCAAGCCGGCTGCCTTCTCAACGAACAGAAGTAGAAGAGTAAACAATTTCAGAACGACCGAAACGTAAACATTGTTATCTACTTTCTCAGAGGCGTTTCTAAGTGTGTGTGTGCATGGGGGTGGGTCTCCCCCCGAAACTATGATATAAAGAACAATTTCCCCTCCCCTTCCCCTCGAAACTATGTGCTATATTCGCCACTGGTTAAACTAAGTTGTCTTAAATCTGACAAAACGAGCTACGCTTGCAGTATCCTAAACCAGAACTTGATGAGGGCATGATGGGGCATATAGTTATAAGGGATATGGGTAAGTGTGCCGGTAATCGTCACTGTTCGAGTAATCGGCACTTTAGTTATACATTTAAAATACGCGTTTAATAAAGATTTACGTTCCAGTGGCGATAAATAGTACGATTGAGTACCGATAGAGGGGTATAAGGCCGTATTTGACGTAGAGCCCTGTATTGGGAGAGTACATGCCAACCGGGCGGGCGCCGCCATTGTATGCCTATCTCGTATTAGCAGTGCTATGTACCGGTCTGTACATCGACGTGGTATGACAGTATGTTAAGTAAACAACGAACTTAACTTTATAATCGTTTCATCACATTTACAGCGAATATTAAGGAAAAGTTGGTAATCTGAGATCAAGACCTTTATTTTTGAGCAAACTAGTTGTAAAATTGTTTCGTGCTAAGTTTTGTAGTAATGATACGAGACTTTAAGTCGCTAGAGTTAACATATTTCATTTAAAGTACTGGTACTTATTAAAAAAACATATATGTAGTTTAGTTCAAATGTTCAAATGTTTGTAGAAAAAAAAAATGTTCAAATGTTTGTTAAGCTTATGGGACTTAACTACGGGGTCATCAGTCCCTAAACTTACAAACTACTTATGAACTACTTACAAACTAGGACGGCACAAATATCCATGCCCGAGGGGGGATTCGAACCCCCGACCGTAGTGGCCGTGCTGACCGTGACTGGAGCGCCTCAGTCACCTCGGCCGCCGCGGCCGGCTGTAGTTTAGTTATTTAGGCTGCTAAAGAAAAGAATAAAAATTGGAAAATTACAAATTAATTTGTCTAAAAAATTTTAAAGGTATTTTATCTACATAGTAACTGCGTCTTAAAATACCTTCACTGCATTCATCATGCCAATACTTTTACCACCGCCCTCTGCTTGGCGATTATATTTTCTCAGAAGAATATGTACTCTAGTGGTTAAAAAATACGTGCACAACTTTTCCACAACACTGTGACACGAAGAAATATTTTGGAACACGTTCATTGATTGATTTATGTCCAAGCAACATTGTTCACTATCTTGTATTGTATAAAAAAAAAAGAAAAAAAAAATAATAATAATAATAAAAAAGTTTTGCCTAAATACATTGCGATAAATTTGCGTAGAATGAGTAAGATACGAATCTTATTTATATACATACAATATATGTAAACGGTTCTGCCTGTCCAAACTTTCGTCATATTCAGTATAAATGCGAAATTCGTCAAATACGGCAGATTATGTTAGATTTTCACGCATTTGTATCTTTTAAAAATATCTTTTCTGTTACATGATTGTCCGGCCAACATTACTCGCAAGAAACAGATGAACCTTGAAGTTTACTCGATATTTCAATACAAATTTGTTTACTTCACACAATTTTGCATTCTCGTATGGAAATGCATCTTTTCTTCCAATGTGATGTACCCGCAATTCACGTCTTTTCGCATTCCTTTCGCCCTGTGGAATGCGGAAACCTCGAACTGGCTTAGTGTAACAATTCACTGCACAACACTGCGGCATTCTTCACCATATATAAAAGTGGAATATGCTTTGTTAAGCTCTTAATTTAATACACAATGAGTCTACACATTTCCAACACCTGTAAATGCTAAAATAACAGCGAGTTAAGTGAAATATGCCATTTACGCTGATGGACTGCTTAGGCCTAAAATGGCGGACGTGCCCCACCCGCGCTCAACTGACCAATAGCAGCCGGCGGTTGTCGGCAAGCCACACATAAAAGGTTGGCGCTACTCTCCCAATACAGGGCTCTAATTTGACGATACCTGAAGCGTACGCCTATGCTACACCCCAAGCGTCATTCTCTGGAACTACGTATTGCTTCACGTAGACCTATTAACACGACGCACGGCAGATATTTCTTGGTGCGAATCCCCGCGATGAAAACTCAGCTCTTATAATCGTTCATTCATATCACAGAAGAATCCGAGGGGAACTGATTTCTTAAAACGCCATTCAAATTATTTCTGTGAGCTCATGGTTCCTATTTAATGCAAAGTTTCCATTTTTTTTTATTAAGTAATTGTTTTTCTCTTGTGTAGTTAGCACAAAATTGAGTCACTACTGCTTTCAATAACAGACTCAACAATTTCGTTTTAAATTTCAAAATTTGTGTAACTAAAAGTCAAACTGCCTAGGTCATCGGTTCCTATACTTAAGTTTAGTTATGCTAAGGACAACATGCTCACAAATGCCCGACGGAGAACTCGAACTTCTGGCGGGAGAGGCCGCGCAATTCGTGACATGCAGAGTCAGATCACACGGTCGTTATATATTGCGACACTTGGTTGCAGAGGTGTATGTATTTTTCCCCCTTTATTGTATTTTAACACCAGCACAGTAGAATGCCAGTAGGCTGGCAGCAGCTCGATAGGCTGCTCTTCAGCCGAGAGAATGAACACATAGACATGAAGACATTTAAAATAAACAGGAGATAAAATAACGGTGAATGTAGACATGGACACGGTGACAGTTTGAAGTACAGACAGCTTGACAGGTGATTTAAGAACACATTTAGTCTGTTAAAACGAAGAGTCACGGTGACATTAAAAACATACAGTATGACAGCAAACACAGGACGGCGAGCACTCGGAGACACAATATTAAAACACACGATGCGACGTTTGTTTGTTGGCGGTGGACGCAGATAAAAAACACTTACTGTAGCACTTCACATACAACACTGAACGTAGCACTATTGAAACCGACCTCGTAGGACCCCGCGGGGTAGGGGAAGGCGGAAAGCGCGGAGGAAGAGGAGAAAGGGGGAGGAAGAGGAGGCAAAGGAGGAGGAGTCGTAGAGACTCCAGGGCAGGGAGGGGGAGAGTCAAGCGGGGGGAGGGAAGAGGAAGGGGAGGGGAGAGGGGGCACTTCATCTACGGGGAGGGATAAGGGTTGGTAGGATGGGTATATGTCGGGACGGAGGACGTTATCAGGAAGGGGGAGGTGGCGGAAGTTACCCTGGGAAAGGAAGTGGAGAGTGTGGAGGTGAAGGGAGGGAGGGATGCAGCGGTGAAGGCGTGGCAGAGGCCCGGAGTTTGTGTGAATGGGGTAAACCAGGGTGTTGTGGGAGTCTGTTTTACAGTTGGTGTAGAGGATCCGGATGTGTTCAAGGTATTCGAGGAGATGGGGAAATGGGATGAGTTCATATAAGATCCGTGTGGGGGAGGGGAGTCGGATGCAATAGGTGAGGTGGAGGGCATGACGTTCAAGGATTTGGAGGGTTTTGTAGTAGGAAGGGGTAGCGGAAATGCTGGCAGGATGAAAACTGCAGAGGACGCATGAGGGAGCGGTAAGTGTAGAGGCCGGTAAGGAGTTTGAGGAGATTAAGATGGGAGAGGGCTTTCTGGTGAACGGTGCGGAGGTGTGGGGTCGAGGAGAGAGATCGATCGAGGGTTAGTCCGAGGTACTTAAGGGTTGGGGTGTGGCGAATAGGACGGTTGTGAAGAGTAAGGTAGAAGTCAGGGAGACGGAAGGAAGGGGTGGTACGACCTATAATGATTGCCTGGGATTTGTCGGGATTGACAGAGAGGAGCCACCGGTTACACCAGGAGGCGAACTCGGTGAGGTGGGACTGGAGCAAAAACTGGGAACGGGTAAGGGAGGGGGCGAGGGCTAGGAAGGTGGTGTCATCAGCATATTGTAGGAGATAGACAGGAGGTTGGGGTTGGGGCATATCGGCGGAATAGATGAGTAAAGGAGAGGAGAGAGGATGGACCCTTGAGTCACCCCAGCAGAGGGGTAGAATAAATGGGAGTCGGAATTGCAGATAGTGACATAGGAGGGGCGGTGAGTGAGGAAGGAAGCAATGAGGGGGATATAATTCATAGGAAGGGCGTAGAACTGGAGCTTGAAAAGGAGACCAGAATGCCATACGCGATCGTGGGCTTTTTCGATATCGAGGGAGACAAAGATGGCGGAGCGACAGGAATTAAGCTGGATGGATAGGAAGTGAGTCAGGCAAAGGAGCTGGTCATCAGCAGAGAAGGAGGGTTTGGAAGCCACATTGGGAGAGAGGGAGGAACAGGTGGTGGCGGAGGTGCTGATGGATACAATGGGAGAGGATGGTTTCCAGGACCTCGCTGAACATGTAGGTGAGACTTATGGAGCGGTAGGATGAGGTCTGGGATGGGGGCTTGTCAGGTTTGAGGAACATGAGAATACGGGAGGTCTTCCACAGGTCGGGATAAAAGACGGTGAAAATGATGACGTTATAAAGGGTGGCGAGGACTTCATGGAAGGAAGGGGGCAGGCCTGGAGGTGTTGGTATGTCAGCTGGTCATGACTGGGGTCGGTGTTGCGTCTGGTGCAAAGAGTGTCAATTATGTCAAGGGCGGTGAAAGGTGTGTTCAATTCTGAAGGAGAATGTGGTCCAAGTACTGTAAGCCGGGGGCGAGCAGTGGGGAGGAGGTGTCGGTTTGCTCATGGACATCGGGGAAGAGAGAACAGACAAAGTTAGGATTGTCAGGAATGGAAAAGACTTCGGAGAGGTAGTAGGCAAAATGTTTGGCCTTACTGGTATTGTTAGTTGTCAAGAAAAGGATGGACATCTTGGAGAAGTGGGTAGTGGGGGGAGGAGTGACTACCAGTAAGGCAGTGAAAGGCATGTCAGTATTTGGAGGAGTTCATGGGGAGCATTGAATTTAGGTGGGTGCATGTCTGGCGCCAGTTCCAGCGTTTCTTCGCGAACATGAGGTTTCTGATATGTCTTTGGAGTTTCCGGGGGCATTGGAGTGTATCCCGGTCACGGATCCAGAGGAAGGAGCAGTAGAGGCGATGGGATTAGCATAGGAGAAGAATGGTCTGTGGAGGAAGGGTAGGACGGTGAGGGTATATAGCCTTGGTGGGGATGAGGGTATGGACCGTGTCAGCAATGGTCTGCTGGAGGAACGATGAGGCATGGTCAATGTCTGTGAGGTTAAGGTCTGTGGCAATAACATAGGTCGTAAAGGATTGGTCTATGTGGGAGAGGCAGGCATACAGGATGGGAGCAGTGCTGCGGATATAGATAGTGGCTAGGGTGACTGTAAGGGATGGGAGAAAGAGGCTGAGGATCAGGTGCTCGGTGGGATCATTGAGAAGGGTTTGGAGCCAGACGGGGTGGTGGCGGAGGTGTCCGATCGCCACACCGCCTCAGGTTTGAGCTTACTATGAACGGCAGTTATGTGACAAACAGAACTTTTTCCGATTTTCTATGTACTGCATCTCCTGTATCTCTCTTTAATCTGCCTTGGTATGATGTCAGGCAATACTTGGATGCGTATGCTGCACTTCTACAGACTGTTAAATGACGACAGTAAACACCCCTTTGGATTAGTTTGCGTCAGTGTAGTAGGAAACGGGAGAATCGTGCTGACCGGAAGTTTGCCGATTTTTAATAGGCTTATGAGCTTCGAATATCGTTTATGTTTTATCAAATATACAAGAGGAAGTATTTTTGGTGCTTCGAAAGGGAGCAATGTATATGTACTGTTCCTGTATCCACTTACTTAATACTGGTGTATGGTTTATTGTTTATTTTGAATTCATATTTTGCACTAGGTTACTGATTCGTCGATGTAGTTCAGGTAGTAAGATTTTTAATATACTATAAGCTGCATTTCTCTAAAGTAACGCGCATCGCTTATTTTTAGCGTATATTCGGTTTTTAGCGTGGAGGTTGGCACTACTGTCCCTTGGCTCGCTTGCGCCTGGGAGTTATACCGCCCGCACAGTTTTTTTTGGAAACAAATCCGAAGCTAACTTCAAGCCGGTGCGGGTCGTGTGGTTTATACAAATACCTTTCCTCCCTGTAGGCCTGAATGAAAACTCATTGTTCCTTTTCATTTCTAAAGTATACGAAATAACAGAAAATGAATAAATTAAATTCACTTCCCACAATCCACATTACAGATTTTAATCAAATTACCGACACATTAAATTGAAAGCGTTGTACTCACCAAAAACAGAAACCTTATAATTTTGGGAAGACAGCTTCAAAATAATCAGATAATGCGAACGGTACTGAAAATCAGTTCGTCTCTACTTTTCATTTCAAAATTTCAATTCAAGGGCGATTAAATTATTTTCCTTGTGGCATACAAATGACTTCTCACAGCATACCATACCTAAGGCACTCAGTCTTTCTTCTTATATGATAAATCTTAGGAAAGTTTTAGCTTTCTTGTTCACTGGGAAATAACGCTCAGCATCTGATGTCGAAACTGCTAATTACAATGCATATATCGACATTTTAACACTTTCTTCAAAATTTTCGGAAAGTTCGTCCTCTAGAATGAGTGAAAGAAATGAAAGCGGAAATAAATATGAACTCAGGCCTAGCATAGAAAACCCGAAGTTCTCCCTTCAACTTACTTTTCTCACGAAATGTGTGTCTGTCAGTGATTTAAAGATCTGTATAAAAATAATTGCAGAATAATTTGTCGAACTGGTTCACAACAAATAAATTGGTTGCAGTGAGGTGCCCAATAAAGTTAAAACGTTATTTCATTAAGGGCGACATCATACACTACGAAAGCAGCTATTTTTTTAGTCTTCAGTGATCCATTGTCTCTTGGCAGGCATCGTTACATTACCTAGACAATAAATCTCCTTAATGATGGAATCAATGACGTTTCTAATGTTTTGCATTACCGCTCCAAAGTCTGGACCGACTAAGGCCAAATAAGATATCGTAGTGAACGTCTCTGAAATTTCACTTAATATTTCCGAGCTGGTGGGCCGTCGTCGATGGATAAAACTCTCCCCTAATGTTTCGTCTTCAGCTGCGGAAGACATCTTCGGAGGCTAAGTGGCAACTGCAATGGGGCCACGCTGAACTGAAGGAGGGAGTCTTCAACCCTCGAGTTATGTTGCAGTTCGCAGCACGGTTGTGCTTTGCCTCCAAAATCATTATGGAGCAGGTGAGTGTTCTGGTGAGATTGGCTTCTGGGTGTTCAGATAAGGTTCAACTTGATGATCATAAGTGAGGAGAAGATGGGGGCCAACGAGTATTGGCGTGGCGCTGGATCAGGTGGCCCAGCGTGCGGAGTTGTCTGTTGGCGGACTGTGCAGCCTTCTCATAGAAAGACCGTGCAGACTGTTTAATGTAGTCCCGTAGGTAGGGGACATGGAGAAGGTCGGGGGGGGGGGGATGTCTCGTGGGAGGTGCAGAGCCAGTCGGATCACACGATTTTGAAGTGACTGCATTTTCTTGAGGTGGGTGTCCGCAGCCGAACCCCAGACAACAGAGGCGTACAGAAGCCAGGACGTTGGAGTGCCTTGTATAGTGTAACACCAGGGTGGGGAGGGAGTCGGGAGGTGGCGTTAAGGAAGGGATAGTGCTTAAGGAAGTGGGATCGGACCTTGTTGCGTATGTCATGGAGATGTTGGTTCCAAGTCAGCCGATGATCGATGTTGACGCCGAGGTATTTCGCTGTTGGTTGCCATGGCACCGGACTTCCAACGACGAGTAGCAGCATCAGGTTGAGCGGGATCTTCCGCCGAGCCACCAGCAGGAACTGGGTCTTCGCGGCATGAAGGTTATTCGCCACCGGGTAGCCCAGGTGGCGAGGTTGTCCACAGCATCTTGGAGTCGACGGCAGAGGGCGTTAGCGTTCATGAGTCAGCTGAGCAGCGCCGTGTCATTGGCATAAGGGCCAGCTGGACCCTGTCGATTGTCGGAACGTCAGTGGTGAACAAGGACTACAGTATAGACCCCAATACAGACCTTGAGATACCCCTGCACGTATTTGTCGAACTGAAGACAGTCCATCCCCAGCTTGCAGGTGGAAGGTCCGGTCTTCCAGGTAGGACCGAATGAAGTGGACGTGGGAGAGCGGCACTCCAAGTTCCAACAGCTTGAAGATGTGGTCTCGTTGCCAGATGCTGTCAAAGGCACATGTAGACAGCCCTGAAGTATTCCCGACGCTCAATGTTGTCGTCGACAAGCCGCAGCAGCTGATGGACGGCAGAGTGGCCCTTATGGAATCCATATTGCTCGTCCGGGAGGATATGGTTTTCGTCAATGTGGCGGAGAAGGCGTCACAGGTAAATCCACTCAAATACTTTTGAGAGGGCCAGCAACAGACTGATGGGGCAGTAGTTGTTGGGGAGTCACTGATCCTTGCCCATTTTGCGTACTACCACTATCTCTGCATGTTTCCATTGGAGTGGGAAGCTGCGGGTGCGGAAGATGGAGTTAAAAACATCAACAAGGTAAGCAGCATCTGGGGGCGGCATCTTCTGTAGGAGGGCATTTGAGACCTCATCGTTTCCAAGTGCCTTCTTAGGGTTGAGGTCCTGCAGGACTTCGAGTACTTCCTCGGCGGTTGTGTCTTTAATGTCGTCACCGTCGTCCGGCCGCTCCAGGTTCCAAGGCAGGCGCTCATCAATGGGGGCGTCATGGGCAGTGTCCACTACATCTTTGACTGGTGAGAAGGCCGCCTTGAAGGTGTCAGCAAGAGCATCGGCCTTCGCGTTGGGCTCACTGATGGAGTTTCAGTTGACCAGCAGTAGCGGGGTATGTTGGAGTCGTCGGAGGAAATGCTTAGTCGTCTTCCACGCCAACCCATCTTCAAGGCCTAGAATGGCAACCCTGTTGCTCCATTCGGTATTCCGGTGAGTTTTGAAAGCCACTTTGATCTCCCGACGCATACAATTGAGTAGACGCCGAAGATCGGGATTTCTCGTCAGTTGCCACTCACGGTATACCCGGTTCTTCTCTGTGATGGCGTTGAGGATATCCAGGGGCAGTTGTCTAGAGTGATTAGGCAGTGCGCGCGGTGGAGGAGGCGTAGAAACTCGCGCCGCATCGATATCCACTTTGGTGAACTGGAGCACTGCGGTATCCACTCTGATGTCTTCAGGAGGCGGAGCTGCTGTAATCTTCGCAGTGACATCATCTGCAAACTGGTCCCAGTTTATCCCTCGTAAGTTCATACCATGACGGGGGCATTGAATAACGTCGAGGTTGACGTCAAAAATCACTGGTACATGGTCCGACGAGAGGACGTTCCTGGTGGAGGCATAGATGTGATGGGGATGCCTTTCACCACAGCGATGTCAATGACATCTGGTTGTCCACATGCAGGGAAAATTGTGGGGTCATAGGGCTCCACAGTGATGACGTTGTGCCCATTAATCGCACGGAGGAGACTTCAATCGTTGGCATTGGTGTATGTTTGGAGTTGAAATCTCCGTCGATAAAGACTTTGCCCTGTATCGCAAACAGGACGTCAAAGTCAGCGGGGTTCAGGCGGCGTTTCGGTTGCTTGTACACCGAAACAAAGGTAATGGCGCTGATGGATGTGTGGACAATGACGCCAGATGCTTTCAAAGACGTCAGCTGCGGAAGGACGACATCGTAGTGGTGAAGGCCATTCCTGATCTAGATGGCTATTTCACCTCCTGCAGTGAGTCTATCCCGACGATAACAAGCGTAGTTTGCCGCCCATACATTGACTCCAGGTTCGAGCTTGGTCTCCTGTACTAGGCAGATGTCCACGGCTTCTTCACGGAGAAATTGGTGGAATTCGCCAACTTGGGTGTGGATGCCATTAAGGTTCCATGTGACTAGTGTGAGGCCCCTAACTCTGTCCATCGTCTGCAGGAGCGGTGGCGTGGGTGGAGGCTGCCTGGGAAGTCGTCGGCACTGCAGCGGTAAGTTGCTACGCGATAACCTCAATGAGCCTCATTGCGCTGGTCACAAGGGCCGTCAAGTGTGCAATGAGGCCTCGGAGGTCAGCGGGCGGCGCATGAGGGACCGCCGGGGTGCTGTAACTGGTAGTCGTTGGTGCGTGGCCAGAAGGGCCGTGCCGTGCCGTGCCGTGCCGCAGTCAGAGGGAGCTGGTCAACTTCAGCAGCTCGGCGGCGATCATGACGGCGGGACGACCATGTGAGCCGAGGAGAGGTGGCAATAGGTTCTCGAGTAGGCTGTCCACTCTGCCCAGGCAGCAACGTGGCTTCCACAGGGGGCAGCACTGGCACCGGAGTGGGGGAGAGAGGAGTATCTTCAGCGCGTGTGGTCGATGAACCTCCAGCTGCAGCAGCAAAGGTGACACCAGGGTGAACTGGGGCAGATTTCTTAGTGCGGTGCGCAGGTACTTCTCCTCTTTGGTGGGAGATGGCTTTCTTCCAGACTTCACACCCGCAGTAACTTGCCACGTGGCTACCTCCACAGAGCACACAGGTCGGGGACTCAGTGCGGGCAAGTGTGCAGTTGCGGCCCCTGTTGTTGCCAGCACACTTTACACACTTGTCCGGCATCGAACAGCGTCGGGCAACGTGGTTTATGCCCTGCCACTGGTAGCATTGCACTGGGCCCCTCTTGGAAAGGAGATTTTTAGTCCGTACCACGACGTTGGTGAGTCAGTTGGAAGAGCTTCCTGTTTTCTGCAGTATCACTGGTGACGATGAGATAGAGTGGCATGTCCGCCATACAGCCATGCCTTGAATTTGTTTGTGGGTGATGCCATCAAAGGAGAAGTAATTGTGGGTGAGGATGTAGTTGGTCAAACTAATGAGGAAGGAGGTTGCAGGTTTGGAGTCAGTAGGGCGTTGTGAAAGGTAGTGTTCAATAGTGGCAAGGCCATGAGCATTAGGAATGTTGGTGTAGAGGTAGATGGTGTCAATCATGACAAGCATGGTTACAGGAGGTAAAGGAACAGGAACTGTGGGGAGTCAGTGGTGGAAATGGATGGTTTCTTTTATATAGGAGGGTACGTCTTGGGTAATAGGTTGAAGGTGTTGCTCTATGAAAGTGGAGGTACTCTTGGGGAGGGGGGGGGGACCATAATGGGCCACAATGGGATGCCTATGGTGGTTGGGTTTGTGAACTTTAGGGACCATGTAGAAGATGGGATTATGGGGTGTAGTAGGGGTGAGGAGAGAGATAGACTCTGAGGAGAGGTTCTGAGATGGGTCTAAGGATTTGAGGAGGACCTGTAGATACTGTTGGATGTTTATGATGGGATCATTGTGGCAGGGTGTGTATGTTGAAGAATCTGACAGTTGGTGGAGACCCGCTGCCTTATAGTTCTTGCGGTCTAAAACCATAGTGGTGGAGCCTTTGCCAGCAGAAAGGACAATAAGGTTAAGATTATGTTTTAGGTGGTGGATTGCACTTCTTTCTGTGCGGGTGAGGTTGGTATCCACCTTGAGGAATTTGGGAAAAGATGGTGTAGCCAGGTTGGAATTTACAAAATTCTGAAAAGTTAAATGGGGATGATTTGGAGCCAGTAGGGGTGGATGTAGACAGGATATGCTAACTGCCTCACTGAGGCCTTCACTGACCACAATTACCCATCAAATCTTGTCCAGAAACGGATATCATGGGCCCTCTCTGTTTTGATGTGAATATATATCTCTTATAAATGAAGGCTTAGCTATTAGTTTTTCTTCATGTTTATTTCATTAACTTTAACCGTATTACAATGACTTAACCTCACAGAACCAAGACATATGACAACTTAACTGTTTGACAAAGATATCAGAACTATATACAAGACTCACAGATTGACTGCACAGAACTGAACTGAACTCTCGGTGCCAGGGGCTCACACATATTCATACAATAGTAAACAATACACATCCTATGTTCATTATTAATAACAACTGATGTATTAAATTTGCAGTCAAAAGTTACAGCTTTAATTAAAAGATGCAATTAGCAAAAGATATTGCATAATTAATAGAATACAATTACTAAATCAGAATTGGTATCTTTTCTTATTTTCTTTGTAAAGATATATTTTTGAATTGACATTAACAATGTTCACTATATTTAGTCAACAATTACATAAGCAGTGACAATTGATGCTAACATGTGTTCATGATAAGATTATTCACTTGAGGGTTTAATACAGTTCTACACTGTAACTAGATTATTTAAGACATTTTTATTGAAGTTGTCACTGGTGTCCCCAGCTTCACTTCACCACCGGCTTGTATCAATGGATGCATTAAAGCTGGGAAAGGGGGGGGGGCAAGGATGTACCATTACAATGTCCAGTCACCCACAACCTCCTCCACAGTTACTATTTGGTCATAATAGAGCATCCCTCTCATCCATTACTACCCGCGACTGGAGCAGTTAAACCACTCTCTCCACTAGGGTTTCAATTACCTTTCATCCTGCCCTGAAATGAGGAATACCCTAACCAAAGTCCTCCCCCCCCCCCCTACAGTGGTATTCCCCTGTCTACCAAACCTATGTAATATCCTTGTTCATCCCTACTCCATCATTGCACCCAGCCCTTTTCCACATGCCTCATATTCCTGCAATAAACCTAGATGCAAAACCTGTCCTGCCCAACATCCCGCCGCCACCACCACCACCACCACCACTGAGCTGCAAACACTGTGCAGATTTCTACATGGGCATGGCCAATAACAAGATGTCTGTCTGGACAAATGGCCATCATTATACTGTGTCAAGGTGGCAACTGGACCATTGGGCCATCCTGTTTCAGAGCATGCAGTACTGCATGATGTGGCTCACTTCTATGACTGCTGCACAACCTGTGCCATATGGATCATCCCCACAGACACCAACTTGTCTGAACTGTACAGATGGGGACTCTCCCTACAATATCCTATGCTCACGCAATCTTATCCCCTTCCTTTCCCTACCCACACTCCAGCTTACATGTGTCTCCATTCTGCGACATACTCCAGTCATTTCCCATCTGTCAGACAGCACAGATGTATTGCTCCATTCCCACTGGCATCCCTTCCCTCCCTTCCTGCTTCCCTCTCCATGCCACTTCCTCATCCCCACCACTGGTTGCTCTTGCCTTGGCCGTGCTGTGTGTCACATTCTAGCCGCAACAGTCATTTGTGTGATTGTGTGTGTGTGTGTGTGCACGTGTGTATGCTCCTTCTCTATGGGAAATGAATGCTTAGCAGCCAAAAAATCCTTTTCTCACCAATTCTGTTCAGTACCTCTTCATTAGTTATGCGATCTATCCACCTAATCTTCAGCACCACATTTCAAAAGCCTCTATTCTCATCCTGTCCGCACTGTTTATCATCCAAGTTTCACTCCCGTACAAGGCAACACTGCACACAAATGCCTTCTGAAAAGACTTCCTTACACTTAAATTAATATTCAATGTTAGGAAATTTCTCTTTTCAACAATTTTCCAATTGCCATTATGTACTTCATATCCTATGTACTGCGATCGTCATATGTTATTTTACTACCCAAGTAACAAAACTAATCTACCACCTTCATTGTTTCGTTTTCTTATCTAATTCCTACAGCATCGCCTGATTTTCTAAGACTGCATTCCGTTATCTTTGTTTTGCTCTTTCTTAATGTTCATTTTATATGCTCTCTTCAACACACTGTCCATTACATTCAACTGTTGTTCCAGGTTCTTTGCTGTCTCTGACAGAATTAAAATGTCATCAGCAAAATGCAATGTTTTTATTTCTTCACCCTGAACTTTAAACCCTATTTCAATTTTTTTCCTTGCTTTCCTTCACCACCTACCTACATCGGAGAAAGGCTACAACCCTGTCTTACTCCCTTCCCAACTAATGCTTTCCTTTCATGCCCATTGAGTCTAATAACTGTGGTCTGGCTTTTGTACAAGTTGTAAATAACTCTCCTTTCCCTGTATTTTATTCCTGCTGACTTCAGAATTTGAAAGAGTGTATTCCAATCAACATTTTCAAAAGCTTTCTCCAGATCTACAGAAGCTAAAAATGTAGGTATAATATAAAAATGTGTATCAATTCATTTACCAATATAAATATAACAACATTACATGCTGTAACTATTGCACAACTCTATTACATATTAACCTTATTTTTAAATAAATTAGGGTGATAATGTTTTATATATAACTGGATCATAAATCAAATAGTAAGTACTATTAAGTCTATCATTTCAATAATCTATCAGAAAATATGAAGTTATCGCAGAACTTTATAAAGTATTATGACACTAAGCAAATCTGAATTTATAAAAAATTATAATCACAAATTAAAATTATGAGACTAAATAACAGTACACTGAAACACTAATTACAAACTATTGACCTACATACATAAAAATCATAAATAGGACCAATAATTTGAGTAGGCCCAATATGTAAATTTAAAAAGTCAAGTACTTTCATGCCATTTGCATGACTAGTTTACATGAAATTATCATAACTATGCGCATCCATGGGGTCACAATAATTAATTATTGTGATTAAAAACTAGAAACAAAATTTATAACCTATTTTAAATATTAGTTTAGCTTGTGTATAAAAACTGCATTATGCAATTGTTTTCATGTTTTTGCACAATTCTCTGAAATGTTTGGAGAGAAGCCATATTGTATCGGACTAGCTGGGCTACACTCACATGCAGATTGTTTTGTCTTGTTGTCCTTTATGTGATTGTGCAAGAAGTACATAAATATTTTAAATAAAATAAATATACACCATTTAACATCAATCACCTTTTATTTCCTTGAATAAGGTGAACGGTGCTGCTGCAAGATCCTAGAAGATTGGTTTTCAACGCAATGGCCAACACTCAAGTTAAGTAAATGTTTCTATTACAGTGAGCTGTACCACACCCATGTGTCTTCCTAATAGAACTGTGTCTTGTAGTCAACACACATTTTGTCTATTATAAGGAATAGCAAAGGGAAGAAATCTTACACCTGATGCCATGACCAGGATTCATTTGTGTGCAGTTGTAATATAAATATACAGTACTGTTTCAGCGAAAGGAAAGTATCATATGTGTAAACCAGAAGCAAAGTCATGGAAGAAGAAGAAAGAAAGAAAGGGAGAAAAAAAAAAAAAAAAACACCCACCCACCCACCCACACACACCCACACACACACACACACATTAATGAAGAGTATGAGAACACTAAAAAGGAAAATGGTGGTTGTAAAAATGGAATGGCATATGATGAAGGCAATGTGAAAAACCCAATACCAGCATTACCAGATCCCCATGGAAAGTTAAGTATGTCCCCATTGACTTTTGTAGACTGTGTTTCTTGTGTGGAGTGATATAAGAGATGTTCATTATTTCAACAAGTGTTGTTAAAAGAAAGTGGATAAACTTTAGGATAGAGATAGTTCATAAAAAAGAAGACAATGAAATGAATTTGAGAACAAAACTTTAGATTTCAATTCAAGTGGAAGCAAATATCGAAGTATACTTTGCACAGCCTGGATGCAGTGGGCAGCTTTGTGAGGTGTACGATAGCTGGCTAGGCGAGGAGGGCCAGGCGGCATCCTTGGAGAGAGGGAGTGTGGCCCTGTGACACTCGTAGTCAGCCAGCTGGCATGGAGGGTGCCTGGCACGGCACGGTCGGTGCACCTGCTGGGGTGATACGGTGGATATAGAGCATGGCGTATCGTTTAGATTAGATTAGATTAGTTTTTCGTTCCATATCCATGTTGAGGAGATCCTTGTGGATGTGGAACATGTCAAGAAACAAAATTTACAAGTTGAATAATAGATGAATAATAGATAATACTAATAACATAAATACAGATACATACATTTTTAAGTTATTTATTTATTTATTATTATTTTATGTGATAATATAATAATACTAATATAGTATGAGTACATGCATCATTTAGTACAATTTAGAAATTCACTAATGGAGTTGGCCACTAGAAAGTCTTTTAGGTTCCTCTTAAACTGACCTTTATTTGTAGCTAAATTTTTTATACTTGATGGTAAATTATTGAAAATTTGCATTCCTGAGTAGTGGACCCCTTTTTGAACTAAATTAAGTGCTTTCAAGTCCTTGTGTAGATCATTCCTATTATTGTATGTATCAACTGAACTGTTTGTTGGGAAAAGGGATATATTATTTATGAAAAATTTCATTAATGAATAAATATACTGAGAGGACATCTACAGGACATCTGTGAATTTACTCCACAAATAATACGTATTACACGCTTTTGGACTCTGAATACTTTTGACTGACTTGAAGATTTACCCCAAAATATTATACCATATGACATTATGGAATGAAAGTAAGCAAAGTATGCAAGCTTTGTTATTTTTATGTCTCCTATGTCTGATAACACTCATAATGAAAATACAGATTTGTTGAGTCGTTTCTGCAGTTCTGTGGTATGCTCGTCCCAACTAAATTTATTATCAAGCTGTAATCCCAGGAATTTAATACTGTCAACCTCTTCTTCATACTTAATGCATATGCTGACAGGAAATCTCTTACATGTTCTGAACTGCATGTAGTGAGTCTTTTCAAAGTTTAATGACAATGAGTTGACTTTAAACCATTTATTAATGTTCATGAAAATATCATTAGCAGACCTTTCTATAACTATGCTTGACATAGGTGAGGGGTGGCTGCAAAGCAGAAGACAACACAGATGGAGTCAAAGAATCTCGCTCAATAAGAGCAGGTGGTGATTGCTTGGTGAAAGCAGTAGGACACTTGAGCGGAGTCGAAGAGCGACATTCAATAGGTGCGAAATGAGATTCATCGGCATCCAGTGCTTCTGAGACCCATCTGGCTTTAGGCAGCAAATAGAGACTGTTTGTGGCTGTCTCAACATGGAAATGTCAAAAGTCTATGGGCCATGGCTTAGAACACAGTAAGGGGGAGACAGAGCTGGCCGGATGGAGTCATCACATAACATCACATAGTCAGAAGTACACAGCTCTGGGTGTTGGTACAGGTGTTGTGTGCAGTGGTGGCATGGGGATGGCAGGCGTACTGCTTGTATGGTGTCATGGACCCACTGAAGGGTGCATCATCATTGTGGTCGGAGAGGTTCACAAACTCAGCCAGGAGCACTAACGGTAATGTAGTTTGGCCAGCGACACGGCTAGGTCCTCCTTCAGTGTAGTTCTGGTGCCCAGCAGGACCCACAGTAATGCTTCAGTCCAAGATTGTTCATGACACATGAGTGACGACTTCAATGAATGGTGCCATCATTCTACTAGGTCGTTAGATTGTGGGTGATATGCTGTAGTGTGTACTCACTCTGCATCACAAAGGAAACAATGTGTGTAGAAAAGGCATGACTGAAACTGCCTGCCTTGGTCAGTTGTGACTGTTGCAGGAGAACCACACCAGGAGATCCAACCTGAGATAAAGGCAGCAGCAGCTGAGACAGCGATTATGTCATTTAAAAGAATGGCTTCAACCCAATGGCTATAGCGGTCAATGACAGTCGATAGATATCGATAGCCATTGAATTCTGGAAGGGAACTGATATTATCCTCATGGATATGATGAAACTGAACCAATGGCGAGGTGAATTTGCCAAAAATGGATGTGTTGTGCGGATGAATTTCGCACTCTGGCAATGTAAACAGGTTCTACACCATTCTTAAAATTACAATTGATATTTGGCTACATGAACCAGCCCATGAGCATTTTTGTTGTAGCTCGAATACTGGGGTGTGAGAGTGAATTAATTGTGTCAAAATTTTGGTGAAGCAAGGCAACAGGAATCAAAGGGTGTGGTTTCCCAGTGGAGATCTCGCAGATGACTTTCATGGAGAGTCCATGGACCATACAGAGTTCATAGCAGAGTGAGACTGAGTCATCATCTAAGATAGTTTGGATCTCAGGATCCAACACTTGGTGTCTCGCAATCGCGTCAAAGTCTATCCAATAGCTGATGGTGTTCACTCTGTGCCATACCTGGTCATAGATCGATGGTTCTTGATGTAGTTGATGATCATTGCTCTCGGTAGCAGCTGCCTGAAATCTCATGGGGCGAAAACTAATTCACTACAAATGATGAAGGCAACACACAGAATTGCAGTTTGTTGACACTTTTAATGATTTATAAATACCCAACTGTCCTCATTTATGGCCAGCTTACATGTCTCATTAATTACATCTGTTAATACCAGGAACACACATTCCACACATCAATAATACAAAAGATCAAGGTGTACATCATAATGTTGCACAAATATTAATTAATCACTGTAGATACATTTTCCACAATAACAACACTGGCAAATTTTATATAATTGTTCAAAATTAAAGTTCAAACTGGCGTTGCTTGTGCCTCAGATCGTGGCTGAAACAGTACTCCTAACTAGCATGGATTGTGGCTTTTACAACTGATTAAACAATACTCTCAACTAGTGTGGATTCTGTTTCTGACAACTGAGTAAACATTACTCTATTACATGACATGAGCGCCTCATGTTTATATCTTTCAAACAATGATACTGGGAATTGTGTATTGTTAATTATGATCCTTACATTAATTATAATGGAAAAGTAAACAATCACGTGCAACTGGCTATAGTAAAAGATAGCGCAAATTAATATACAAATCTTGGTTCAGTTTATAGTATTTCATTCACATATTTAACAAAACAAATTCATCAACAATTCTCTCATAATTAACAGTAATTATACAGAAACTAAAGAAGGCAAAACTTTCCTAACTTTACTCGTGAAACACAATAATACATACTTTAATATTATGAGAAAAATTTACTTAGTTTTAACAGAAATACTAATTAGCTGGCAAGGATACCTCAAGCTCATGGAGACGGATGGAGGAACTTAACACAGCATTTGAGAACTCGAAAACTGCCCTGTCGCTATCTGAAAGTTAACAATATACCTCTGGAATGAAATAATTAATATTTGCTAACTAAAAAAACTCTCCGCTGTCAAATATCAGAAAATGACTACATCTAGTTACATTATAAAAAAGAATATCAAAAGTTTTGGAAAAGAAAATGATAACAGACTAATTACATTCATTCTATTATTATGCAACAATGGTATTGGGAGGTTCAGTAATGCTAGCAGATGGCAATAAATCCTAACATGCTTCATTACAACTTTAGAAAAGTAGTCCACAATCACATTATCTGCCCCACAGATATAGTGGACATCGGTTGAGAACTGGCAGATGAAATCCATGTGGTGAAACCAATTGGGGGGGAGGGGGGGAGAGGTCCACTGATGGATTGCAAAAGGCATCAGCAAGGGGCTTGAGGTCGGTATCAAACGTGAAGGAGCAGCCTTTGAAGTCTTCATGAAAGTGTTTGACGACAGCATAGAAGGTGAAAAGTTCTCTGTCGAACACTGACCACTTGCGTTGTGCAGGGCTCTGTTTTTTTAAGAAAAATTTTAGTGGTTGTGGTTCACTGTTGATGTGTTGTGGAAGCACCACTGTGACCATGAAGTTGCTTGCTTCTGCAGTGATGGATAGTTCAGTATCCTGCACAGGGTATGAAAGAGTGACGGCCGGCGACACGGCAGTTTTCGAGTTCTTGAATGCTGTGTTAAGTTCCTCTGTCCACACGAGTTTCTGCAAGCTTGAGGTATCTTTGCCAGCTAAAACATCAGTGAGTGGGGTTTGAATAGATAATAGATGCAGTGTGGGGAATGTAACCCCTATAGAAATTAAGTGTACCGAGGAAACGGCACAATTCACCATAATCTTGTGGAGGAGGCAAACTGAGGATAATTTCCACACGCGAGGATATTGGTTGAACTCTGTCACCAGAAACAGTGTGGCATAAGAAAATGACTGAGTTTTGGTGAGCTGTGACTTGTCATCATTAATTATTACTGAAACCGCGTCTAAGGCACTGAGGACACGTCGGACATGTTCTGCATGTTCTTTTTCCAATGACAATAAAATAAGAATGTCACTGAGGTAGGCATAGGTGAAGGGGAAATCAAATAGGATTGAGTCTATGAATCTTTACCATGTCTGTGCTGCATTCTTGAGACCACATGGATTGGTGCAATATTTATATAGACTGAAAGGCGTAATAATTGCAGTTTTAAGAATGCCAGGCAGGTACATGGGAATCTGATGATATGCTTTCTAGTAATTGATCACAAAGAAACATTTAGCACCATGCAGTAGATCTTCAGGATGGCGTAGCTGTCAATGATAGTTCTAGCATTAAAGGCCCTATAATCCCCACACATCCTGAAAGAAACATCCTTTTTACGTACGAGGTGGATCCGAGATGACCAATTGCTATCGGAAAGGCGTAGAACATTGCTGTCCAAGAAATCTTTCACAATGTTTAGCTGCATTGTGTTTCGCCTGGTTAAGTCTACGAGCCTTGTGTCTAACAGGAGGTCCCTCAGTAGTGTTTATCTTGGTTTATCTTGTCAAAAGTAGCGTTAGTAACAACACACATGAACGCGTGAATGGGCATGGCTTGCACATGTAAACACTGAATCACACATTTGGTGTCTATAACCTGAGAGTCCTGCAATGGGTGAGCTGTTGCAGTATCCACAACGACAGAATGAAGTGAAGAGAGGCGTTGCAGTTTGGTGCAATCTACGGTGAGTTCTGCGGTACGTTTGTTGATGTGACATCATAGCTTTGCATTGTGTCAATGAAGACGCAATGTGTCCTGTTGTAGCTTGAGGAGAGCAGAAGAACAGCACTCGATGTTAGAGTGTAGCTTGGCTTGTAGGCGTAGCTGAAGTCTAATGGGCATGACTTGACATCACTTTGCAAAGACCTACCTTGGGTTCACATGTGATTACAGCACCTGAAGGATGAATGATCTGATGAGTTTTAAAGTCAAGGAAACGACCGTAATGTAAAAATAAGGCCATGTCGGGAGTGGGTGTGTCAACCTTGGCCATGCAGAATGTCCATGAGAATGTCAAATTCTCGCCAAAGTGAACTGTCCACTTGACAGAGCCAGGGACTTTGATTGGAGAATTGTTGGTGGTGTAGAGAACGACAAGCATGTCTGACAAAGTCATAGATGCTGCTGACAAAGGGATGACACTCACATCTGCCCTGGTGTTGACCAGGAAACTGATGTTATGGTTGTAGTCACAGACATAGAGCCAATGAGATTTCAGGGCATTGTAGGAAGATGTAGGAGGAGAATGTAGGTGCCGTGAATGGATTACATGTTGGTGGGAGGATTTGCCTGTGGTCTCCCGCCTGCCACATTTGGGTGATTGCATGGAAGGTGGCAGTGTTGTGCTGCGTCGCTGAATGTAGCATGATACCAACAAACTGGGTACACATTCATGATGAATTAAACGTTGCTAGGCAATGGGGCAGGGAGAGAGCTGCTGCTGTGCTGTTTACAGGTGGTCTCGAGTGGTGGAGGGGAACAGCGCCAGCAGTATAGCGGCGTGGCTGCCAGGTGGCAGTGTCTACGAAACAACTCCTGCCGATTGGCTGGCATGGCCTCTTCCCTGTGCTGTGTGTGTGAGTGTGGTGGAAGTGGTTGAGCACTGCCAACCATCAGAACAGACACAGCAAAACCTGAAGCAGAATTTGCTTGCAAGAAGGCAAGCTGTTGATGGTGAATAAGCTTGTAAGACTCGTTGGAGAGATGATGTAGGCTCATGATGGGATCTGACAGGTGTGACAGCAGTTGCAGGTGAAGATCAGATGGGAGCTTAGGAAGGTGTCATTGTTGGGTCTATGAACATTATATTTCGTGTGTGTTGCGTATAAAACATACTCTCTGGCTTTTATATTCATTGTAATTTTATATATATATTATTTGCTTGTCATGGTTTTTCAGTTGTTCCTTGTATTTTATGCTCGAATGATCAGTGTAATAGTAAAGCAAAATAAATTATGAATTTTAATTATTCCGCTGCGCTAATTCTAACAGTCATCGACTTGAGCTGATGGGTAGTGCCAGAGATCGGATGTTGAGCAATTGTCCAAGTTACCTTTGTGCACGATATGATAAGTCTTGCAGCAATCAAGATAGACAATCAATGATGAACTGACGTGAGAACTTTTACTTTCCATATTTAGGTGCGGAAGCAATAATGTCAATGATTAGCGGGAGCTGATCTGGTAAGCTAGTTATGAGACACACAAACTTTGTATTGTCATCTAAAATGGAGTGATGCTCAAAAATTATATCCACAATAACAAACCAAGCTTTGGGACTGTCACACATTAAAACAAGCAGTTTTGAAGTTTTAACAGGGGCTTTATGATGGCTCGTAATTAGTGCGCTCAGAGTGCTGAGGGGCCAATGGTGTAAGTGGGATTTCAGAACAATTCACAGGCGAACAATTCTTGGGCAAACAATTCACAGGGGTGTACAGCGTGGCAGCAGTCATGTTTATGACTGGAAACCCGGGTGGCGGCTAGGGATATGGGGGCCCAGAAACTAGAGCGGACAGTGGGTGCATAGGGGGCTGAGCTCCATGGGTTATTCACGGTGCAGTAGACACTGGTGCAGTAGGCAAAGGTTTGGCCAGTACTCAACCATATGAAAAGTATGGTACATTCACCAGCGAAATATTGTTATCCCCTGCAGAGACTTTGTTGCAAGTATTGGCACAGTTCACACCAAAATTGGAGAAGAGAGTTGCACACTGGATTGGTCACTGTTCACTGGTCATGAAACACAGTCTGGAGAGAATGACACACTGTTATTAATCCTGCTTGTGAGAGCAAAACACTGATCACTAAGCACATGTCCATGTGGTGTGTAGTTGTCACTCAAAGAGACAGGCTAAGGTGAAAAGCCTCCCATGTCCATAGTTGAAAATGATAAATTGATAAATCACAAGGTGAAGCAGCATGGAATGTTTGAGGCGATACATAAGGACAATGATGTGGCTGCTTGCTTGCAGATTGCCAAGGTGATGACATAATGGTGAATCTGGCATGGAAGTCACGAATAATACTTTAAGTGGTTGGTAGCTGAAAACTGAACTTATCTTCGTCACCATTGTGGGTAACATGGTCATACTGAAATGAATAATACCCAGCTTAAATTGATAACATATTTTATTACTCAGAATGATGGTATCACAAGACAATGCAAGTGCACTGCAGTGCTCATTCTCACATCAACAAAGCAACAAGTTCTTTTTGTATTAGTATGCACCAGCCACACTGGCAAAGAAGCTGGCAGAAAGAGAAGCTACAACGCCACAATGTCATTATTGTTTTGTGCATTGAGTCATTGGAGAAGTTGGACTGTTTGCCTTTTGACACCACAGTGGCACTCTGGGCTGTGTCATGTTGATTGGAACATGAGAGTTGATGCTTTTGCTTCTGTGAAAGAGTCAAGTTGCCAGTTGCATCTTTTAACTCTTGGTAATGTGTTTACCATTAATATATAAGTTATATCTATAAAACTTAATTGTATCATAATACCTTATGAACACTAAATTATCTTAATTGAACAAAACTACTAAATTTAACCAGAGTCTCTATCTGCTTTTGCAGCCATTTGACAATCAGTTACCTGCCCTGACCATGGAAGTAATTTAATGGCAGTGTACTTTTCTACCCTTCTATGGAATACTTCCTCAGGAGTGGGTGTATTTGGCAGTTTTGACTACTACCATTTATGGTTTTCCATTAAATTTAATCCGATGGTACTTAACCATTGCCACTGGTAACTGCTCACAAGGGACTTGAATTTTCATTTATGCACATTTCTTAACACTAAGCAAGAAATTTGTGTAATATTATATTTTAGTTGGTTTCTTTATTTTACTACTGCTAACACTCACACTGTCTCTCAAACTGCGACTTATGAGAAGGGACAAATATTCAGTACACATAATACTTTACATTTTCAAACAATGGTTACCTTATTTGTCTTTATAGCAATCTTAACTGTGCCGTTAGACTTGGATGATAAATGTTTATGGTACACATTGACAGCTGATTCCATCCACTATTTTAGTATTTAATTATGTCAGTCATTTCACTCTGTTGGTTTCAATGTAAATTTGAAGTTATTATAAGCATTACATGTACTCAACACCCTTTCATAAGGGATTAGGAGACTAGTTGTCACATAAAGACATTTACACATGTATACACTTAAGAATGTTCCGAGAAAATAGTTTCAATAGGATTTGTATCATACACAATACCCTAAGTATTATACTCTACTTGATGTAAAGGTTGTTACTGACACATGATTTTTTTAAATGATTTTCACAATTATTTGCAATTATAATGGGTGGTTTGAGCCCAACTGGTTTTACTAAACTTTATTGTTCCAATAGAAAGCATGATTTAATTTTTCCTCATAATCGTATTATAATCTTTTCTGTGTATATGTGGTTACGGCAACATACTACTGGATTCTGAAAAAGAAATCACTTGTTGTAAAGTTAATCCAAAATTTCCTTAGTCTGCAACTGGATATCCATGCTGTTCACCATGATACAATCACACTTTCAGCTGATTACCTACACTTTCAGCTGATTACCTACACTGTCAGCTGATTACCTACACTGTCAGCTAATTACCTACACCTACAGTGGGTAAACCTACATGGTCATCTGATGATCCCATCACCAACGACATCTGTAATCACAGAAAAAAACTTATAGTAACCTGTATAGTTATTTTTATTTAAAATATTGAAATAA